>OY757040.1:3622117-4829617 GCA_963582015.1 Xanthorhoe designata | reverse complement strand
TTAAAAAGTTAAAAAAAAGGCACTTATTTTTGCAATTATCTGACTTACAACGTTTTATGTTACATCAGAACTTGAAATTAAAAATTATTTAAATGTATGCTCTTCCTTAATTAATTTCGAAATAATAATTTATTACCACCTACCTGCATTAGAAGTTCACACAATTACCAAGTTAACTGCTTTATTTTTTATTTATTACTTCATCACAGGAGCGAACGCATTGTGTTTTAGGAAAGAGATAACAATAATGCCTCTGTCCGTACTATAATGACTAGTCAAGGTCCAAAAAATTCAAAACGCTACATGCGGTCAAAAAAACGACGTTTCTATTATAGACGAACGTTTTTTACCGCACATCGAGATAGGAACACAACCGTAAATTATAATTTAGATACCCTTCGAAATTGAGATATCGGGCTAAACTATGTCGGTGTCTTTTCAACTTTGTAGTTCAACTTTAGTTTCCAAAAGTGGTGGACGCTCAAGTGAAAAAAAACTAGTACATGTTATATTTATAATAATTTATAACTATAGTGCTATTCTGTAAACTTATTTCGAACAATCCGCAGTAAGATTACAATTTCGAAAACGCCTGTGACAAGTGTGCCAGTGATATGAAAACTAAAACAATAGAAATTGCCGAGCCATCTCGATACTGAAAACTAGAATTCACTTGTCAACAAGTGAGCTCAGTCACTTGGGTGAATTCAAGTTTATTTTTTTACAGAATGACTCTACTGAACTCAATAGTGTTGTGGTAAATAGTGAATATAAATTGATATTGTGTAGTGACCTACCATACTTCGCCGGGTGTTCGTCAATCAGTGCACACAACGCACGTATTGCCAATTTAGACGTGTGTGCAAAACAGACTATAAGACGTGACTGTCCTTGAAATGAACAGAACCTCTTACAAAATGACGCTGATGATCCATAGAAAAGAAAAAATCAAATTACTGAAAACGGAGTAAGAGAATATCGAGTGTAAATTACAATATTTCTCTATGTGAACTTGTGTTCTCTATGTGAACCAAAACCAAAACTGACAAAGTCTAAAAAAAGGTAATTTATAATGAGTTGTAGTGAGAGAGATGTAGTGTACTTGTTTTTTATAAAAACTTGTACTTCATGTTTCATAATCAAGTGTCAGAAATGGTATTTTTATTTTCACACGCATCAGACAAGATGCGCTTGGCTTGCGAATCACGAACGTTGGAATCATCGGCGCTTGCGCAGAATTCAGATGAGCGTTTCCTTCAGCGTACTTTTATTGTGTTGTACACTAGTTTCCATATCCGCCTTTAGTTAAGACCTAGGAAAATAGACTTTATGTTCATTGTATTAAGAGACTTCATCAATAGCCTGGTAAGAAGTGTGCCCTAATGATTATTGTGGTTAAAGCAGATTCCTATGTATAGATTTTTGTATTTTATTATTAGGATGATACGCATGTGAACAATGTTATTTACACGCAAAAAATAAATTCACTGACTGCATTTAAAACATAAAGCTATTTTAACGGTTTGTTAGATTGCTGTTATTTCATAATATTTAAAAAAAACCTTATATTTTATTATTATATAAATACTTGTAAATAATACAGAAAAAATATCAACTCGATACAATTTTTTCTCACTGCACCTCATGATGCTAAGGCTATTTTAATATGTCAGTAATTCTAAGAGTTCAAACACCGGACTATAAATGCAAAAGCACGCCGCGCCTAAAATATGTCTTTACAAAGCTGAAACTGGCGAAAATAGGCGAAAACCAAACTCTTGGCGTACTTTGAATAAAAGCCCGTTTAAATGCACTTGCATAAATGCAAAAGTGCAATAACGCCTTCGTTTTAGTTAATTAGTCTCAACATTCAATTTTGTAGGGCAAAATAATTGCTCTATGAATAATTTAGTACGTGTTTAAGTTTTAAGCGCTTTTCTATAGGTCATGCAAGAATATCATTAACTAGCAGATTGTTATGAATACGTCATCATTCATGAACGTTAAAAAACAACAAACTAAATTTTTAATCCAAATATCGTGGGACTGAATAAAAAAAATCAGTAAAGTTTTCAAGTTGAACAATGAACAAACCTAGAGAAAAAAATAATAATCTGACAATCAAAATTCATCGAAAACTTCAGTCGTTCCACGCACATGACTCTAAAATAAACAAAAGAATCGCTTTACCGGCACTGAGACTTAACGAGCCAGTTTCAAGGTATTTCACCCAAGTAGGTAAATATTGGGTGTCTGAAACAAGCCTTAGTTTCAGTTTCAGAGGGGTCAGCGGGCCGGAAGGGCGGAGGTCACCGCCCGCATGCCCTGGATAAGGCAGCTAGGTTATTACTCTATTGATAATATTTGGATTGAAACATTAAAGACTGACGGTGTAAACTAAGCCTGTAAGTCTAAAGTCAAGAACCTGGGTCAGACACTATCAGGCTCTGTCAGCTTCATTCACTGATATTGCAATCTCTTTTCATCTGACAAGACGTCATCATCATCATCACGAGTAGCCGTGTATCTCACTGATGGGCTCTTTTTTTTTGCTTTTGCTGATTATGTGTACAATGAATCATTTATTATTATTGCACACTAAATATAAATTGTTTTACCATTATGTTTTTAAATTTTGTATGTGATCATTTATAAACCACACTAAATTGCTTCGAAACATAATTAAAAGTATTCAATCTAGGTAAATAATTTTATATGTGTGTCGCCACATTAATGGCGGTTCTATAGGAAACATGTTATTAGGCTAATCTTGCAGTTGATCAGTGTGTGGAAATAAGTGCATGTGTCAATTATTTTAATTCACCACTTTTAATGGTCGACTTCAAAAACTTTGTAATAAAGTGTGTTTGTAGATAAGAATTTATATTTTCGTTAAAATAGTTTTACCCATGGGCGCCAGGATAATTTTGAAACTGTTTTTTTCTTAGTTTAGTAGAATAATACTTTTTCAGTTTTCTTTTGCCTAAGTATATTGAAATTTGATCACCAAAACACTATATATAACTTCAAAATCCTAAAGCATTTTTTTATGTTGCAGTTTATAGTTCAAGTGTAATTGGAGATATATTATTGCAGTCAATGAAGCGTAAATTTATAGGTATAAAAGATAGAGTAAAATATAATTCGGTACGAAATATGTCGATACGGTAGCTCCTAAAATCGTGAAAACTAAGACAAATAGTCTACTTAAACCACAGCGAAACAAACATTAAGACGAACAGTTCAAATTGATTGTCTCCAATTTGAATAAATTAGTAATTTATTTAAACAGGAAATCTTCGCTTCATTAGATAAAGCCTACTCGCTAAAAAATGTAACGGAATGTATTTGACAACTCATAACTTATTCATTTTATTCGTTTTTCATTTAACGTTAAATGCATAATTTAGCTTTATTTATAAAATTATTTATGCAGAGAACATTTATTAGTTAAATTATGTTTTAAATAAAAGCTTTTAAATTACCGCTAATACTCATAAACATGCTAAACTATTTTAAGTGTACACAAACTATAAAGTAAAATATATATCGAATGAACTCATCCAATGTATTAAACGTTCCAATCGCGGATTTCTCGCAAATTCAAGTTCTAAAAGATTTTCAATTTACAAAATAAAGGTCCGTACACATCGGTTGGTAGCACTGAATTAAGATAATGTTCACACCTGCTCGACTCTGTATAAACCGTCACATTGTAAGGCGGACGCAGTTACGATGAACATTTTATGAGTTAGCTTCGATCGCGGCTCTGGGAAAGGACAGCTCACTCATTACAAAAACACAAAAACGTGACACAAAAAAAATCAGAAAAATAAACTATTTTTTTTTACAAAATAGAAAAGTAAACTACAAAGACTAATGTTTTAGCTTGAAACTGCCTTGGGAAATGCTTCATCTGATCTTGACTCAGACAACGACTACATCCTGATCATTACATTAGTTATACTTAAAAAAAGGAGTTTTGAAAATCGACCGAAAACCGATAAAGACTCACTGGTGTCTTTATCGGTTGTCGATCGATTTTCAACATAACGAAAAATCTTTTTGATGATTCGGAAAAATTTTAATACGTAGGTGAATTAAAAACATATTAATGTTAAATTTTGTTCTCGCTCGGATTTTTGAAAATACAAACAAATAGTATTGAAATCAATGTCATTTATTTTTTACAACTAATAAACAGATAATATTTAACTCTACCTAAAAGACCTATCTGTTTACTTCTAAGCTGTGACAGCTCAAACGAGCACGCGGCACGGCCATATCGCGATTTTATACGACATTTATTTACTAAGAAAACACCCTTTTTTACATTCGACAAATTGTTACTGCTTCAATTTGGATGCGGGTAAGAATTCATAAATTAAATAATTAAGGGAAATCATCATGATTATGCCAATTTATTTTCAAACTAAGACGATCGGTCTAAATCTTATCTGTTTTTGAAGTTTTTATTTTTAAATAAAAGACCTAATTATGAAGTTGTCTGTTTATAATATTATTTATATGCTGGGCATCTCGTTTAGCTATTTGGGCTCGAGTTTTTAATATCCACTATTCAGAGAAATTAAATTTTACAAGTTAACATACTCTTAAAAGCGCAGAAGCGCTCTGATGTTAATACTATTAGCGGTCACCCATCTAATCTGGTCGCCTGACCATCGCATAACTTCAACGATCTATCAAGAACATCTAAATCGCTAAATATTTACCATAGAAATCTGGTTCGAAGTACAATCTTATCACCCCATAGCATCAGCTGTTTGATTAACAAATAACTGTTAAAATTGCATTTAAATTCATTAAGTGCGTAAAATTGTCTCCTCTATAGGCTGATAATATTTATGTCTCATTTTCTTAACGCAAATGTTCAATAAAACTTGCATTCATTATACCTTACTTGTTTGCTTGAATAACTTTGTATCAAATATCAAATTTATTTTATCTGAGATTGAATTTTAATTTTGAAAATATTTAACATACTAATGCTTACTTTAGAGTTTAATGTTTATTAATGAATTTGTCACTTTAAATACAATTTATAATAGTATTAATTAAGTTAAATTTGGTATTATATAAAAATAATGAAAAATTACAAAAAAATGTTTCAGACAATTCTGAATTGTAAATTTAGTCATAGTTTTTAATTTGTGACCTCTAGCTGTAAATAAAAAATATAAATTACAGAACCGTTATAAAAAAAAACCAATACCCAGGTACGAATTTAGATTTTAAATGGTAGGTAACTGTTTTATGGTTATGGTTCCACAAATTGTACAATTTACAACCACACATTTGAATGGAATTCTACCAAAGTATTGTCTATGGCTTTAGAAATACGAACGTGCTACGGTTCTTAGTTTTTCAAAGAGTTCTCAATTAGTTCCTTTTTTACTACTGCATTTTTGTGAATAGTGGTTTTACTGCGTTTTTTGTTTTGAAAATGTACAACACACGTTGGTTAGACAATTATTTCAACATTATTTCGTGCTTTGGAAATATTCATCGACCATTGCCTTAGGTACCTTAGGTACTAGTGTGACTTACATGACCCAAAAAAATAATTGCAATTAACAAAAAAAATCGATCATGGCATAAAAATAAAATAAGGTCTTAAGCCTTACCTTTCATCACCATCTATTTTCTTCATTTTATTATTATATCCATTAAAAATATTTTTTCTAATGAGTACAGATTTACGAGGAGTTTAGACAATCAAATAATTTACAAGATGACTAATTCGGGTAACTAAAGTGTGATACAGGATGTTGTAAATCCAGTTACGTTGTTTTTCTGCTTCGCACCATTTCCGACGAGTTTCCTGTGCCGCCGAATTTTACTTCAGCTTTTTCACTTTTATGGAAATAAATCAAACCTTTGTGATTAAAACTACCCTAAAGCACTTCAGAGCATAATTTTTCAGATAATTCCTCGTTAGTGCAAAACATTCGTGTTTGAAAATGTTTAAGAGACAATTTCCTAGTGGCCTATAATAGCCAAGAAAAAAATTTATAAACGATTCAAACAAAACCTACCATTTTTGAAACATTTGTTATGATACAAAAATGAGTAGTTGCAATAGTGTTACAAAAAACATTTTTTATTGAACCATACTATAATATTTTATATAACAAAATTCTGTAAGTACCTACCTACAGAGGAGGCATTTAAAATACTTACAAAAAATCATGTGAAAAAAGTGTCAAAGCCCATATTAAAACCATATGCAAATCACGATAAATCACAATGTAAGTCGTACTTAGCTCGCCGTCACCCGATCGTGGGTCGATGCGTGCGCGCAGCATTATTGAATCTTATAGAATTTGTGACAGTACTGACACATAAATACTAGACATATATGACAAAGACTGTCTTTTTTATTTTTAAAATAAAAATATTTACAATTTAGAAAGAAAAATAAATATCAGGGAAAAAATTGCAAAAGAGGTGTTAGTCTAGCCATAAAAATATATATTTAAGTATAAAAATCTACGGAAAAAGCGTTTTGAACAAAGCAAGTTTAAGAATACCAAACATATAATACAGAACTGTCTTTGACAACTGATTTAATCATTACTATCTCGCAATCAAGGTTTAGCATAAATAGGCAAATTGCTTGAAACATTGACACCTAATCAAACATGCCGTATCTGATAATTGGCGCATTATCTAATCTATGACATTACCGTCACGTAATAAATCTCTCTGGCTGCGTCTCCCCATTGTTCTGCAATGTCAAAGATCAGTAATTTGCCATTGTAAAGCCAAGGGTTTTACCTTTACTCACTGCGTTCTTCTTTAATGCTACTTCGATACAATAAAAAACACACGTTCGGCAAAAAATATGATTAACAATGTTGCTAAGATTATGTTCTCTGTGAAATATTAAACTAACGTGTTTTTGTTGGACGATATTAAAATAAGCAAGTGCAAAAATAATAAACATACTTATTTATTAATAACATATTCATTTATAATGAAAAAAAAAAAATTAAATAAAAGAGGTCATAGAATTTAGATACCAGGCGCAAATTAGCACATAATTGACTTTTGTAGTTTTTTATAACTACTGTTAAGTTTTTTTATTACTGTAGTAAAAAAAACAACCAACCATATCTATAGAAAGTACTAGAGTTAAATTAGAGCTGGTTGCCAAATTTAATTATGGAGATTCTAGGCCACACGAAGGTTTCCATCATGCTTTTGAAGATTAGGCTTTATTTTCAAGAACCTACAATTCAACGTGTCTTTCAAAACAAGAAAACGCTAGGTACTTTTTTATTACCAATACAATACAGTTAGTAGTTTTTAAATTTTTGCTTTGTTTATTTTCGTAACCAAATTATCATTTTACGTTTTACATAAAATAGCCCACACGTTCAGTCAGTAAATTAATATAAACAAAATTAAATTCGAGTAAAGTTAAACGGTAAATCAGGGCCCCACGATTTGAGGCACGAAGACAAACCACCGTTACTTCTACCCGTAGGGCTTAGCACAATGCACTTATTACTTGCGTAACCATTCATTCTATATTGGAATAATATAATATGAAATCTTTGTAGGCATCTCTAAGCATTTTTTTTTATTTAAATTACCTATTCAATATTTCATGATAATCGATTCAGTAACAACGATGTAAACTAATTTGTCCGACTTTAGTAAATTCATGCTTGATTGGCCTGTGTCAATTTTAGCATTCTTAAATTTCTTCGTTTTTTTTTGTTTAAAGCATTATTAAAAAAATTATAACAAATTAATAAATTGAGCATGATAATTTGGCGTAAGTATTGATTTTTATAATACTATCGTTACTCTGCAATTAAGTCATTAATTATTCAAATATAAAATATTGAATTGCTTACAAACAGTAATTAAATGAAAAACCAGCTAAGTTTTTAAACTTTTTTAATGCAAATTACATAATCGTGTATCAAAAAAACTACACTGGTACTGCTACTTATCTTTCAACTAGACGTACCTTTCAACTAGACCGAATCATCTCAGAGGCATTAAAACCGCAAGGCATTATATCGACCGACAAAACAGTTTACAAGTTCAAGGACTCAATAAAAATTACATACAACGTACGCCGCGCTGGCTATAAAATACGTGACGAATTTGTACTCTTAATCCGTTTCAGCAAGGTGTGCCGATAATTTTTTATCATTTCTTCTTCTTTCTGCCCTTATCCCACTATGTGGGGTCGGCACAACATGTATTCTTCTTCCATTTCCCTCTATCAGACGTCATCTCAGCACTCACTCCTTTCCTACTCATGTCGTCCCTCACTTATACTTGCTTATACTTATTTATTATTGACAGATTAGTTGTTCCAAAATGTAAAAACAGTATCATTGAATTTAAAGTTGTTGTATTTAATTAGGCTATTAAATTTTTTAATTGTTTATTCTCTCAAGACAGCTCTCACCTTGCAAAAATGTTATATTTGTATATTACCATATGAAATAAAAAGTTAATAGGTACTTTTAAATTTTAACTTACGCTTAACACATTTTAAATAGAAGCAGTTAAATGTAAAGAAGGCCTAGTTTTAAGTTATGTTTTGTATTTCCTGTGCTAGTGATATTTAAGCGTCGTCTAGACTAGATGATATATAATATTGAGATAAAACACGTACTCTGTAAAGAATGTAACAGCTGGTAGGTTTCCCGTAGCATCAGACGCTTTCGAAACAACTTTAGGATGTTGGAAACTTGTGAATTCAACGAATTTCAGGGTGCAATTGTGAACGTTACTGCCATTTTGCTATTGTATATACTGCAAATATAAAATTATATTCAATACCTTGATAAGTACATACCTAATAGTATTGATATTCATGTATTCATTACCTTATTTATTATTGTTTTAGTATAATTCTAAGCTGTCTTGAAGCACTTTTTATTTTTAGTCAACTGTTGATGAACTTACTGTCGGAATAAATATATGAACTTTTTGTGTTTTATTTTAGAAAAAAAATACCTTATTTAACTATTCGTCCTTAAACAATTAGTTATTTACGTGACGAACTGTTCAACAGAAATTTACTCTGAAATCAATTTACTTGATCCACGCGAACAAAACCGCGTACAATATTCAATTTTATTAAATTAAACTGCCTGATGGTTTGGCCGCAATAATTTCCTGTCTTATAAACGTTTTTGGATTGGAATTTCAATCGAATTCTGTACAAGAATCCATCAAGCACTATGAAAGTTTATCCATATTTTTCTTTATTATTTAAAAATACATCTGCTAAACTTTTACTAGCAGTTACGCCATTTTTCCGTACTTTTGCCATTTTGCACGGTAATTTTCATACGCTTTTTGCCAAATATCCGAAATACTATGAGAATGTTCGGACAGCGTAGTTTTGTTATTTATGTCTTTATATCGGGATCGCGTGTGTAATAACAATATAGATCACCGTGTCTCATGCGTCATAGGCCGCATGCCTTTATCAATTACGATTTATATGTGGAAAAAAGCCTTTAAGGACAGATACCTATAAATAAAAATCCTTAAATATTCTTGGACATTTCACACAGCGTCATTTAGTCCCAAGCTAAGCAATTTAATGCTTGTGTCATGGTAACCAAATGACTGATATACTACTTAAATATTTTTTTTTGTTTACTTTGATAATAATGCTTCTTTCTAGATTAAAAAAAATATAAGATAAAAATAAAAGCAACATTATCTGAATGGCTTGAAGGTTTAGTATAGGTGAGAAAAGACGTATTCTAAAAAAGACTTAACAACATTTCTCATTCAATCTCAGATTGTTGCAATAAACAATTTCATAAGGATGATAGCCACATTGCGTGTATTAGCACCATTCACACTTCGCTAACTAATACGGAAGGTGAGTAAAGGGTTATCTCTATGAGTTACTATATTGCCATGTGCTTAGTACAAATCATGCAAAAATGCCTTAGTTGTTTTTGTTTTATAGTTAAAAAAAATATTTTTGATGTAAAATATCTTACCACCCAATCTAAAATTCAGTCAAAAGCATGTTTTATAAAGTTCGATTTTTACGAATCAAGAATTCAAAAATGAATATTGATGATCTAAATTTACGATTCTAGACCCAGTTACAATGTACTAAGGTAGCAAGTCCTTTGTTGTTTTTTTACGGCCATCTATTTACACAAAACAAATAACTGGTCGATAGCTAATTGTGTGTGGCATTTCCATCGATGTTGATTCACTAGTAAATTGCAGCCTACTGGTTACTGAACTCGATACGTGTTCACACTAAGTATATTGCAAAGGACATACATTATACAAACACGGTGTTTTTTGTACTCGTGAAAAATTAATAGCATTTATAAGTAAAATAGAACTTGTTGTTTTCAATAAAATACTAAACCTAATTGCAGCTACTAAGCTACTCATATTAGTTACTAAATTAATAGTAATTTGTAAAGTGTATGCCAGAAATAATTTGTACTGGTATTATTTCTGGCATACCTACATTATAAGAAATATAAATATTTTCAGATCAAAGCAAACATTTGTTAATTGACATGAGAAATAATTGACATTTATTGAATGAAGAAAGTGCTTTGAAGAATTATCGCAATTTAAAATTTATCAGCAAAAAATAAAGATATGTGTTCTATTGTGTTGTGAGAATCTTAAGCATAAACGCAGTAAAACAATTATCGTTTCACAATAGATTAGTTACATACGACAAACAATCTAAATCGGAGTAAATTTTTACGTAAAACCGGTTCACAACGCATGTTAGTACAAAACACGAACATGCAATAGTTTTTTGGCGAAATAAAAAGCCAGTTAAACCTGCTTTCTACGTAGAAATTGCAACCGACCTTGGTAAAGCAATAAATTCGTTCAAAGACACGCAAATATCTACCAACTGCAATGATTTATGTAGTCGACGAATATAGAGCGATCAATTTTGTACCCAATCATAGGAAGTATAGATACGACTGACCTAAAATGTAAGTATGAAGGCAAATCTTAAACATGTTTGGGTACATGAGTAGGTTAGGTACCTACATCACAGTTGATTTTTAATACTTTTACATAGGTAGACAAAGTTTAGATTTGTTAATTTCATTTTATATTATGTGGGTACATTAGAGGTATAATTATGTTTGCTAATAAGCTTCACAGCATCACCCGCGGTCTAATAGTAGGTAAGTACCTATGCCTAAAAATATTATCAAAATCGGGCACACCGCGCCATCGCTTTTATGCGAACATCGTTTTATGTAGAAATAGATTTTCATCGACACGTCCTCATGTCAATATCGTATGCACTTGTTTAACCATGATTCCTTTATGTTTATGATTCCAATTGATACTAGCGCAAGTGAATACAATTTAGATGGAAAATTGCTCGTTGTTTTTCATAATGATATTCGAATGGGGAAACGAATTTACCGTTTGGTGTGTAGTGAAATAGGCTATTTCCTTTAAATTGGGCACAAAGTCCAAACACGATTTGATTTAGACGTTGCGTCATACTGACGACTGTTATAGTTATATGGTTGTACCCTGTTGGTATGTGCTTGACTGTATGGTTTTTCATTTAGTGACCGGATGATAGAACCGCTTTTTATTAACAATCACGTTGATGTTTCATAGTCTTCTCTGAAATTTAAAAATGCACAGAACTAATATTTCATACAATAAATCAGTATTGTGATAAAATAATAAATATTAGAAAAAGAATTACTTAAATAAATGCATGCTTATTGAAGTCTTGAATGTATAACAGAATTAATTGAATTTGTAGCTAAATCCATCAAGCTTTCAAGTTCATCTGCATCAAACTGGAAAATAACTGAGAAGGATAATTTATCCCGTCAAAGATGTTCATTGATTTTGATATTGAAACCGGACTGACCGATTTGGTCATGATTTCTACAACATTTCTGCATGTTGGCTACACTGTAAGCTCAGCAGGCGATCGTACTGAGGCGCCGCGGTACACCGTCCCATTGGCTGCGGGCGACAGGGCTGCCAATCTAAGAATAACGAACATTCAGCCCTACTATTATTATTTAATTGAGCACTTCCATAATTACTGGGTTCACCGGCGGATGCATAGCCACCATTACAAATGGTCTGCACGTAGCCTAATTCTTGTCTTGCTTGCTCGGTCACCTGCGCTAATGAATGATTATAACATGAATAATGTTGTGTTGCTGGAATTGTTTGTTTACTTGTCTACTAAATTATTGCATTTCAATATCAAGCCATTTTTGTATTTGATAATAAATGATCGTCAGACTAAACAGGCAAAGAAGTCGTTACCTATTATTAATTAATAGGTAAGTACTTCTAAGAGAAAAAAAAAATCTACCAAAAAATAATAAGGGAATTACAAATACATAGTGATCTAGGCTTATCAAAAAATGTGTACGTGATAAACTAAAGTTATTGAAAGGCAACTAAATATAGATCCATCAATACGAAAGCGAGTAGTTTCTTCGCATTAAATCATACCACGAATAAATCAAGCAAACCCGTTCTGCAGCTTATCAAAACAATACGCAGACACACTTCCAGCGTTCCATAGAAATGTGTCTGTTTCACACGATCCAAATACCCGAATATCAACTCACTTCCTGAACACAAAAGGCCTAATTTCCCATGTCATCGAAAACGCATTGCCACCTTGTCGAAACAAGGCCGGATCATTTCAAAATTAAGCTTCAAGAGTATGATAAATTTTCATAAATCAGATGTTATTTATTGGAGTATGGACTTTAAGGTGTTGCCAATTGGTTTAATTTGGTTTTAAAGGATTTCTATTGATAAGATGTTATGAAATTTGTGATCTAACGGATATCAGAGGTATCGTGATTTTGCTACATACCTGTTTTGTGAAGGAATAAAAACGAAGGTTCGTGCTATTATCGTTAACTGGAGATTATTATCAGGGCACAAAAAACGCTGAGTTTCTGATGCGATAGAATAAAGGCTTTCCTGATTGCTTTATGATATAAACTTGTATATTTTCCGGTACATTAACAGTTAAAGAGAAAAATATTGTTACGCCACTTATTGTTACATTTAAGAAAATTACAATTAGAATCAGGCTAAGAGTTCATTTAACACAATTTTAGCCCATGAAACTATGAAATTAAATTAAAAGGTGTACCTACTTAATTCATAATTTTAAATACTAGTTAATTCAAATTGTACAATAAGTATAAAAAAATATAACAGTACATCACTGTATAGGTTTACCCCTGCCAGACTCCAAAAGCGTGATACGCTACAAAATCGACGAAGTATGCTCTACATCGATCGATCCAAGGAATGAAGCATAAAGATGCTTTGAAATATGAAGCAAAAACGAGATGACTAAGCTGAGTTGAGTACGTATTTTACTGAATAACTTCATACAGCTATTAAAAACCAATGATCAACATTGCGACTCGCGAATCAAATTATGTAGAGATTTTTCTCACATTTTTCATTTACTTTTAATTTCATGAATTATAAAGGTGTGTCATAAGTAAGATTAAATATAATTATATTTATTAGTAAACTAGCTTACTCGGCCTCGGCTTCGCCCCCGTGGTACCTGGATAAAAGTAGCCTATGTTTTAATCTAGGTCATTGACTGTATATTTCAAGTTTCAGCTAAATCCGTTCAGTAGCTTTCGCGTGAAAGAGCAACAAACATACATACTTACAAACTTTCTTGTTTAATACCTATTAGTACTAGCTTACTTACCCGCGGATTCGCTCGCGTGGTACATACCTTGATAAAATATAGCCTATGTTCATTTGGAAAGTCCATGCTACACATTGGTGAAGGAATTTTTAAATCGGATGAGTAGTTTCGGTGATTAACCCAAACATACAAACAAACCAACTTTACATCTTTATAATATTAGTAGATTATTAGTATAGATGTAGATTGGGATAAAACGATATATTTTGATATAAATAAATAATAAAAGGCTCTGTCAAATGATAATCCCGCGTCAATAAATCATAAAGTAGGCACCACACCAGGCGAAACGAAATGCATGCCTCCTATAGCACTCAGATCTCTATCGATATAATTGCACAAAACACTGTCTGTAGATTCAGATAATTAAACCTTTTGTTAAGCTCCCGTGATTTCAATTCTCGGTATGTTTAATTGGGATTTACAAAGAAATTCATTACAGGGAAAGATTACGCTAATTTTGAACAAAATGTTTTTTTTCTTGTGTTAAGAGATAAGTGATGTAATTTTGCAATTATCTGTGGTGGGAGTTGGGAGTGTTGGAGACAACTTGAAGGAACTAATAACAGTGCAAAAATAATCTTGGAAAATATTATCTCTAGAATGATTTTCCACGACGTAAAGCATGGTGTTACCAGTAATTTGTCATATCATGAATGTCAGTGAAAAAAAAATGCTTTACAATACTTTACACGTGAACTAATTACTTAAAATTGCACGTGGCTAGGAGGAATGCTCATAGCAAAGCTTGATAGCGGTCACAATTTGAATGGGTGACCGCAAGTAGCATTAACAGCTGAGCTTTTATTAGAATAAATGTCTTTAAACCGAGCTTGCATGATTCGGAGGACACGATAAAATGTCGGTCCCGGCTTTTAAAAGTCGGTAAGCCATGACGTAGACCTTTGTGACCCATAAACTCCGTCACCGGAGTTAGTCACTTGCTCATAAGAATTTACTTTCATATTGCTTTAAATTAAAAGTCAAGAGTTTTCTACTAAGCTAACACAATTTCTTATCACGACCATCCAGATGCAGTCGCTCTCATGGACCTTGCATTTCAAAGATGGCGGATAATTGTACTCATTATGTTATTTATAGCCACAGCATATCGCACCTTCGGGATCAGAGTGTCACTTCTGCATGTTTTCCAACTTTACAGGAGGAGCATTTTAAAGTTTTTTTTTACGCAATTTTTTAATAACTTTGTGCTGTTTTAGAATATTACGGTGTTTCTCATAGTCTTAGATTGGTTAGTTTTTTAGGTTTAATCGACGCTATTAAAAAACAAAAAACAAGAAGTCGTTTTTTCAAAACAAGTCGTAAGCTGAGGGAAGGGTACCAAAAGTGTCTTTTTGTTACAAATCGCTAACTGTAGTAATGCAGAAATGACATTTAAAAAATATTAATAAAATCATTAAAGTGCGTATAACAACATGTTTATGGATGCTGTAAGTTTATTTTTAATAAATATGTGTTTTATAAACTGAAACGAGCAAAACAAGGAGCATTATCGCTTAATTTAACGGTTAAATAGAGGATTATTAAATAAAATAGGTGATATTATCAAGCATTTTTATTTGAAATGCAAACGAATGGCACATTAAATGAAAAACGATAGTAAACATTTCGAAATCAACTACTAAAAATGCCTTTCAACTCATACAACTTATAAAACCTTAGTTTAAACTGAATAGTTAGTTATCACGACTGCGCACTCTGTTCTAGTATATAAAGTCTATAGAGAAGTTAAAGTTATACTTATCATTTAAAAGGAATGAAATTAACCTCTAAAAGACATGTCTTAGGTGCATGGCATGAATAATCTAAACAAAATAGGCATAGTCTCATTTCAAATTAATAATCTATTAAAACTAGTATTTACAATCGAAACAGTTGAACTAACTTTAGACAGTTTGCAGCAGAACGTAGTTAGCTCAATAGTTTCTATTGTAAATACCAGTTTCATTATCTTAAACTATAGTCAATAATCATCTAAGAAAGTAATAATCTTATAGAACGAGAAAGGCGGACAAAATCGTAGAAGATATTAATAAATTCTAAAATTGATGTGTGACATCTTAATTATTTAAATACCTAGGTATTTTATAAACGTTACAATATTTATTTCTTATTTATAACTTAGGAATCTACTTAAATCACTTTTTCACAGCATTATGGCCTTTTTATTTAGAAACTACTACTTTGGTAACAAAAATATAGAGAAAATCAGTAAGAAAGAAAAAAAAACCGAATGGGCATTATCAGCCGCCCTTTGTGTGTTGTGTACCCTCGAATGAATGTGTTTGATGGAATTTATTTGCAGTGTATTTACTGCATTTATTATGCAGTAAATTCTTACAGGTTAATCATAAATCTGAAATCAAAACAAAACTATTACTTAATAGGTTAGTTCCCTCCCATTCGATAATCAATCTAAGTAATAATGTAAGTAGAAATCTAATAAATATTTTAACCAAAAACACACTTGTATACAAAAATAACGTATGGTTACAATAAAAATGCTAATGATTTCAAATTTTAATGTTACTTGTACACAGAAATGCCGTCTTGGTTCCAATGAAAACCAAAGTTTTATACTATTAATGTAATTTTTAAGTAGAAGTGCCGTTATGTTTACAGCAGACAAATGCCATAATTTGGTAACAAAACGTGAATTGTGTTTAGAAGTAACATTATTATTGCAAGAAGTGTGTAAACAAAATGTCATTACTTACCGTAGTGGCCCTCAGCCGCAAATGCATAAAGTCATCCTTCGGCAGTCAACGCTCTACTGACCGGAGAGACGTTTCGTTTCAAGCAAACGGGCCAATCAAGCAAAAAAACAGAACGTTCTTCCCGCCGTCAAAACGATGTGATTCATGCGATTATCACCGATTTTGCTGAGTATATAAAGTCGATTATCGCGGTTCTTTCTGCATATTTAGGTTGTTTTTGTAAAATTTTGCAGAAGTGACACTCTGATCCCGAAGGTGCGATATGGTTTTGAGCGATCGATTTGGCGTAATTTACTCTTAAATTTGCTGAGGTCAATGCCATGATCCTTAATGTAACACAAGTGTAAAGTAATATAAATAAAATGCAAAGATATTTAATTTTGTAATGGCATATTTTTCGTTTATTTTGATGGTCTTTTCTCGAGTGCACTTACCATTCTTTTTTTAGAAATTCAATGACGCTAGTTATCTAATATGGTGCAATTAAAAAAAACATAAAATTATAACTAAGTAAGTATATATATTTTATAAATTTTCAGCAAAGTAACAAAACAAAGAATGCCTAACAGAACCGACAACCAGTATCGCATATTTAAGTTACTCATTATAATTTCAAAATTGATAATTTGTCGAACCCCGGGGCGAGAATGAACGAACATCTTGTCAGTTCGTAAATCGTTCAATTGTTTCAATAAAAAAGCACAACCAACTTATTGGTAAAACAATTTGAAGTATTTTGATGAAAAGGTAGATAATGCTGCGTTTAGCGGTTAGATGGTCGTAGGTATAAAATAAAATGCCATGAGAAAACCTGTTTTGGTAAGGTAGGAATAAAAGATATAGTTTTTTATAAAAGCATTTAAATATATTTAGTTTATATTAATTAAGTAGCGAAAAACATAAAAACTTAATTAAAATAGGTACTTCTGCAGTTCTGCAGTGTTTTAGAAATAATTTTTTTAGAAAATTTATACAAGATCAGGATTAGGTGGTAGGTACCTATACCTACTAAACGAGAAGAAACTCTAGCGCTGAGCAAATGATTAAAATTAGGTGGAATTTGCTCAAAATTTTAAACAATATCAAAAAATCATGCTGGTTTGTTAATTTGTTCATAAAACTTAGTCGGTCTTATTACAAAAAACGACTTGAAACTAGGTTTAAACCAGAACTATGTAGTCTAGGGTTTAAAGTTAGACCGAGGTCTAAACCGTTTCTTATTACAAAACGACGAGTAACGAAGGTTTTCTTAAACCTGAGATCAACCTAGGTTTAAATAATATGCACAGATTAAACTAAAACTTATGTAAAACCATTCATTCATTTCGGTTCGCTGGCCACGTCTGAAGCTATTTTATGTCAAAAATGACAGTTTATCTGTCAGTGTCAGCTTAAAATAGCTATGCGCGCGAAGTTTGAAAGTACCATTTTACCCGGGGCGAAAAAAAGTGAAGTGAAGCCCGGGGGTTTTCCCCGTAGCTTCAACTAAAACCTTTGCTCTACCAAGATTCAAGAAGAAGAATATCTAAATAAAATGGATAATACTAAGAAAAAACGAGCTGAAAAAGAGAAAAAAAATATTTATTTGTTATCTTATCTTAGATAGTAGGTAATAATAACTAATAACACAGCATTACATACATACAACATCATATTGGATTTTATTACCTGTTTGGGCGCCAGTGTAGCGAGGACGTGCTCTCAGCTTCAGTACAATTTTCCAACTGCCGAATTGGACAGCGCGGAGGCGGGAGTGAACGCGAGGACGTGCTCTCAGCTTCAGTACAATTTTCCAACTGCCGAATTGGACAGCGCGGAGGCGGGAGTGAACGCGTACTTAATTGAACAAATTCCTTTTCTATTAATATAAACTTGACCACCATCAGCATTTATTTTTTTTACTCTAATATGAATACAGTCAATAGCGCCAATGACTGTTGGAAAATTCGCTATTGTGCGGAACTTCCCCATGGTCTCCTCTTGTTGGTTCAAAGTTGCAGGCATTTTTATCCATCTGTGAGACATTCGCGCAAGTATTTCTGCAACTTTTTTGCAAGTTTTGCTGACTACAGGTTGTGACACTCCATGTAAATCACCAGTATCGTCTTGAATCTACCAATAAAACAAGGAACTATCAGTAAATTTGTTATTTTACCTAGGTACCTAAGTGCCTACCTTCTTCAATAGAATAATAAGAGATAACTTCTACGTACTTCGTGGCGTGCCCAGTTGCGTAGCGCGCAAACTACTTGCAATCCCGGGCTTAGGGGGCATCCTCGAGGATCCTGCGACAAGTTCTCCCGCAACAGGTCCAAGATTTTTTCGCCAAAGCGTTTTATAAATCTATGCTTATAACGTAAATCTTCGTCACTCATACCAAAGGGATTGATTCTATGACGATGAGTATGGGGTCGTCGTTGTATGGGCGTCTCCAGCATTTCCAAATCTTCCAAATCAATGAGGTCAATCCTGTCCAAATCCATTTTTATTTAAAAATCACAACACTCGCTTTACATTACAACAAACAACAAAACAAATTTGACATTTTGAGGTTAGTACCAAAGATAAACTAGGGGTCTCGGAGGTTTATCTCTAAACCACAGACGAACCATGGTTTAGTGCTAAAACTTCGTTTTGGAATAACGTTTTTGTTAGACCATGGTCTATACCGAGGTTTAAACCTAGACTATCTTTAGACCTTGTTTTGGAATAAGGTAGATTTTGTTGTAACTAAACGTTTTTAAAGAAGCTGTCCATTAATAAAAACGAACGAAAAGAATAAAACATTGAATACTGTTTCTTAATGTCAGTGATGACTTTTTTTGCTGACTCTACTAGAAACTCGGAGAAAATTATGTTATACTTACAAGATGTGATCAATATTATGTAGATTTCGTGAAATAATTGTATATTTTAATTTACTTAAACCAATATTCCCAGTTTTTTAATCATCCTTCGAGCAAAATAGATTTTTCAATATTTATAAAGAGGTATAATTTAATTTGTATTATTGCACGCCCACATTTTTACACATTTAACAGCAGTTACGGAAACCACAGAAAATTTCCAAAACTACAACATTGCTCTATACTGCATAAAACCATCAAAGTATTTAAGGGCCTATTTCGCATAGCGGATCTAAAATAAAGAGCTTTAAAGGTAATTGATAGCCAAGTCTCTCTCATACCCAATTTAAAATATTAATGCTGCGCTGAACTAAAGCGATTTTCCAAGCGTCATTTAGTGATCTAGGCGATACTTTACTGACGTTTAACAGTACAAGTGGGAAAGGTCCGAGGTCTCTTGCGCAAGTAATTTATATGAGAAAAAAGCAAAACATCATAATATAAGGGCGTGATCTAATGAGACCACCATCGAACGAATATAGGGCTGTCAGAAACACATCAAATTTCAGGTTATACAAGTGATTAATTTATACAAATAGGTATCTATGTATAATATTTCCTTTTTTTTTGTATAAATATTTTATTATGAAGTAAAGTTATGATCAAAATAGTACCAAATAGATACTGATCAAGTTATATAATTGTAGAAACATAATAATATTTCGAACACCAGTTACTATGTACTTAGTTCTAATAGTATGAGTTTCAAATGTAAAATAGCTTTTTAACCACTTTAGTTAAAAGTAACGGTCAGCGACAGACAAGACTTACAAACAAATTAACAAAACCTCAGCTTAAATTTAAAATTAAATAAAAGTATAATATAATTTGTGCATTCACCTGTTATAAGCAATAAAAAGTTTCAACACAGAATTTGACCTATTTTTTATACTGCACCACTTTACCTCCGAGTTCTACCCACAAAGTCACTTTACTCCAACTATAAAAATTCCAAACTGTCAGGTATTATAAATGGCGGGAATAAAAATTTTCCATCTCGGTGGCAACCCTACCGCCGCCGGGCGTAATGCGCGTGAAACCGTTCATCACAATATCCAGTTCGAAATTTAAACTTCGTTGTGAACCAGTCCTTACTGTTTTTACACGTTTCGCGTCACGTGCTGAAAGAGGTCTTAGGAAAGTTCTGGAAGACTTGTTAGGTAAAAGTTTTGATACGGAATTGGTACTTTGCTACATCTACCTAAAATTGTTTGATTATTTTTATACTTAGGTACCTACTTAAATTTTTAGGTAGGTTTGTATAGGTACAGTTTGAACCCAAATTACCCAGGCACACAATATTGTGCAATAAATGAGTTTTTATTATAATAAAATTTTAAATCTTATTCTCTATCGCCACATAGTTTGATATTGCATAATATTAAACCCTCGCGACTCTACATTTATCGATCGACTCTACATTTTTAAAATAACACAGACAACTCAAATCGAATGCCGTTTCGGCTAAGTAATTAGTTGACCTCGCGATTTATAGCTTCTGACTAAAACAGCTCAGCTGACTATCCACAACAAACATCGAAAAAACGGTGTGGCAAAGCTCTAAATCGTAAGTCACGTTCTACTCGTTGTCCCGTAAACGGACCGAATTTCAGAACAAAACACCGTGTCAAAGAAAGAGAACCTCAAATAACAGTCCCTCTCTTTCCCTCCACTCTAAAACGCTTTAAAAGCTCCATAGATGGCAGTAAAATCGTTGCAACGTTCAAGCGACCACTAGTGCCGCCATCTAGCCCCGTATAACCGAACTTTTATCGCACGTTTATTGAAGAGGGTTCTTCGGCAGCTCGTAAACGATTTTATGGGCACTAACGAAGTCTACTCTCGTGCCCGATATTACCCGACCGAGTACGGTGGGGAATGCAATATTTGGATGCTCCTGTTGAGAAAGGTGTATTCAATTCTACCGGTGTTCATCGGTTTATGTGCGATTAGGGCTTGCTATCCGGATATCCGGATATCCGAATTATCCGGATATCCGCCGATTTTTGAAATCCGGATATTGACTAATACATTATCCGGATAATTCGGATAATTCGGATAGTAGGTAATTTAGTCAAAAATTACCATAAATACATAAAATTCGGTTTATTTTGTACCTACTTGCTTCGACTTCTTACCATTTACGTCACTGTTGAGTTGACTAATTGATTGTTTACAAAATCTGGCTGCTAGATCTCTACGATCATCGAGTCTTTATTCAGAGTCCAATTTTCTCTTCTCATTGGTCAAATTAAAAATACCAGTGGTCTTATATTGATAAGCAATTATGAAAAAATAATTATAATTATTTCATAAAACATAGATCCTGATTACAAACTCGATAAATTTAGAGTCGGAGCTGAGGCTATAAACCTATTTTTATGGTATATTACTGATGTTTGTTGACACAAGTAGAGTAAAATCTCTTTTCCATCAAGGATTCGTTAAATTCGTCGAGAAGAGTCGAGAGTTGGTTGGAAACACTGACAAAATAATAGATTTTACATTTATCGATGTATTTTTAAAACTTTCCATCTTAGAATAAAAAGTAATATCATTTTGGAATGTACAAACAGAACCTTTTCTTATGACTTCTTCTGGCTCGGTACTCCCTTGGCAGAGTGGTCGTGGTCATCAGTGTAGTTCTCCCTTTGACAGCGCGCTTCCACTCCTCCCTAACAGCTGCTCTTCTTGCACACTAATGTAAGGGACCGTCCATAGCTGCCTTTATCTGATCTATCCACCTCATGGGTGATCTGCCTGGCGCTCGGGTACCTTCAACTCTTCCCTGCACCACCAGACGCTCCATGGATACACCTCCACGCCGAGAAACATGCCCGAAGAAGGTGAGAATGCGAGCTTGGACGATGGAGGATAAACGCTGCTTGATGCCGAGTTCTCGGAGTACGGAAACATTTGTGCGGTGTTCGGTCCACGATATCCCGAGCATTTTGCTCTAACGAGTCGGATTTTCGTCGCTTTTGTGATGTTACGGTTCCGCCGTATCGCAGCCCATCCATTTTCGCAGCCCATCCATAGCGCTTCTAGTGATCGCCATACGTCGTTTAATCTCGTCTACGCATCCTCCGTTGTTAGAGATTAGGGCTCCTAGGTAAACATAATTTATTGATTGATGTTGTATCACAATTCGCTATATGTGTGACTTCAATAGAATTGTTGTTAGCACGGTCGACAATCATCATCTTGGTCTTACTGTGATTAATCTTTAGACCAAAGTTGAGGCTTACACTCTCCATCCTGCGCAGTAGATCCTCCATATGACAAACACTAGTCGCAAATAAGGTAGTATCATCCGCGTAACGAAGGTTTGATATCTTTGGGCCACCGATTGCAACTCCGTCTGTCCAATCTTCTAGGGCAATTTTCATGATGAGCTCAGTGTAGATATTAAACAGGAGTGGAGATACACCCCTGCCTTACACCGGCACTAGGGTGAAAATGACTCGACAGGACACCCCACACAAAGTATTTGCATAACTTTTTTTTTCATCTTGGGAATGTGAGTGAACCCTATAATTATCATTACAAGCCCTTGACCGATCAAGCTCATTTTTTAGTTAGCCGGAAATACAACCTATAATAATACCTACTAAGTTTCATGCAGATTGGATTAAAGGTTTGACAGTTGTGTCGGGCGGGACATACAAACTTACAAACATACAACGAAAAATCTCCCAAGTTGCTACTAAGATCTTAGTTCGCTTCGCTCACTCGATCGATAAATGAGTAGGTAGTGCAGAAAGCGCACCATTAACATTAAAATCAGTCAGCCTAGGTGAACACACTGAGCCGTACGTACCGTAACGCAGTGTGTAAGTGTGTTTTTTTTGTTAAATACGAATGTTTAAGACTTAATAGATAATTTTGAGACAGTTATTTGTGATTTTATAAACGTAAACTTCAATAAAAAGTACTTTTATATCATTTTTTCCTTTTTTTTAGTTTATTTCAATAACTATCCGAATTATCCGGATATCCGGATAGTAGACTTCACTATTATCCGTATTATCCGAATACCAAAATGTGGCGGATATTGCAAGCCCTATGTGCGATTCAAGGTGCGATTGGATGGCGTGCTTGAGCGTTTATTTCGCTTTATTGTTGGGGTTTGTTTATGCGATTGCTGTTTAACCAAGTACGGTGTTTGTACATGCTTTTGTTATGATTATTATGTTGTTGGGAATAATGAGAAGGGCCGTGGGAACTTTCAAGTTTGTCCGGTTTGTTTTTGCCACCAATTAGGTTGCATTTTAGTGTTTTCTATCTAATTGGGGATGAGTAGGGAATTTGTTTCACAAAGTAGACAATAATGGCTGATTAGAAAGTAATTTATAAGTAAGTAAGTACATGAGTTTGTTTAGTAAACATTTAAATACGGCGGGGGCGGTTACAAAGTTGGAAGTAGGTACGAAACCCAATAACCATTTATCAGTGATTTATATAGGAGTTTTCCCCAAAACGTAGCCGTGAAAAAGGCAAATCATAAATAAGATCCGATTCAAATTTGTAGAAGATGCTATCTGTATGATTTATGGGCTCGCAGCCGAGAGCGCTTTGTCTAGTGATGTGCTAATTGCAGCGTCACGTATCGATAAACCGAATAAATGGGCCTACCACAGCGTGCTTTTCGATACGTTGAAGTATCGATTTCCGTATCAGCTGTACCTACAAACTACCTTGCAAACTGAATTTTGTTTTAGGAACAGAAAAATATACCATCACAATGCCAACATGATTTATATTAAAATATCTAACAACATTAAATATTTTATATTATTAACATTCAACTTTACCAGAATAAAACTCTACTGGTTAGAATACTATACTAGCTTATTTGGCTGCGGCTCCTCACCCGTGGTACCTTCCTGGATAAAAATTTGATTATTCAATACAAAAACATGAAAAGAACCTCGCCTCGAAGGAAAACATTCCCGCTTTGCTGTGATGAATTCCACAGCATCAGCATCTTTCGGGTAAATCTGCTGGTGATTTATCGCTACGGGACAGTTCTTTTTACTCACCTCTTATTTCTTATTGCGTTTGCATGACGCCTCTCGTATGTAGGCGAGAGTTACGAGGTGTCTTTGGTGACTGCGGGATGTCTTGTGTGCTACTAATTATTTTTATTTGTTTCTGGATTTTGTCAGCTAAAATAGTTCAGTTTTACTCTCATCTTTGTATTATGTCGTCGTAATTTGTGTTTAGTTTGAACGCTATTAATAAACAAGTTTGTATTTTGATTGATTGGAATCTGTTAATAGTAGCTTATTATTTGTTTATAATCATACGTTATACACGGAAGCAGTTATAAAACGATCCTATAGTGCAGGTTGGTTACGTGAACACGTGCCCGAATGCCGAAATAGAGAACATAAATAATCGTTAATTTAAATTCGATACTCGCCCACGCACTATATCGACATTATTCAAAACGGTAAATTATTTTTGTCATAGAACAACTAAACAAATACCGTAATTATGAACTTTGAATTTTGTTTTATCGAATCTGTGTCAGTTAAATGTATTCCACGCCGTGTATCGCATTATATATGAAAGGACCTGGTGATGTAAATGCCACCCTGAAGGCATTAAATCTCAACCACAGCGACCGACAAACATTTTTTTATACAAAACATACCCCAAACAATGTGTTATCTGTCCTTATGTGATTTAACAGGTAATTTTTAAAATAGATTACCATTCAAAAGAGCCTGATTTATGTGCGGTCACAATGTAAATAAATAGGCAAGCAACAGAATGAGGAACTACATTTATTTTCATTTACCTCCATTTATATCGCGGCTCCACGTGGAGATTACGTGATTTAACAAAGGGAGTGCTATAAATCTCTGGGTCCTGTCTTAGTAGGCTTTTGTGGGCATTTTTGATATGTGCCTTTAAAAGCTTTTTTCTGTATTTAGATGAGAGTTCATTGTGTAATTCATTAGAGTAGGGGGTAGGTCGCAGTGCGGACTGCGGCCGATATCGAGAGATAACGCCATATTTATTGCCGACCAATGAGATGTCCTACAAGGACGCAGCAATACCTTTAACGACTAAAGAATTAGCTGATACAAATAAGAACATAAGGACGGCGTCCAAACCAAAGAATATCAGAGAAAATCTGTAAATGTAAAACAGACGATTAATCTACTGCTAGTCAACTTTTTCAATAAACTGGTTTGAATCCGTTCAACGAAAGTGAGTGTAGAGCATGATTTATCTATTTATAATGACGAGTTGCTGAGAAAATGATTAATAATTCTATCACGCGCTAAACGTGATTCACTTTTACAATTGACTGCTCGCCACACCACAGGTAATTTATGTGCAAATATAAAATCACTGAAGTTGGATAATCCATTATGCATCAGCGCTGCCAACCAGTATTTTCTATACTTGCTTAAATGAAGCAATTTCTCAGAAACTATTTCATCAAGTCTTATAAGTCTCCTTGATATAATTTAGCAGCAAAAGTAAGTTCTTATGAGTAACTATAGTGGCGTCTAATAAGTGTTCATAGTGAATTTGCGGGTGGTCCAATAAACTTCAGTTCACATTGTCTATTCCAGAATCGAACTTGCGATTTGCATTGAGAACCTACTTGGCATACATTAGTGCGGTGTCGCGGCTAAGTAATTAGCACTCGTGTCGATATCGATATTCACATCAAGTACTTCATTAGTAGCCGCTTCCGTTCAATATTATCTTCTATAATTTGTAGTAAAATTCAAATGTTCACTTCATAATTATTATAATTGTGATAAAACATAATAAATAGGGTTGTTTTACTTTCAAGCGAGAGAATCGGTCCGACCCCACCGACCGCCAACACAGTAATACGTCACGACAAGACAGGTTCCCCCCTCCCCTGAGTCTCCGAATGCTCCAACTCAGCGTTAAAACGAGACAGATGATAATGTATCACGTTTGCGTGACTGAGAGGTATCGAACATGTGAAACATGGCGTATAACGCCCCTTGATTTATAGCATGCCAAAGTTCTAACTTTAGATTTGTTACAATATTAAAATTGGGAAACCAATTTTTACTGGATTTAATAAAACAGTAAGCCTGAATATTTCTAACAATTCAAAGAAATAATATTGACCTAAATATCCACACCCCCATAAAAATAAGGTCACTATCTATTCTTGTCGACTTCAGTAAGGATGGACAAGAAAATCCGGGTGTGCCACGTGCTCACGTGGTGTACCTATTTACGAACATAAAGATAGATAGTTTTACATAATATCTTTAGTCATAAACTTCTCATAAGTTAGGTGTTATTAAATCTAGCTACTTGTGCAACAATTACAAGGCTTAACTATGATTGTATATTACAATGCTGTAGAAACTGAACTACAAGTATACCTACACAATGAGTTGTTCGTGCAAGATAAACGGATATTTGTACAGATTGTATTCAAATGAGTTATTATTGACACTCGAGTGTTTGATCGGTCGCGTGTTTGAATTAATTTGCGTTACATTATTTAAATGTGATAATTAACCTGCTATTATACTATTAGAGGGGCGTTTTGTATCTGATTTGAAATTGAAAATAAACCACAAATTATACTGGCGTCTCTTCAGTTCCACAATTTATGTTTTAATTCTACTGAATAAAGCAATTAACGGCATTATAATATTCTAATAAATAAAGATCTTTCATCAATGTAAAATATATCGATAGTTTATTTAGAATATGTTACACGTCCCATCACTAGAGTTTTAAAAATGCTGTAGAATTTATAACTCTTTTTAAACATTTGTTTTTTTGTTTGTTACAGGTAATTGAAGTCTTCCCAGGTTACAAGAGTAAATACCAGATAGAGTACACAGTAAATTAATTTCCCTTACAAAAATCCCCCTATCAACACAAATAATATTAACATCGCAGTACCTTCATTAAAGGGTTATTAGACACCGAGCGAACTGAGCAATTTGCTAAGCAAAATATATAGCGTAGGTGGGCACGATACTGTTGGGGTTGCGCAGTAAACATGCTTCCACGCTGGGCGGTCTTAACTCACGGACTATTATTTATTAGGTAACCCGACGGAGTACAGTAGCTGGAGCATCTGAACATCTGTCAAGGTTTACTCTGTGCGAAACAATGTGTAGGTTACCATTTGAACTTTGTTATCGATGTTTTTGTACGCTAACTTATCTTTGGAAGTAACGATGTGGAAGATGCTCTACTTCAAACTGTAAACGTATGTTTTGAAAAAAATTATTACCATGTATTCTCAGGGACTGTTTTAGGATTTCAGATCTAGAGACATCTATGACTGTTTGAAAATATAAATTATGTACCTAGTACTTTTCAAACAGCATGTTCTCTATTTTTATATTGTTGCACTATTCAAATCACATAAATTAAATCTCCTTAACATAGATAAATTAATAATTTACAAATAGCAAAGCGCTTCCGTGCTTCGGAGGGCACGTTAAATTGTCGGTTCTGACTTTTAAAGTCGTTAAACTATGACGGAGGCCTTTAGGCGGCCTAAAAACTCCGTCACCAGAGTTGGCCACTTGCTCATACGAACGAACGAACGAATAGCAAAAATAAGTTTATTAAATCACAAACCGCGCTTAAATCTCCCAATAATCTCATTCACACGTATAAACATAATAAGCATGTCGTATGTTTATTATCAACTCCGAATATTGGCTCGGAACATAGTACTAAATTCGCGAGCGACACCCGATAGTGTGGTATTATCTGCCATTATTTGTCACTGCGGTACAAAGCGCCCCATAACTATCTTACTCGATTTACTCACAATTACTAGGTAAAAAACTAATTGAAAGGTCATATTTTTTATAAATTCAAATAACATTGATGACGGAACTGACAAAAACATTTTGATTTTAAATATATAGCTCGATCACGTTTCTTTAATGTTACTTACTTTAAATACTTAATATAAACTCAGTAACTAAATTATTTTATTATTACAAAATAAAGCAAAAATGTTTTTTTTATTTTTAGTCTCATTGTATCAATTCAGGTTTGATATTTAGAAGAATCAATATTATCATCTACATTTTTCTTTTTGCTTTTAAAGCTACGAGCAGAATTGAAGATGAAATGTCCTTCTATATTCTAGTAATTACCTGAAAATCAAGTTAGTTAATATCATTTAACATCAGTTAATTATTTAATTTAAGGTCATCAAGTAAAGTGTCGGTTGAAAGCAGATTACACCAATTTGTGTATATTTAATAAAATCCGTTTAACCGTCATAATGACATAGCAGATCAAGGGCTTGTTCGGTTCAGTCACGATTCTCACGACTTTCCGTGAAGGAAGACCAACTGTTACGTACTTACTAACTTAGAGTTAGCGTATACTCAGCGTTTTGAAGCATTACAAAACGCGGTGATCAAAGACGTAGGCACTACTTACACTGAGCGCATTAAATTTATAACGCTCTAAAGTTATATAAAGCGTTACCGAACGTTTAGAAGCTTTTCAAAATACTGTGAATGAAGATAGATTGGGAGTTAGCAATTTTAAGCTATACTTTCTACTTATTTAGAGTCATAGTAATACCACGTAATACTTCAGGTTTTAAAGCGTTATACAGCAATACGGTCAAATTATGACCTTTTGATCTGCCAACTGAGAGTTTTTAGATGTCTATTGAGTGTTTTAAAGCTTTACAATTCGTGGAGAGGAAATAATATTAGAGATAGCGCAAACTTTAGTGTTTTGGAATTTTTAATGGAATGATTGATGAGTGTAATGATTTTGACGAGTTTACGCGCAAACTTAGTAATTGTTACTCGTTTATTGATCTGATAGTAAGAATTTGAATGTTCATAATTGAGTTATTAGTTACGAAATATTGCTGAATTTTTAATTACAAAACTGAAAGATGATAAGAAAATTGGTTCGAAGATATCTTGAAAATTTAACATATTCAGGGTACCAACTTCCCCGGCAGATAAAATCCTGACCTAACAGAGATTGGGCGTTTTATAGGTGTAATATATTTTTGTGAAATGTTCAGAACTTTTATTGATAAAAAACGTTTACACTGGCAGTTCTCTCCAAACAAAAATAATAGGGCCATACAGCGGCAAAATAACACGCATCAATCTCTTATATTAGCGCCAAGCGTGGAGGAACAACATAAAAACTTCCTAAAGTTTCCTATACGCCCTCATAAATCTCACGTTTTTTAATAGATAAATAGGGCCTCACACAAACGAGCAATATCGCATTATTTGGCCCTCCCTCAGGAAAGGCCCTCCTGATAAAGCCTCCTTGCCTCACACCCTTCATGCTAATGTACTATGCCAGACGGTGACAACCATTTTTTGGCCCACTTGGCTACATTATGGTAACCGTAAAGAGTATTTCAAATTATGTTTTCCGTGTCCATTAAAATGCGATGTAGCTTTCTCTCGTCCATTTTTAAACAATTACAAAAGCCTTTTTTAAACTTTTAACGGCGCCGTGACACAATTTTTGAGAATAAAAACAGGTAGCGGTGACTTACTTTTTAGGTGGCAGTTTACAAAACAACAATTGTGCGAATGTCTATGCTGTTTGAAAGTCATAAAAGGTAAAAAGGTATTCGCACTACAACATAATAAAATGTTCAAAACTTCGAAAAAATATGTCGTCATAAACAAAGCGGTTCGGATGCAAAGTTACACAAAAAACATCTCACACACCTGAGCTAGAAAATTGCTTTTTTCTAAGCGGCTCCAGTTTTTTACGCAACTTTCTCCAAGAATAAAAGAAGTTTCTTGGAAGAACTTTCTTTTTACTTCTTGTTCGCAAACATAAATCAAACTTTATCCCGTTGTATGATGGGCCGCAGGGCGCGAAATATGCTAACAATAAAAATATTGTGACATGTCTGGAGATATGGACTCTTTTGTTTCCAAAAACAACAGACCTTTTTGCTCGAATATGAAATCGGAGTTATTTTAAAACCTTGCCATTTGTTTCAACTTATTACAAAGTTGGCATAAACCACCGTAGACCCTTATCACAACTAGTTAAAAACTAATTACCGAGTGACACCACCTTGCCGTAAATCTTGTGGCTCCTCCGAATTGCTCTGACAAAAGTTATTTTTAAGTAAAAAGCCCTTGAGGCCTCTCCCTACTTCCCTCCCAGGAATTCATCACGATTTATATTCATGGCATAACAACAAGACTGCTTCAGGGCGATACCATTCCAATTTTAGAATGGTGAATAAAACCTGTATCGTTACGTAGTTTTAACTTGATTTTCTATTCATTTTCATTTTCTTTATACTAACTTTCTACACAAATAAAGAAAGACATACCTAACTGTAACTAAAGTACCTAAACAAAAGGATTTTTTTTATGAGATTTGAGATTTATTCAGAATTCTTATACCGCGAGCCATCTTGGCAAAGTGGAATAGTACCCTGACTTTCAATCCGTAGGTCGAGGGTTTAAATACCGGCCATATAAAAAAAATACAAGCCAATCGGTGTAGAAAGATATTGTTAGGAAATGACTTTCCTATGGATATGGCTGATTAAGCTAAGAAGATGGTTTAGGTGTTGGGTAAAGCTAATATTTTCTCCTGGCACTGTATTTAGGTATACAGAATATGTAACTAAATAAATGAAATATAACGATAAGACGTCCTAACGAAATAAATTGTACAGAAATTTATACCGGTATACCTACAGTCCCTGAAATAGATAGGTAAATCATCTAATATAGTATAGGCATGTTTAACACTATCAATGAATAGTCAATTGAACTTGGTATTTTCTTAACTGTAAATAGTTCTGTGCAAGTGTGGCCAAGTAATTCTATATTTACTTCGCCTTGGTGTGAGAATGCCATATGGCGGTCCCATGTTTCAAACATTGAGCCACCTAACTCTCTAGGACGGAACAACAAATCAACTGCGGTTTTGGAGCCGGAAGCATTACTACTGAACCCATTAGTTATGGAGTTCCGTAGATAAAATATAAATTAATTTAAAAATCGTTTAATTATGCTAATTCTGTCGCATGTTTGTGAAGTAACATTATAATGTAGCTTCGAATTAATTGCTCTAGTTTTGGATTTATGTTTCTTGAACCTTTCAGTAAGTACCCCTTACCGCATACTAAGCCATTCATGGCTTTATAACTTTTTAATTTTTTTTCTTCAAATATATTAATAATTAAAACAAAAACCTAATCGTATCATCTCAAGCAATTCTTTGTGTAACGAAACGCAATTTTTTTGTATATGGTAAATCACCTGTTTTAAAACTATTGGAGGTTATTTGGAGCACGGTCGACTGTGAAAGAGTAACAAAATAAGTAATACTTTTATGAGTGTAAAACTAAGTAATTCTACGACTTTTACATTGCATAAAAATTATAATATATTCTGTGCAGCTTCAAGAATAAAAATGTAAGTAGTTTTTTTATTTACTTTTATTTTTGTTATGTTTTAGACCCCCTTTTTGTAAAAGCCATGTATGGCATAGTATGCATTCCAGTAGTTTGATTGTTTGTCATATATGGCTTTCTATGCACTAGGGCTTGTTTCTTTGGCTTTTCAGGAATGGATCCTCCTCGCTTTTACGGTACCTCTAAGCACGTTAATCCTATACCTGGGGATGGTTTTATTTATGTGAAGATAAGCTTGTGTGCCGACCTTGAATACGAACCTACCTCCCATTGCGTTCCCCAGTAAAAAAAAGCATGTAGGTAATCATAACTGAATCCGATTTCGATTCCGATAGCCCCGATAATAATTTACCTTTGCAGAACTTGTAAGTTGCAAAAAAAAAGGGGCTAAAAAGCTAAGAAGGACCCGATTATATGGAAAAACGAGAAAATGGAAGCAGTATGTCAAAGAAAATTTTAAGTTCAAGGGCAACACTAATTTACCAGAAGCAATAAAACTATGAAAATCACCTTTTTCATATTTTTTCAAGTTTTTATTTACTGCTGATATTATTGATCACATGGTTGTTCAATCAAATCTAAAGTCTGTCCAAGATAATTTCAACAAACCAGCAGGTATCACAAATGTGGAAATGGAAAAATATATTGGAATTTTCATTTTTATGTCGTGTGTAAAGCTTCTCGCTATGCATACAAAGCCATATTTGTCTTGACACGACTTTGGCTACATTGCATACTATGCCATATATGGCTCAACTGATTATTTTCCTATATTATAAGTAAATAAAAAAAAAATTGTTAGAAATGTCTTAGTTAGAGGTAAATAAACACATATTCACCAAAAAAATATTTTTATATCATCTCCATCATAATTCATGCAATAAGGGGTTAAAGTTATTGTATACTTGCCGACAGTTTGTTCGTTTGTCAGAATGATATATAATTCAATATTCAACATCAAGATAAGGGCATAATTAATTTTTAGACAACTTTACTATATTATTACGTGTGAAAAGAAAATTCTTTAAGCATTTGAACTATTAATGAAATACACAATTAAGTTATTTTCCCCTCAGTTATAAAGCATATTATTTTACAGTGCACAAGTATTCTTCAAAATATATTTTTTTATGTTATAGTAAGTGCACAATAATAATTTAAATGTAGTAGGATTATACAAGTCATGATAATAGAAACAGAACCTAAAAAAAACAATAAAAGCCACTGTAACTTCTCAACAAACTATAAACCCATCTGCATTCATAACCCAGACAGTTCGCCTACAAAACCGTCTATAAAATGCAGAAATACAATAAAGAACGCAACAAAAGCCTAAAATTTTCCATCCACAAAACTCATCCAGCAACAGTTTTGTTGCCAAAACCTAGGCCAAGGGTGGCTGCGTCATAATTGATGAGGTTCTTAACGCAGCGAGGCGATCCTGACACAGAATAAATGGAACTATCTTGTATAATATTCACTAAATATGTTTTTTTTGTTTAAATTTCGCTTTTTATTTTAGCGCTAAAATAAAAGACATTTTAGTTTTGAGACTACCAAATAAAAAAATACAAGAATAAATTAGGAGTTGTTAAATTTTCAAGTTATGACTGCTAGTCTAGTAGTATTAGATTTACCTGGGTAACTTTACTAAACCTAACACTAACAATAATTATTACGACTACCTTACAAGGCACATTTAAGTCTTAAGTTTATCTAAACATAGTTGTTCAGAAATCATAAAAAAGAGATTAATAAACTAATTATAGCTATTTTTTATGGTAGTCTAAAATGGAGTCAAAATACAGCGACACAGAGTAAATTTTCTACCGGAAGCAAATTGAAAGTGTCACAGCTCTGACACAGCAGGGTGGTGTGTGAAATTACCACCACGACACGGCAGCTTCCATTAATTTGTGATTACCCTGCAGTAGACTCTTACGGGCTTTCTTCTAATTAGATAATCAGTTTTTCCGAGAGGGATTTAAGTCTTGAGCAGATGTAATTAATGTTTGGTGCGGCGAGAGGATTTGTGTTATTCATAATGGGATTTCCTTGTTTTACTTGGATGTCGATAATAAAGGTTATTTTTTAAAGGGCGTGTGATAATTTAAATTATTGTTTGCGCAACTTCAAATAATCGTTTTGAGATCATTTAACATTATCTCGTTATAGGTCACAATTTTTATTTAACTTAAAATAAATAATAAGAGTAAACAAATCAACATTGTATCTGACAACAACAGAATGATTGTAAAAATATTTTCGTTAAAAAACTGAGACACATACGATGCAATATCTAAAAACTCAATTCATTCCCCAATAAATATCTCAAGCATCGTTTGCTCGGAATGAGGCAAAAACGGTATCCCCCATACTGTTTATTTAAAGGTGGATTTGTAGGATATTTATTCACGTACCCACTACATGTAAACATTTACAGGGGTTTTTATTCCTGTGCGAACAAAAATCTCAGATACGCAGCTGCTCTTGAAAAGCGCTTTTGTGTATTACTAGTTGTGTTTTGTTGAAGATTGTGTTTTACAATAGAAAAATACAATGTTTTGTTGTAATCTTAAGTCTAATATAAAATAAAGTAACGTTATCCATGTAGGTATTAGGAACTAGAGGAACTAATGGTACGAACGAATGAATTCTTCAAAAACTAGCCACTTAGGCTCAGGTAAGGTTGATAAAATATTAGTTTAGAACGATGCACATTATAATGATTTCACAGCATTATTTAATTCAATATTTTAGATTTATTGAAGTTATATTTTCAGAAACACTAACGCGTATTAAGAACATTTTGCAATAATAAACAATACAATTTAGATTGAGAAATGTCTCTGCTCCCTTCTGCCTATAATTCCTCCAACTAAGTGGTCGGCTAAGAAAACCTACAATCAGATTAATTCTAGAGGGTTGGAGCCAATTTGTCTGATTGCTACCGATGTCAATTTATGTGACTTACCTATGTATCTATTCCAATGTATCTTGAGCACGAGTTTCTAGGCTTTCGAAACAACCAACCTGGTCTTAATGTCAAATTGCAGTTTCAAATTATCGTTGCTAGACAACGAGCTTCATTTTGGCTACGGTTTCGTAGTAAGTTAGGATTTATTACAAAAATTGTGCTAAGGGTACATCTTAGTTTATAATTTGTGACCCTATCTTGTTACGTCCCCATCTATAAATATTTGCGCATGATAAATTCAATAAACTAACTGCTCACAGTTGAATATTGGAATTGGTTCCTACTTCGCATCGAGAACAAATGACTCATATGACGTCACTAACTTTCTTAGTTCATTATAACTTTTGGGTATTGGCATCGAGTATAATGTGAGTATTCTGACATATTAAAATTGGCAAAGAACAAAATTTAAAAATTATGTGGGTACCTAACTAACGCCCGAATACCTACTTCTTCTTATTCTTCTTTATTTTGGCTTCGCCGGCTTTTGCCACGCATTTAGCCACTACCATGGAACGCTTTGGGTTATTATTTGACGTTTGTTTTATACAAATCTGACAGGTAATAAAAAAGACTCAAATTGTTTATACGTTACCAAATATTTAAATAGCGTTTCAGTATTCAGAAGGTATCCTTTTTACATCTGAAAAATATCGATGCATCGATCGGGCTCAACTATAAGTAAGAACTATCTAGGACCTAGATTCCAGGTAATCCCTAATGTTATATATATATCTGTGATATAAGTACAACAAAACCATATAATTAAAATCTGTCAAGCCGAATAAGAGAAGAATAAAAAACACACGCACAGTATTTTACAAGTTAATAAATCTTCTCGTTTGTCAGCCACCACAGATATATCTGTGTCAGCAACCAAGAAAGTAACATTGCATTTCACGTTCCGCAACAAAATTTCTCACCTCATGGTGTCCAGATTAATTACAGAGGTTATGTCCTCGCGACCCTACCGGCTATTACTGTGTAGCAGTGCACGCCTCTTCGGGGTAAATCGAATCACGGTGAGGGGAATCAACCAGTAAATATCGGAAAGCAATCCGAGGTGATTCTATTAGATTGAGTTAAGTCGAAGCTTAGTCCCTTGAGCTTATAAAATTGGCTATAGGAGCTTTTGCCTAAAAGATTTGTCATAAAAATTACAAAGTAAAAATCTTAGAGTAACTACAAGAGTCTGTAGATATCCGCAGCTTCCTAAATTTAATAATTTTGTTTTTATATAAGATGTTAGGGTAGAAAGAAATAAAACATTTACTTTGTCGTCGTTTTAAACGTCTACTCTACTTATTTTTCTTTTAAATTAATTGTTAAACCACGAATGTTATATTATAGGCAAATAGGTATCCACTTTTTTGCTACTAGTAAGTACATAAACAGTACACCATGCTAGTTGCATGGCTATCAAAGAAAAGTTTAGTTTTGTGCAGTTGAATACAAAGTAACTTACCTCGTAAAAATCAAGATTTGTTCAATACAAATAAACGTTTATTTTCCTCTGTTTCGTAAGCTCGCCAATCAAGTCAAGAATTGAGCTCGCGTGCAAGTCAAGATTCATCAGAATGGCACAGGACGGCTAGTTATCTAGATCTCGCCTTACTAAAACCTACGTACATTCTAACTATTGCTTATACTGTGGCTACATTTAATTGGCATCTCTTGATTATCCAGTACATGCATGCATTTAAACTTTAGAATTGTTTTTATTCATTATTGTTTCGTAGTAATAAATGCTGCAATGATAGATGGTGGACCTCAGGGGATCTATCACCACAGTTTGCGTATTGAATACTATCCTTGGAACCGAGTCAAGTGTTACAATTGTATGAGAATCCAGTGCAGCGCCGCTCCTGGTAATTTGCATGAACTAATAATTTCATACATTTGAGATATTTGACCCGGTAGCAAACCACTGATGATACGCCTACTGTTGCAGAGCTAGGATTCGGAGAGTCGCGGGAGTCACCTGGATGAAATAAGCTCAGGAACATGTAGTATATGAAAAAAAAGCTAATTGTAGTTATTAGTAAGTTTTAGTAAATAATGTTGATTAATATTCAAAAGAAGTATTTAATTTCAGCACAATTTATCTGCGGTAGTCTAAACATTGGGTTTAAAAAATGTAAATCTTGTTGCAAATTGAAAAACATCGCATCTTTAAATAAACTGTACTTCGACTTGAAAGTAAATTATGTTAAAAAGCTTACTTTAGACGTTGTAAGGGTTGCGATCAAGATAAACCGTCACATTTAAGACATTTAAATCGATTTTCACCAATTTTCCGCGAGCGGGCGCGGGCTAAGTCGAGTCAATTTATCCTGTGTCGCTTTGGGGCGGTGGGACCCTATTGTACGCCAAATGAAGTTTCAGGAGCGTTACTTTCGTCATACTTTTACTGCTGATACATGTACTAATAAACACCATTAGTTTAGTTCAAACACAGACAGATCTGTCCAAGTTTCTCTAAGAGAACAAACCATAGTTCATTTTAAATCAAAACCTGGTGTAAAACCTGCCTTCTAGCAGGCTACGAATACCTATCCTATTATAAACTGCATTCATTAATTGTCACTACAGTGTCCTGTTAAGTAAAGGCAAAGATTGCCTCCTAACGCTGCATAAATTATCTAGTAAGATGTAACGGCCTGAGTAAAACTTAAAACTAAAACTTATAAGTCTATGGAATATCATTTCCAGAAATTATTTGCTCTGAAGTTTAACATTAACCGCAAGAATTATGATGACTATACAATTTTAAGTAATGACCAAAGTATTCTCGAACTAGCTCTTGAAGATTAGATTCAATAGATTTTTTTAACTTTCCTAAATATTTATATAGAAAACTTTAATTTAAGACAACTCCTCAGATTTAGAGTATAACTGAGCCGGAACCTATTTGTTGGGTTGCTATTTAAAGCATTCCCCCGACTTACATAGATCAGATACGTTCAACAAAGGCTTTTGTAATTAAGAAAGATATTTTAAGTCGGCGGCAGCTTGACTTTATACGCAAAATGAATTTACTTTATTTAATGGTGTTTTGAGTTTCTGTTTTGTTTATTTACGAGATTTGCGTAAATGTTTTAGAAATTACTCAATTTGTTATTTGAAACGTAGTTAATATAAAAAAAATAACAAAGTTATATTCAATGCTATTAGAATAATGAAAATTCTACCTAGGGTAGTAAAAGGCTGTTGTGTTGTAAATAGTTTCCCTGAAATAGATTTACATCAATTTTAGTAATTATTTCACTCGAAGCTTATTCCGAAGATTGGTTACCGGCTTAAAACACGCAAAGCAATATTTTTACCGAACAAAAATACATTTCCGAACCCCAATTTAGGAGTGCATTATTTTCGCTTTCACAGACATCCGATACAATTAAAATCTTCTTTAATTAAGGGACGATCGTGAATCATTCGCACGTGGCGCCCTGAGTTTTCCACTTGTATACGCATCACCCTTAACGGGACCTGCCTTAGATCGTAAATTTCCCAAACAAAAAGCAACTTTATCGTACACTATTAAAGGGCAATTCGGTTTGAGCTTTGGTAGGATTTAAGGCGAAGTTGGTCGTACATTTCTGGTATCTCTTTTCACTTTATCGCAGTGTCTCCGTTATTTACTCGTACGTGAGGGATGCTGGCAATAAATAGGTGGGCACAAACATATTTGACGTTTACAAATACCTCCCAAATTGGTTTCCTTGGCGTGACTGGCCGTTATTACGTATTTTGTTTACTTATTGCTTGCTACCGAAAGGTCCGTATTTGCAGATAGGAGATTTGATGTGCTGAAAATGACCAGAGTTTGAACTTGCTTTGTTTTTGAAAGTTAAGAACAGTTTTTAAATAGAGTTTTTTTTCATTTGTTACCTAAAACACCTTGCTCCATTTATTGCTTATTTCTGAAGATATTTCATTAAAAATAATGTAGAGAAAAACTTGGCTGTTCAGCACATTCACCAAACAAACAGCTTTTCTCTCTTCAACATTTTGAACTCTTACAATTTTCCGTTCTCAGTTGTCCAGAAAAGTCTGACAGGCTGGTCTTGATCGAAAGCGGTTGAAATCCCAAAAAATAGATCATTCGGTAAAACGAGGTGCGAGTGGCAAATCGGCCATTCCGGGTGTCCGGTAGTCCACCGGGAGTTGTAATTCAAGTGACAAATATCGAATGCTACAATTCATATTTTCTGCTATCTCCGCTTGTGTCGCCATCTGTGCCGGAGGGACGCTATTGGTTCTCCATCAAGTGGTCACGTGATGTATTTTTGTTGCGAATAAAACATGCTTTCCCAACGGAATTTGTTTTATATGAAGTTTTATGGCTGGAACGTGAGATGCTCAAGTAGGGTGCATTGGTTTGATGGAAAACGCATAAAAAATGCAACCCTCATAACGCAATTTTATCATAATCCACTGAGACCAGGGTCCAGCTTTCTTTGGATTACTATTTCCGTTGTAAAGCATTCAGTTTATCACATTTTTAGTGCTGAAACACAACGGAAATTAACCTCAAATTGTGGTGTCGTAAAAATTAAAATCGCATTCATTTAAAAAGTAGATACGTTGTAAATAGTGTTGGCCCGATGCATTATCGAGATCGAAAATTTCACGTGGTCATATAATTTTAAGCTCGTAAAGCCCGAACAATAATTCACTGGGAGCATTTGCGGAAAATGCATTTTATTGTTAAAACGTGAATTTTATTTATAGTCGACAGTGGTGGGGGGTGGGGGGTGATTTGCTGTAGTAGCGCATCGATACCACCCTTTGGCACCGATTATTTATACTAAAGGTAATTTCACCAGTTCATTATTGGGAAATGTTCATTTGTATATCACTATCATTTGCAGTTCATTAAAAATGAACTACAACTGTTTGTTTGGACTGGCGTGTGTATCTTATTAAAATAATTTATTTAAATAAACTAGCTACCGTGCGACTAGGCAATTTACTCGCTTTCTATCGATAATGAGAACGGAATCTGCTTAAGGCAACATTTCCTTATTTAGTAGATCATACGTAGAAGCTGAATCAGGTTTATTTTAGCATCCATTATTGAATAACAACGATACATTTTTATAACCAACATTCTGTGTGTTTGTCGACTTTCAAGCTTGTGAAAGTAAGTGATTTAGAGACTTTGTTAAATTTAATAAAAGTTTGGTTCTAGTTATTTCTAGTTTTCGTAATCATATTCAATGAAACAAAACACGACACCATTACTCAACCGCAATCTACTACAAAAACCTTTGTTGCCATATTATGCGAACAAGTTAAAACGAGCACTTAGCACTTTGTAAATCATACAATTCGCTGTCTACTTTATGTGGTAGTCTAGCACGCGTTCAAGCGGCCCTTTCTGATAGTAATCTTAGGCGTTGCTACCACCGATCTAAGGCAACGCCCATAGCATTACACGATGTTTAATTGCTTATTGTGATTTATTTATTGCTTACAATTCATTAGTTATCGTTTTGAATCGCAAATGCGTTTTCACACCTCATTTAGGCTTAGGTTTAAACCTATTTAAATGGAGAATAGTCTAGTGATCATTGTAGAGCTTAAGGTTTTTATCGCGAACCCGTCCCCTCACTATCCGAAACAAAGTTGTCTATCTTTTTAAAAGACAACAAAAGGCAGACCGCTTTAAAAGCTATTTAGCCGGTCCCTAGATAGCGTCTACCGCAGCCCCTATCCGGGTTCGTTTTTTCCCTGCTGAAAAGCCAATTTGGAATGAATCACTGTACAGTGGCGAGCATCTGTGCTAATTTACCTACGGGCGGACAGTCTAATGCGACTCGCTGGATCGTAAATATGAAATCGCGACCGAACGCCGAATATCGAAAGCCGGCATTAGTCGGATACAGCTAATACACACAGGGGTATGCACGATAAATTATCATGCGTTCATTTGGCCTCCAATGTTTAATCTATACACGGCGATACTGTTCGGCTTCGGGCGATTATGCGTTTTGAATCGTTGTATCGGGTTGAATGATCTTAAACTACTGGTGGTTGATATAAAATTTTATGCTTTTAATGTATAAAACAAATAAATGGGCCAGTATCTTGATTTGTTTACTTCACTATCTTAATAAAAAATCGAATCAAAAAAAGTAAATGCTTTTAAATTGAAATTTACAGGATTTTATCGCGTAATTTACCTTTTATTATTTACAAAAAAATATAGTAACGAAAAGTATGGGTAAATTTTGTGGACACCGAACTATGTAAGGCCTACGTGTAGCACACAATATATACTACGTATAGCGATTCGATTCTACATCGACTAATCGAGCAGTTGCGATTAATCGAATGAATGTTTCACAGCACTATGTTTGCTACGTTGCCCTGATGTAGCTGCGTCCGCATTTCGTTCCGTTCATTGTTTATGAGTTTGTATTTCATTTGATATTTGTGCTTTATTAACTGCTACACGAAAAATATGTGTTTTATACGTTACATAAACCAGCGAATTTTGCTACGTTTTTTATTAGACTCACAAAAATGGTCTGATTTTGATTATTTTTTAATGAATTTTATATATTTTGTTTCAGGTAAGGCACTTAATTATTCAAGCACGCCCTCAATTCTCACTATGAATTTAAAGTAAGTTCAAAGTAACCCCAATAAAAAACTCCAAACTTTATCACCAAGAAATTTTATCGGGACCCTATTTGATATGCAATAATAGGGGGCAATTTATCAAACTAGCTATCTAACTTAAACGCAATTTGAAGTATGGCGGTCTCTTAAGTCTTCCACCACCCAAAAGGAGGGGGAGGGGGCGTCTTATCGCGGAACTGCAGGCACACCCCGTTTACCTTAAGATCTTTAATATTAAATAATACACAGTCAAAGCCTTAGATTTACAGTCTCGGAATGCTTTATTAAGTACGATTTTAACTAAATCTCAAACTTCTTTTTAACGCTTTTTAGAGCGAAAAATGTTTTCTGAGCACGTATAAATAATTAGAAAAGTGCACCTTAGATAAAATCACGATACACTTGAGTTCAATAGCCTTTATTTCAAATTTTTACATTGCTTTGATTATAATCCGAACATAAAAGTACATTCAAAAGGTACATCCTCATCTACATAGACCATAAAAGTACATGCAAAGGTACAAGCTAAGGGCATGTACAGTGAGCGCTTGCAAGCACCACGGGGAATGAAGACGTTTAATAATTTAATCGGATGCATCGGTTTATGCACGCATGCTCCTAACGAGTTCTTATCCAAATGAGTTTCTTGTATGAATTCGTTTAAATATCTTACAAAAACCATCGGTTTGTATCTGAATACGAACCTAAAACTCGATGGTTTTTGTAAGATATTACTGACTTAAGTCTTGAGCGCAGACTCTGACTTGAGTCTAAGCTTATTATTATATCGATTTTTTGTCAGTTCTCAAACTTAGTGTCTGAACTTTGGCCTATTGTTTGTTGCTAATACTTCCTACCTATTTATTAACTCTATATTCAGAAAGAGAATACAAGACAAGTTCCCTGAAGAAGCAATTTGTGTAAGAATATTATTATGTTAGTTACATTTAAAGAGAAAGCTGCCATGTCAAGTAAATATGTAAAAGAAAACGCATTGGAATAAGTACCTTCACAATATGGAGGAAATTGTATCATACAAGATATGATACAAGAGCCGGACCTCAGTACTAATAAATTTTCTAAATCTTAAATGAAAAATTTTACATTTTGGGCAGACATAATGTACCTACCTATAGTATATTAAAATGACGTAAAGAAAACGTATAAGTTATTATAAGCAGTTGCAAAAATCATACTGCATCATAAAATTAATTCAATGAAAACGAATGACAGGGTAATAACACTCATGAAAGCTTTACTATTTATTCTGTGGCCAAAGTTCGCCTTGTCACAGTAACAATGCAATTACTGACGCAAATTGGTGCTTAAACTTTGCCTCAGGAGTTATTTTGCAGAAGGGGTGAGAATTTGCACGACGACTCCGAATACAAAAATACTAAAGAAGTTTTTTCGGCGACAAACAATTACAGCAGGAACAAAAATCTTAACAAATACTACTTGACTTTTATAAGTACAAACATTACAAAATTCAAATAGGTTGTCATTATGAAATATATTTTACTAGATTAAACAATAGGTTATTAGAGGATTTAAAAAAAAAATCGCTGCCATCTCATTTAAAGATGGAAAAAAGAGCTCATTAAAATAAGTACACTAGGTATATCTGGAGTTACCATATTCAACATTGGTATAAATATCATCAATAATCCGTGCCTCTGTTAACCATTGTGTAATTTTATGTAACATGTCATCGGTTTTATTTCAGTCCGAAGATTCATACTTTTCTCAGTCACGTCCCTATTACTTCAGACCGTGAATATGAGTTTAAATCATTTCGAAATACCATCAAGAGCTCACTTAATAAACTCATAATTTTTTTTAATGTTGCCTGCTTATTTTTAATAATTACTCAGAATATTATCATTATAAAATGCTTATATAAAACGAATTTAACACGTCTCAAAATAATTAAAAATTAGCTGTTGTCAGTGACTTTGCTTGCTTGGTATCAATATTATTGTAAGCTTTGTTATTCCGAGTCATAATCTACCCATTGCAAGTTTTAGACGTGAACACAAACATTCAAACATACTCACAAATTTATATATATAAAATTAGTAAGAATTGGGTTGTTAAAAATGATGCCAGGCAAGCTGCTGACTGACAGTGAAATGATGATCCTTAATGACCTAACTGATATTAACGTATTTTGTATATTTGATGTAATGTAAAGTAGTTTAATCACTACAATCCGGATAATTGTCCATGATAAGCTTAAATAGCCAAGCAATTATTCCTTAGTAAGTACAATCTCAAAGCCTATATTGTAGTTCGCGAAGTCACCATAAACAAACCTAGGTTGCGGTGACAGCGCGTGGGCTGCAGTGATCTACAATCCTGCCGCCATATTGTTTTCTAATGACTCAATACTCTGTGGTATCAATTTTGAATTTGGAATAACCGCCTGAAAAGTTTCATTAATAGACATAAAATCGATGGAACGATGAATTTAATGCCGTTATTCTGTTGGTAATAAGATTCAATTATTAATAAAATAAGAATAGTGCGTAAAATTACAAGTTAAATGAAAAAAAAAACTGTTAATTAAGGTACCTACTAGTAAAATATATAGACTGATACAATTTTGACACAACAGTGAAATTGTAGGGTAGGTACAGTTTGCGAGATAGTGGAATAGTTAATTTTAAGAAGGAAACTTTTGAAACTGAAATCTAAACCCATGCTATTAGCTAAACGATTCTTCATAATACATTACTGAAATTGAGATTTATACCACACACAAAATTAAATGTTCTAACCACAATGTATTGCGAGGTATTACGGCTCCCTACACACAAGATATATCTTTGCAAGATAGGGAGAGAAATCTTGCCTAATTTAACTAATGGACTAATATAATATTTTGCTTCATATTTGTTAAGCCTTTTGCGAAGAAAACTTCCTCAATATAACCCATGGAATTACTCAAAGTTGAAATTGTTTCAGACAAATGAAAGCAATAATTCTTTAATACTTTTACATAAAAAACAAGACAATGAGGACCGTATCCGTAGAGGACGGTATACTCGTTGAAAAATGTATTTTTGTTCCCCAATTCCAATCAAATTTGCACGAGTCCTCTGTACCTTACACGTGGCTTGTGAATGATTATCCTCCTGTGAGCCAATAAATTGATTAACGGAAAGCACATAATATTGACAAATCGTTATTTATGGTAACTGTTTATAGAGGAAGTATATTAAAGGTAGGTGGAATATGTCATATGCTAAGGATACTGCCTTGATCATAGAGAGCAACATTTTGTGATGATTTTTATTTAAAATAAAAAAACAAATCTGAATACATATTATACCTACATGCCAATGTTTTGCTAATAATATGGTTGTTATGTATACATTTTTCATACTTACATAAACGAGTTGCAAGCCCATCGTTGCTTTTAGAATACCTTCCAAAGATGCCATCATTATGAAAATATACGAAGCTTAAATTAAACTGGTCTATTCCAGATAAGATTTACTTCTTAATTATAACGTCTTTATCTCAAGTATTTCAAGTTTTTTGTACTTCCATTTTGTGTAAAAAAAATTAAATGTGATGTGGAAGTACTAAATTAAACAAAGTAGGTACATACCAAGTAATGTTTAAATCATGATTATCTGGTTTAGGAAGGTCATAATTGCAAAAAAACTTTATTGATTTTATAGTACGTGGGTACACTGTTCGTTTATAGAAATAAGAAGCAGAAAAAGCTAGGGTAGGTATTTACTAAAATAAACAATTAAATGATATAAAATTTTAATGATGTTCGTTGCATAACTTTGGAACGGCAGGATCTATTTATCTAATATTGTTTATGCTCTTAAAAATAATAATAAGATTTAATTAAAACAACTTATAATCTTATGATTTAATTTTTATTCCAACAACGTTCGTCCGTATGTCGTATGTCGGGTCACTTAAAAATAGGATTTAAAAATAGATGACTTTGCAGGTACCTACTAAATAATGTTTTGCCACTTAATATCTCGAACCCATTATAACTCAATAAACAAAACCTTAGTATTGTAAAGATAGCTTCACTAGGAGGGAGTGAGGGTGGTGCCACCCTCTGCAAAATTATGTACGACGAACTGGGACCAATATATCAAGGGGAGGACATGCCCAGGCTAAGGAGACTGGGTATTATAGGGTGGGCCGGTGGAATACTTAAGAACCTTGGTGACACCCCATTAAAACACATACACCGCATTTTTGGTGAGACGTTATAATTTCGTGAATTGCAAGGCGAGTTTCAAATTGGCTAAGATAATTGCAGGAAGTTAAAATTTGTTTATTGAGATCATGCTGATTTAGGGGAATTAATGTTATTCGATAGACTCTAAACTCTAAACACAGTTTAATAATGCTATATCGGATAGAGCATTGTTTATTCTGAACTTATACTATTCGTAGTTCACAAATTAAACGTTATGACTAATGTAGGTACTGCTGAATACGAAAACTATGTATCAGCGTAAAAACTATGTAAGTACATAATAATTACTTAAGTATGATTTGGCGAGATAAATTTATAATGAAACGAGAACAAAAACCAATAATGAAAACAGATCTAAATGATTACAATTATATGGTCGAGTACAAAGATATGATAATAAGATACACAAACTAGTGATGGCAAAATCTCATAAAACCTCCGTTTAAAAAACATCCATTGTTTTATCGAAAGTCAATCACTAAAATTTAAATTCGCTCACAATATTTCAACTACAACGGAATATTACAACGAAACGAGGCGCGAAACACGCGGCGCCGAACGCATCCGGAATCATAATTCCAAAATAACTTTGCCCCTCCCCTCACTTTTTTTTGGATAAACTGGAATCCCCACCGTTAATTCCCAAGATAGACATAATTTGGAATTGGATCCATCTATCCTGAGCCAACCTCTGAACAAAAATAAGTTAGCGCGGCCCGCGTTCTACGGGATTTATGTGGGCGAAACCAAAAGTACCTATTTATTGGATACAAGGCCTTTGTCATTTTAAATTACTTTGTGCATCTGCATTACCTAAAAATATAGAGTCTCCATAGAATAGAATAGTCATGAAAGTATTTGTGAGGTGTTTGAGGTTGTAACAACTTGTATGAACAAAATACTACGGGAAAACTAGTTACAGAATTCCATTCAATACTATCATCAATGCAAATTGCGTAGTATCAAGAATGAATGAAAAATCCAGTTTACAAGAACAAAACGACTAGCCTCTAACCATCAAACAATTTATTTTACGAGCGATCCTTACGCTTAACAGGTCATAAAACAACTCATAAACACCGGCTCGTCCATTCACAAAATACTCAACTCTATGTTTACTTACCGTTTTAAATGCAAATACGATTACACAACAGTTTTGTGACATTTTCTGCTGCAAAACAACAATCTCAATGCGTTTTGAACCTTATCTCCTAATACAGACGATTTTAGATGCGAATAATGCTTCTGTCGATACCCTGGCGACTCCAGCTGATGTAACACAGACAACGTGAAAGATAAAGTATATACGCGTTTTTTATTTCACCTTTGACACTTTAATCCAATTTGTTTCCTTGTATCCCGCCCTTGGGATAGGGGAAGAAAAATTTTGTCCATATAATTGTTATTTTGAATTTAAAATTTCCTTCCTTATTTAAAGGCATCCCCATAAGGGAGAGTATCATAAATGTTTTGACTTGTTTAATTTTTAAAACAACCTTATATTTATAAGGATTAGAATTTTGTTTACGGAAGTACAAAAGTTACTGTTTGCGTAAGAAACTGTCGATAACTTTCCTCTCTATCCGGCAATATATTATACAGTTTCGATATTCGGCAAGGAATCCGAACATCACTATACCAAAAGTTAACCCGTAAGTGGCTGTGATGGCTTTCGAGGTCGGCCTAGCGATTCTTTTTATAGCCAACTAAGAAAATTGGCTCATTAATCTTTAAGATAAATGTCCAGCCACTATTCGGCCCATCTTATCAGAGCAAAATGAATGGAAGTGTGGATATTGGTACCTAAGTTTTTTTTATCACATATATTACGTACATTTACGGAACTCTATCGATTTCTGACCGGTTTATGGGTATACGAGTGTTTTAGAGGCAATTCCATTTCGGAATTACTTTGATAAAAGTGTTTGATAGAAAAACTTGTACGTTGAACTTAGGTACTTGAAATGTGCAGGATACACAGCTCATCCATTATTAATGTGTAGCGCTGATAAAGTTTTTACAATTCCACATCAGTACGTGAGTGACACGTTCCTTTTTCTATTAAGTTTATTTTTAATACTCATAAAAAACGCTTGCCAGAAGCTATTATAGTGAACATAAAATTGCATTCTATATTCTATAATTAAATGATGAAAACACCACGTAAAGGCACCAAGAAGACGGGTAATTAAAAACAAAAAAGTGTTTTCTAGAAACAATCGCCGCAAAAAGGAAGTCAGTGTCGCAAGGAACTGTGAGCTGAAAGTTCCTGATATAAATCCAAGCGAACGAGTTAACTGAAGCCCCGGGTTGAACAAACTCGGGGAACTGGCTACACGCACACATACCGGGAATTTTTTAACCGGCACCTTTGGCACGGGTTAACAACGCTATCAAATAACGACTAAACTCCGTCACCAGAGTTGGCCACTTGATAATACCATATAATACGAACGAACGGCAAGTCACAAAAATAACGAATGCTGAAGGTTTAAATGGAAAATAGATTCATTCATGATTATGTTTGTCATTTACAATGAGTAAGAGTACCTAATTTATAGCGTGTATAGGCTTCTGAGAAATATGATACGTTATCAAATGAGTTCCTTAAGCAAATTTTATAATGGCCGCACACAACCGTTTCGTTCAATAAACTTATTTTCATAAACTGACATTTTGGAAAATAAATTAAATCCGTTTGAAGGATTAACTAAAGAAAGCAAGTGTATTAGAAAGCTTTAGTTAAGGTTGGATAAGATAATCAAAATTTTGATAGCTAAATGTAATATTTTTCGTACAACGTTTATTTGAAACTGGTGCTAGAGGCACAGAACCGTTTTAAAAAGAACGTAGGTATGTGAAAAAGGTGGTATGTTTTGTTTGTTTGTCATTACGTGAAATAATTTTAAAATTATTTTAAGTCATGCATAGACTATTATTAATTAAATATAAAATATTGTTCGTAAAATCGTCTCCTAGTGCCCCAGTAGGTTTTCAGTAAATAATTGTAATATTATTTTTTAAACAATACACGTCATTCACACTTTATCAAGTCATCTATTCATATAACCATCAAGTACAAAGAACATTATTACTGTACCTAAAAAATATTAGAAACTAGAACGAAACACAAAATAAAACCGACTGACTGAACTAAATTATGCCCAAACACACACAACAGGGAATGATGGACAATTCAGTCCATGCGCCATGCATAAACCACTTGCAACGTCTCCATCCGCAAGACATCCTTATCTCTTTTGTTATCAACACTTGCCGTGGAAAAAGACAAGAAAACAGTAATTGTATGCGGGCTTGACAGGTCGGACTAAAGTCCACGTTGCGAAAAGTGAGTCAAAAAGCAATAGAAAGAAGGTTATCGATATCGATTAAAATGAATAACCACATCGATATAATATTGGACATCATTCGATGTCCAATCGATGTTTTCATTCACTGCGATGAGATTTCGTACGTTTTTATACACTTTTGTGAATCAATTTCCTAGATGCCTTATAGCTACTTTAACTAGTTCTTATGCATTTTATTGATTAGTTTTATCTTAATGATTTGTTTTTGTTACTAAATGTTCAACACATAATTATAAATCTGACTCATGATTTTTAACGAATATTTCTGATCAGACTTCATTTTGTTTAAAAAGCCTCGTGAACTAGTGAAGCAACACAGTAATAAGATCTGTATCGATACTCGATTATTTCGGTCCTTTATTCAAATATTCCACGGGATATACGAATGAGTAGTGGTCTAGTGATGCGATAAATCTTGTCGATGTCGCGACGTGTCGCGCGTCGGGTTAAAAGCTCGATAACCGAACACACCCAACAATAACCCCTCGCTTTGTTTTATTTTGAACCAGACTGAACAGACTGCGAAGGATTTTATGCATAAAAATATCGATATATAATTGCTTCATTACGTCCCTGTGTTGGTGAGTAAAATATGTGGGAGTTGTATACAGGAGGTTTCATTAATATTATGTACCTATAACGAAATATATTTTATATAACTTGTGCCAAATATGTTTTTGAACATTCAGAATTTCAGACGGATATAAAACAATTCAAATTTCCTTAAAAAATTGAAAAATGTACCGACCATGCCTTATGTAAGTAGTACCTATTCGTGATTTTGTTTTTTTTTCCGTTGACGAAACTAAGTTTATTATAATATTTTGTATTTCTAAGAAAACTGAAAAACGAAGCATATGAAACGAAGAACTATTTAAGCTTTGTTATTTACGTAAAACCTGGCCAGCCAGTATGTATTTTTATGAGTTTTTTTAAATTTATTTGTTAAATAAATCCAATTAAATTACTCATAACCTTCTTGTCCACTTGTCACATAACTCCTACCGTGCAGCTGTTACGTTCATCATTTACTTGGCAGTTCTCCCAATTCATCTAATAAGTATCTACACACATTGTATCTTTTATTATTAGTTATTTCATTTAAAATGTCCTCCCTTTTTGTCTTTTGAAACTATTGTTGTGATAACTTATTAGAAATGTGGTCATTTTCATTAGCGAGTTTTAAATACGACTCTTGACATTTCATCGTTTGAAAACGAATATTATGTAGGTATATCGTTATCTTTCAGATACATTATATTTGACTATAATGTATCAGTCTGAAAGAAGTAAATGATTCTAAATTGTGTATATTTTGGAAGGAACGAGAGTTATAATACTACTACTAGTCTATATAGGTAATACTTAACACTACAGTACACGCGCCTCTTTTTTTTACATGAGTACACGCGTGGCCTACTATAGTATGCAATTTCAAAACATCAATATAATAGTATATTTTATTTTCTGATTAAAATAACAAATAGAATAGAAAATTTACTTTATTTTACTTAGTTTTACAACCTTAAATTTTAGAGAAATTATTAAGAATACTGAAAAATCAACAATTTTGTTAATATCTAAGAAAAAGTAACAAATATGGCACTTCTGCGACAAACATGTTTTTTTCTAACTTAAAACTTAACTAAGTTAAAACTTTTTTTGCTTTCGTTGCAATTAGGACACACTTATGCTTGGGGATCGGGATAAATACATTTATTGCTAGTCTTGCACCACTTTTTTATCTGCCAATTTTGGGGCTCTCGAACAGACGACACATCGACCAACTCGCCCTACCTTTGTAGTTAAATCGTGTTTGGACTCTTAGGGTTCTTGAACTGTGCTGCCTAAAAGTGCTTCTATCCTGATATTAAATTGCCGGGGAAGTGTTTCAATGGATTTTCAGGGGAAAAACAGTTCAAAACAGGGCGATGGATCTTTAGCAATTCAAGCTGCATCTCTTTTTGGGTCTGGTGGTTTTACCCTAATGTTTTGGGGTCGAGTTCGCGTATTTAGTAGGACATCCTTGTGCCAAATAATTCCATTCGTTAGTTTATAGCCTGCACCGCGCCTTCTGGTTGCTACTTCCGAGAGTGGAACGTCTACTGAACCTGATGTGTCTGATTCGCTCATACTTTTCACTTCATTTTCACGGAGTTCTGACTCGTGGAGTCCGAGAGTCAGAACTCCGTGCTTGCATGTCTGGCTCTGCCTGAATTTCATCATCTCCACTTTCAACCACTTCTTCATCTTCATTATCTAACTCTCGCAGCCACCTTTCTAAATATAAATCATCCATGACGTAAATCTGTAAAAAAAACTAAAATAATAAAATAAAAACATTTTACAATTTGTAAATAACAAATAATTAATAATAATGTGTTATACATACAAATGTATTATTATTATTATAAGGAAAACATTGTAATAGCGTTATAAAACGCTAAAACATAAAAAATTACATACCTGAATTTGGTTCACCAATACACGCGCGGACTACTTTAGTGGGCCCGCGCTTTTGGTGCCAAACTGCAGGTGAATGCGTCCCCGATGGGGTCGCACGGGGTACTGAGGTTGTGGCAAATATACCAGACGAGGATTACCTGGAATCTCTAGTTTCTAGCGCGCTTAGCTAAAAAGTTATTGCAAAAAGAGTTACCCTGGTCTACTATAGTAGGCCGCGCGTGTACTCTAGTGTTAATAAATTATCATTGAATTTTGACTATTATTTACGGTTTTACTTTAATTACTCCAGTTGAGTACCATGACATTTGATACCTACCTACAGTTTGTCGAGGATTATCGTCGGATATTTGCATCTAGAAAAATAAAATTTTAACACGAGCGAAGCCGCGAGCAAACCCTGCGTACATTTTTTACACTCTATTTTTAATTATAAATTTTAATTTAATTTGTTTAAAACACCCTGTGTAAGTCTCTCGAGTCCAGTTCTCTGGTGTCTGTCTGTTGCCGGTGTCGCTATCGTTGTATCGGCTCTGCCAGAGCCTTTGCTTTATGGTGCCAGCTTCACTGTAATATATCATTGGGATCGCACGCCGTGAATCATTCCAAACCACTTTTTAACTTTTCAAACGTATGTAATGAACTCGGATGGCGGTTGATAAAAATTTAAAAAGAGAATTAGGAATTTTTAATTTTGTTTCTCGAACGTCAAAGAATCGAACGCTATACAGATAGGCCACATCATGTTTTTGCGTTAACGTTCGTCTGAGATCGTTTTAATGGCGGTGTTGATATAATAATTAAAATATAAAATATCAATTACTGCTATCAAAAAATTATAATCTTAATTTTAATTTGAGATAGCGAAAATTGCTTTATAAGTCTAGGTTTAGTACAAGGCAGGTTTAAAGCTTGAAATTGAGAGGGCGGCCGCGCCTGCGCTGGCTGTCATTTATAATTGGCTGAACTTGTCGACTCGTTGCAAATTTTTTTGTACTTTTTCTCCCCACGCCGACATTACTCTTCGTCTCTCGGGAGACGTAAATTGCGAGCACATAACCCATGGAAACAAGCATTGACGTGACGTATGAATATACGAACATGTGCTTTATTAAAATTTAAATTAGAATTTTCTAAGCGTGTTAGGAAAATACCTGCAAAAATTGAGGATTACCTACTTTTTGGATTGTAACAACCCGTAATAGTAGGTATGTATGTACTAAAAAGTCTACAATAGGCACAAAATTTTAACTTTTAGAAAATAAATATTGTAATTGCGAGTTTACACACATCTATAGAAGTAACATTTACTACTTAATGACCTATGATCATTTTATTTTCGAGTAAAATGCAATCTTTAACATTTATACAAAATTTATCTATGTATTTATTACTAAATAAAAACTACACGTATAAGTAAACTACATTAATTACGATTTAAAAAACAAATACTATAATCAAATTCAAAAATACTTTACGAGAACTATCTCTATTTTTTGTATAATATGATGTATTTTTAAACGTTTAAGTAAAGAATATGATTCAGATTTGGATTCTTTTGTTTGTGTTAGCAAGTAACACTAGCAGCTGGATCTTTACATAACTCATACATAATCTATTTTGCATATCGACATAAGTGACATGTGTTGCATTTTGCATCCATTCTGTTAGTGATGTAAGGAATTCAATGGCCGGCTATTTTACATTCGGCTTTTTGATTGTCAGAATAAACCAGTGAATGTATAGCTAAATTTTTTTAAATTTAGAAGTTTCTCATAATTGAGGATTCCGTTTCTATTCAAAAAATATAGAAACTTTTTAAAATTAGAACGATTGCACACAGCTGATCGCATCAAAATAAAAAATCGCATCAATATTCATTTTTATGTAGGTATAACAACGAGATATAAACTACGAGTAAGTAGTATAATTTCATGAATGCTATCTCATTATGCAGAAGAGTAATTTTTAAGCGATAAAACAGCACTATGTATGTATTTTTAATGAGTTATTTTATGCGTTAAATAAGTACTTTTAATCATTTATTTCGTAGCCGGATACTCAAAAATAGCACATCTCTAGTTAATTTACGATTACTGACGGATTCCGTGCACGTAAACGGACCATGTCAATGATTTGTTTTATGGTTTGTAATGGAATTCACCAATTTAATTAATGACATAAATTATGATGAAAATGTATTAATTCAATACGGCTGATGATATTATAGCACTTAGGGAGTCGAGTATATTGCATAAGAATAATTTAAGCTGGCATTAATATTGTGTAGGTATTTTTTTTGGGATAGGACTGTCTTATATCTTAGTCTTTGACAAATCATTATTATTAGTTCAGTATTCACCAAACTCTATTTTGAGATCTTTTTAAACTGTGATAATTTTTTTTCTCTCCGATTAAAAACATTACAATGGCCTCTCCATTTTATTTTTATTAAAAATATTCAGTTCTTAACTTAAGCTCAGTAAATAGTCCAAAGTTGGTGTAAGCCAAAAAAATGCAACTAAGTTTAATAAATTAAACATGAGGTTATTTATGAGAGCTCATTACTTGGCCTAACTTTTGAATGTTTTCTCAGTTCTTTTTCAACGGATATGGCTTTTTTACATAAAAATAGTGAGAAAAATGCATTATGCAATTTAGTCAAGTCTATTATGTACATATAATTATAATATGTTTACTTTTTCAATTATTAATACCTACTCAAACAGAATAACAAACATTTTAGAATAGGATTTATTTATATAACCAATGGCTATGTACTCGTATATAGGAATGTCTATGATTCTTAATTTGATGACAATTTGATATTGTTTACCTACTGATTAAGTATTATTATGAAATGAAATAAAAATGAAATATGATCACGACTGTATCCCGGGAGCGGTAGACATTTCTTTCAGATCATTAGGCAATTTTTAGATCTTTTCGAAGATGTCTAAGGGGGTAGTCAGAGGTATGTCCAAATACATACATATTTGGTACATGCCCACTTTTTGCAGAAGTTAACTTTCCATACGTGACAGGTTGCAAGCCCATCGACGCTATTAGAGAGCTAACTGGTTTCCTCACGATGTTTTCCAGTATTATTATGATTATACCTATTTACTTTTGTATCTGTAAATTAAATAGGTATATTGTTTAAAGTACTCTGTCATGGCTTAACGGCTTTAATAGCCGGGACCGACCATTTAACGTGTCCTCCGCACGGAAGTGCTTAGCTGATGATGCCACTTGCGGTCACCCATCCAAGTAGTGACCGCTCAGAAAGTTGCTTAACGTCAACAATCTATGAAGAACGTCTTAGCAAGCAACGTCACAAGCACTTAATTAAAATGAATAGTTAGTAAGTACTAAAATCTCGTGGATTATAATCGCTTTATTTGCACCTTGTCGCTTCATTTTATTTTATAGCCGTGGTCAAAACTTTAGTTAGTTACCGCCGGTAATTAGTTAGTCGTTTCTTGCAGTTTTAATGAAGCTTCTTTGTTCGGATGAATTCTTTTGTTTGATATCTCCCTAGGTGGTAAAATACAAATATTTTATACTGTAAAACTTTGAACTGTATTATAACTGCTTCTAGAACTAAAACAATTGTATATGAGCTGTTTCTTGTATTAAATCAAAGTCACATAAACGAGGAGTATTAACTATGTTTCTGTAAACAAGTATCTACTTACTTAATTATTTTTTAATGTTTTAGTACCAATTGAGATTAATGTAAGTATATTCGAAACATAATGTTTTTTATTAATATAGGTATTTAAAGAATACAGTATTTTTTATTTATTTAAGTAGATACTTAGGTAGGTACTTAAAAGTATCATAACTAAAATTTTACAGACGTCCAAAAAACCGCATTAGTTATTGTACATTATATGTTTTATACTGTGGTTATAATAATTGTGTTAAGTACTTATTTTTAAATATCATTTGATTTATAATTTGTAGTCCAATTCATCATAATGACAAAACATAGTAGATACAGGTAAGTATTAATGTGTTTATAAAAGTAGGTACTACAATAATTGGAAATAATCAAAAATATTGATTTATCATCTCGTTGCTACGAGCAATAAATTGTGATGTAATTTTAAAATGTACTCGTAGAAAGATCAAAAACATTTTGAGTTATAGCGTATTGTTAGTAACACGGTAATTTTGTACATTTTCAAACATTTATTAATAGTCCTTTTTACTATCGTCTAAGCATAAAAAATATTATTTAATATTATAAAATATATTTTACTTCTTCATAACATTCGCTTTCTTTTACAGACCTATTTATTTATATGAGACTCAAACATAAAAATGAAATAATAAATAATTCTTCGATACATTAAATATGTATAATTTTGAGAATACTGTATTCACAGAGAGTCACAGTATTGGCCCAACTTAATATATAACCCGATAGTAGCTAAACAAGTTTAGCCAAAACAAAACTCTCATTAAGGAAATAAGGGGCCATTTCATTCGTATCAGTAAGAACCGTTAAGATACAAAGATAAAACTACAAAGCTCCTCTGTCAACGCATCTTTATCAAATCACACCGTTGACATTCAACCTTTGACTGATTTGCACTTTGATAGTACCACCAACGCAGTAGACCCCTGAAAATACGATATTTTAGTCACACTTCCTACAACACATAGTTCTAGGTAATGTGGTTGTTCGAAATTGTGACAGTTCACTCGACTGACGTATAGCAATGACGTTTTATTGTTTAGTTAATTGCTATGATTTATAGTATGTTTACACAAAGTTTCTATTAATTTTAGAATTTAATTGCTTGTTATGCAATTGATCGATTTATCGATGCGGCTTTTGTTTACAATTTCACATTTGACAGGTGACAGTTGTCAGTTTGTCTTTGATTTGCAACTTTGTTGTTTATAAGTGCTATTTTTATTATTATTATAATAAGTCCATTGTGTTCCACTGCTGGGCAAAGGCCTCCCCGTGATCTTTCCAACTATCATGATTTTGGGCTGCTTGCGCCGCTAACGCCGTGTGCACAGGCTCTTAGGTACCTACCACATGTGTAGTTTGTACACAGTATACACACTACAGTCTACATTCCTCTTTATACAGAAATGCCTTCATAATTATTTCAGCTCATTAAAAAGATTGAGGTCTTTATAACGGCTTACAATGAATTTGTTGTAATTGCCTTGGCATACCTTCATTTTAGCTAGTTTAGGAATTTGCTAATTATATAGTAAAATAATTAATTAAGAAAAATGTAAGGTTCATTTTTATTTGAGTTATTCAACAGATTTATTAAAACTTTTGGGTGTAAATTATTATTACAGCCATATTAACTATATAAGAGGTTCAATTAAATTCTTCATAGCTGGTAGGAGACGCTTGAAATAAACAAAAATAAAACAATGGTCTATCAATAATTAACATTTTTCTACTCGCCAAATCGTAGGTATGTAGATTTTTGAAATGAGATTATTAATTGTTACAACAACATTGTATTACTAACTGAATCCACAAGAAAAAACAGGTTTAAAAGACAAAAATAGGGTAAATCCTTATTCAAATTGGAAACTTTTCGTTTTCCCGATCAGTCACGCTTCCCTATACTAAATCTCGAGATACCCGCCCTAGTGAAGAATAAATAAAGTGGATCTTGTTAAAACTTGCAGGGTAAAAAAAACTCCTATCTTTTCCGGCGTTTTAAGATGCTCCCCTTAAGGAGGCTTTCATAAATATGCAGATATGCCTTCACCTGGGTAAATCCACGAAATTTAGCACAGCCAATTTATCGTGGCAATAGAAATATTGTAAATACGTATACTGCGTGGTTGGATAAATTGTGTCGCGTGCTTTTGCATAAGCAGCACTTATTTTGCGCCTTTGTTACATACGTGTCGAACGAAATTAATTTATTCAAAGTAATTTCAGTTTATTTGTGTGTTTAATCATTGTAAATTTTTCAGTTGAACTTTATAACAATCACTTTTTATTAAACATCAGGTTTAAATAACTTTAACATCCTAGGTCAAAAACCTAATTTGTGTCTCTCTTTCTAGACTCAAAAAATGTATGGTCTTACAAATCGGAAAAACATTGTAACATATTAAACGTAAATGTAAAAAGTAGATTTCGAAACAATAAAATAGACAGAAATATATTAGATTTTCGTAATTTCCATGTTATTCTTTGTTCATTCCGAGGGTATCTTGACCTACATTATTCAAATGCGTACATAATAAACATTTTCAAAAGCAACCAGCGAGCGAGTAATGTGTCTAATTTAATGTTGTCATAAATAATCTAAATGTACTCCTATCGATCATCTAAAACAATTCACGAAATAAGAGCCCCATAAAATTATCTTTCGACGCTGGTTACTAACTGTTTTTATGCTACAAAATTGTCATCATCTCATACATTTGTCTTATCATTGTATTTAAACACCTTTTTAAAAAGGTATACAAATTAAACTAACAAACTGTTTGGTATTTTCAGAGATTGTGTAAATTTTGACACACAAACTCATCTCATCCCACGTTCATCCTTGTCATAATTTTGAAACGCAGGTGTTAAAACGGTATTAGAGACACAAACAAGCGCTAAGCTCGTGGCTCCGTTCACACGTACCGCATTTACACAGAAAGCCGATAAATAGGTCCCGATACTAACAATACAAATACAATTTAAGTTTTTTTCTAGCGTTATTAGAGCTTTTTAAACTTCATAATATTTATATTACTTTATTCTGCAGCTTTAGGTATCTTATTTATTCACAATTTATATTATTTTATCTTGTAACGCAATCAAAGATGTTTAAATCATTTGCAAGAATCAAACTGCAACATGACGTGAAAAACAAATTCAACAGTTTAATACTGCAAATTAGATCCGTATTTTACATTACGATAGTTAGAAGCAATGATTATAAAGTAAGTGTTCACGGAATTATAACAGAAAACCGGTTTAACAAGTGAATTTGTCCACAGTTTGGGTAAAACGGCTTCAGATTATCCGGACTCGAATTAATGCTATGAGCTAAATATCAAATGTTGACTCTACATCATCATTACACTGTAATTGGGAGTGTATTTGCATAACGGAGTGTTGAAAAGTAATAGTTACAGCTGTTCCGGTGTTAGAATTTGTGATGAAACATTTAGAGTACCTACACATGAGTTAAATGGCTATATAAGTAGAGGTAGACCAATAATATGGATGGGTTTTGTGAATGATGACATGGAGTAAGTAAGGGGTGGTGAGTGAGTACTGAGATGACGACTGATAGAGGGAAATAAAAAAATAATAATGTTGTATAGTGACGTAGTGTGAAATAAATGCAGAAAGATAATGGTGTATTTGAGTGAATGGACGTTGACTATATACGTAAAATAAAATATGTCTACATTATTATAAGTAACTGTTTTATATTTTGCAATAATTAATGATTTATTATGTTATGGCTGTTGTTATAAAAATGATTAAGTAGAAAAAAACTTGACAGCTTATTAAAATATATAAAATATACTACTTAAATTTAATTACTGGTAGATTAAATAAACACACGACGTTACTATCAAATTATATAAAACAATAATATTATACAAATAAACAAACCTTGGATAAAAATATGAATGGTCTAATTTTGTTAAAGGACATTTGTTTACCATAACCTACTAACTTATGAAAGTGAAGACCGTACAAAAAAGAATAATGTGATAACCTTATTGAGCTATTACATAGCGTCTGTCTGCGACGTGTGTGGTATTGCTAAGTTTTTATTAGAAAAACCGGTTAACTAGGTACTTAGATTATATAGACACAAGCTCTGATGTAGCTATCAGAAATTTACCAACTACCATTACAAGTATGCTATTTGTGACATTTAATTAAAAACTCATTGACGCTACTGAAACATGCTAAATTGAAGATACGATTGTTGTTATTTCGCTGCAAGGAAGCTTGTTCTTTTAATTGCATCTCACTGTAGAATACTTTTGTTCTCTAAAGAATAACGGTTTCCTAGATCTCTGGAGTGGGAATGATAAATAACCGAAAAATAAATTGCGAAACGTGTCTTGGGTTAAAATAGGCGAATTACTGTGAATTTATAGTGAGTTCGTAAACGGCTGGGAACTCGCGGCATAGATTACCTTGTTTATCCCTTGATAATTCTGGGTGGAAACTTTGACAATTTTAGTGACGCTGGCTTGCGATGGGTCCGGTTTGGTTTTCGTTAATTCTGCGTCGGCACCGGCGAATTTGCATTTTGCACGCGTGATAAGTGGCGGGGATTACACGGGCTTCCCACCAGCAACCTCTGTTTGTTCTGAAATAAAGGGCTGTTAAACTTTTTTCATGGTAATTTGGGTCACCTTCGGAAGAAACGATCGCTGTAAATTTGTTTAAGTAGGCTTAGGTCCGGCCCGTTTGTTTAAATTAGAACGCTAACATGCATTAGAATAATTTGATTAATCTTGTTATTATATTACTTGGCTTACCTAACTGCGGAAGTGGATGGTATTTTTCCGTTGCGTGATTAATGAAAAGGACCACATAGCATTCCCGGCTGACTTCCAAAATTTTCACAGTAAATCTCTCCATTCGCTGCGCTTCTTTTGCCCGAGGAAGACTTGGCACCGTACTTTATCTCTGTAATGCAAACGCTGCACTGTAGCTTGGTAAATACCGACCATACACTAGTCTCAAAGAGTTGAGAAAACATAAACAGCTCTTATAACTAACTTTATAACCTTAACGGTAACAATTCGGATAGGTAGCTCTATTGGGTTTAATTTATTAAGTAATATTCTAAAAATTTGTAATAGTTTCGTTACTGTAGGTAAATAAAAATAGATACCCATGGAAATTCTTATATTTGACAGAGTAATCTTCTCTTTTTCTTACTTCGGTATCAAAATATTTGAACTGAACTCAGGCCTTTACATCTTTACTAGATGATTTATCAGGAGGCAAGCTTTGCCTACACCTTAACGGGACACTGTAGTGCCTGGAAAATTGTTGAGATGGAATAGGCTTGCCCAGCACCTAAACCATCCTCTCAGCTAAGTCGGCCATATCCACAGGAAAGACAATAGGCAATACGTGTGGGGCTGACTAGCCGCGGGTTTCCTCACGATATTTTAATGTTATCAAAAGAATACAAAATTATTTCCAAATTTCAATAGACCAATAACATTATGTATTACAAATTAAAATACTCGTATTACACTGTCATCAGTAGCAAAATGTTGATCCCAGAATCAAATAAAATAACATCAAATAATTTGATTCAAAGTAGAATGATTTTTGGAAGCCATAAACTGACTTTTAAGTTCAATTCGCAATTGTATTCAATTCGAACAGTCTCTAAATCCAGTGAAATTTATTGCTCCCAATAGATTATACCTACTTTATAAACATTAGTTTGTGTAAACTGTAAAGAATGGCTGGTAATTAAACATTTTGGCAACAATAGCATATTCAAACTCAAACTTAAAACATTTAACCAGTGAAAACAATCTATATTATAAATATATAGAACACACAAAGATATAGAATAAAAGATATAGAGAACAAGGAGATAGTTGTTTTGAAATAGCTTTATAAAAATACTTTTAAATGCAGGATGCTTTACTTTTAATGTGGAATTTGTATTTAAATGCAGAATCATTATTATGCTTTCAAGTTTGAACATCACACGCTAACAACTTTCGTTTTAAGTTAGATTTATTGGAACTGTTTATCAAAATATTAATTTTCTAATGCTAATAATACTTTGGCAACAAACATAAATATAAGTATTCCCTTATAATATCGCATCATGGCATTGGTATTAATTTATTATTATTGGTATAACGTACCTACGCAATAATGCTTTATACCTAATAGGGTACTCTACTTAGATATTTTTTCAAATATTTTATCATAGGTCCTACCTACTTAAACATTTAGATTTACCCAACTCTATAAGTCAGCCAATTATAGAAGATTACTCTTACCTTTACATAAAAACATACATTAAATATGTAGTACCTATGTAAAAGTTGATGCGCATTGAATTTGTAGACAATTATAAAATACTTGAATGCTGAATAACGAAGTTAAAATAATTAACATGTAAGTTTTAATTAGATGATAAAGAATAATTATTGATCACACTTACGTTAGTAAAAATACAGTGGGGTTCAATTAGATCAAGAAAAAAAACTATAGTAATTTTAATAAACTTATTAAATATAATATTTAATTCCTATCTTTTGCAGTTTATTCTAATATTATTTACAATTCCAAAAAATCTATAATGACAATGTTCTTGGTGTTAATCTTTATCATCTCGTTTTAAAAACCACCATGTTTGTTGGCACATGCGCCGTCGGAACTCCAACGGGCCGTGTTATACTTATTGTGAAAAGTTAGTTATAATCTTTATACAATGTTTTATTAGTACATTAACAACAATAGTTAATGTACTAATAATATTTTTAACCATAATAAAAAAATACCAGTGAAACTTTTTGTAATACGAGTATAAACAAAACCATAACGCACTTGTTAGACACTTATCAGACAGATATTGAGAGCAACAGAAAATAATGTTTCCATTTATTAGAACTTTGTAAATTGAATCGTTATTACGATAAGAAACTGATAATTAATTGTTTACTTTCCTTTTAATACACTATAATGCAAAGTAGGTACTTATACAAACACAACGTGAACGTAGCCCTGGCTACTTGGCGGTAGCGTCCTCTCAACATTCCACATTTTTACACGAATTACATCAGAAAACATATGAATCACATCAGAAACCTCAACAACACTTCATAATTCACTGATTCAATGCAAAACAAACTGTAAATACTGTCGAAAACAATGAAAAACATGTAAAAACAATGGGAAAACAACAGCGCGTTGCGCATTAGTTCTGCAAGAGGGCAGCGGAGTCGCGCCATTCAATATGGCGATGGCTTGCCGCGCTATGATTGGTTGTTTGCCGGACCGCTGTGAAGTTGGCTCGGGCGAGTGAGCGAGTTAGATTTATGTGATGTTTTGGCGTCGATGAAAGACGGAGAATGTGTCGGACCGGGAGTATTTTGTATGCGGTCGACGTTTCGAACCGGTTTCGTCAGAGGCGTTTACTGAGCGCGTGTATGTGCACTCTATGTGCTGAGAGCAGGTAGCGAGCAGTCGCCTACCCTTTTGTAATCTGTTGTGTAGAGAGCTGATATTTAAAACAATTACCTACATTTTAATCTTATATTATTTTCCCCTTGACAAACATTAAAATCAGACATGATCTTTTTATGAATATGTCTTTATAATAGCTACCTACTAGTCATATCAATAATGTTTTTTTTGTTGTTTCAGGTTTGTACGAGTCATAAAACTCATTGATGTTCAATGGATAATATGCCCGTTAGAATCGGGAAAACAGTAAGTTTGTATTTCGAAACATGAGTAGGGAACAAGTTGTAGGGAAATTTATTGTGAGGGAAACAAAACCTTGTCTGTTAGTAATAAGGTTCTTTATGAGTTTACGGACTATGAGGACAGCTGGGTGACCCTGAGTCACTGACAACGATGAAAATAGTTGGATCTGAAAAACAAGGTTTAAGCGCTGCTCTTTGAAGTCTATTTTCATACACTTAAGCTCACATAAACATATTTTCTTACTTTAGTTAAACCGTTAAAACATTTTTATGCATAGGTTTAAATAATTGTTTCGAAACTGTGAAGATAATATTTTGCAACAATTTGTCACTGTATCAACATGATTTATATTAGGTATGTCAAACTAGCTGAAATTTAAGACATTGAATATTAATTTCATAACGTCAGCGTCAGCGTAGGTATAAGCATCCGTTAAGGATGGATCTTTTGTAACTTTATGGCAGCAAAATTGGAACAGAATTCAACAGCTAGTTGTGGGTTAATACAAATGTTTATCTGGGTGATAAAATATTTATTTAGTGGTATAATTAAGTTCGCTGCATAAAGTTCAAATGTATTTTGCATTATATTAAATCTCATAATGTCCTTTGGTTGAAAGGTACCTAAGTCGAAAATGTATGATTTACCTACAAAGAGCCACGCCCAAGAGCAGAATTGTTGTCTTTATCTTAGAGAAGTCTCTAGATCAAATCAAATAGCGGAAGCGAGTAAAATATACGCAAAATACAAAAATGGCCCAGGCCCAACAGGCTGAGTTTTTACTATCTCATATACTAGCAATAAATATGCTAATTCAACACTATAACGTCCTTATGTCGCCTCGCAGTAACGCCATTGAAAGAGCGAAAAAGATTGCACTGCGCAGTTTTCAGTCATACAGCCTTCACGTGACGTCACACAAAAGTTTACCCTGCATCATCTGACGCACGGTCGTAAGTATCCCAAACTCGATTTATGGAGTTACGACGTTTCGTTGTTGGTGTGTAGTTTTATCGACCTACGGCAACTACTAACCCAATAAATTTCGGTGTTTCGCTCAGTGAATCCATTCGCTGAACGAATGCATCGTCCCAGATACGAATGTCGAATGTGCGGGATTTGACTGTCGAGATTTATCTCATAGTATTGCCCAAAGTTATTGGGGAAATTTGTCTCATCCTACTTACTCGATATACAAGTTTCCTTGCTCTTGATACGATTAATGATCCGATGTTATTGCGATACACGAATGTGCACAAAGGATGAAGGTTTATAGCCAACAAATACATTGAATCTCTTAATTAAAGTTTAGATTATTCATAAATCAAAAACACAACTCAATACGCAGAATGAAAACAATCAAAACCAATATTTAATTGATGGGCATACCTTAATTAACTTGTAGTTCGGCGGGCCCAGAGCCCTCGGATAAAAGAAGCCATCTGCATTTCGGTATTCAAATTATTCTCCAAACGTGTTCTCCGTTCTAACAGGGGAGCCATTAACAGAATCGTTTCATCACACTCACTCTTGCGCATTTAATATCGGAGAGAACGGCACAACCCTTTTTCTTGGGTCCCTCAAAGGGGCGCTTTAGAATACTCATATGGACCCACAATAAGAACAACTAAAAAACACGTCACAAAAGTTTGCCTAACTAACCTCGTTAAGAGATTTCTGGATAAAGGAGTACCGTTTTTCAGTATCATCACGATTGTGACGAGGATCGGATAGCTCGATTGGTGTAGGACTGACATTATCTAAGTTTTGAAATATCTGCGAGGTACAGTTTACTACAGTGCGGAGAGAGTTCCTTGTTCGCGAACAAAAAAGTAAGTTTTTTGAGTTATTGTCGGGGAGAAAGTGGCTATTGTTCCCGTAAAAAGCTTTACCTGCGGACCGTATGATAGAAATATTTTTTAGTATTCTAAAAGCTCTGATATTGGACGACTGTGTTGAAAGTTACCAGTGACGCAATGAGGCACTCGGCAAAGCAGGTACCCATTAATATTTTTACCGTATCTAATCCTACCAGATTAAAAGTACATGCTTCGTGATGAAACGGAGTTTTCTCCAAAAAAAAGGTAATCGAGTGTGACACGTTTGAAAATTTAATCTCACAGTCATGTTGGTACTCGTGTACATTGTGGGTGCAAATTAACACAGAATTTTTTTGGCAATTTGTTTTAGGGAATTTATGTGGAGTGATGTTTAGTTCTGCCTTTAATTTTATTATTCATGTTTGAAATTGCTTTCCTTAAACTTTATTGTATAGAAGTAACCATTTAAGCTTCAGTAATTTTTTATAATAAATAAATAAATATCCTTGGACATTTCACACGGCGTCATCTAGTCCCAAGCTAAGCAATTTAATGCTTGTGTTATGGTAACCAGATGACTGATAAACTACATAGATACATTTTTTTTGTAAATACATACATTATTATACATAGAAAACACCCAGACACGAAACAAATATTTGCAGATCATGCAAACATTTGTCCCGCAGCGGGGATCGAACCCGCAACCTCTGCGTCTCAGGCGGGCTTTCGCCCACTGCGCCACAGAGGTCGTCTAAATTTCAAATAAATTAATATACCTAAGTAATAAGCATACAGACGTTGACTCTTACAAAACCGCATTATTTGAGATCACTTTGTACAACATTATAAATTACGAACTTTCAGTGATTATAAAATAATTGAAACAAATAAAACCACTTTAACCATGCTTCGATATGTTTATTCCAAAAGTAGTATCTCAAGAGTCCACAATAGTTGTGCGAACCAGTCGGTCCAAGCGGGACAATGCGTCTCAGTCCAACAACAGAACATGTTGAATGTCTACGCACATACAGACAAAGGAGTACGCTTAATTAAACTAGCGAGCGGGGCAAGCGAAACGTAAGCATTTAATTTATATCCCTGCAGTAAACTCCGCGGCTTCTGTACAGGTTGTGAGTTTATAAGCGGAGCGTTTGAGCTGAATCTGATATATATTTACAACTAGCTGCCGGCCCCGCGTAAAGTAGCCTATGTGTTATCCCCAGTCATAATATATGTATATTCCAAGTTTCAGCCAAACCCGTTCTGTAGCTTTCGCGTAAAAGTGTAACAAACATCCATCCATCCATACTTACAAACTTTCGCGTTTATAATATTAGTAGGATATGATTTATTGATCGTTATAATCATCGGTGGTTTAGAAGTCCTTTACTATTAGAGAATCTTATTTGGATATGAACCTCTTTAACTTTTCCAGCCTTGATCGCAAAACTGTTTATATCCGGGATGGAAATTATAAAATTATTAAGATTATATTGTCTTGCTTGTTTGTCATGATTTTTATTCAATTACGAAAATAAATTACTGTATTTAAAAGTAAGGAGTTTCGAATTATAAAACGGCAACACCGGCACTATGCTCCTTCTCGGGGACGACTTGTTTGACAGGCAGAAAAACAAGTCGGGTCGATAAAAAGGCGTGTTCGCGATCGAATCGTCTCAGTCTTTGGAAGTCTTTCTTAGTGATAACAACTCGTTCTATAAGTACCAGATGATTGTAAAATTAAAGGTGAAATAAATACAGTACTAAGTTATTGGTGTTTGAGTTTTTATATTACTTCAGAAGAGGGAGGAACCAGAAAAAAAAGTGAAGGTACGTGTTACGAATTTTTTTTATTTTTGATAAACCGTTATGACTAACAATGTTACATGGATAATAAAACCTGCTATTTGACTGAGTTAATTTCATAATTGTAATTCACTTGTTCGTTTTGTTGGATCAATCGTTTGGTCAGGGTACACCCTGATAACGTTTTGTTCTTGCAAGATGTAAGGTGGGTACTTTTCTTGATTGTCGGGCAGGTCTTATTATCAGTTGTTTTTTTTATATCTGCCTACCCACCCTATCTTTAAAAACGGTAGAAGCTACGTCCAAAGTGTAAAAATTGTTGACCCCCTATAAACTCACCTGAGCGGTAATGACTTTAAGATACCGACATCATGGTTTTGTGTTTTATTTTTTCTATTGATTAAGTTTTAATCTGTTAAATTGATGTCTATTATTATACCATTTTTGTAAGTTTATGGAGATATGTGTTACCGTAGCAATCCAGATAATAAAACAGTAACTAGGTACTGGTTTTTAATTTCATTGGTAGGTATTTAAATCTTTTTTTTTAATAAGTTAACGATAAATATGATTTAATTGATACTTAATGAACAAGTATGTTTTAATGGATAACTGATAATGTTATTGGGTGGTTTATGCTTGGCTATCGGATAATGTGGGCAATGAACGCCGGATTTTGGGTAGACTAAGCTAAACCATCGGATAAATGAGCAGAAATGTTAGATTTTGGATGGAATGAACCATCGGATAATGTTACAGAGTTTTCATAAGGTTTTACTAGTTTTAAGAGTTTAAGAAAGCGAGGTTTAATTTGATTTAAATACAATCTTTTTGGATTTACTAAGTATAATAGACATTTTATTTTTATTTTAGCATCAATTACTAATAGGGATGCCTTAAATGAAATGCATGATACTGCAGAGGAATATTTATAATTTCAGCTCTGAAGCACGATGGGCAATGAAGGTGCTACGCCACCAGGTACGCCTCCCAGGAAGAAGCGGTCCAAGAAGAGGAAAAGAAAAAGAAGTAACTCTTCATCATCTTCATCTTCGGATGGCAGCGTGCATCGTACCCATCGAAAACAACAGCGAAAAACTTCAAGTAGGTTGTCTACTAAGGATGTATTAGATTTATTACTAACCTGGAAAACTGAAAACTTTAAGACTTCTAGTTTAGGTACTAGCAATCTTAACAATGTTGTTCCTGAGTTCAATCCGACAAATAGAGCTCAAACCATTGAATGCTGGCTTCGTAAAGTCAACGAATGCGCTCTTATATATGGTTGGGATGAAAAACAACTGATTCATTTTTCTCTTCAAAAACTTGGAGGTCTAGCAAAACAATGGTTTGAGGCCTTGCCTACGGTCGTTTATAGCTGGGATGAGTGGCAGAATAAACTTCGGAAGGCGTTTCCAAGTGAGGAAAATTATGGCCGCCTTATAGAAGATATGTTAGGTCGCACTTCCCGTAGTGAAGAGAGTTTACGTGAATACTTTTATGATAAACTTAGTTTACTTACACGATGTGAGATCCATGGTAAAAAGGCTGTTGATTGTATTATATATGGCATATCAGACAAATCTATTCGTAATGGAGCACAGGCGTTGAGTTGCTCTGAGCCCGAAGACTTGCTCAACTATTTAAGCTCACAAAAGCCACAAATAACCCAATTTGTAGCAAATAAGTCTCGGGATCGAACGGTAAAAAGGGACATTACGACCAATGTTAGTTCGAGCTCAGGTTCTGTCACGTGCTACAATTGTCGTTCAGTAGGTCATCCCTACTACAAATGCACCAAACCTATTTTAAAATGTAAGCGGTGCAGTAGAATAGGGCACGATAACGATAATTGCAAGTTAGAGCCATTTGTTTTAAGATCAAACCCCAAGCGCACGGATGGTGCTAATGAAAAGAACACTTTGAAAATCGACGTAACTTCTAAAGCTAACAAAAAATTTTACAAAACGATTAAAGTTGATGATAAGCGCTTTATAGGTTACGTAGATTTTGGTAGCGAATGCACCCTACTGCGGAAAAGTGATGCTGATATCATTAAGGTTTCGAAAAATTATGACGCGCTTCCGGTAATAAAAGGATTTGGACAGGCAACAGTTACTCCATTATATAAAGCACTAATTGATGTAGAGGTGGATGAAGTAGATTCAACAATAGAAGCTTTGGTTGTCGATGATAAATTTATGCAGACGTCCCTCATTATAGGTCAAAACTTCACGGAGCTCCCTTTTATCACCGTACTTAAAGATGATCAGAAGCTAATGTTCTATAAGTGTCCCCGAGGTAATCCTTTTAGTGGAGAAGATAGTATGGATGTTCTGAAGATGTTTGTTACGCATTCCACTGAAGTGTCCAAAACTGCAACAATCCCTGTACACACAGATTCCAATTACACTGGGGACATTATATTAGAGGGGTATACTACTTTTGAACCTGGCAAAGAATATTGCTTGTTAAATGGTGCGTACCACCTTCATGATGGTAAAGGGGAAGTAGTTGTCTCCAATTTGACTCCGAATACCATAAAATTTGATAGCAATGCCGTTATCGCTAGATCCATCCCTTTTGTTGAACGAGAGGCTTGCCAAGTCAACAGAATCACCACGGACATGACTCAGTTAGAACCACTCAATAAGTCTGACATTAAAGTTGACCCTGGACTAACTGATATCAATACTGACAGACTCTATTCATTACTGCAAAGTTACCGTGATTGTTTTGCCACTAAACTGAGTGAGATAGGCTGTGTTGTTGAGTCAGAAATGAAAATAGAATTAACAGATACTAGACCAATTGTATATCGACCATACCGCCTATCTCACTCGGAACGGGAGCAAGTAAGGGACATCATAACTGAACTATTGGATAACGATATTATTCAAGAGTCTAATTCTAACTATGCGAGCCCCATACTAATGGTTAAGAAAAAGACAGGTGAGCAGAGGCTCTGCGTAGATTTTAGAGCACTGAATAATAGAACCGTAAAAGATCGTTTTCCATTACCAGTTATCGATGATCAGGTATCGAATCTTAGTGGTAACAAATTGTTTACTACCCTCGATCTCGCTTCTGGTTATTATCAGATTCCTATGGCTGCAGATAGTCAACACCTTACTGGTTTCGTCACTCCTGACGGTCATTACCAGTTCAAAAGGATGCCTTTTGGGCTGACTAATGCTCCGTCTGTCTTTCAAAGAGTGATAAACAAGATTTTAGGAAGCAAGCGGTTCGAATATGCATTGGCTTATCTAGATGATGTCCTTATCCCATCTCGTAGTATCGAGGAAATGTTTCAGCGCTTGGAGGAAATACTTAAGCTTTTTAGACAGTATGGACTTACGTTAAAGCTCTCCAAGTGCCGTTTCTTCGGTACACAGGTCAATTACCTTGGATACGATGTATCCAGCGAAGGTATTCGGCCTGGTGAGACCAAGGTAGTGGCAGTTAAGGAATTTCCCACCCCTCGCAATGTGCATGAAGTTCGCCAGTTCCTTGGTCTAACGGGTTACTTTCGCAAATTTATCAAAGGATATGGTGAAACTGCTCGACCACTGACTATGCTACTAAAAAAAGATTCTACATGGCAGTGGTCTGAACAGACGCAAAGTGCTTTCTGTACGTTGAAGAAAGCATTAGCCAGTCGACCTGTTTTAGCACTCTATGACCCGACGTTAGAAACGGAACTGCATACCGATGCCAGTTCTCTAGGAGTAGGAGGTATACTGATGCAGTGGCAGAAAGATAGTCGTGTATTAAAACCCGTTGCTTATTTTAGTCGACAGACTAGTCCAGAGGAAAAACATCTACACTCTTACGAGCTAGAAACTCTGGCTGTCGTATGTTCATTGAAAAAGTTTAGGGTTTACCTTATAGGTATACATTTCAAAGTATACACTGACTGTGCAGCTCTAAGAACCACTCTTACTAAACGAGATTTAATCCCACGCATAGCTAGGTGGTGGCTGCAAATAAGTGAATTCAATTTTGACATCGAATATCGTCCAGGAGTGCAAATGGTGCATGTGGATGCGTTGAGTCGCAACACAAACCTATCCGAGAACGAGGATAACTCTTTCGTAAATATATACCATATAAGTCAAGAAAATTGGTTACTATCCTTACAAATTGCTGATCCTGATATTTCTCGCATATTTAAGATTCTTAAACCTGAAAATGATCAAGAGTGTCAGGAGATTCGTAAAAACTACGTTGTTAAAAACCACGTCCTGTATAAGAAGCAAGATGATAACTTACTGATGGTTGTTCCTCGTAGTGCTAGGTGGCAGATATGTCGTGCCAATCATGATGATATTGGCCACCAGGGCTACGCAAAAACCCTTGATAAGATCAAGACGCAATATTGGTTCCCAAAGCTGCGAAAATTCGTCAAGAAATATGTTTCTGCGTGCATAGACTGCGCCTATAACAAAGACTCTTCGTCAAAACAGAAATCTGGTCATATATATCCCATTGAAAAGATTCCAGTGCCATTTCATACCATTCACATGGACCATGTTGGACCATTCGTAAAAAGCAAAAATGGCATGTCTTATATACTTACAGTAGTAGATAGTTTTACTAAATATGTTTTTGTCAGGCCTGTTAAAGATGTCAAAACAAAAACCACAATTAAAGCTTTAGAAACCATATTTTACGACTTCAATCCTCCAGCTAGGATTATTTCAGACCGAGGTAGCTCTTTTACATCAGCCGCATTCAAATCTTTCTGTAACGAACATGGCATAAAACACGTTTTGAACGCAGTCGCTTGTCCCAGGGCTAACGGTCAAGCTGAAAGATTTAATCAGACAATTCTTAATGCATTGGCTGCACAGAACTCTTCTGGCCCCGAGCGTGACTGGGACAAGCGTCTGGGTAAAATACAGTGGGGCATTAACAACACCATTAGTGCGTCTACTCAAAGGACTCCGTCGGAGGCATTGTTTGGGCTTAAAATGCGAGATACTTTAACAAATAAACTAAATATCATAGATGAGAGGACTACAGACGACTTAGACAAAATTAGGTTGGATGTTAGCAATAACATTGAAAAAGAACAAATAAAAATGAAATTGAGGCACGATAAAAATCGGTTACCAGCGACTAAATATGACGTCGGTGATTTGGTTAAAATCTCACGCAATAACTTTGACAATGGCGGCAAAAGTACAAAACTACTATCAAAATTCATAGGCCCGTACAAGATCACAGAAGTTCTTGGTAACGATCGCTATAGGATAGCAGATGTCCCAGGTTTTAACAAAAGGGGTAGACCATATAAGACAGTAATAGCCGCAGATAGAATTAGGCCATGGATTCACATCAAAACTCTGGAACTAAACGAAAGTGACATAAGCACTAACACTAGCTCTGTAGACACTGAATAAGTTAATAATTGTTGTAGAGAGAATTTATTTAAACTAATTTTGTAATTCTGTTCATGTTCAAATAATGTAAGTATAACCTAAATGATATTGATTGTACCTAATTATATAATATGATGATGATATAATATGATGATGATATAATATGATGATGATATAATATGATGATAATTATTATTATTATGATGGTTTTTCTCTGGTTAACTAGTTAAGATAATTTATATGGCTTCTTTGTTAAAATGATTCGTTAGGAAAACTGAGACAATTAAGTAAGAAATTGTAAAACATGATAGTTATTTGGTTAAATGCTCTATGCTATTTTCTAGGTTAAACTTACCTATTTTAACGATGAATAGGTAGGTAGTTTTTTTTATCTTTGTAATAGTGAATGGATAGTAAATAGAGGCTAGGTTACCATGCTAATTAAAATGTTCACATTATAGTTTCTGCTTAAAATTAATTAAAAAGTGTAAATTGTAATATTTTATACAAATCAGTTAAGTAGTATATAAGTATAATATATTATAGGAATATCAAAATGTTAAAAACTTATAATTTACGAGTGTCATGATTTAGTAGTTTAAATTATCTTACAATAGGGTATGTAGGTAGACCATGCGCCGGGAGTCTGCATGGTGCCGGATGGCCGAGTGTCATGATTTTTATTCAATTACGAAAATAAATTACTGTATTTAAAAGTAAGGAGTTTCGAATTATAAAACGGCAACACCGGCACTATGCTCCTTCTCGGGGACGACTTGTTTGACAGGCAGAAAAACAAGTCGGGTCGATAAAAAGGCGTGTTCGCGATCGAATCGTCTCAGTCTTTGGAAGTCTTTCTTAGTGATAACAACTCGTTCTATAAGTACCAGATGATTGTAAAATTAAAGGTGAAATAAATACAGTACTAAGTTATTGGTGTTTGAGTTTTTATATTATGTTGGTTAAGTATTTTGATCTCATTATCGAATAATTTCATTGACTTGTTCTGTTGAATTAACTGTACAAAGCTTAAAATCAAATGCTTTTTATTATTATTTAAAAAACTGTATATTATTAATAAGATGTATCTTATTAATCGCATGCGATTATGATGAAGGCAACATACAGTTTTACTTTGCTGACTTGGTTCTCCATTTTTAGTCTAAAAATCTTTAATCACTTTAAAACCGCTTGTAGCTTTTCTCATAAGCCGACATTTTGCCGTATATCTATAGAAAAACTCGGCCGTTCTCTGGATTAGAATAAACTATTTTAATTGCAATTAACGTTGAGAACTGAATGTATTATTACATAATTATTAATGAAATTATTTAAATAAATTAGTAAGGTCAATAATATGCATTCAATAAGCCTACTAAGATCAATTTAGATTGTCTTAGAAGCTACGTGATTCTACTCTTGATCTTTCACGACCACCATGAATAATAAATACGGCTTCGTTATCAACATACTCTTGGTAACTTTCCTTTCGATGATCGTTCGCAAATTTGTTCTTATGTTTTAGCCAGAAATAAACATTATGATACTTACTGTTTCAGTAAAAGAAGGATTGGAAAAGTTATAGTTTTAGTACGAACTATGAAGTTAAAGTATAGGTCTTCAAAATTGTCGAGCACTTTATCGAAGTCATATTTCTGTAGTCGTTGTCGTTGTAAAAATATTTGCCATTATTCTCAGAGTTAATAAAAATATACCGAGAGTGAGGAAGAAAATCTTCCACATTTAAGTATCATTTACACAATGCAAGATTCTTGCCTGTTGCATACAGTTAAATTAACTGTCATCATGACTTGCATGGTCTAAACAACAGTTGCTTACAATTATTGAAAGCCAATTAGGTGCGTGTAATTATTGCATTCAATTATTGCTCTGGTACGTACAAGAAAATGACATCATCTAACTAAATGGTACTTTAAACTAGCTTTAACTGGACATGCTTTGCTAGAGAACAACATTATTTCAGTAGTACCTACAAGAGCAGATGATCATAATAAATAAATTGTTTTAGTATTCGGGGGTAGTTCTGATACACCCAGTACAAAGCACGGAACTTCACAGACCTAGTTGTGGAAATATTGTTTGTTATTCCCAAAGGTCATAGTTGTGACCGCTAGCACAAGTTTACCATCTTGATTTCCCTGTTGCAAAATTTGAGAGCAAATAAACATTTGGCTCATGCGGAATGTTTGTTACAGTGAATTGAAATGGATCTTGATTACGCGAACAAAACATCTATATTATATTCAAGTATCAAACTTGTATATTTACTTCTTCAATGCTTTAAAATACTTTAAATAATTCTAATATTGTTTTAATTATATAAGCAATCATGCTTACTATCAAGTAAATAAGTAGGTACAAATAAAGAAAACAACACTTGGATTGTATGTTATTTTTGAATGTTTATATTTCATATTTATAAATACATGTACACGGGATTTTATCGCGTTATTTACCTTATTATATTGCGTTGTTTATATTTCACTCAAACCAATAACAAAAGGTACTACTACGAACGATCGAACGAACAATAAACAGATAAGGTAGTAAAAGAAACACAGATTTAATTCAGCACTTTCAATACAACAATAATTTTATGTATACAAGGTTTGCAATAAAATTTAATAAGCTCTACAGAATCTCGCCGCCAATTCACTATTCAACACCTCAAGTCCTATAATCTTACCTATTCTCGGCGGCTACACTCTAAATACCTGTAGATCTTTCTACCCCCTTTAATTAACTCCATACCGGGCCAACAATGGCCAGCCGATGCGCAAGTAGATATTCAAATATGTCCAAAGCCCGCGTTATATTGGTAGCATTTATCGGATACAATTTATCCTGCGGTGTTTTCGAATGATTTAGATAACTTTGTTGATCAATCTGAAGGCTGCTTTACTAAAAAACACGCTACTTTGCTAAAAACAGATAGGTACTTTAGTATATCCTTATATGACACTAGACTAACAATTTTATAAAGGTCAGTGGGCGAAATCTGATCCGGTCAGTGAAGCATTATGTGTACAATAACTAAACTATACTTATTGTAATTGTTAAGTGGAGCCCATTTTTCATTTAAGTACATTATACTTTTTTTTCGTGATACCTAGTAAAATATTTTAAATTAATTATTATTATTTCTGAATTCAGCAAGTATCTACAACGGGGTTTGCAGTAAGTATATAATTATTATGTTGTCTTTGTCGCACATTGGCCAAAATAAAATAGACAATTAATGAAAACCACAAAAATGCGTTCCATATTATTACCCAATTTATTTTTGTACGTGGGTATGGATTTCATACTATTGGTGACCAATGGCCTTTCTCTATAAAACTGTCAGCTACTTCAAGATGATGCTAGTCATTTCACTGCAAAAGAAAAACGAAAAACATACATTAAACTACAAAGCGCATCTATAAGTTATCGTATAACTACCATATATATTTCAAAAGATACCAACTCTGTCGTCACTGGCTCGATCCCGAACGGGACATCGATCCTCTGTACCGTCTGCCTGGCGCTACAAGCCACTTCCAGTTGTGTTATGTAGGAAGCTTTGAAACTATTTGTTTGTGTGCGAGATTTCCTTTATTGGTTTACATAATATTACCTACGCATATAAATGAACAGCTATATTTTAAAGCCTAGTTGATTTTTTTTATTGAGTTTGCATTTTTTTACCTGGCGGCTGATCAATGGGTTTCAGAAAATCAACTTGGACCGAATTTGTCTTCAGTTTTAAATATTTAATTTTATAACATCAAATAAATTGTAAAGGGATAGAAATAAACTTACAAATAAATAACGTCACACACCGGATGCATAGATCAAGTGCTCCAAATCCGTTCTGCATAGAGAGCACAAAATAACAAATTGGAAACCTTTCAGACCACTTGGTTTTCCCGAACTAACTGTACATCGCAACGTGACTAGATAAAGTCGTTTTGAAAGCGATAGCATCTGTTGAAGTACCTTTTATGGTTAAACTAACGATACGCTACATACCATACCTTAGCTATGTTCTCTCGAAACCTATTCCCTATACAATTTGGGAGCGATGGGTGGTCCTTGTGGTACACTGTATGTAAAATTTAACAGTTTTTTACCACTCCGTAATTAACATAAATACTACTTTTATTTTCAAAATGATATAAAAATAATGTCTACATACTTTTCACATACTGGTATTCAATTGATTTTGCTATAAACATTTTTGTACACTACATCAAACGCTTCGCCAATATCGACATAAAAATACTCTGCAATTAACACGTAATATATCAGCGGAGAATTTATATAGTTTTAAAACATAAAAGGCTTATTGCTATAGAAGTGGAGAAGGGCAGATGCACTTGCGAAATAAAAAAGGAATGGCAGAACGCGACATGGCTCTTGATTAATACTTTAAAGGAAACTTGCGCGGCCGAACTAGGCAGCAAAGCTGCTTATATGAAATGTGCCTTTGTATGTACTAGTTGGATAGTTACAATGAGAACTTTATTTTTAAACAAAAAAGCAAATAAATTTCCATCACATTAAGGATTTAGTTTGCACATCGAATAGTATGACAAAGGAAACTGGATGTACGACTATTTATAGTTTATTTTAATGAATAGTCAAGTACTAACCTTTAATTATTTTTACCTAACTACCCAAATGTGCAAAACGTAGGAACAACACATGCTTACATTATTTCAGACAGCTCATGAATTTAAATATATGAATCGTGAAGTAAAACTTTGTCTGACTTTTTAAGCCAAGTGGAAAAATAAAGTACCATTTAATCTTAGTGCCATATGAAACCAAAGAAATACTCCAGTTTTACATATGGTCGAGGTAAAAGTAAGATACTCTCAGGAGTCGCCGCATAAATTGGTTCGTTCGTGATGCAGTACCTCGTTGAATATGTATAGGTGCGCTCCCTTCCGGACTTCTCATTTTACTAATAGATTTCTCTTTGATTAAATTTGTGTTGTATTCATATGGCCGAGACCACTATTGTTGGTTGCCGGTCTACTTAAATCGATAGTGGCCACTTTATCTCGATGGGATTTTTAATAAGCATTGTCTGCTGTTTCATTTGGTAAAACAATTCTACTACTAGTAACTAAACAAATAAAGTAGATTAATCAGCGTTTCTGTTAGGCAATAAAACCAATATTGTAGTGCAAAACTAAAAAATAATACAAAACAATAATTTAAAAAAAAATTACATTTATTTGACTCTATTAATCAAGACAAGATAAAAACAAAACAAGTTAATACCGATACAATGCAAGGTCAAGTCAATGTGCGTTCGGACAAGAAGAAATATATTTACGAAAGTAAACGATATGATGGTGGAAAATAAATTTACACGTAAATTCCTTAAACATAAAATATAATAACTTGTCAAGCAATAACAATTAATTAACTAGTGACGTCATTTTATTCTAAATTAATTTGATCTCAGATGAACCCTTTGGAACTTTAGCGTCGAATCGGTAGACTTTATATCGATCGAGGTATCAGATATTTATAATGGCTTTATTAAGACAAGCTATCCGGTGAACTCACGCCCGCTTATTATTATAATTTAGACGTTTGCTTCAAACCTTCGAATGAAGTCATCATCGAGTAATATTTGAATACATTTTTGTTAGTTTCGTTCTTATAATCATTATTAAATCAACATTACTTCCTAAAGATGATATCTCAATAGAAGTAAATTATGGTCGTCAAGCTTATAGGATAATGTATGGGTTACAAAAGCGATAAGGCAAAACAACAAATCATAGTAACGTTTGTTATGCAAAAATGCAGGTGAAGATTTCGTGACGCGATGGCATGGCGGCGCCCCCATGTTAGTAATATGTTTATGCTTTTTACTGCCACAAGTACACGTGAGCACGGTTCTTCAAATCGTATAATGAGGTGAAAAAACATATACATGTTTTATGATATTGACCACGGCTAGTAGAGTTATTTTTAAAAAGCACCAGGAATGTTCTTCGCGCGAGATAATTAGCTTTATATTGCGTTACGCAGCTCCCAAAAAGGGCCACTAATCTCGTAAATGGTTGTATTTACGAGCGCCTTACCTCATTGGAGACATTAAAAGTTTTAGCCATAACTGCGGGAAAGCTCTTCTCATTGTTCATTCCGAGTGCGTATATTGGAGTTGAAATTTGTAGGCGTACCGCTGAAAAAGTGTCAATTCATCATAGCAAAGCCCCGAGCTCTAGACCAAAGTCCCCGAAATAAATCTCACTTCCATACTTTCGCGTGGGGAAAACGACTGCTTTATGAGATCCTTAAGGCAGTATGGATTTGGAAAAATATTTCCTCTGCGTGCTTGCCCCCGACAAATGAAGGAGCATTGGGCACATTAGAATGTGTGAAAGGGCCTATACGCGTTTTATTGTTATGCGAAGCAATTCGTTTAAAAGCTAGTGCGTTACGGCAGTACATACGAAGTGCCTATTTGCTAATATTTATTATGCTAAAGTACCTTTGAAGGTTTCCTTGAAGAGAAAAAGAGTAAGTAAATTTTTATGGGAGTAGGTGGTTATATAAATTCAATCTACCCTACCGGAGTTGAATGGATTTTCTAATAGTTGAGCTTCACTAGATGTTTTATTTCTGACGATCGTGCATCACCGATGTTTGGAAACTCTTGGTAATCTTAATTTATAGATGTCGCGGTGTTTATTTAAAAACAAACCGCCTCGACACGTATAAATTTAAAAAGCTTTTCTAATTTGAGATCGGTCTGCGTGGTGTAATTGAAATGGGCGTAGTATTGGATTTATACCTAAGGTTATAAAGTATTCGCTGCGTGCGTGAGTGCAGCGTCCGGGTAGGCTTTACAAGGAGCCTTCGCCCTCCTCCGCTCCCGCCGCCCCCGCCTGCGTCTGCGCACCCGTTTATCCAGACTCGACGACATTTCCATCGTCTGCACGGAAATAGACATTAAAGGACTGCAGCTGCGAATGCACAAGATTCTTTTAATGTGTGATAATTCACTATATCTCATAGCTACTGACGCTTGTACAGTACGCGGCTGTTTTTTGTATAATGAATTAGGCATGTATAACACAGATATCTTGTGGGAAGAATCCTCGGCGCAATCTTGGGACCGTATAAGGGCAGTGGTTAATTGGAAGTATCGTGGGCGATTTGATTTAAATTGAATTAATTATGAGCGAGGACTGGCGCACGAACTTCAGCAGGAAATGCAAACGAGCTACGGAAAATTCACGAGAGATTATTGGATATTTTCACCGGTACGAGGTAGCTCCTTATCTGGAAACCGGGTTCAATAAACCAAGGGACCGGCCCGCCTCGCGGCTGAATCGACGAGAATTTATGCGACAAAATAACGCATACAGGTGTCGCGCAGTTCTGCGCCCCTTCAAATAGCCGCCGAATGGGAACTTAAATAGGCAAGGGGCTCCTTAAGCTCCTTCACTGAAGCGTTAGACACGACCGATGCGGCGATAGCGCTCCCAACACATCCCCAATTACGATTTATACAGTCTCTAAAAGGGCACCGGTAATGACGTACCATTTTCTCGCACAATCGAAGTACAATTATTTCTGCGAGTACTTTAAGTTACCGGTCCAGAGAAGCACAGAAGCGAGCCGTAAATCGACGCGGGGTATTTGCAGCGCGCTCGGAATATGAATTATTCTCGGTGATTGTTCTTGCAACCACGTCATGGTTCATACATGAAGCGCGAACTAGTTTTTTCGAGGTTCCTCTCGTCCTCTGCTCGTAAATAAGAGCCGGTGAAATGTTCCATTTTTACCGCGTCGTACAATTTTTTATGTCGGTGCTTTTGGTGCATACCGTGGTCGTTTTTGGAGGCTGATCGACTTATAATTTTGAACTCTTTATAATTAACATTATCGGCGGTTAAGTGGTGCGGCTGAAATTGGCCTTTGGGAAAGAGGCTTCGCACCGTGGACCAGATAAGCAGAATTTGTTTGGACGAATTTTTCGGAACTCTTTTTATCAATCGCTGGCTGGTTGGTAATTGGCTGAGCAGGCTGCGAGGCAGGCAGCATAATTGACAGTGCTATCATTCTGAACTTTTCGTTCGAACATTCGGGGAAACTTTTAATTGGTTCACTTTGTGACATAAAATAAAGCCGCTTTGATAATAACTCTTCTCAATCATTGGAAAGGTACCATTTAAGTAAAAAAAACTAATTATCGTCTATTCTACTGAATTGTATAATAAAGTGAAGTATATAAAAAAGTACGAGTACTATTATCATCACAATATAGATTGTAAAGATCTCAATTAATACTACCAATTGTCGATACATCACTTTTAAAACTCAACTGGTCTTGTTGACTACGATAAATATTTTACGGCCCAGAGAACATTCAAACAATAATAATTGAATTCAGATCCAGCTAGCCGGAATCAGAGCAGCCATTGGTTTTGCTTACACATTCTTCAGTCAATACTCCAGGCGAAATCAAAGCATATTTTTTAGTTTTAAACTGGATCGCCCTTTAAATAAGGCATTGTCAGGAGACAGGGACCATCCATACTTCGTAAAGAGGAAACTTCTTATTGGTTCACAATTAAAGCATCCTGAAGGTGACCATACCATCTTGAAACTCGGATAAAAACCTTGCATTCATCGAATACTAAACGAAATCGGGTTCCGCTGAAATTCTGCATCGAAAAACCTCCCGAGCGATACTTATCAAGTGTTTGAAATGACACAACCGGATTCCGGAGCTTTTGAATCTTCCTTTTTTCGGCGAGGGAATAAAACTGACGAATTTCTCAATAAGAGAGAGATGACCGGCGAGCCGTCACGTACGGGGAGCTCGGTTAAGTATTTGGTGCAGCAAAAACTATTCAGGAGCCATTATTATGGCATTTTTGTCGTCTGACGGGGTCGGAGTGGTCGCGGCCATTACGGCGGGGCGGTGGGGGGAGGCATGCGTGCTCTCCTCGCGCGCGCCCGCACCCCCCTCGCCTTCCTCGCTGCGCCATCCATACACCATCCATCTTCAATATGCACATAAAGCCAACCGGCTCCGTAACGGCAGACCCACATTCCCGCTCCTCATAAATGTATTTATCTCTTTATTAATTCTCCACTTGAATTTTAATGTTTGTGTGGATTTATTTGGACTTGATTTGTTCATTAGATTGTTATATTGTATTGTATGCTGAAATGACTTCTTAAAAAGTATGGGGCCACTTTGTAATCTTAATTAATTTTTCATGGAAATTTTTGTAGCTTTTGAGTTCGTTATTCAAATTAATTTATTCAGTCGGGAGTGCGCGAGGTTTAAATATTTTTTCCCATGACCATTAAGGCATAGTCTAGCTACAAGAAATATTGGATTGTACTCAATTAGGCTCACCTGTTTACAGCCTAACAATGGGATGGGTTGCGTGTGCGGCATAAGGTATGCTTGCAGCATTATCTTCTTGGCATGGATTTGAAAACAGCTAGCTCTCTTTTTAATAATGTAAAATAATATTATTAATGAGAAATATTTTAACGTAATATACATTTATTTACAAAAACTAAACTACTACATATTTACATAACTATATATTTACCTATACTATAGTTAGGTAGGTATAACGAACCATAGGTGAGAAGCTGATTCCAGATAATTATTAATTCATATATTTTTTGAAACGTATTTTAATACTGTGAGCCATTAGGTATTCGTACTGAAACAGCTGTTTTCGTGTTTTACATTAGTTTCCTTTTATTGAAGTGTCACTGCTAAAGATATCTGGTACAACATAAACATATCTCGAACTAAATCCTTAACAAGAGTTTTTAGTCAAGATATAGGTAAGGTTTTAAAGTTTTTGCTTGAGTGGACTATTACAGCCTAGGATCGTGATGCGTGAAGGGAGTGGGGGGGGGGTCTTTGCCCAGCAGTGGACACACACACGATGGACTTACAATAATAATAATATTTTATTTTACATACCTAAGATTTATCAATTACCTACCTACTGATTTATCCATTGATGTTAATAAATACTTAGTGATTTTCTTACTTTTACATAAATTTTGCTTTGAAATCAGACATGTCATTTTAACAAAATTATTAAATACTAATACTCAATATTATATATAATATTATATCAAACATATTATAGTTTTGTCAACAACGATCATCTAAAATAACCACTCTATATCGCAAAATCTAAATAAAAGTCTAAATTATATGATGGTAGAACTGAATTTATTCATTACCATGTGTGACATTACATTACACATGTAAAGTTCCTTTAACAAGAAGGTAGCACATGCCTGGCTTGTTTACTACTCATGCCCTCAGGGACGGACAAAGACGGAGATGGATTGGATGCTTACGCATGTTCACTAGAATCAACCAATTAAACCGAGTGCTAAATGTTGTACTGTTAGTTCGAAGACGAATTGTTAAATACAAAATGGCTGTGCAACTTTTTAGTGTGAAAAAATAAGAACGATCTGCTGTCGGCATCGGAGAGTCAATGTAAATAAGATTATTAAATTATTATACAACGTTGTACTTGCCCTCCGGCAATCTAGCGACTTCAATAACTTGACGTGTATTTGTGATGACGTATCTACTTAAATTAGCATTAACGTTTCTTGCACACTTTATTACTCTCAGCACACAATATTCATTTACCTACCAAAATATTAATTTAACCCTAAATATCTCAGAAATGTAGTCTAGCCTACTATTTCTTAAAATGATTAGGTTTTGATTACCTTTATTTTTTTTAAAAGGCTTTGTAGCAGATTAATCTACTTTTTTAAATAAAATTCACTTTACCCTACATAGTCAGTGACCAGCTCTAAGCTTTGTATTTGAGAAACTTTGAAGTTTGAACAGCATAACAATCCTTGCTTCAGTAACGCCGATGAAATAGTTTCGGCATGCCTAAAGTAAATAATGTAATTGATATTGCGTACATAAAATATCTCGACCAATCAAACCATTACCAGATAAGCATTACCAATAAATTGCATTGTACGCAACCCGCGGGTACAATCTAGAATACCTAATAGGTGTCTAGATAGGAGTTTAGTTTGACCATATTTTAATGTGAAGCAGATTATCTGTGCTTTTCAGTTTTACTTATTTGGTTTATCTGTGAAATTGCTGTTTTTTTAACCGTTTTGTAACCTATTATAATTATTGAAAAAGTTCATATTTACAATATTGAAACATGATTTATTTTATAACATTTATTGCGAAATAAATGGTCCAATGTCAGCTTATAGTTTCAGTTGTCTCTATTGATAAAAATGTCGTAAACTCATAACATAATAATATCTGTGATTTTGGCAGTAAGCCGGGTAAAAAAACAGTTATGGATAAGATACATTTCTTGTATTTAATTTCACAAAGTTTTATGATTGAAAAGTAGGTAACTTAAGGCGGCCTAAAGTAACGATCTAAAAATAATTTATATTAGTATAGCAATCGTTATGTCTAACCGGTTTTATCCGGTTTCTGATTAAACTCGCCTTTTGGTGTTCAGTTAGTCTAATTTGCAATAGGACCTTTGTGTTAATTGATCCCTGGACATTTGGTTACGATAATTGTCAATAAATTGTTCCGCGCATTAATCTAGACATCAAATTGCTTCTCGTATTAACGGCATTCGATTCGATTGGATCTAGATCTTGGTCTAGGTACCAAGATCTAGATCCAATCGAACATAGAATACCTGATAAACTGGTCAAAGTTATTTATCTTAATATACCAATCATACCGTCGTATTAGACTTCTGACTTTAGTACATAACCCTGTTCGATACTAACTTTTGGGATTCCAAACTTTTCAGTAAAGCCTTTCAAACAAACATTTTTGACTTAACATATTGTAAGTTCAATAAAATGGTACGGAATATTTTTTGGGCATGGCCGCCAAAACAAACATGACATCAGAGGACCTGCCCTGCAATTTCATTGTTTCATCTCTGTGGAATTCGACGCTTCAGTTCTATGTAGGCGAGAGTACGTTCCACAGAAATATTTAAAGCAACTGGAGACAGTAATCTCGAATACATACACGCTCGAGCACGTGAGGTACGCACTAATTAACGTGAAACTTTACCTTCCACCTCCACCAATCAAACGAGACCCATAGCAGTCCATAACTGCTTTCACGCTCCTACTTTTCCGAGCCTTTGCTAAGGGTATCAGAGGCCTTATTAAGTTGGGTGCTCCGTAATTGCGTGTCTAACGCTCCCTACACGTAGCAGCCTTTTATTAGGTGGAAATTCTGTACACTACCGTATACTCTAAAAGAAACTGTGACTGCTTTCCAGTTAAAACTAAACAGTTCATAAAAACTCTTTCCAATAAATGTGAAGTAGGAAATTTGAGCGTGGAGTATATAAAAATATTAACATAATTTTTTGATCGGATATTCGATTCACGCCTATTTTGTAGTGTACCCTATCAAATTGATTTCTCGATCTTGAGAGATTCATGGCTGCGTTTGGTTCAATGAGGCTTGATACAGTTGATGTGTTATTGTCATGTTGATGTCGTAAATGTCTCCATTAGTGCAATATTATTGTTAAAGGGCCATTACAAGATTCTCTAAAACATTAGTCTTGTTTTATGGTTTTATTATGACTTCATTTCAATTGTAGCTCATTGTTTTGAATCGTTTTGATTATTGACACTGATTTAAGACATAACGATATGAGTTGCGTTCGAATAATTTTTTATCCTAATAAATACTAAACTTAACGATGAATACATTGTAGTTCAGTTAAACAAACTTCTACAGCAAAATGGGCTCCTTTTATTGATACAAGTTCCATCCTTTTTGAAAGCGTTTAAAACAAAACTTGAATCGCACAGCTCGCTAAGAAATACTGGAACCTTTTCTACCCATACGTGGCAAGGAAGGAAATCTAGAAATATCTAGATACAGGCACAAACGTGGCTGTCCCCAGCATTGTTCACTAACAAGCTTGTCTAACCGCGCCCAGGCACGATAGAAAGTACCATATATGTATACGTAGCAGCTACTTTTAATATCCAACGTACGTTCTTGAGTTGGGGAATTTTGATTAAATGGAAATAAGATAACAAAGTGTAGGTTTGCATATTTAGAATGCATAACCAATTACGTTCATATTTGAATAATAATAAAGATTTGACTACGAACTAAAAGATAAGAAGTATAGTTTCTTCAAAATCTTACATCGGATTTATCTCGTTGGCATTAAATCAAGAACGTTCATGAGCAAGAGTTTGAACTTGAGTTCACATTTCACATTTCTCTGCGGACTTTTGTCTTTCGATGAATGATAGTGGCCGTTTCGACCGCAAGTTCCTACGATCCCGATCCCTTTGAAATCTGTTCCTTGAACTGAGATTTTTACGAAACAATAAACTGACAATAGGAGTTTTAGAAAGCTGACCGTTGCGCAACTTTCTCCCTTTATCTCGGGACAAAAGTTAAAAAGTATTGTACCGTTGGCTGTTTTGTGAGTTTTCTATAATATCGGACCGGGACTCTTTTGTCTTCGACTTTCTTTTTTCGGGTTTGTTTTGGGTCGCAAATTGCGAGACGAAATAGTTTTTTGGTGGCATTGACATTGCGTTTTGATCTTTATCTTCATAAATTAGTTCAAATGGTAAAACTATTTAATTTTATGACTTGTTTGGACTAATGCATTACCAATGACCATTGATATTTTTTAAGGCTTACTTAGACTATTAAAATCGGCAGTTTTAAATGAGAATTAAATTACTAATTCCTTGTATGTTTTGTTTTCAAAGTAATTGCTGACTGAATGTTAGGTACATCTGGGAGAATATAATTCAGATATAATACATATTATGAAAGCCTAAGAAAAAATGTTTTCACCTATCTCTCAGAAATAACACCATGAGTACTTTAAAAACTGTCGACTATAGAATAATGAACCAAAACATATAGACACATAATTTATTATATCCATTAAATTGCCTAGGACATTTACGAGCATATTGGCGTCGCAGGGCGCAACATGCTAACGCTATCCGTTACAGTCCGTGGCTAATTCACTGTGACAAATTAACAACGGCTAAATTCAGGCGGGTTACTATGTGCATATCTGTTTAATTAATGCATAGTTTTCGTGGAATGCTGGTAATGGGTTTAGGGAGTCTTCGAAGGGTTTGATTCTTGTGAAAGGTGCCTTGCTTATCATGTTGTGCTACAATGTTTCCATGAGACAAATATGGTGGTCTTTTGTAAACTTTAATTAAAACAATCATTATTAACGGACATTTTAAATGGTTACATTTTTATAGCCAGAACTACTCTTGTGGCGGATAATGTCAGAGGTATATTAAATTTATGCATTTAGAATTACTTTAAAGAGAACTACACACATATAAAAATCTCATCACTATGACATGTATAAAATCGATACCGTTCGTTGAACGTGACGTGACGTGTTAACGTCATGACATGGCACACATATTAGAAAAATACATTATAATAATGTAAGGTTTATAATTACTAATTCATAATTACTTTTAACTATTCTTTCAACACATACATTAACGCAATCTTTATATAAAAAATATTCAGTTTCAACTAGTTACATAGTAGGTAAGTACCTATACAAGTTGTGTTCTCAATAAAGATTATACTAATGTAAATTGGCTTTCACAATTACTGTATCCTACAATCACTTATGGCAATTTCTTCCAGACAACATAGAACAGATATACAACAGTTGAATACATCACAGCATTCATTCAAATGTAGAGTCTATCTTCCCACAATCCGTCTGGAACATTCTAAAACCAATCGCATTTCTCTCGACTAAATCTAATGTTCCCAACAAAAGCTACTGTATCGTAGGGCTCAGACAGGAATAGGATAGCGACACGGGACTTGGGACAGCTGAGGTTGAAACGCTGGTTCAATAAATATGAAATATAACAAAATTGTACAATCAATGAGAGGTGGAGGATGGATAAAAACAAATAAATATCCTTGGACACTCCACACAGCGTCATGTAAGTGTAGCTAAGCAATTTAATGTATACATATATAGTTCATGACGTGTAAAGTGTGGGCATGTACCAAATATGTATTTACTTAAAAATAATCGAAATATTGCCTAGATCTGAAAGAAATGTCTACCGCTCCCTGAGATACAGTCGTTATCATATTTCATTTATTTTTTTTAATAACGGGGGTGATAAAGGAAAATGAAGGAAATAGATTTTCTTCAATATTATTCGGATTTTTTTATATGTTTGTATATTCGTGCTATCATCACGTTTATGAGACAAAGCTTGAATTGTATAGCTAGAGATTGTAGTTCGATATTGTATTGTATACCTATGATAAAAGTGCTTCGTTCGTTCGTATGAGCAAGTGGCCAACTCTGGTGACAGAGTTTTTAGGTGCTATAAAAGTGCTTAAAAATGTTAGTTTCAAGAGAGCGAATGCAAGTAAAGGATTTTTTTAATAAGTTTTCTTCAATATGAATCAAAAGAGATAGGAAATCATTGTTTTAAGAACAAAAACAAATGTACCTTCATAAATGCACGGCCTGAAAGATTTTTCTGACTGTATGTGCAGTTGGTGAAACAAAAACTATAAATGAACCTTAAAAGGTAAACAATAAGTTTGATTTTGACGTTCTACCTATATCAACCAGTTTTTGCTATATTTTTTGACGTAAACTAAAGTTGTTCGACTATTCCGTTAGGTCTTTGATGTTGATACTGGCCTGAACCGGATACCCTAAGTACAAGTGACTTGTACAAGCATAATGGAACCAATAGCAAGTGTTCCTGATTGCACCTGTAACAGCTTGGTTAATGAGAACAGACCCGGCTCTTGATTGAAACTGCAAATTAAAGTTTTCAGACATAACAGGTTAAAAAACGTGTTTAAACTGCATGTAGAACAATATCTACACGTACTTTTTTTAGTGATATTAGATGATCAGTACACGGATGAGCTTTGCTCAATATTTTTGGTAATTCGTATTTTTCGGAAATAAAATTATATTTCCTTAAAATGAATCCTAGCTAGATCGATTTATCGTCTACGAAACCTAAATTTAATGAAATTGTTAGTGCTTTTTCTGAGAGTCAGATTAAATATATTTTAGAATTGTTCGTTATAAAGGTATTAGATTAAATCAAAATAATGTTACCCAAAGTAATATACAAGTACATAAGGACCTCTAGTTCAACCACTAACTATAAAAAGTTGTGGTCACTCTGACCGCACATAGCCGCAATTCCTTTAGACTAAAATACGTAAACGATAGTAGCGTTGTAGTTGAATAAATAGATTACGTCTTTTAAAAGATTATAAAAGCTATGTCCAATGTACAGGCTGCAGTATACATGAAATGTTATGTTGAAACGGCCGCTTGAAATTTACAGCGCGGTTGAAGCCCATATTTCATATCGGCATTGTTTACAAGCCTCACAAATGAATCACGTAAATTTATGTATCTATGATTGAAGTTTTTAGTTTACTATGTTAAATTTTCATACCGATTACAATAAAACAAATGCTTATCATTTTATTTTCGCTTATCATTTTTTTTATGTGAGAACATTAAAAAAATACCAACATTATTAGATAGGTACTAAAATCTTAGCAAGTAGTAATTATGTGTTCCCTGCGTGAACCTCATAATTTTAGTTGTAGTTTGATAGAAGCATAATTTTAGTGTACGTATTCATTATATTTTATTTATAAATGTTTTTTAATGTGAATATATCATAGAATTACAAATAAACTTTCTGAACCTTTATTTTCTGAAACGCAAGCAAGACCATGTTCGCTTGGTTCTTCAACGTTGGCGGTCGTGCGCGCTCTATCTCGAATCTCAGAGTGTCCTATAAACAGACATACAGACAGACAGGCTTAACAAACGTAAACGAGCAGTACCATTGTCCGAGTGACGACTGAGAGACAGGGATATCTTGTCAGGTGACTGACAATGGATAAAATTAGCCACTTGGGTGGAATAAGGTAAATTTTGTATTGTTTGGAAAAATTTACATACATAGGTACATAAAATAACGCCTTTCGATTTAACGTCCTTTCTCGTCTTTATTGGTCTGTCATTATATTCTTTTTACGAAATGTTGACTTGAAAATTTTCCAAAACTTCTGATTTTTTCTCCTTATGTACGTATTTAAAAAATGTAGGTTATTTCACTGCCAAGACATTATATCACTGCCAAGTAAATAAGTTTGTATGAGCAAGTAGCCAACTCTGGTGACGAAGTTTTTAGGCCGCCTAAAGCTTTCGTCATGGGTTAATGCCTTATATCACTGGTGAAAATAATATCTCAATATCAAGGTAAAAAGCCATGAAACACCGAAGCGTGAACTAGCGCACCCTTGGTTGGACATCTGACTGATATAAACCCCTCGGGAACTAAAAAACAGCGTTGTTCCAACAACAAATTTCGCTTGTTTGTCCGCTTTCCGCGGGTCGGTGATATTCGCATAAATCGAGCGAAAAAGCCAAATTGCAGCTCGCACACCACTCAACTAAAAATTGCGATGTTTTACAAACAAATATTGCGTCTGTTCCTACACTCAGCTTCCTCTTTTTATGACACTTAAATGTTAGCATAAATTGCTCAATAGAAACAGACCCTCTTTGAAAGCCTAAAACCTCGCATGTACAACTTTACTAAAGTTGGGAGCATGCCAAACGAATAGTAGCCCGATAATGCATTATGGATTAGTTGCTTATCTAAATTCAGTACAAAAACAAGTGTATCGCTTTACTAGGACAATAAGCTACTGTACAATTTCTCTCGACTTTAAAGTTATTAGAGTTACAGGTCCATTCCACTTCGCACCGCCGGATTAATCCCTCAAAGCTTTGCAGCGAGCGCGCTGATAAACGGCAAAACTAATGCCGCAGGATTGCATTACGATGCAAACTTTTTCAGTAAAAAAGAACGGCATAAATCGACGGGATTTTTCACAGGGTATTCAATTCGATAATGAATCCGAATGCAGGTGCTAGTTTTGGAAAGTTTTGCGAATAAAAATGTTGAACTGCAGTTTACTTGCGTAGTGAGACCGATATTTTAGTTTAATAATGAGCTTATAGAGTTGTAACTGGACCGTGGCGATAAATTTGTGTCTATAAGCGATGTTGCCAAACCGAAGCGTACGTGTACGGATCTATATAGATGTAGATTCTCTTATGATGATTTAGTGTTGTGCGCGACAGTGCAGGATGGATTTACCGCCGTATGAACGGATTATGTGGGCGAGAGCAAACACGGGGCAGCGAACGCCGTATTGTGATTTAGTGCCAACTTTTGATTCGCGGCTTTATTGCCGCAATGTTGCAACACACGGACGATTTTAAACTCTGCAAAATTGGGAACTTGGATTTTATTGGATAACACGCAGTTTTGAATACGTTTGGATTTTTGACAAACAACGCGTGGTCTTGAACAACTTACATCTTTATTTAACTGAACTGAAGGTATGTGTACAGCTATGAGTGTAAATTATCTGCAGTAACAACTTTTTCTCCGCATATTTGTTAATAATCTTACTAATAACTCCGACCCCTACATTTTTCTATCAAAGATAAATAAGACATACAATATATATCATGAACGGCCATTTCCTCGCTGTAACAAAACAACGGTCGGGGGAGGATGGGGAATTATGACAAATCATGCATTAAACATAGGGAATAAATGTTTTCTTATCACGTGCCTATTCCTGTTTTGATATTAGTTTCCCTTTATCTCTATTGACACAGGTTTTAGGGTACTGTTTTATTGGTGAAGTGACAAGATGAGGTTTTGTGGCAGTAAATTTGATTTGGTACGATCATTTCAAACTAGTTCTGATATTTTCAGTTACAAATAAATAATAAATTAAAGGGTTTCTCGATATTAAGGTTAAAATAGTCCTAATAAATATTTGGACATTCCTTGGACATTCACACAGCGTTAACTAATCTTAAACTTAACAACTTAATGCTTGTATAAAAGCAACCAGATGTCTGTTAAACATTGATATATTTTCTTTGTATTATAGAAAAAAAACCTTATGAAATTAATAATGATTTAAACCTATTACGACGATGTATTCTATTTTCTTGCATATAAAACTTAATGTAAACTGTTTAAGATGTTGTGAGTATGTCTTTGTTCTGAAACAAGGCCGCATCTCTGCTAAGCAGCCCAAGTTGCAAATCTGGGATATTTATTTCAAATGGTGTAAAATTTTCCAGCATCCAAGTCTCAACGAAGAAAATTTGCATTAGGTTTTGTCTACACTAATCAACAATCAAAAACAAACTCAATATTCATTAAGAGATTATGATTGTTGTGTTAACTTTATAACAATTGACCTTTTAACCCAAATCTCCTCTATATTTGAAAGATCTTCCATCGAAATAAGCAACAAAAAGCAAGATATGCATGAAATGTTAGTAAGAACTTTATACAGTCAATATTTGACGCTATCTTCAATCATCGAGACATATAATTTCATAGCTATCCTTCAATCAGCAGTCGGGCAGAATCACCTGTTAAAAACTCGTAAGTCTGCAATATTGAGATAATTAAGTAACTGAGAGCTCGTAAATTTTTATTGCTTTAAAGATAGCATTATAACGCTGAAATCGATTAATTTGAGTTTTAACTCTATGCATATAAATACAATTTGAAGCGTGATACACATTGTATTAATTGTTGTTTCAATGATTTTTTGCTTTTTAATTTTAACCCCTGACGAAACAGAGGGGTGTTATGAGTATGTTAGAAGATCGTTGGCTCTTTTCTAGTTGATGAAGGGAAATTTATTAAATATTTAATTCTTGTTTCGAGAGGCTTAGAGTAGTGTGTAACAAAGCCTTATTGTTGAGATTTAAGTCAGTCAGACAGCGCGGCGCTGCGTTTTCTTTACATAAGTTTAACTTAAACATAACTTAAGTTACAGTTCCACGCCCAACTTGGTTTACCGAAGCTTCTGAATACCAACTCCTTTGCAGGTGACTTTGTGCTGTTTAAAATTTCCCAAGGATTTTGGAAGCTCGCGGATTTAAAGTTTGTGAATTTCAAATTCAGATAGGCATTTGGGATAAGATAATGTTTGTGTTTGTTTCTTTTGTTTAATGTTTTGAATTTATTCGCTAACTAAATCCATCCTGATTTATATATTATACGTATATTTGAATTTGTATTCTAGCAATGGCACTAATGATTTATGAAGCTAATAATCAGTTACAGAACATAAAAAATATCCTAACACAAACATTCATCCAGAGATTATTTTGGATGCACCCGAATATAGATTAAACAAGAATGAATAACTTTAATAAATAATAACTTTGAAGAAAAAAATGCATATTTTGCTACCAAACCATGGGTACATGTAAAAGTTCTGTATTTCTCTGTATATCAAAATGAATACTAAGCATGGCCATATAAAAAACTAAAACAAAACAAGCAATACAAATCAGAATTTTTAAACAATATTCTAAAGAAATATTTCAAAAAGAGTATCTTCTACTTGCACCTACACTACAAGGTATATGATATCCTATGTCAACAGTCGTTTTGTTGGCTCTGTAATGGATCGCGGGCGGGCTGCTATCAATTTAATAAGTCGGCGAGTCTGCGATTTTATTTCAAGAGTACCATTGCTTATTGAACACGTACAGTACATATGACAAAAAAATTTTGAAAAACAGTTTTTATTCTGATTTGTCGACTTTGATAGGTTTTAAGCGACAAAATGTATTATTTAGCTTAATTTTTTGTAAGGATGTATTAGTTATTGTGAAATTTTATTAAAATTATGAACAAGCTGACAAAACTCATTTCAAAATTTGGTCTTATTTAATTTAATTTAGAGAGAATTGTAACAATAACAAATTTTAATTTGCATGAAAAAACACTTTTTAAAAAATTACATATAATACGAGTAATAATGCCGAATTAAATTAAAAGTCAAATAATGCAATGAAAATTACTTTACAAATTGAGTTTTTTGTGCTAACCTTACTCAATCAAATAGCAAAACGCAGTAATAACACGATATTGAGTAAGCTGTCTGTCGGTGTATGATTTCAGCTTAAACGCTAAATGGCAAATTGTCAGTTCTGCACATCGAGCACGTTAGTACTTGATTATATACGTGCCATTTTCTGTACCTAATGCGCTGGTTTTAAGAGCGAGATTGCTTTGTCTTGCACATTTACTAAGTATAAGGGAAGATTTGTTTGCCGCCTGCTTTGTGGTCTAGTAACCACCTAAATGTCCAGTGGTTAGATCGTAAAACTTCTACATTTTTCTGCCAGTTTAAAAAACTTTGTTTTCCCTTAAAACGAGAACATAAATATCCAAAATAAATCTTTCTGACATCCCTGAGAGATATTTTTAATTTTTATTATGACAATAAATTACCGATTGGCCACAGTAAAACACGAATGTTTTGGCTTAAGTGTCAAAATATAAATCAAAAGCTTTATTTTGTTGTAGTGCTATAACTTTACACATCACAGAACAAAGAATCAATTTTCCAGTATTCGGTGTTTTTGTAGGTGTATCGCGATTTTGTGATGGCGAGACTGTTTTAATTTAGTTGGGTACCTATAAGACAGGGCGCGCTAGAGAAAGCAAGCGGCGATATATCAAAGTTTGACAGGTACAAGCACTGAGCAATATGGCGGCCAAGCCACCCAATGAGGGACTCGGGTCGTCACGCAGCGCTCGGCTCCAAACTTAGATACATTAATCACGCCTGATTTATAGGGGAAGGAGTGACATTTTATAATCTATTTTCGAAAACTAACGAGTTTTTCAAAATGGTCTCCGTTTGAGAGATCGCAACAGCTGCATCTTGTTAGCGCTTTGTGTTAAAATTATTTGCGTGAATAAATACAAGTATTTGTCATTTTGCAAACGCCTATTGATAAAGATGTTATTGAATTCAAGTATTGTACCAATTATTCGGTTTGTGAGCTCGTTGTGTGTCAATTATTAATTTAAAATATTTCAAGTAGATGATTATTCATCGTAACCGTCATCTGGTGCCATTAAGAACGTCCCATAAACTGTCTCTTAACTGCATCAGCGTTTAAAGTGCTCAACAAAATTGTTTTTTAAATAACAAAAAACGGCTCCCCCCTTTAAAAGGAATAGGCAAGGCTTCGCGTGTCACATACGTCAGGGTTTGGTCTAATCCTCTCGGGATGTCCAATTTTTATTGCGTTCAACCCTGATCTACGAGTTAATATTGGAAAAGCGATTTTAAAAGGGTTCCAACTTCGATTAGGGTCCTTTAATTTTCTAGTAAAGATCCGGTAATCTCACAAGATTGAAATGTCAAATATGATGGAGAATGAGCCAGAGGCATTAAAATGACAAGGGCAGATATGAAATGAGTCTCTGATGGCGATAACTTATCGGTCGATCTGGGCCATCATTCGGCAATTTCACATTTACGCGAAATTATCTAGAGGTTCGTGTAAATGCAATGGACGCCATTTTTGTTGGAAAATGATAATTCACTGTAAACGTTCGTTTTGGCATGTGGGCAATACTGGGTAATTATTTTAATAGTGTCTTCGGGTAATATAATCAGTACTTAAGTATTGAAGGTTTTGTATCGCGTGGGGATAATTCACATAATTTCGCATGAAGTATGTGGCCTTATGTACACAGTTGAGTTATCGTCGTTTATCACTATATTTAGCTTTTCCGTTTTGATCCTCATTTTTGTTTTATTTAAAACCTCTTTTCAGTAACTTGAATTATTTGTCCAGTGACTTCGGTCCATGACTTAAGTCGGTTAAAAAATTTGGTTATTTATTTATTTTTAAACATACCCAACTTAGGGTTAGGTACACTGTACATGCATCAATTGATAGCAGGAAAGAAGGGGGTGCAGGAAAGAAGCCTCCTCGTGGCGCATCTCGGTAACAGCTAGGGCACGGTAACGCAGTGTCCTAGGCTGGCGAATTCTTTCAACACAATGACTCTCTGAATATCGACAAACACAACAGCCCCCAATTTGGTAGGCTCTCCCCACGGCCACAACACCAGGCCAAACCCACACTCTAGTCCTGCTCTTTCAGTACTCTGTATCAATATAGAAGGTTTTTCCTCGACTAAGTCAGAGATCTTGTCAGATCTATGTAAATCAACCAAATGTGACGTTTTGTGCGTCCAGGAAACTCACCGTGATAATCTACTCCAGCGTCCCTATATACCTGGTATGATACTAATAGCTGAAATTCCACATAATAAGTACGGCAGCGCAGTTTTCACTAAACCGAATATGACAGTAGAATCCGTAAGTTACAGTCATCTGGAGCAGATCGAAATAATATCAGTCGATACTGGAAGTTGTGTAATCACTTCCATCTACAAACCTGCAAATGAATCCTTTAAGTTCACCAAGCCTGCTAACTTCGACAACCACCCAGCCAAAATCATCATTGGTGATTTTAATAGTCACAGTACTGCCTGGGGCTACCGTGAAAATGACCTTAACGGTTTAGCGGTTGAGGAGTGGGCGGATGCCGAGAATCTTTCTCTTCTCCATAATGCAAAATTACCAGCCTCATTTAATAGCGGTCGTTGGAAACGTGGATACAACCCGGATCTTGCATTTGTTAGCGCCAACATTAGAACAATGTGCATTAAGAGAGTTCTAAAACCCATCCCTAGAACTCAACATAGGCCTATAGCTTGCATGGTAAATCAAGTACTAAAACCGAATAAGGTACCCTTCAAACGTCGCTTTAATTTCACAAAAGCTAACTGGGAACAGTTTGCTCAAGACGTCGATTCGGATCTTCTGGAGATAGACCCTGAGCCTCGGAATTATGACGAGTTTGTCAATGTTGTGCAAACTGTGTCACGGCACTGTATCCCTAGGGGCTGTCGTACCTCCTATATACCTGGTTTAGACCCGACCTCAGCAGGACTCTTAAAAGAGTACCAAGCACTGTTTGACATAGACTCCTTTTCTGAAGAGACAATATCTGCTGGTGAGACTTTGATGAGCGCAATTAGTGAACAACAGCAGCAAAAGTGGATTTCAACCGTTAGCAACTTAAATATGGCTCTTAATAGCAAAAAAGCATGGTCCACTTTTCAGAAGCTTACTGGAGATTATAATGAGCCAAAATCTCCCAATCAAGTCTCCCCTAACCAAATTGCCCACCAACTGTTACTTAACGGTAAATCTACACGTCGTCTTCCTAGATTGCAAAAGAATGTGTTGACAGTAACAGCCTCCTCAGATGTCAGTAAACCTTTCACCATTACCGAAGTCATCGAAGGAATTAAAGGACTAGCGAATGGTAAAGCGGCAGGTTACGATGAAATTACTGTTGAGCAGCTTAAGCATCTAGGTCCAGTTGCGGTCTCTTGGTTGTATGCTATGTTCAATAAATGCTTGGAACTCACCAAAATCCCTAAGCAGTGGAGGAAAGCTAAAGTGATCGCAATTATCAAGCCAGGCAAATCACCACTGGACGCAAAAAGCTACCGCCCCATCTCTCTGCTCTGCCACACTTACAAACTTTTTGAAAGACTTCTTCTTAATCGTCTTATACCTATTATTGAACCAAAACTTATTAAAGATCAAGCTGGTTTCCGCCCTGGCAAGTCATGTACAAGTCAGGTCTTAAATCTTACTCAGTTCATAGAAGACGGTTATGAACAAAGGAAAGTAACAGGCGTGGTATTTGTGGACTTGTCTGCAGCATATGATACTGTTAACATAAACAGACTACTAGTAAAAGTGAGTAACATGGTGGATGATGCCGGGTTTGTTAAGATTCTAGCTGAGTTACTTAGTAACAGGCGGTTTCAAGTTCACCTTGGAACAGAAAAGAGTAGATGGCGGGTTCAGAAAAATGGTCTCCCGCAGGGGAGTGTCCTGGCACCATCACTTTTTAACATCTACACCAACGACCAACCTTGTACTCCTAGCACAGAACGTTTCTTGTATGCTGATGATCTTGCCCTCGCAGCCCAAACATCCGACTTTGAAGAGGCCGAGGAGATCTTAACTGATGGGCTTGCAAACCTTACAAACTACTATGGCGAAAACGGCCTTAGACCAAACCCATCAAAAAGTCTATCATGCGTCTTCCACCTTCGCAATCGGCAAGCAAGACGACCCCTAAATATCTCTTGGGACGGTGTTCCGATCGAGCACTCGAATACACCGAAATACCTGGGTGTTACTCTTGACCGAGCTCTGACGCTCAAAGAACATTGTCACAAAACAAGAATGAAAGTGGGCACAAGGAATAATCTTCTTCGTCGACTAACCTCAACACATTGGGGAGCCTCTCCACATGTGCTGCGCACTACTGGCCTGGCACTTAGTTACTCGGCTGGTGAATTCGCTTGCCCAGTTTGGCACCGTAGTGTGCATGCTAAGTCCGTGGACGTTGCTCTAAACGATACCTGCAGGATTATCACGGGCTGTCTTAAACCAACGCCACTTAACGCACTGTATCCTTTAGCGGGCATAGCTCCTCCCAGTGTAAGAAGGGATGTCGCTTGCTCACTCGAAAAAACTAAACAGGAATCGGACTCGCGACATCCCTTGTTTGGTTACAACACGCTACGTGGACGTCTCAAGAGTCGCAAGAGCTTCCTCCGTGGTACGTCTGCTCTACAGGGCAGCCCACAAGATAAGCGTTTAGACCTGTGGCAGAAAAGATTTCCTCCTCCCCCTGATCTTCTAGATCCTGACGAGTGCCTTCCACCAGGAAACGACCTACCTTACGCAATCTGGAAATCCCTCAACCGATTGCGAGCACAAGTGGGAAGATGTAGAAGCAACATGTGTAAGTGGGGAATATTAGAGAGTTATTGACACGAGAGAAGAAGAAGAAGAAGAATTGATAGCCAAATATTAGACAACAAAAACTAGTGCTCTAATAATTAAAGGGTATCACAACATGCGTTAAAAAAAAACCATCTTAATTCTAAGTAGATAATTAGTTAATTATAATATTAAAAATTAAATTAAAAATTAATTCGAATCTGGCCTTATTCAAGATCTGTGAGAGACAAAGAACAAAGAGCCAATAAAATCAGGTGGCAATAAACACGGATTGAAAAGTTATTTCGTTTTGTTTTAAACCTGTGTGATTTGTCTAAAATCTCTTAATTTAATAGTAAGCACTAATAGCTCAATTGATTTTATTGATTTCTCATGTTAATTTATATCGAAATATTGATACAATAAATTATTTGATTGGGAGATACGCTTTAAATGAATTAAGTTCGGTATGTTAAGCTTTAATAATAAGTCTTAATTGCTTAATAATCATTAAATTTGTACAATAAATACAGATATAAAAATTAAAATATCTCTATTGTAAACACTATAAATAGGATATTTATTATGATTCGTGAATTTTTGAGTTTGATTTTGGCGCATGCAACTGTTCCGAAATATCAGTGAACTCAGAAATCCACGAATCATGGTAAATATCTCGTTTACCTATAGTGTTTACAATTGTTCATGACAACGATAGTTTCAAAAGTTATATTGCTCTGTTTCGTGACTATTAAATATTCATACTTACAACATCAAGGATTTTCTGCATTCAACAAACGATTTTTAACAAAAAAAAGTAATCTTAAACAATACTCTGACCTTAAGGTACCAGTTACACGTACTAATTTTAATTTAATACGTTACACGTTACGCTCGCAAAAAGTTGATATCGAAAAACTGTTCATTTTGGCCGTCCTGTTGCATTTTCAACCTTTAAGTCAATTAAGCTTTGCCAATTTAAGCCAGCACTACAGAAGTCGACTAATGTATTATTCATATTGTGTTTTTGAGATAACAAGCACGCTCAAGTCGATACACATCTAGTGGACTGATTGGAAGTCAGCGCTGGAGATAGCAGGACGACCGCTTAAAGCGGTGCTTGGAAGCTCTATTAAAATTACACCAGCGTAGTGCTGAAATGGTAATAGATATTTTAGCATTTCTAGCGCTGCTTCCGCAAGAAAGCTGCGTGGCAAAAACAACCTGGGTTTTGCTGAATACATCCATTTAAAGGCCGCGCTGAAAAGTGAGATGTGCTATCATGGTGCTTATATTCTTAAATGTATTTATTCCACCATCTTGTTATTCCTCGCTTAGTTTTGTTTATTTTAGATATTCACAGTAATATAGAATAATTCGCTATTTTGAATTAAGTATTTTAGGTATAGGTCCAAGGTGTATCAATAAAACAAAAAAAAAGTAGGCAAGAACTAATAATCCATTTTGTAATAAGTAATAATAATCTGTTAAAAAAAATAAAAATCTAAATAATATTATCTACAAGGAACTTCAAGAAATGCTTTCCCGTTCAAACGCAAGCAATGTCCCGACAAACGGAACATGCTTTAATTACTGCTTGCATCGAAACCGTATTTCATTCCCAGCTATAAATGAACACATACACAGCTCGACCAATGTGTTTATGTACTCCATAATCGGTCAGTTTCATTCGGACCACCCAAGTGGGCCGGAGCGTCCTCTTACCTGTTTTACCTACCGTATATCATAAACATGTGTATATATAGTACCTACCAGTACAAGAATCTCAGCAACGCCTTCATTTTGATACCAATTTCGTAATTTGCAATTCTTGTTACCAATTTGAGTGATTATGTTCCGTTGGTGGAATATGTAATAAGGAAATTCGGTACCCGAAAATTAGCGGTTGATGTTATTTAAAACCCGAATCCTGACTTGTAATGAGATGATAATTTAACGAAAATTCGTATTGAACATGCTATAATGCATAAAAGCTAAGGTGAGACGTAAAAGTTAAAGGCGCGACCCCACAACCTTTTTATTTTAGGTAATTCGCTGCCCACCAAGTCAATTATTATAATCGCTGACGAGATACATAATCTGATAATGTAATTTGCCTGTGACATGAGCCGGTTTCGTCATCACAGCACCCTGTGACCTAAAGTGATATTTCCAATTAGATAATAGTTTTGTTTGTACCTATAATCGCTGTAAGATAAACACATAACTGCACCCTCAGGTGTATAATTAAAGTTGTCTACAATGGCCTCTGTATAGCCTGTAATAGAAAATTATACGGCTTCTATACAGCGTAGACTAACCTCGCCCTGTCTGGACGAGTCCTAGACACATTTATTGACTAGTAAAACATGTTATGTGAATTAGAACACCATGTTATCTTAATTCAGCTCATTAGACTTGGCGTGCTATTATTTCTACTTTACATAATTTTATCGAAGGAAATTGTGCGCGTGGGCATACGAGCGACGTGATCCGTTTTAAGTGATCCTTCCACTGAAATATGCTAACTTTGTTCTCGAATGCAACTTATGCTCAAGCTGTAAAGGCAAGAGCTTGTTTTTGTCGTCAACCCGCTCTCCCGCTAAAGTAAAAAGCGTCCAACACGTGTTCATTTTAAAAAAAAGCAACCCGATCCCGCTTAAACAAAAGCCATAAATAACCGTGAAAAGTTTTACGAATTAGAAACAATTAAAACATCGAAGCAAACAACAGTTGTTGCGAATGTTCAACGCAATTGCGGCGTTTTGAGTAACGGGCGGTCTACAACCTATAGATCTTTGTCCAAATTCTTTACGACTACTAATAACTTGCGCAATCCTTCTGGTGGGAGTGGAGTTGGATAAGTTTCTTTTGTTTGCGAGTTGGTGACACGTGTTGCAGAACGGGTTGCCAGCGCTTGTGAAGGGAATCTTAACGGTTCGATTTCCTTGGAATTCTCGAACAGTACGCTCGATTATTGTAATTTCCTCCGGTACCTTTTCATCGAAAATTCACGCAACGGGCTTATGAAAGAGACCTGTTTTCGGGTCCATCGCCCCAGGCCGCTCTCGCAATCAAGATCTCGCTGAAATCACACAGTTGTAATTTTATTATTGTCGCTTGAATTTACTTTCAAGACCTCTTAATGTAAGCTTAACCGCTGCAATTACCCTTTTTCTTAACCCCACATAATTTTGTTTTCGAGAAAGTAATTTTCTCTTTATCATGAAATCATTACCGAGCTTACATAACTTCATGTCCACTTTCGAAAAATTACAGGCTGTTTTGATATTTCACATGAACTGCCTAAAATACTTGCAATATAACAGATATAAGTGATTCTATATTCAATTATTCATAAAAATTCCAAGTAAACGAGCAGTTTGTACTGATATCAATGGTAAATACGATATCTTAACTGTAACTTGAGCTGCCACACCCACGCCGGAACCCAAAGTGCGTCAACACAGATGTCATTTTTCGTGCATAACGGAAACCATACCATCATTATTTACATATTAAGGCTCTCTGGTACCACTACACATCTTTTTTGCTAGGCCTCAGACCCCGCCCAGTGCCTTAATGAAGCCATTTGTGTCATGTTTATCACTTTTACGGCGTACTCCGGATTTTGAGGCAAATTTATAAGGCGTAAATTGACAGAAATTGTGAGGGATCTAATTAGTTAGCACATGTGGCTTCGCATAATTCTTGTGCATTGACAGGATTTTATTAAGATAATACAAATATTGTCTTCTTGCTGTTTTGGTGAAAATAAAGTGGATGACTCTTACGTTATAAATGTCATGTGAAGTTTTATGAGGGTAGCATTCTTACTACATGGTTACTGGTAAGCCAATTTTAATTGCTGTAACCACTTCGCAATAAATAATTATTGTATTTATTATTGTCTGTGCATTTGTGATTAACATTTTACCCGTTATTTCACAATTGTTAATTTATTTTGTCATTTCATCTACGTGGAGATTCCAACAGAAATTATTAATTTACGAGATAAATAGGATATTAGTAGATATATATTTTTAGGCCTTTATGGGGCCGTAGCCAGAGTTGGCCACTTCCTCATACGAATTTACTTACGAGTTAAAATATAACATGTTATATCTTCTTTGTAATATAGGTACCTACTTATGTATTCATATTTTATTTAAAAATGATGTAAAGAAAAATGTTATATAGTTTGAAGTATAATTCGTATCTTCCTACTTGAAGCTCAAATCACACCATTTAGTTTATTTTCGCTACCGTATTTTGCAAAACAAAGGGTATTTTAAAATCGCATTTAAAGTGAAAGCCTGGAGCCTAGTTAAGCTCAATGTCTGAATCGTAAATTTATGTCCTGTGATCAGTTTTAAAAGCCATTTGCTTATCAGTACCAGGCTCCATTCGTCAATGGAAGTTTTAATGAAGTACGTAGGTACTTACGTAATGATAAATGAATTGAGAACTCTTGTGTTATCGGAGAGCTGAGTTATTATCATTGCTCTGTATTCCCACTGCTGGGACGCAGATGTTGATAAAATGGATACACTGATTTGTAATGACTTTATTTAAAGTGATTCAAGTATTTTAATGCAGATAATACCTTATGTTATTACAGAGTAAAATCTTCTATATAATATATATAAAAAGGAATCCCTATTTCTTTGTTTCATGCTATAACTCAAGAATGGCTAAACAGATTTGGCTATTTTTGATCTTGAAATATTCTGAATAAAAAATCCTTGTGGATTTTTTATTTTTACAATGGGTGTTCCATTTAGAAAAGTCTCAATTTAATTAAATACACACTCAATATCGTATGTTTACTTAGTTTTGTTTTATTTACTCTGCCAAAAATCGTGGACAATATTCATATTCATATTCATTTTCTCCAAAATATTTGTTACATTATATTTTCTTTGCTATTAATCACAATAAATAACATAGTAATCTTCTAAACAGCGATACATAAAGAAAGGCGAGAGGTCCCTCAATATTTATCGCGTACCCTCTAAGAGGCTTTTGCGCTTTAGGCAATTAGCGTCAGTCAATTAACCAGGCACTACCTACTCTGTGGAGAATTTTTGTTAATTATTAAAAAGGTGCACTTTACTTACGGAAGATATACGGAGGAGAAGAATTTAGGGGCTATAACGCTTTCCTCTTGAATGTTGTAGTACAATCTTGTCTTTTTACTTGAAATAAGTATAGTTTTATATATAAACAGTATTTAAATACCTACCTACAATAAGTATGTATAAAAACTTTACAATCTTACAAAAATAATAGTAAGTTCAAAAAAAATAGGTATGCCCTGCTAAGTCAAGCAGTTAATTTTTATTTAAAGGAGCGGTATATCATATTAGGTATTATATTTCGTCCATAATATTATTATCCTAGTACAAAATTTCATTCAAATCTGTCCAGCCGTTTAAGCGTAAAGTAGTAACAAACATACACACACACTAACACACAAACTTTCACCTTTATAACATTACTGTGATTAGAATGAAAAATTCTCATGTCAAGAATGGAAGCCAGTCCCTAAGCATCGCTAAGCATCGCTACTCGAGATAATTAAGCCATTAAATTGGTTCAAACCAGTTACTTTCTGATCGGAACTTTATTTTTTGTATTAAATATAACGCAGACATGCAATGTGTTAATGTTTTGCCTCTTCATGGATTTCTGATTTAATTTCTTTGATGATTATTTCTTAATAAATTTTAAAATGTAAATGAAATGACTTACTTAATTATGCACATGCAGTTTAAGTAATAATAGTATTTAATTGTTTTATTATAATATCAAATTTTATTTGAATACCTACCTCTAAGACATAAATACAAATATGTAGCAGCAATCGTCTATTTAACTATATATCTACTGCCTATTTAATTAACGAACGCACTGATTGGAATGAACCTGATTTTATATAAATAACACTCCGCCCTAAAAAGTAAAAAAGGTATGCACAGCGTGCGCTCACAATCCAACCTTAAGTTGAAGCACACGCAATGTAGCATGCGGGGCTTTCACATGCCAACATGACGGTAGTCGATCCGAGTCCCTTCAAAAATATTTATTAAAATGCTCGCCAAATGATCTTGTAACACTAATGAACACGGATCTGGATAAAATCTAAGATTAAATCGAGAGACTGCATTAAAACAAATTTGCATTTCATGTTCGGCGCTTACTCATGTTTCTTAATCAAGTTTACTTTAGCATTAATTCCCCGGCCGGTATCCTCAAAGGCAAACGCCGCCGTTTATCAACATCGACGTTTGAAATGAAGCCGTCGTCACCGCCAATTGTAACGTCATCTCAACCAACCCGCCGAGACAACCTATCCCATTCAATTCAAGCTCTCAAGTAGCAGATGCTCGCGCAACCAATTCAACCCTTTTTAACAATCCACTTGACTTCAATCGATTAAGATAAGCTTTTTTGTTTCAGGAGCGAACGGCCTGAGAAGACGGGGACGACAAACGTACACCAGATATCAAACGCTAGAGCTAGAGAAGGAGTTCCATACGAATCACTACCTCACGCGGAGGAGACGCATAGAGATGGCGCACGCGCTATGTCTCACGGAGCGGCAAATAAAAATATGGTTTCAGAATCGAAGGATGAAGTTAAAGAAGGAGATTCAGGCTATAAAAGAGTTGAATGAGCAGGAGAAGCAAGCGCAGGCGCAGAAGGCAGCGGCGGCAGCAGCGGCTGCGGCCGCGCAAGGCCACCCGGAACACTGATACCACTCGTACTAGAGACCCACGTCGGTCCATTCGCGAGTCATTGAACAGTGATATTGCAATCGCAGTCGAACACTCCCTAGCTTGTGTTTGTAAATTGTTTGATTTTTTTTTTGTTATTTAAGTGTTGTTCGGTTGTTGTGATTATTTTTAGGAGAAGTTTGTAACGAAGAGAACAATAAACTGTTGAATGCTAGAATAGAAACGGGTCGTATTATTTTGTGTTTCGGATTTTTTTTGTTTTTTGTTGATTTATTGATTTTTTAAATGTATATTTTACGCGCGTCGTGATCCGCGTACGAAAACCAGTGCAATTTGTAGAAATCTCTTCCGTGTAACATAGTGTAGGTGTATCGTAGTGCGTTTTACATTGTGCGCGACCTGTGTGCCCCGGCGCCGGCGACACGGACTATGTATAATTACATTGTACAAATATTATATGCCTACCAAAGAGACCCGGTCTCGTACCCTTAAAGCTAAGTAAATAAAATGTCGTAAGTTAAATTAATTCCGCTATAATATCGGACAGTGAACAAACTTTCAGCGCCATCTCCAATACTCTCGCATAAGTATAGTGTAAACGTGATCGTGTTCCTGCAGTTTTAATAGTCGGTGAAGTTAAACAAATTGCCATAAATATAAGTAGTTATTATTTAGCGCGTAGTAGTGTAAATAGTTAGGTCGTGAAGTGCGGTTATCGAATGCTCTGGCGCCTGGAATGGGTAGAAAAAGGAGATGCGAAGCGGGCGATGGCGGGAAGCGAGGGGAGAGGGCACGGCCGGCCACCGAACAGGACTAGGTAAGTTTTTGTCAAAGTCACCGCCATTATTTATCGAGTGGAGACGGTCGCGAAAAACTGACTCGTTCGTCACCGCTTGACGTTCATCTTGAACCGACATCTGCGGGTTTTGCAATGTTTTAATTTACAGACGCTATAATATGCAGTTAATATTCGCTACCGTCTCCATCGCAACGTGTGAAATGCTATATGCACTCTATTATCGTTAATAATATAAATAGCATTTTGCACGTTGATAATTAATTGTAAGATCAGCGATGATAGTTTGTTTGCTTCGATTCATAATGAATTAATTAATTACTTAGGAATGTATACCTATGTTGTGTGAAAGACAAAAGGCGATCAAAACTATTTTACGATAATCCTCGTCAATATGAAAAATCATTTAAAAAAAATGCAAGTTGATTTTAAAAACATCTAAAGCGTTAACTAAATCCACTTATCAGTAATAAAAACACGTTTGTATGGAAATTAAAGTCATGTGTTGATAAGGGTCTTTATTTGCTAGTATGCATAATGACTCTATCACACTAATATTATAAAGGTGAAAGTTTGTGGTGGTACCTACCCCCTTATGCATAATGGTTCAGTAAACCTATATTAGCTAAAACGGATATTAAATATGTTGCTATCTCTTTTCATTGACATAAGAGTAACAAGAAATAACATATTTAAAATCAATATTAAATTGACAAATCTTTATGAATAAGACCATAAGCGTGTAAGTATGATCTTTGTTACTCCTTCACGCTCAAACGGCTACATGGATTTGAATGAAGTTTGCGGGTAGCACCGCGGGTCGCAGCTAGTAGATTATAAACACCCAGTAGTTGAAGAGTGGTCTTGCCCGCTCATCCCGAAATGGTCACATCACACTAAAAATTAAAATTCATTGGTACCGCCCGCAAAAAAAACCCAAAAAAAAAAGTAACTGTAGTAAATAAACTTTACGGCTTTCGCACATACTCACTGACACTTAAATTAGGATTTATCACTATACGTTTAAACAAAAAGTGGATCAAGCTCCTTCAGGTATATTACATAGGTACTAATGAGCAACTTTACCTACAATGTCGTAGAGTGCTTGATGGCAAAAACTTTGTTTACGCTTTTCAACTTTCAATACCTTTTGCGGAAGCATCAAGTCCCTTTGATTAGCATTTTAATTCTGAATAGATTTATATTGCAATAATATTCGACTTACACAATATAATTGTAGATACTTATAATGGTAGGTACTTTTTATTGACACACTTTAAAAGCTACTACACAAAAGAATACACCTACTATGTGACAAGAGTATACTATAATAATTATGAGCCCTTAAGGTTAGTCATTGGGCTAATGTACTTTTTTCAAAAATTTCATTTTTTTTCTTTTAAATAAAACAACGATTGTCTAACATCAAATCTTTCTAACTACAAAATGAAAGGTATCTTAAGGGCTACGCAACATTTTGAGCCCATAATGGGTAGCCCTGTATAATTAGAGCAAGTATTTTAATGTATTAAGATATTGTTGAACAGCATTGCCTCTTTCAAGCGATACTTATTTTAAAGTAATTTCGACAAAGTTAATACTTGTTGACCAAGCATTTACTAAGGCCCATAATTTTATGTAAAACGTTATTAACGTCAGCTTTTTATGTAGTCGGTACAATTTTTCGGCCATATTTGTAGTCCGCGACCTTCTCTGCCAAAACTTCGATAACAGATAATTATTTAGTCGATACGAAAAATTATTGGTTACTCGTTTGTGAATCAAGAAACATGTTTAAAATAGGTATCTCAATTTTGACCGATATCGGTCTGGATAAATATTTCTGATTTAATTATTTGAAGAGACAATTTAAAACTCAGCTCACTTGAAGACGAATTCATTAAATATTTCAAATTTGTTGCTTAAGAATTTGTAACAATTTGTTAATAAAGGACCGAGGATCGGTATTCATTATTAGTTTAAGGATACATTACTTAGGTACGGCATAATTTTAACTCAAAAAACAAACAAAAACGGATGTGCTCTAATTAATACTACTTTATTGAAACATTACAACTATTATTTCTCTTACAAATTGGAAATTCCAAAAGGCATAATTTATTCTTTGTATACAGGGTGAATTTTTGAGACGGGACAGTAAGGGCAGGTACCTTAAACGTTATAGTTACAGGAAAACGTTTTTAGGAGACTATCCATTAATTTTTAAAATATTCTGAACTGCATTTACAGATTTTGGAAAAAATGTACAGTCAGCAAGAAAATTGACATTTTACACAAAAACTTTTTTTGATGCCAATCGATCCTGTTTCTTATAAGGATCAAAAGTCACTACTAGACCGACTGAGGTTTGAGTACTAGAAATGTCAGAAATCGCGAAAAACTTTTTTCTGAATTGTACGGTTTATACGGAAATACGCATAAGATAATTAGTGAGAGTCCTAATGGCGAGTGTCTAGCTGGCCTCGTGGCTTACTGTACCTAGAAGCAAAAGCGCCTACCTAAGTAGAAAATCATCAAACTGCATCGATAATCTTTTACAACATTAGAATTGAAACAATTCAAATAAAATAAATCATTTTAATATGTTGTACTTTAGACACAGACAGAAATAACTACAATGATGATCTAGCTAGATGATCTACGAAATAAATTGCTCAAAATGACATTTTAATAAAATTACATTTTTTAACAAGAAGTATGTACATAAATAAATTGCAACTAACAATCTTGAATTCAATTTCTCTTACAAACATAACAATGACCTGAAATAAACCAAGAATTCTAATCGAATTCGAAGTTTGAAATTTAAAACTTTTTTTACTGACCTGTTATTTTCAGCCAGCCTTTTTTTTCTTTATATCGGATTATAGCGGATCTACCCATAACAAAAAGTTTGACTAATTTTGAAGTTTGGCTCTTTTACCGAAATGTATGGAAAAAGTTTTTTGAGATTTCTGACATTTCTAGTACTCAAACCTCAGTCGGTCTAGTAGAGACTTTTGATCCTTATAAGAAACAGGATCGATTGGCATCAAAAAAAGTTTTTGTGTAAAATGACCATTTTCTTGCTGACTGTACATTTTTTCAAAAATCTGTAAATGCAGTTCAGAATATTTTCAAAATTAATGGATAGTCTCCTAAAAACGTTTTCCTGTAACTATAACGTTTAAGGTACCTGCCCTTACTGTCCCGTCTCAAAAATTCACCCTGTATATTGCTTTTTAAACATCTGCATGTACCATCAGGAATTAGGAAACTAGTTTAGTCGGCTAAAGTGCGATTGCAACGTTTTATTTTTTAAATAAATGTAGTGATCAAATTTTATAAATTGTGACGGAAATTCATAGAAGAGCTAATATTACAGCTTCGAAATTCATTTCGTGGAATAGATTGACGTTCTTAATTTGAAATTATTAATATTTACATAACTACAATTCATAAATAAATCGGCTTTAAATGTTGTTAAGCCATGACAGAGGCCTTTAGGCGGTCTAAAAACTCCGTCACTTGAGTTTGCCACTTGCTCATATGAACGAACAAACGAACGATAAATAAATCATACAAAAAATTACATACATTTTGAGAGTGAGACCATTTCTAGCCCCACTCTCACAAACCAAGTATAACTTTGATCGAAAGAAAGAACGAAAAAGAAAGAGATAGAACTACTTTAGAGAAGAAGTATATAGTGAATAGATGAATTCATACTTTAAACAAAAAATTGAAATTACTGCAGAAAGCGTCCCAATTAAGAGTAACGATCGTCCAATGTTTCTCACTTAATTAAAACATTCCTTATTATAAAGGCCATAAAGGGCAGATGCCGTTACAAAAACCTCAATATAATGTGAATAATTTCAACATTTTATTTCTTGCAATGGATTTTGCTCGAAGATATTTTTCTATAGCCTTAAAAGAATGCTAGTTTTAGGCCGGGCGCGCACTAGGCAGCCAGGCTGCGGCAGCCAGGCTGCGGCAGCCAGAATATTTGCGCAGCCAGTTATAACAGCCAATATATTTATTTTAATAAATTTCTCTGTATCGAAAGTCATCTTGTCAAAGTTCGGAACGCAAAATACGTCTGGCTGCTACAACTAGTGCGCGGAGACTGACTGCAGCCACATACATTCGCCTACACACGTTCTGGCTGCGCGCAGCCAGCTGGCTGCCGTGCAAACAGGCGCGTTTTATTGGCTGCTGCAGCCGAGATTTCGTGGCTGCCTAGTGCGCGGGCTCCTATACAACGTCATATGTTTTACTGGCTGCCGCAGCCTGGCTGCCTAGTGCGCGCCAGGCCTTAAGGTATGACTATTGACTTCTATTAAAGAAATCGGTCATTTAAGCATAGCATAACGTAGTTATGGATTGAGAATTAAGTGTTTATTATAGTACGTTCTATTTTCTGAAGCTTAATTAAGTTATTACATCATGCGGCGTAATAATAGTGTTCGTGAACATGAGTACCTACCTACATAGTAGAGAGTAGAACATAGTATTTTTTATTATTAGAATATCTCAATTAAATTTACGATTGAGATAATGTAGGCTTGCCTAGGAAATTATATAAGGACCACAAATCTAGCTAAATTAATATATGAGTACTCATTGCATTCAACTTAACAAGGATCTTAAAACATACACTTTCCTTATCGTTAGGCCATATGATATTTCACATGAAGTGTCGCGTATTAGATCCTTATTATGACACTTGTCACGTGATTTGACCATTGATTAGGTAAATGAAACAAGCACTCTAATTTTTAGATGATCTGCGTTCGAGAGACCGTCTGATAGGTAGGTAGTTAAATATTAACTCCATTGTCATTCTTTTAACTGTGAAATTTATTAATCCAACTAATTGATATCCTTTATCTACAGACATTAATTAAAATATGACTATTTTATATGACTTCTGAAGACCTGTTTGTAATAAGAAAACCGCTCGCAAGTATATGAGGGTTCATATATCATGAAACATCAGTTGCTAGCTTTTATAAGACTTTATTACTTTTGTAATAAGGTGCATGTGGGCAGATGTTGTGGCGAGATGAAGGATCTTACTTACTTCTGTTATGAAGAGATGCTACAAAGCTGATGCATTTGTTTCAATTCGACCTGCAGGCAATGAATTATGAGTTTTATCTGAATCACCTAAGATACAATTTATTGTTTATGCATTTGCGATAGCGAACAATCAGACTGAATTTGATTGAACTGAGTGAGTTGATAAATCAGAGCAAAGAGGTTTGTAAGTAGATCATTTTACACGTCAAAATTGCGTATTAATTTTATCAAAGTTAAAATTTCTCTATTTTGTTCTCGAGAAGGTTTGGAAGATAAAAAAGTCATAAATTATTTTACCGTTAATTTTAAATAATACTCTACTAAAAAAACTCTCTATCGTTCCTGAAAATACAAATTTGTGTATTTTTTTTATTTTTATTATGGGTCAACCTTTCGAACTGTCTTAATGGAATTATCATTTAATTGAATTAAAGTAAATTTATTAACCTGTCCATAAAAAATACTCACAAGTTCGTTAAAAAAAACCTAGCAGAGTCTGATCAAGCTGTACTTTAAAATACAAAGCAATTTCGAACTCATACAATGTCGCTATGTTCCCAGCTAGGAGGTTGCCCGGACAGTTAGCTCGGAGGGCAGATTGGGTTAGCGATGCGAGCAGGACACGATCCTACACATACTTAGCTTAGGTGAGGTATCTCTTTATATGGAATACTGCTTTATAACCTAATATAACATTTATAATAAAAAATGAAATATGATCACGACTATTCTCTAGGTGCGGTAAACATAAATATCCTTCCAGATTTTTTTAGACATTTTTGATATATTTTGAAGATGTCTAAGGGGTAGTCAGAGGTATGTCTATAAACATGTTTGATACATACCCACATTTTGCATAAACATTAGGTACATACGTGACATCTTCCATCAACGCTATTAGAAAGCTAACTAATAATTAATAAAAATATAATAATAAAATAAATATCAAAATAATTAAATACACAACAAAACAGGCACTCATACTTAAACTGCAACAATATGACTTAATATTATCCGAAGTATAGACCACACACATACTGATTATAATCTCAATACACTACACAATAAACTAACCCAATACTAACAGTTAATCGAGTTAACCCTTATACAGCACGGGCGATTCCCAATTTACGAGTTTAACGAATTATTCGCTTACCAACAGTTATTAATTGTCATCGGGAGGCGGGGCAGGGAGGGGTTAAGTGGAGGGGATCGACTCTTGATCTCAAAATATGACAAGTGTGACAATAATTTTTTGACCAATCCTATCAAAACACTACGTTATAATTGAAACAAAATCGTTCTTAAACTACACGTTTATTAATACTTTCGCATTCACAATCATTCATATTCGAAAGACACTTTGACCACGGTCATTGTAACATAGCTAAAACGTCAGTACCTATATAAATAAGGTAAATAAGGCGATTAAATCCCGTGTCTATGTAATTCTTATACATTTTAAATTGACATTTAAGTTTAACTTTGTATGAACTCATGGCTAAATTCTGCTTACTGAGATTTTTGCTATCCTAAAGGTATCATGGTTTATTTTTAATTATTTAACTGGTAGAGAGAGTAGTTTTAATATTGTTGTCTTTTCCACAAATATAATAATGTTTATCGAAATCTATAGTAAAGTATTATCCCGGGATGATCCCTAAGTACGTCCCCGATTGTCACGGATATAGCAATAAAGCCGGGACTACACTAGTCGCAATAAACTAACGGCTATCGCTACCCGGAGCTATGTAATAGACGCTTTATAATTGCCCTCGATAATGTTCAGGCTGAAATTATTATTGTACTCCAGCCTTTATGTGGAAATTGATCATTGATAGGAAATAGTTGGAGATAAAGGAGATGGATGCTTCTTAATGAACTCCTAGTTCTGTAAAATAGACCTTTAAAGTTGTTGATAAATTGGTGGTTAAAGAAAGAGTTTAAACAAACTTAAGGTATTACAATTATATCTAAAGATGAACGCTTTGTGGGTGATGAAAGACGTCATTGAAGACATCGATAAAATTATCTTAGACTCAAGGAATCTTAGAATATTGCCAGAACTGTATGTAACTGTGAATTACAATTTTTAAATTTAAAAATTACACAAAAATTTTTACTTCTCTGATGTAAAATTTGAGATTTTGTAAATGTAAATTATGTCATTAAAAAAAGGAAACACATTACATTATATAAAATAAAGAGGGAGGACAAAAACGGCTACTACTCAGTCAGGATGATGCTTCGGCAGGAACCTGTTCCTACAAAGCGGCACGCTTTTAAAACTATATAAAATAATATAATTTGCTTTATTCACGTTGGTTACAAATTTGAAAACACAAAGAAATAGTATAAAATTCTAAAATGACCGTTAAAAACTTTCTAAAAGAAAAAAACGTCACCCCAGCTCAAGTAGCCAATAATCACCATAACAATACACCAGAAACCATCACCAGCACAAGTGGGCGGCATGTACCCGGCCATTTACAACGTTTTACAATCTCACTGGGTTGCCATAAAACTGACCAATAAAAGTTCATTATTCGCTTGTTCGCGCTTCCAACTTTTATTTGATTAGTTTACGACAGTTGTAAAACCATATAGTTTGATTCGAAATGTGATGTGTCATTTTGTCGTAAAATTTTGACCGGAATTATGTGCTTATTGCTTTTTTATTGATTGTTTGGATTTTATGAGGGATCGGTTTACACCTATTATTTTTATTATTATTATTATTACTTTTATTGAGTATCATGTTTGACTATTAAAATGTTTTACCTCAGCTTTCATTATACCTATCTCATTTATTTATTTTTCATCACATTCACAACTATTGGGTGACAGTTTGAGTTGTTCTATATTTAAATTGGATAATTTATAACGAAAGAGGTTGTTTTTAATACAAAATTATCTTATAATTAAATAGTATCCAACATTTTCTGCGTTTTCTCACGACTCAGTAATTATTAATATATTCAGTCTGAGGAAACATTGACGAGGGATATTTTTAAAATTACCATTTAATACCTGAAAAGTGTAGATTGGTTGACATTATGGGCGTGGTGGCGTTTATGCAAAAGGACGGTCAAGTGGTAGGTTTGGTTGCCATGACCGCTACTTACCTGATTGCGACATGCTCTGATGACTATGATTGGGCGAGGTTGGATGTTGAAATGTTAAGGATGAAAAAGTGGTAGTGACACAACTCTATTCAAAGTATAGCTTAGTCTCTTACATACAATTTTATTGCGCTTGTATCGCTAATCCATATTATTACACATTTTAAGTAGGTAGGTATGTAGTACTCCTAGTAGATGTATGCAATATGCATGCATATAATCTGAGGTAAAATTTATTGTATTAATAATAATCAAGTACAATTAAAACCATAGGTAGTTTATACTTTTAGTAAATAGATAAGGGGCATCATAATTTTCCTTCCCTTTACTTACATGAAATACAAAATATTCATCGTTGAAAATATAAACCTATGTATTTCTGAAATTTAAGCCCTCCAAAGGGAATAATTTATACTTCTAAATTACATAAATAAAAGCAGTCAATCTTTCAAGCGCTTTAATTGAAACTTTAGTTAATTGAGTGAAGTCCGTACTGCGCATGCGCTTTTCGTGATTTATGACAGTTTAGTCTATTTATGTAGCCAGAGCACGTTTGTAACTCCTGCATTTCTAGTGGCGAATTCAATGGCTTTGGGTATTATAATTGTTTATGAGACCTGAGAATATTACCTATACCTAAACGCTAAGTTATTTAGATAAATGGGGTTGTATAAACTACACTCGTTATATCTAGAGGACCTTGGCGTAATATTTTATACTAAATTGGTGACATTTTGGAGAAAGACCAGGTCAAAAATACTCTAAACCCTCTGGTTTAGAGTATTTTTGACCTGGTCTTTCTCCAAAATCTTCATACAAGCTCTCTAGCTTGTATGAAGAACGTAGGTAATGAAAGTGATTGAGGTGAAAGAGATATGTCAGGATCGTTACCCGATAGGAAAGTATGAACTACAATTCGGTACAGGAAATTCCAAAGAGTTATGACTACAAATAATAATTGGCTTAAAATTCAATTTAACTTAATTCATTTTGCACAAACATGTAGTAATTGTCAAAATGTGACATTTAAAGCCAAATTCAGTCAGGGGGCAGGTTAGTTTTTATTACAATGTCTTGGTGTCGGTGGTTATTTCAATCTAATAATGTATATTTCCATCGTTAAAGTTAAACATTGTTTTAAACAGTCACAATTTGGATGGGTGACCACAATTGGCATTAACGGCTTTGGCGCTTGCGGAGGGCATGTTCAATTGTCGGTCTCGGCTTTTAGACGAGACGGAGTTTTCGACGGAGTCCTTTAGGTCATCTGAAAACTCCGTCACCAGAATTGGCATCTAGCTCATACGAACTTACTGACCTAACCATTATAACTCTACCTACATAGTTGATTAATCTTAGTTTGTAAATAAACTCTTAATCGTCTTTGTTCCAAACGTTCTAAATCCCCAACACAACACCTTCTAAAATCCACTAAAACGTACTTATCAGAATAAAAACACTATCAAACTTCCCCGAGCGGAGTGGATCGGAAAGGGTTAAACCTCCAACTTTTTCCTCTCCGACCCCATCCGTCTCTAGAGATACTAATTTATCTTTATCTGAAGTTCTTTATGGCTCCAGAAATTCCCTTTTCGCGGTATTGTTCAAGGGTTTGATTAAAGTAGGGCGAGTTGGGATTTTGTATGTATTGGTAGGTTGATATCGCGTTTCAATGTTTTCGTTTATGTAGGTAATAGTCTATTTAGGGCATGAGACCCTTGTTTCATTGTTCTTGTGACAGCTCTTGTTTTTTGGAGAGCACGCTAAATTGTCTGCTCTAAAGTATGAGTATTCTGATGTCTTAAATCTCCAGAATTACTTTTAAATTGTAATAGCTAATTGCTATTCTAAATACATGGCCTAAAAGATAGACATTTATTCAATCAAGATAATATCTTTAATTAAATGCATTCAGTATTAAGAACTCAATCTACGAATATTACAGGAGTCACAGCATTATAATTAACATCATAATTTTATAAATCATAATATTGGCTTGATTACAATAAAATAATCAATATTCTAATAATTAACATTTGAAACCCAATCACAAAACTATGCCACCTTAAAATTAATGTCAACGGACCTTAGAAAATACGTGACAATGTTAATTAAACAAAACAACGGGTTTTCTGCGAAGTACCACTCTTACAAGACCCTTGGCAGAATATTTCAACCACGAAATCCCATAAGAATATTGTGAAAAAAGGTACAGCGTGGTTCTAGTTAGAATGGTCGTAAGTTCATATGGGAAGCGCCTACTTTGGGTACTAACTCGATTTTGAAACTCATTCTCTTCTATAAATATTTATCTAACAAGAATGATAGTTATTATGCCTCATTTGCCTGTAATCAGATGATTTGTGTTGGAGTTTATTAGTATTTTATTATAATTAAAGTAATAATTACAAATATTTTTTGACATCTATAAAGGTTTTATAAAATAGGCTAGGTTATTGACCGAGTATTATGTAAACAGCATAATAAATGCTCTACTTACAACATTTTACTATTTCGATGTAAATTGTTTGCTCTACATTATTATTTGTCCTTTCTTATGTTTACAATATTTTTAAAATAAGTCATTTATCTTGTATCATTATTAAGTATAAAATGATGAAAGTTCCTTTCGATTTCGAGAACTCATAGTAAGTAATAGGAGGAGCACCAACTCAACCAAATAATTGCTATTCTATTCACACCGAGAGGGCGATTTATGCCCGGAATTATTTCCTTGTTGTTTTATTCGGGGATTTGTCACTCGCCCCGCTTTTATAATTACCCCTTGATATCGAGTTACTTGCTAGTTGGAATTTATGCAAGAGAACTTTTGGGTGGGTCCTTTATCGTTGTGTAGCATTGGGTTTTGTTTTGCTGTCTCTGAGTAAGGTTCGATTCGGTAAGCTGTCAATTAAAGTACCAAACTCACGGTTTTAACTAAGTATTTAATTGTTTTTTTCCCATCTTAGAGCACCATAGCATTATTCAGATTTATCCGACAGCACTACGTTGTTTAACTAAACTATTGCTTTAAATATTGTAAAGTAGAGTCGGAACTTGAATATACCAGTAGGTAAGTTATACCTGGGTATATTAACCTACTTGAGATAAATAAACTAGATACACTTCATTTTTTTAGAGTATTATGGTAAATTAGTAAACTAAAACAATGTCACAATATTTTTATTACACACACATTTCTCATTTTTTGTATTTAATTTTGTTTTTAATTATTTCATACTTTCTTGGACCAAAACAAGTAGGTAGCGACATCTAGTTTCTACAAGTCAACTCTATGTCACATCGTAGTTCAAGCGTCTGAAGATAGAGGGCGCACAACATATATCGTGACAGCGCCACCATACACCGACGGCAAAAAGCAAAAACTGAAAAATCGGCTGTCGCTCGGGCGTTCACAGAAGTTTACGATGCAATTTACAGTTCATATATTGCCAGGCACTTCATATAAACACGACAATACACTCTCTGAATCTTCATTTTGCGCTCTTGTTTTGGTTAGTAACCTGCTTCTGCAGATTTTCATTTATTTTATCAAATGTAGAGTTTCAGCTCTACATTCTTAGAGTATGATAAAGTTAAGACTATAAATATAGTCGGATTACATTGAATGATTTTTATAACAATAAGGCAATTAATGAATTATGAATTAACAAAATTATACATTACTTACAAGAATTTCGTGGAAAAGTTTACAGTTTTATATCACGTGAATCACTGCAACGCTACACTAGCGTCATCAAACGAACCCATAAAACATCAGCTTTACGACGTGACAACTGACCCCAAATAGCTCGTAAAAAGCTTCGCGTATACAAACACAGATGGCGCTAGTAAACGAGCGCCACCTATTGGCACAGAATATAATTTGAGATACCACTTTTCCAATTCAGAGGCATTTGGAGGATTCAGGAAGGTTATGGTTTTATTGGGTTATAAAAGTTACGAGTTACGGCTTCACCGTCGAATATGGAGATATTGGGGCGAATGGGCGTGTAAGACAAGACCGACTTTTATTGTTTGTAAATTGGCTGTAAAATTATGAGTTTGGTTGGATTGCGGGTATTTAGGATCAGCTGTTTTGGGGACATAGTAACTAGAGTTTTACACGTGGTATCATTTAAGCGGCGTCGTATAGTCTGGTCCATTCTAATGTGTCTAGGTGACGGTTTTTATTGCCTTCGCAGATTTATAGAGTCGTTTCCCGAAGATTGATGTACGTCGATGAATGAGATTATCATAGTAATTTTGAATTTTGCAAATACAACTAAATCTAACACGTTCACACTATCCTTGGGTTTTTATTTTTGGTACCCAGGTAAAATCACAGCAAGTAGGTTTTTTTCAACTGGTAAACTAACTAAGTAATGATCTTAAAATCTTTGAGATTATAAGGCAGTGAATAGTTTTACACTTGTGTAATAATTATCTAAACAATCATGTTAGACATGTTAAGTACTGACTCTACAAATTGGCTCTACATACCAAGAAATAATAAATATTGACGTTTTCGATTAGTTCCGCTATTCGTTCAAAGATGGCACCACGCTTACTAATGTTTATCCGTTCTTGTTTATTGTTGGTAGAAAATTACTAAAACATAGGTACTGTAATTAACTGGTAGAGTCCCGTATTAAAAATGAAACAAATCATATTAATATAAAACAACTTAAATTACGTAAGTATGATAAAAAATTAAATCCTTGTACTTACAAGGATAGGTATACTAACTTGCAAAATATAGTAACAAACAAAAAAATGGATACAACAATTACAAAATCTTTTACAATTAACTTTGCAAAAAATATTAATAAAAATAATATTACCTTCTTACGTAGTTATGAATAAAAAAATTAAAAACAAAAACGTATTAATTTTTATTAATACGAGTAAAACAAATAAAAAATAATCCTATAATCCTTCGAAGCCGAAGCGATTTGTTTCCATTCATAAAGTGTATTATCTCAGTAGTCGAGTGAGCTGTCAGTTAATTGTTTGTTTTACGAGACTTTTACGAGGATCGTCATCGTTTACTTGACGTTTACGATCGGTTAACACTTGCCGTGATTGTTGATGTACTTTACAACCGATTTTATAAACTTCGGGCCTTTCTGGATTATGAATGAACCGCCTTTAGACTCTTTTAGCCTTTTTTGCGGGATTAAATTGATTTTTATCCTTTATTTGGTTTGTTTTTTCTTAAAGCTACGTATCTACATTTTAAATTTAATTAATACATAATATTTAAAACGATTTTTTTTCTCTACGAGTATTTGGGTTCAAATGGCCCAAAAACGTAATATGTAGTTGGAAAGTCTTTGCTGAGCAGTTGGGACACGATGGATATACCAATATTTTTTAAAATCAGAATCTAAACAAATTAAATGACTACAATTCCAATTTCAAGTTGTGACATTTAATCCCTGTAATAAACAACATAGATAGAAGCATTGATATATTTTTCTATCAAAAACAAAGTGGATATTACCCCCAGGCGTATTGAGCTAGTTAATAAACCAGGCAGGAACAAGACAAAAAATAAATCAAGAGAGAAAGAAACAGTGAAGGAGCTTTATTTATGGATGCACATTTGGGATGAACGGCACAAAACAAAAAGTTATTTCCTGGTTCATTATTAATGTTATTTAATTTAATTTTCTCTTAACTCTTTTTGTAAATAAGTAAGACAAGATGGTCATTGCAATCAGTAAACGTAAATTTTTTAATAAATACCGTTTAGAACTCAATTTATTACAATTCTTTGGAAATAAATGATACAAGTTAATTTTGCAATTTTATCTGAATTTTTTACCAATACTATAAGTACATAGTCCTACGCTCAAGTGGTTTCTACCATGAGTTAATTTATGTCTTATCCCAGCATCCAATATTTTGCCAATAAAAATTTGTAAGTTAGGTCGTTCTAAATCTAAGTTTAAAAGCTATTAAGAAAAAAAAGATTGTCAAAAATTCGTAGACATGTTTTTCGCGAGCGTACCGCCTATCGCTATGAGTAAATTATGGCCGGCGTAGGGTGAGTTACACCCTGCTTAGGTCACGTGGTCCGAAAGGGATGGCAATACAAAAAATGCACCAGTTAAAAAAGGACGCGCGAACTTGGGGCGGCAAGTTATCTTCGTTTCATTCAACTCACACTCGCTCCCGAACGTCCGTATAGATCAATAAAACTACTTTATCTCTTTTTGGCACATCCCCATCCCGTCCACGACTTCCTAGAACGATACTTGCAACATGCTTTCTTAACACTTACCAACTTAAAATTAAGCGTTCTCCAAAAAGACACAAAACAGGTTTTATTATACATTTTTTAATTATACTATTCTCAAAACGACACTTACTTTTTTAAACATCAAACAAAGGAACAACTTTGACGTTTAAAAATAGAACGCTGCGTGACAAATTCGAAAAAAGGTTCTGTTAAAAAGTTTTGTTCTTTTTAAAAAGGGAATCGCCGTTAACGCAATTGTGGGTCGTTTTTTTTCAGCGTAAGGTCGTGTACGAGGTTTTTATCCGTGTTTACAAAGGTAATGGTCGTAAAATAATATTACCCGGCCATTAAGAGAGCCACAGGTAGTTCAGTGCGATAGTGTACCGGTAGTTGTAAGTAATTGAAGTTGTTAATTTTCTAGTAAGTGTTTACGTGATTTTGAGAAGTTTACTGTTGCTGTACGTGTGCTGTGTTAATACACTTATTGTGAATTTGTGGCAACTATATATACCTGAGTGAATAAATACCTATTATTTTTCGGTACCATGCTAAGAACGCCTATGTGAGTAGTTGATGAATAACAAACAACCAAATTCTCTATCAGGGTTAATTTAAGTCAATAAAAAATACTAAACTTTAGCCATGACGGAGGCCTTAAGGCGGCCTAAAAACTCCGTCACCAGAGTTGGCCATTTGCTCATACGAACTTACTTACTTACTAAACTTTAAAAACTACCATGATTATGATCATTGTTAACACTAAAAATAGTCAGTTTGCTGTATAATGGCGCATGCAACTGTAGCGAAATATTGGGAAACTCAGAAATTCAAACATTATGGTAAATATCCCATTTAAAGTGTTCACATTGTTTTTTATAACGTGTTTATTTTTTTGTTTTTTGGTGTTTAAAGACACTTCATTCCCCCAAGGTCTAAAACAAATTGCCATGACGTATGTTTGGTTGGTTATTCTCTAATTTGGCACATCATTTTATAAGCTGAGAAGTTAGTATGTGGGAAGCCATACTCTCACATCACTTTCACGTTGTTGTCGTTTTGCGTACGATATTCTTTTAAGAGTGAGCTATTTGGATGATGGTTTGATCACATAGCCTTTACTTTTTGATGCTGAAGACAATTATTCCTATTTGTTTGTCTGCTCCATCTGAACATTGTCCCATACATTAAAGAAAGAAAGAAAGAAAGAAAAATCATTTATTCTTGTAGGACCTCAAGGATCACTTAAGTTTCGTTTTACATGCTAGGTGATTCTAATGCCTGCTCCAACGCGACTCCCTACACCAGGGAAAGAATCAGGCAAGAACCTGGTGGTGTGGGCCTAGCTTTTTTTTAAAAGCGATCCCTTAACAATCTAATTAAAATAATCTAAATAGTCAAGCTTCAGTGGGAAGCCAAAAGAACAAAGTAAGGCATGTAAATGTAAATCGTAAGCTGCCTCCTAAACCACTGAAAGATCTTTTGATATTTTTATAACAATTTCATAGATAGAAAGAAAATGGTTTGTTAAATATCTAGATTTATTTAGATTCTAGAGTCGAGGAACTTGCGTTGGAGTAAAACAACTGCGCTAACACTTATATCTCGTATCAAACAAAAGTTTGGTCACGCTTAATGCCTTTACGACTGTCGGGGGTGACATAAAGAAAATGAAAAACATTTTGTATTATTCTTGTTGCGCTGTTGCCCGCGTAAGTTGTACGACCCTCGAAGGGCATTGCAGACGCGCGAATTCAAATATCTATTTAATTTCATTTAGCATCAGATGCTCATGCTCATGCACATGAAAACTGTGGACAGAACTGTCTTGCACTGTGACTGTTTTATTGTGTTTCCTGCAATATGTACCTGTACAAGTTTCTGTTTACCATCAGACATTTTCAAATGATGTCGTTCTAAAAGTAGTTTGCGCTTACCACGTAACAGCAGTTCTCTTTTTCATTCGTATAAAATGTATTTTTCCTGTGATGAACATTTCATTACTCTGACTTATATTATCGTTACAATTCAATTCTTTATCTAGTCTAGACACAATTGAAGATATCATCCATCCTGTATCCGGTACAAACCTTAATTTTATTTTATCTCTTGTGCACGAAAAGTCGCAATATTGTAGACCGCCGTACATCCCTCTTCCGCCGTCGCTGCTTAGACAAATATCCGCAGGAACTAGTTACGTGTCTTGACTTGGATACGTGCTTTAAGAAAACCCAGAAAACAGACAAAACACAAGTCGTTTGTTTTTTCTAGTTTCTGAAGTAGGTAGATTGCAAAACCTTAAATTTTAAGACTCCCATCTTTGAAAGTACCTATTTAAGTTTATTGTCAAAAGTGTGTAACTAAGAGATAGCGGTTACTTTTATATGCAAATAAGTATTTACTTGGGAAGCACGCTTTAAATCTAGCTGATAACATGACCTTCTGAGAAATTTTAAAAGAATTAGACATGATGTTTTATTTAGGTAATAATTGCATATCACTTAAATTAAAAAGCATTCTTGTTACTGTTTCTGAAATTGAAAACCTAAATAAAGAAACATTTAAACGACTATTAGTTTTATTAAGTATATCATAATTACCGTGTGAAATATTAGTGCTGTCAAAACTGTGTGTATTTTTTTGTTTCAAATTATTGTAAGTTCCAACTAAAAATAACGACAAAATGTTTGATAGAAATAATGATGAATTTCATTCAATTTAACATTTATAGTGCTATAAATTTAAAAACATGTGCTGTTATAATTTGGTTCCCAGCCTAAAACTGTAGGTAGGTACATAACAATGATACATTTTTTATTAGTCATCGTTATATAAACCACATATAAGTCATAGAAAACGTCTTGATTACTTTGTTCAATTATGTTTATTTTTAAAACAAGATGGGCAATAATAGTCATTATTAGTACCTACTTACTATATATTACATGATATTTAAATTTAAATTATATGATGCAAAAATTTAATCTCGATCAATTGAAATTTATATAAATGTATCTACTTACTAAGTTTAATGCTGCATTGTAATGACGAAAAAAGTTACAAGCAAAAGCGACAATTTTTTGAGCATTTTATGCTTATAAGCATTTGGATAAGTAAATTGATGTCTAACTTTGATAGTAACTGTCAAATCAAATCACATTAATTTAAAACACTTGCACAATTAAACAACTCCCATTTTTCATCGATTGAGTAAATAAAGCGATATCTCCAAGCTCCGAAATAGAGCTTCAGTAAATCAGAGGAGAGCGAGTGGGAAAGCTTGGTGTTGAATAAAATTCCTTAGCTGTTAGTATAATTTCGTAACAGAGGCGGGTAGAGCGGGGCAAGCTATAAACTTGTCAACTGGAACTATTCCTGAGCTGTTTGTTTTCCCTTTTGACAAATGATGTCGCGACGCCATCTTGCGCTGAAACACTGAATTGTAATAACATTAAAGTTGATGTTGCGTTTTCTAAGATGTTAGAGTTGCATTCTGTAGTTCATTTGATTTAATATACTTGTAGATTTTAATTGGTTTTGATGTTGTTCAGAAGACTCTTAAGTTATATTACGATAAGTCAAATGAACAACAGTATTTCATCTTTAACAAACAAGTTGAAATTGAAAGTTATTTAAGTTCTGAATAAATAGATTTTATTTTTAGTTTTTGATATTTCGAAGCATGTTAATAAGATTTATATCTTTTGATAGTAGAGTCATTTGATCTACTCTAGTTTTTAAAATCTGGCGCTTGAATTTCTCGTCGCGTTTAAACATAAGGTTGCCTGCTACTGTATAAGAAGAACCTAGGATCAAAGTAAGGTTCGAAGTGGCGCTAGTTGTCTTCCGCCAAAATGAACCCAAAACAAAACCAAGCTCCAAAACTTAACTAGGTTTTACCAAATACAATACATTTATCATAAATATTATATATCGCGGTCACATAACTCAACCCGCGTCCCGGGTTCGCTCGTAATTCGTCGTGTGTGGCTCTCGACTCTTCTCTATAACACCTACCTCACTAAATCGACTTACAATCCTCATCTTTGTCACAGAAAAATAAACGCTTTTCAAATAGAAAAAGGACCGAAAATGCATTTCCTCGAAACCGTACGATACGTCATTTTGCATGCGGCATAAAAGTAAAACCTTAGACAAATGTGATCTATGATAAACGTGATTTCGGTAACGAGAATCGTCGTTGATGTATAGTCACGACCTGTTATTTTTCTTAGTAATAGGAAAAAAGAAAGTGTGAAAGGACCTTCATAAATAATACTTGAATTATTGCTTATCGTCAGATCACGTGATTAGACGTAATAGAAAAGAATCATCTAATCTTTTCGAGAGTGTTTTCTTCGTGGGGAATGAGTGTAATTTGTTGATATTCACTGCAATAAGCATGATGAACAGTCTTTTAGTAACTCAAGCACTTTATCAAGACATTATTATTTATGAATGAATAAAAATATATCAAAATTATTGACTTAAAATAACTAATAAGACATAAAATAAAACCATTAATGTTGATCATTGAGACTTAAATTAAATAATATGCATTTTTGTTAGTATGTTTTACAATTCAAAATTTAAGCATTTAAATATAATATCTAATAGTACCTATTTTTATGGAAAACAAACTTGATTTTGACAAGGTGATTTTAAGTTTCATAAACAAAAAAAAACACACGGAAACAAAGTTGGAACGTCTAATTGTACATCTTAAATTTTAAATCGTTAGGTACCTATATACAGTTTTGTAACTGTATACATTTCCATAGGTACTTTGATATTTACATGCGTACCAGTTTTCAAATCCATAAGGTAAATGCCAGTCTATAAATAACGCATTTCTATAAAGAAGATCTCTTGTTGAAGCCAGGCCTGCAAGCCAGCGTGGTGTCTTGAAGTTTTATTACAAATCATACTGCGATTTACGAGGTGTGTGCAGTCGACTGAGGACTTGTTACTGCACTGAAATATGGGAGTCAATACGACCGGTATCAATAACAAACCTTTACGATCTAGATACACTTTTTGACTCACATTTTATTACGTAAGTAACTTCTTTTTGACTGACTGATATATCACATCGTACACCCTGTGAAAGTTATTATTTGTTGTTTGCATTTCTGTAACTAACTGCAGAATAAGATACTTCTCACATAACGAGGTATCCAACTAATTTTATAAACGCGAAATTTTGTTTACAAGTGGTTTGGATGTATGGATATTTGTTACACTTTCACGCAAAAACTACTGAACTTATTTGTCTGAAACTTGATGTACAAAGCTTTAGACCTGGAATAACACAAAAATAAAAATCTGGGTAAGTAGGTACCACGCGATCGAAGCCGGGGTCATATTATAGTAATAAATAAATTAAATGGACTAGGTTTGGTTGTTCATGTTTTTCGTCACATTAGGCCTTGAGACAGTTTTTAAAAATAAATAAAATAAACGTGGGCGATATAAATTTGCTACGACAATAAATTATGAATGCTAGTTAATTTGATTGAACTAATAATATTATAGATTTACGACAAAAGCTTCTATCCCATAAATTCTTTTAAATTATGCTATCAAAATTGTTGTCTGTTTTAGCTGGACAAATATTTCTACAAAATTTATTGCATAACTCTATGGTCTGATGCAAAAAGATCAAAGATAAAACGATAAAACTCAACGTTTGAAAAAAGAACATCGATTAATTAGGTCTATGGTGAATTTTTTATAATCAAAATCAAACTTCATCAGTAGGTAAAAATCTATAAAATTACATGAAATTTTGTAGTTTTAATTATTCATACGAAAGCGCATTGTATACTTTGTTGGCATCTCGATCTCATCTTATTTCCTTGGCATCGAATCCGACGACTTACTGATTTATAGCACAATATCAACCTACAAAACTCGGATTAAATCGTTTTTTTTTTCTCTCGCAATATTTGCCAGATTTTTGTTGCCAGTATTCGTGCGAGTTTTAATTTATAACTGTGTAGGTAGCAGTGCGTAGAGTAGTTAGCTATAAATGTATGTGTTTAACTTTTAAATGTTTTGTTTTTATGTTGTAAGAATAAACAGAAGCATTGTTAAGCTAGTTCTTTACGAGCTCTCTGTTATTTTATAAAACTTTTCTTTATTACAAAGTACTCGGTTTTTCAACCTGCATTCCACTCAGAGGATCAATGAATTAGTTCTAGCTAGAGAATGCTAACACCTTTGTTCTATAACAGACCTACATCTCACCATATTACAAAGTGTTACAGAAATAAATGGTGAGAAAAAAAAGATTAGTCTGAGCACGTCGACCGCATTAGCTGGGCCTAAAAATAAAATTAATATATTGCCAGTGTGAAAGTTCAATATGGCGACAACTCGCGAAGAACGCGCATGCGCTAACTAACGGTTAGCTTTTAAAAACTTTCATGTAATTGGCCCCGGGAAGAGATATGTGAATTTATGAGCAAAGCCCTCAGAGTAGGTTAGAAGAAGTTTGAATAATGCATGGCTGGATAATGGACACGCGCGGTGTTTTACCGTTATTAAAAAAAAGTTGAAGAATTCATTTGAATTCTTATCGTAATTTTGAATTTAGAATAAATTATTAAATGTGGCGTCATTTCACTAAGATATAAATGCTAAGATATAAAAAGTATGAACAGAGTGAGCATTTCTTTTTCAAATGTTTAGAATAACTTTCAGTCGTTTTTTCCAGAGTGTCATGTTTTGTAAAATTTACGCCCAGCTTAAAGCGTCCAAAATTTTAGCCTGTGCCGTCCAAAATCCTGATTAATGTTCCAGGGGTGGTGCGGGATGTTAAAAAAATATAATATATACCCCTTTGATATCTATATATTTTTCAAGCAATTTTATTAGAACGTTGTTTTACTCTTACGTCTATTCAATTTGTTCATCATGATTTCAATTTTATTGACAAAAAAATGGCCAGACCAAACTTACCTGGGCCTTTCCGCCATGTGCTGCCATCTTAGAAAAAAAAAGGTCAGATAACAACAGCAATGGCGTATTTCGTAACACGTCACACAGGGGTCCATACGTTGAGGGTGAATTGATAGCCACTCCAGGTACAAGGGGCGTCCCCGATGTAGATTTCAAAATGGAACCCCTGATTCTGATTTGAAAATAAATAAATTATACAATGATGCATAATATGATGACGTGTTCAAATAATGTTGAATGAAAAAAAAATAGAACTTGGATCAAGCTAAGCTCGGTATTTTTTTTTCAATACAAAGAAACACGGATAAAACGAATATGTATTTCTAAAAAATTCAATTAATCCCATCTAGGTCGATTTCTCGCCTTCAAAATAAATAATGAAACACATTCATACTAATACTAATACTAATACCTACTCGCATACTAAATTTTATGAAAATCGTTGGAGCCTTTTTTTATATGAAAATTAAGAAACACTTACAATATATAAAAAATCATCACTTGACATCACGGCTTGATAGATTAGGGTGTTTTTAGTGGTGGTCGTAATTGTCAAGATTTGTTTAATACGTACTGTACATAGCTCTACAATAAGAAATAACTAGCATAATTATATTAATGTTTTAGGAAAATCCATGTAAAATCGAAAATAACCTATGCTTGCACATCGCTAGTTTAAATTAAAACTGGTTTTCTATTTTGTCACATTGCCAGTTTGCCACACAGAAGTGTAAGAATTAACATACAAATAAAGTGTTATGCATTAATGTTTTATGCGTTAACGAATGTAATAAAATCCTTGGGGTTGGGGAAGGAATCTGAGACAATTTGCCGCTCTCGCCCCTCTAAGCCCACCTATGCGTCTTTCTTATTGCCGCCTAAATCTCGAATATACAACTAAGATTAATCCCGTTGAAAGAAAGGGTGATGCAACCCTTTTTTTAAGATTGTTTTGGTTTTAAAAATAGCCAAAAACTTTTACATTCTATAAATTGTCTATAGAGAATAATATTAAACCTATTAGTATTTAAAATAATGCCAATGTTTATTTATTGGTGCCTCTGATTATCCCTCTAGCAATATCATCATTGCTAATCTAGCAGTAATCTTCAAAATAACAACAACATTTAAAGTAGTTGCTTATTCAAACTATAATTTTACTTTCTGCTGAAGTTTGGTCAGAAAACGGGATGGGATGGGATTCCGGCCATTCTAAGCTGAGTGCCTATTTAGTGTGTTGAGTCAGGAAGTACATATAAAACTATCACATTTAACAATTAATTACTAATTATCATCAACGCCCATCAGATATAATTTGTTGATATATATATAATAACCCTGTTTGATACTAGAATCAATATTGACTTTTACGTACTTTTAAAAAAAATTAATTATAATAAATTTATAACTTCCTAGCCAACTAAGGCTCGATTCTTACCGGCACAAACATACGAGCACCACTCGGTCGATATTCATTATATCGCCAACCCTTATCAAGAAGACGGCCGTTTTTTCTCGGTTTTCCCAAATAATTTATTTACCATCCCGCCGTCAATTTATCTCTGTGGGAGCTAATTTCGCGTCGGCCCGGTGGCGGGCTGGCGCATGCTGTAATTCAACAAATTGCGCGTCCTGCAGGATTTATGGACGCTCGCACTTGACGGAGCGCCCTTCTTCCATTGTTCTGCGAGCTCATATTGGACTCGGTCAAGATGGGAATAGATTTCTGGAAGGTTGATGACTGTACTACTTGGATGTCTTGAGAAATTGTATGAAAATGTGAATGACCGTGGCTGTAGGAATAATTTAGAAATATTTGAAAAAAATTACCATGCAACGCGAACTAAGCAATTAAACTTCTTCTTCTTCTTCAGCATATATTTGCCCACTGCAGCGCGTATGCCTCTCCAATTTTTCTCCACACTGCTCTATCACTGACTATAGATATACTAGACTATTTACTGTCTAAATCTTATTTATGACTTAGAAAGCATTGTTTTCGTTTATCACCAGGAAAGGATCAGTTCAAATCACCACTGTTCATGAATTTTTAAGGGTGGATGACCCTGTAAAGAACGTTTGTACTTTATCTTGTAAAATTACCTATATTGATGGCTAAAAATCAAGTTTTAATCATCATCCTTATGCACTGTTAATCAAAAATAGTTCTTATAAATAATGCATACAACCTAAACTGCAAGGGTTAAGGTATTTAAAATTTTTAACGCCTTTTTTATTGAATATCTTTATATTCAAAATTGCTTTATTCTATTGTTCTACTTTCTTGGTTCTTGTTAACATCATTTTTATAGAAAGTTATGCTAAAAAGTACTACCAACTTACGCATTATAACAAATACTCGTACCTACTATTGGTATCTCCTGTATTCAGTACGGCCACCCTCACAGCCACACATAGTCGTATCAATTATTCGGTTGGCATCCTCCTTCTTTATTACTTGCCTTAGACGAGGTGGATGAATTTTCCACCGACTTTTTGTAAGGACTGGCTTTTTCAGGTTTTTGTTATTTGTCCTAACATTTACAATGTTTAATCTTTATAAATTCGTGTGAAGTTGCCTTCACTGAAGCAATTTTCTGTTTTGTTTCTTTCGCATTAATTGTCATCCTTATCATAAAGTAGGTACTTACTTACTTTTACCTTAAAATATTACATTTTTATGGTTCTTATTAATGCACTGTCATTCTAAGTTCTCCAAAAGCCAAAATCTTCCAAATCGGCCATCAGTACTCAAGTCATGATTGTAACCATGACTCAATTACCAATTTAAATCGACTCATTCAACAACTGCCTATTGAAATCGACAGCTGAAAATCGATTCGCAATTCATAAAGATTATAGAACAGTGTAATGCAAAACTGAACCAAGAACAAAAAATCCTATAGAAGTAAAATCCAAACGCATTACTTGCTTAGGGATGTGTTATACAAAAGCTGACCCAACGCGTAGCAAGTGCGAGAGTTTCAGTTATGTGCTCCTTTCTGCTGACTGCGGACCGCCAGACAGTCGTCTCTCTCGCGCCCGCCTCGCGAATGGGCTATATCAGCATCCGTGTATTTGTATAGAGTTGTTTACCCTTCAATCGTTACACAACGGGCTGAAATACGATAGACATTTGTTTAGGGTTACTCCGACGCTCGATACCAATCAACTTTTCTTAGGAGTTTGCGCGGATTTTTTGATTTGACACTTTTTTGTATATTAGTTTATTATGATCGGTATTGAAATATAATTCTGGTAGTGTAATTTTAAATATTAACCAAAATAGGGATTTGAAGCAGTGTCGAAATCTAGGAACAATAACATCAAACTTTTTAGGTATTCAAGTTCATTGAAAACGGTCGATATTTTAAAGCTAGCTTACGAAAAAGTCTACATGTTTCATTATGTTACTGGTTTACGTATCAACCAATATATCCTTTAAGTATTTCGGTAGGCGGTATCGTTTACCTCTGTATTAGAAATATGCTTTTTCTAATAGTTCCTGCCTGGTAAAGCACATCAAGTAATACAAATTATGTTCCTATTTGATTTTAATCCTAACACACCAAGATGATACGTGTCACACTACTTTCAGCTCCATGTTAGCTCCAACGTCTTTGTAAATCAGCATATGCAAAGTGGTATAGCAATAAATCTAGCAGCTCTTGCTCGTTCTCGCATCATGTTACATCTTAATTTCGAAGCCGGCTCGACGGAGCCTGCTTGCCAGAGATACAGCCTTTTATCAAATACGCATTACGCTAGAAATTAACTTTAACTGAAGAAAAAAAAAAGAAAAAAACCGTTCCGTGCGCGTAAGCTATAAATAATGGAAAGCTGTTAGAATACTGAGTTTGTTTTAACATGCCCAGGGGGCGAGCGCAAATTATTTGCATTTTAAGTCCGCCCTTGTTTGTGAGAACGTATTTTTGACCTAATGATTTATTACGTACCTACTGCAATGTATTCCTAGACGTTGGGGAAGCAAGTGAGATGTTTTAAACATGAAAAAGTCTAGCGAAATGCTATTTTCACTATAGCTCTGCTAGTCCCGAAACGCTGTTTGCATTTTTATTTTTTCAATTGGCCTTTTGATTAATTTCGCTTTTCCTTTTGTTCCAGGTGGCCGTCGGGTCTATCGATTTTTATCGTTAGTTAGAGAGGTAAATATCAGTATACTAGCGTTCTCCTGGACACGTGCGTTTCAACCTTTGCGTATTTTCACCTCGCTCCAAGCATCCATTTGACGTCGCGAGATCAAGATATCAAAATCGACTGTCGAATAAATTTTTATACAAGCCCACACCAACGCTTAGGCAATCGACTACCGAAGATTTATCGTCAAAATTTCCCGTTAGTAACGCTTACCGAGCACACTCCACGTATCACTATTTCACAAATAAAAGAACCAGTCGCGATATCATCGTCGACTATAAATTATATGAAGCTCGGATGAAAAATACGCGGTTCGGTCTTCGCTTATTTATCGCTCGACTTATGTACGAATATATCGATCTAAGTAAATAGATGAATAATTACGTAATGTTTGTGGAATGTGACGTGTCGATGGTTTAGATAGAAGTATCGAGCGACATCGGTTATCGTGGGGCATAGTCGAGAAGCGCGGCTATCTGTCGGGGAGATCTGCTATCGTGTTCCATCGGGACGGTGGCTGCTCCGCGCTAGGAATAGGTCGAGTCGAGTTCCCGCGTTGTTCTGTACCGTGATATATTGTTCCGCATCTCCGTGTATAAATCTTGAGCGCCTGCTGAGGTACACGGACGCGGCCGCCGCGCCGCAACGCTGAGCTTCAAATGGAATTGTGTTTTTATTTATCGTGCGAATCGTGCCCTGCTATCGCTCACTCGAAATCGCACTTTATCTGCCCAAACGCGGCTGAATCGCGGTGGATTTAACAGCTCTCTATAGTTTCTCCTTAACATCCAATTCTAGGAACAGTTTAGAAAAACTATTACTTGTATCCAACAAAAAAATTAAAATCTAAAATAAAAGATTAAATAACAGTCGATTCTGCCTCAACAACTTGCTTGCCACCAGTCAATAGTAATATTTACAAAATACCTAGATGTACTAGCTTAGATATTCATTTCAATCGTAGAATTAACTAGAAATCTGTAACACATCAATGTATTGAAAAAGACAACGACTGCGATGAGTAAATACTTGTATATCAACATCATTGTGAAATTCAAATATATAAATAAATTTTTAATGAGAGAATAGGTGTGTTCAAAGACACCGTAATAAAGCAACGTCATCGCAGCAAATGTCGTACAAATTTGAATCATGTACATATTTAAGGTTTAGAATGTATCTATTTATAACAGAAATCTGATGTACAACGTCTGTATACGTCTTAATAATACGAAAGTGATATAAGCCCTTAGTTCGCAGTTAATGTTCAAGTATACGTTTAGTGTGATGCAAACAATTGACAAGAGCTCTGAACGAATGTTCATCTCACGTTTGTATCCAATGCGTCATGCTAGATATCCTAAATACGTAATTTCAAAGGCTTTAGTATTTTGAAGAAATATTCCATTCTTTAGTATAGCTTAACTTATTACTTAGAAAAATAGATTACCTATAGTCACTTAAAATGACATGAATCAAAACTAGTTGTGCCCAGTATACGAATAGCTAATTAAATCTAAGTAATATAATTTATTTTAAGATACAGTAGTGGTAATATTTTTGGATTCCTATAAACTTATACGTAATTTTTTCTTCATATTTATAAGGATTTGAGTGATCACGATCTTTTCTGTTTTATTTTGTTATGCCTTTAAAAGTGCCAAATTATTTTTGATTTTTTAATCATTGACTCATCTTAGTACCTCTTTAAAGTTCCTTTTATTAATATGATTTAAAGCATTATTTTAAAGACCAATATCATTGCCCGAACAGGAAAGATCTTGATCATTTTCTTGACAAACATTTTGTTAATATTGTAAATAATATTTCTTATTTATGGCTTTGTCGGTTTGCAACATAATTATGTTTTACTAAATTCAAAATTGGAACACTTGTTTTCTTACGTCACGCAATATTTTGGCTTCATTGTGAAATATAAGTTTACCTTTGGAATAAATTGTTAATTTATTTTAATTCGAATCGTGCTCATGAATGTTATACGTAAAATTTGTCCTTAATGAAAGCATTTGTCATACGTAAATAGGTAGGCCCAATTTATTATAATGTAAAAATATAATTAGTCATTACTGAAATACTTCAGTACTGAAAAAAATAACTAAACTTGAGGGAATCTAGTGTAGAAAATGATTAAATGTTTGTGTTCTGATTGTAACAGTGTGAAATGTTGTGTAATATTATTATATTACCTATCATTACCTTATAAATGGATGCGATATTATAATTTTTTTGTACAATATCGGCTATAGTGCGAGATGAAACTGCATTAAATAAAATTCTGTTACTGTATTTTGTATTTTTATTTTAAATTTCCTTATTAACAATAAAATTTAGGCTGAAGATGATGCAAGAACGAATAAGAAGGTAGTAGAGATTAAAATAAGTTTAAAAAAAACCATGGAGACATCAATTATTAGTTTATTTTCGTGCCTTTTATAGAATCTGAAAAAAACTAAAAATAGGAGTTTTAGAGTTTTACAATGTATTTTAAGAAAGTAAACATCGAAACTACAAAAAAATATTTTATGTATAGAAAACTGCAATGTCTTTTAAGTGTCATAATAATTTTGACAGTATAGGGAATACTGAAAGCACAGAAAATAGGCAAAAGACAATAAACAAAACATTTATTATCTAGTTAGAAGTTAGCTATACGCTCTAAAATACTTATCAACTTACATTATTACTAACAGTAACAGATCCTTTCGGATCGTTTGAAGGGTTTATGTTCAAATATTATTTGATACCTACATGCCAACAACTTGTAGAAGTTAATATTTTAGACGTGTCAGGTTGCAAGCCCATTAACGCTATCGGAAAGCTAACTGGCTTCACAGCACTATAATTTTTTCAAATCGAAAAATCTATTGATTCACTGGATTTAAACCCACAACCTTCAGATCGAAAGTCTAGGTACTAACCCACTCTGCCAACGTCATTTTTTCTTAGCCTATGTATAAACCCAGTCATCAGTCATGACCTCATACAAATAAAATGCTGTTTTGAATTCTTTTTTTTCGCTGCGTCTATTCAAAAACGCACTTCTTTGCAAAAGCATCGGTATTGAGAAAAGTAGCCATGGTGTCGTGCCAAACAGGAAGTGTGCATGCGAGGCCAACGGGATGTGGGCTTCGATTCCCTGCCAGGGCATTCTAGACCTTATTTATTCGAACAACATACCTATGAGCTCAAAATGCTAAACAATATTTGGCTTGGCTAGGCTTTCGTGTTTATGACGTAATGCTTTTTTAAGATTCTATGAATTTAGTGTAGCTTAGAGCTTATAAAAGTTGCAATTTTTATTCTTACTACCTTTTCATATTCTATTAAAAAATCTTGTAATGCTTATTTTTTTTTCTTGTAATTTTTATTGAAATTGACTTAAAACTGGCACTATAAAGGTTTACCATAAAAATAGATTTATATTAATAATACTACGAAATAATAAAATAGTGGTAAAGACAGATTTTTTTAATGAAAGCCATTTAAAATTTCAGTTTCTGAAAGATACTAGGTACTGGGTAGGTACCAATGGGCACCGGGGGGCGAATATTAGGGTTCTGACCATTTTAAATTTTATTTGATTTTTAACTAAACCAGAGTCACAGGTAATAGGCATAAACGTAAAATACTTTGAAGTTATAGATTTCAAACTTGACCTTGTAATAATGCAAAATCTTATTAAGCTTTAAAACGATGGATAAAATATCTGAATGCACCATTCCAAAAATATTTTATTTAGATACAAGTAAAACACATACATTTTCAAATATACATAAGAATATTTAAGAATACCTTTAAAGCAAGGTCACACATCTCTTCCGACCCTAGGATTTGTACCATTATTTATAACTCAAGAAAGTAAGCTCCATTTTTTATAAAACTCCTAAATTTGGCTGTCCGTCTGCAGGTCCCCCATAAATCAGGGTGTATTCGGATTACCGTAAGAATAATGACTGTGGTCCACCTGGTTATAGAAGCTGTGAAGTAATCTGTGGTATGACGTTGTAGTTTTAATCATTTATATTGTCACCTACATCTCTGTAGCAGAGAGTACGATGAATCTTCTAAATTATAGATATACAGGGTGTTACCAGACCACTACCGAAAACTTAAGGGGATGAAAGTACCCATCAATATGAACAACTTTTTCTAAGAATCCAACACTGTGAACGCGAAAAAAAAAACAGCTGTTCCATACATAAGTTCAATACCTACTTGGCTAAAGTGTATGAAACAGCTGTTTTTTTTTTCGCGTTCACAGTGTTGGTTTCTTAGAAAAAGTTGTTCATATTGATGGGTACTTTCACCCCCTAAAGTTTTCGGTAGTGGTCTGGTAACACCCTGTATTTCTGTAGTTCAATAGTCCATACGAACAATATCTAAATTATACAAGACCAAAGAAAAAAGAAGGCCACATGGAAGCACCTGTGGGATACCTTCGCAACAACTATGGGAAAGTATAAGTTGAAAAATAAGGTGGAGTGAAAAAGTATCCCCCCTAGTAGTAAAAGGTGGATAAAAATCAAATCCGGTCGTCCCTGCCACGATTGATCAGTAGGGATATTGTGACACTGCCAGATAAAAGTAACTTCTATACTTAGATCTTGCACTATACTTAGGGCGCTTTCAATTTAGACGTTTCGTGTCGACGGCTGCCGTGCCAAAGCGGCAACAGTGCGCGCTACGGTACCAATGCCGCACTGCTGCCGCATCGCGCGCTTTTTATGAAAACAAACGACCGTCGACCATCCGTGCGAAAAACAACAAACGGCACGACAGCCGTCCGACACGAAACGTCATAATTGAAAGCGCCTTTACTGTTTTCTTAAATACTCTGTAGGCAAAAGCTCTATATCTAAGCTAAGCTTTCAATTTATTGATCAAACTATCAAAACTAAATCTAAGATAACCTTAAAAGCAAGCTGTACCGGTGTTACGTACTAAGCTAAATCATATTGAAGTTAAAGACTTAATTAGTGATCACGGCGGGGCGCACGCGTCTTTATCTTATCTTGCGCCTGCGCACGATTCGCGAGCGACGAAATGTGAATGAACCTTTTAGGACTTTTCGCCACACTTGTTCATATTGTAGTGTTTAATATACTCCCTGCATTGTGCTCATCAAAGGAGGTTGCCGTGGGAAACTGCAAGCAAGATGTGCGTCATTGGCACTGAACGCGTCAAGTGCTTATTGTTTCTTAGCAATCACTTCGTTTATATCTATCACCATTTCAGTCCGTTTATCAGTGTTATGTTATGCTAATAAGTTTTATTAATTAAAAGTAAGTGCATAAGTATCAAACTAAGAAATAAGGACAAGGACTCGATATAAGGCTTTATACCACCTCCAAAGGCTTCGAAGCAGCTCCGTGTTGACTCCTACTGCGCAGGAGTTGCCGTGCCGATACAGCGGACACGACGATTTATGCACACGGCACACGGACCTGAATATTATAATCACAATACGTCTGTTTATGTATCGAATATTCTATGAAATATTTGAAATATAACCTACTATAAAATGCCCGCAGCTTCGCTCGCGTGGTACTTATCTGGGTAAAAAAGTACCTAGCCGATGTGTATTCCAGGTCACAAACTATGTATATTACAAGTTTCAGTCAAATCCATTTTGTAGTTTTTTTGCGTTAAGGAGTAACAGACATCCATACATCTAATACATCCATACAAACTTTTACAATTGTAATATTAGATTATTTAGCACTTAATTTCTGAACATTATTCTTCTGGTTAATTATAATATTTCAAATTCAGCTTCAGCTTCATTCCTTATGCTTTAATTACTTACTTCAGCTGATATAGAGAATATACCTACTAATACATACCTACGAAGCGCTCGTGGCGAAGCTTCCTGAGATGTTCTTGATAGATCGTCGAAGTTAAGCAACGTTCTGAGCGGTCACTGATGGGTGACCGCAAGTGGCATTAACATCTGAGCGCTTCCGTGATACGGGGGGCACGTTAAATGGTCGGTCCCGGTTTTTAAAGTCGTTAAGCCATGACGAAGGCCTTAAGGCGATGGTAAAAACTCCGTCACCAGAATTGGCCACTTGCTCATACGAACTTACTTACTTTTACTAGCATTATGAACTTGTTCACCCAAGAATCGAAGTACTAAACTGGATCGGTTGGGTGGTGGTCCCCAACTAATTAAGATAACTCAATATGTCTAGACGAAGTATGGCTGCGCGCACGCAAGATAGCCGTTTAAGTTGAGATTACGGAGCAAATTGTTTGATGAATGTTTTGCTGTTTTGACTCTGAAAATTTAATAAATTGGAATAAGTAAGTATTGAAATAATATGAGGAAAGTTTACTTGAATAATAAATAAGATTAAGTGTTAAAAGGTCATAAGATTCTTCTAAATACCAAAACACTGAAAACCAGCGCGGTAGTTGCTACCTCAGCTTCTACAGCAAATGCTGAGTGATGACCAATTTGCTTCACTCATATTTCCTACAAATAATTGTACCCGTACCTACTGTAATGTGTGTGAGTGAATGTAAATAAATATTTTTCTATTCTATTCTATTCTATTCTAAAATAGTTAAATAGACTTAACTTGGAATTTCATAATTGAAAAAAATACCTCACTAAATCAATATTTTTTGTAGTTACTTACACAAAAATAATATTTAAAAACACAACGCTCAAATGGACTCGATTTTATTAATACTTAGTTATATTTAACTTCATAAATTCCACTGATTACATCCAAATTTGTTTATGTTCGAAATGTGGAAAAACTACAACTTTAACCTAAACACGAATCCTAAATAACCAAGACGATTAGCCATGACAGCTATCGTAAAATAAACAAGAAATAACATGAAATAGATATACAAAAATGTATGTAACATGAAAATCCCTAATTAAGCAAGTACCAAAACCCGGTATCGTGGGTACTCCACCATCACGAGCGAGCCACCTAATAAAGTGAAGTCTCACGTTTCTAATTAGACACTTAATTATAAGCCTTTCATGGGAGCCTTAATTCCGACATAAAATACTATCTAGTTGCCGTTTTTGACCGGATTTTGTTTCTAATTACGTGGATTTTGATAACAATTTGTGGGACATCGTAAAAAAGGTGGCTTATGTAATTGAATTTTAGTTTGTGAAAGTTCTAGTTTCCGTACCTAATCATATTTATATCAGGTGCTTATATTATTTGTCAAGTAAAAACTGGCTCAAATCCCTTTTGCTTCTCATTTTTTCTGTCCAGAAATGCCCTGCCGATTTTCAAAGGAGAAGCAAAGGGGATTTGACCGGTTCAAAGTCATATTTCAAATAGCACCTGCGATGGTTAGTCAGTTGATAAAATAAATTAGACCTAGACAAATTTTAATAGTTTCATTCTACAAAATTGCACAAACCGCAACAATAACTTGCTTTTTTTGTTAATTTGCAAATTCATACCTGGATAAACAATGAGCAAAATCACTTGTTTACATTTACAATAACGACAAAAACACACCACAACTGTTAAGGACAAAGCTTCCAAACTGTCATAAATGCATGATTTACGCCATAACTGCAAAGATGGCGATAAATTTACCTCTGGATAATATTATCATCCTAAAAAGGGTCGCATCTCAGATGAACTAGCCCTTATCTCAATGGTATAATGTTGAAAATTTGAACTTGCAATGGTAAAATAAAACAACGAATTAGTCTGATTATTCACAGTTATTGTTATCGAGTGGTACCACCCGCTAACTTGAGGTGACGCAAAAATAAATTTGTATAAATGCAATGAATCTTTGCAGGTTAAAAATGTTCAAGGTGAAGGTACTTTTAAACGTAGTGTTTTTATTATCTTTGGGTATCTTTTTAAGAGTACGAACTCAGTGTCAAAAGAGCATAAAATAACTGGCAAATGTAATCTTCTGTAATACTGACTATGTCGCGTGGTTTCTGTTGAAAGTATAAATTCAGTGATACGTTATACAGAAACTACAGAAAGCCTAGTGAAATCTTGAATCACTTCCATTCATTGATGAAAACGATTTTACCAATTCAAACAGTAAAAGTGTGCTGCAGTTTTTTGTTCTTACTTTTTAAAACAGACTTCACTATTCTAACTAAAAACTCATAAAAATAATACTTACATCAGAATAAAAAACAACAAAAAAAACTTTTTAAAGTAGGTACCTACTTAGCACTGCTTTTATAAGCGTGTCAGTCAAAAACCAGGTATGAATAAATTTGATAAAATTACTATTCAAATCAGAACTCTCCAAACACAGATCTACCACGATGTCGATTCTCAACTAACAAGCAGGCTTTTAGCCTTCCAAAATATCCTGTCAATCATTCTAACTTCAAAGATTCATGTTTAGAATAATCAATTATTTTATGTAAATTCATGTGTCACCATGTCGACCTGACAGAGATGTGAAAATATGTTTTAATCTTATCGTGTTTTGATCAATTGTTGCTCAGAGTAATTATAGCTACTTGATTGTTACTGATATAGTCGGGTCAATGTCAAATCAAAAAGGAAAGGCAGTATACCAGGACAAAGTAAAGACGCCCTAAAATGATACAATAACAAGTTTAGCATGGACCATGATGTTTTAGCTTACTAACCATTTCGTACTAGGACGAAAAGTTGTACATTTTTATGCATTTTGGGCTTTACCTCATTCCAGTGTGCTTTTATTTTATTTTTTTACTTGAACTGCTTAACCGATACTGTTAATATAGTCTTATTGTACTTGTTTGGTTTGGTTATCTAGATGGTTCTTAGTCATATTTGGGTCAGGTAGGTTCTGTTATGAAGATAATGTTTTTTTTTATTGTTAAGTCTGTGGCAGAACACAACACACATAACATACCTATCGGGTGCGCTAGTAAATTCCGCCATGAAGAACCAATCAATGATCGACTACAAAACGTGCGCATCAAACAAATCTATTCATAAAATCATCCGACTTTAGACGAGCACAGTAAATTTACGAGTCCAAACAGAGCTACAGAGGTCAAAGTGTGCATACATCAACTGAAACACGTCCATCTTTGTCTATATATCTTGCTCGCTGATTTACAGTTGTCTGCGGTAGGTTAGATTTAGATTTCCGATTGATATTGATAGTTGATCGGTCACGTTCCAGCTGCTTATAGACTTCTAATTATGTTTAGGCGCCGGTGACGTAAGCCTATTGTCAGACCAGACGGTATGGCAAGGATACTTTGTAGTTTTTGGTATGCATTAGAGCCTATGCACACGACGTTTTCCGAACGAGCAGTCACTGCGCGCTTTTTGTATATTGCGCGTCAACTGCGCTGTTTGCAGTGCATTTTACAAATGCGAGGATCATGTGCATTGGTAACAGCTTGCCGTCTTCATTTTGTTCACCGCGCCTTTGTATCGCATTTTTATCGATACGAACGTGCAGTTGTAGCGCGTTTCATTTACGTTGGTATCGATATAAACATGCTGCAAAAAACGCCGTTTTCATAGGCTCTAGGTACTTTTTTGAAGTCCGATAGTTTGAACGGGTGATCAATCCGTCCAAACTATGCTAGTACAAACTTGGCCGATACTGAATCATTCTAGTGTGTACACTTGAAAATCTTCCTAGTGATTAAGAACACAACTATCGGCCGATAGAAAAGTTTGCAGTGTGCGAGGGATCGAACAGTGACTACTTATATCAATCTCATACAACCTTGAAAGAAGTACTGACTTGTGAATGTGATTTTTCTGTGGCAAAATGTAAGAAGGAATAATACCAAGGAGGTAAAAGTGACCGATGTGGAATTCATTTCTTGATACAGATAAAAAAAATATGCTATAACTGCTTTATTGGTTGGTTCTAAGCCAAACGATGCTTTATCGTAAACCTAGATATAGGTATCTACATTTACTTACTCTCAATCACTCAATAATTTATGTCCAAATACCGCATCCCGGACCTACGAAATCCATAATTAAATAAAATTGAAATGAAAACGCGAAATGGATTTTACGTGCTTTTGTTAATGGGTTTGTCGTATTATTTTCGCATGTATGTTCTGGCTTAACTACACAACAGCTTAATAATATAATATTATACTAGGCTAGACCTAGGTTGGTCACCTAATACAAGTGATTTGTAGGTGACCAAACCTAGGTCACCTACAAACTTGTATTCTCACTTAGATTCGTATCATTATTTTCTATATTGAACTGATAATTAAGCCTAGGTACTATTGCTTTAGTTTCAATGGTATTCGAGTGACAAGAAATAAAATACTGTTCAATGTCTGGCAAAAACGACCGCATGGTTATTGAGATGGAATAGAAAAAAATCTTCTACATTAATATCAAATTATTTTTATATGTGATTTATAGCATTCTAGGAAGCTAAATATATCGATATGGAATTCCTTTTCTTGAATTTGCTCTTCAAATTATTTCCTAGTGCTCAAAAACAATAAATATACTTGGCCAAAAAAATTAAGCGACTTCTGAAGTGAGTTTTTTCACATTTTTTTATTTTATTACTAGTGACAGAAATGATAATAGAGTTTTAGATTATTGAAAGCGATCTTCGAGGTCATAATGTACTAACGCTACGTATCGACTTTGACATCGAAAACGCTCATGACAACGCTCATTCCGTCTGGCTAAACCATTAGTATAGTAATGCGTACTATCATCATTAATATTCGGCTTTAATATTCAGCTTTAAAAACCACATGTTTTCATTACTGGTCACATTGGCTAATATTGTATTGCAATGTTATAGTTTATGATTATATCCAGTGGTTGGGCTAATAGCGGATATTATGGCGCTTTACAATTAAAAGCCCATGTGTCGCACTTATTTTCACATTTTAGTAAAAATAAAATTATTTAATATTTTGTACTTCAGTGCCGTACCTACAGAGAAATAGCTAGCTTTTTTTGTTATTTACTTACATATATTTTTGGGTCAAAAACTCTCGTAGTTGCCAATAGACTTTTCCAAAGTTTAATCTTAATCTAAATTCTAAAACTTAGTTTAACCCTTTCATTATTGCAAAGACTCATAGAGTACAAACATTAGGACTCATTTAAACTTTCGCGATCTGTAAACATATAAACGAACTCCCCAATAATCCCGTTTGATCGTTGTTCCAGCGGAACAGATGATATATTTTCGTTCGAATTTCTGTCATTATTTTCTTATGTAGGTAGCGTATTATAGACATACACAATTTTGAGGGTAGATCAAAACCGTTCACAATATTTCTATTGGCTGTTTTGGTGTGACGCCTCTATTGTCTTTCGAAACGGCGAAAGGAAGCCATTTTGAGAGTTGCTTGTTCGACGCCTTCCGATACAGCCGCGCGCGCATCCTTCGTGTTTTCGCACAGTGCCGCTCGCGCTTCAATATCATATAAGACCTCTAGTGATCGTTCCATAAGAGACACAAACTACAGTCCCAGCATCATTCCTCACCTATGGACCTAGAAAGTGCGGTGAATTCTCAGTGCAAGCCGGACACGACCCTGGACCTGCTAGATTGACGAGACCAGGTTAGTTGCGCCATACAGCCTACTGAAACTCCCGTACATAGTTTTGATCCTTCGATCCGGATAGTACCTATCCAGTTTTGATTCCTCCAGATTGTGTCGTCTTTATTGCTGCACTACGTGTACATATTTTAGTAATTTTCCATTGCAATCGTAAGTCATCTTTGTTACACAAAATGGCGGACGATTCGGCTATTGAACAAGACATTTTCGAACGAGATATTATCTTAGAGGATCTTAAAAGAACGTTGCTTTTTTCCACTACTGATATTTTACAATTTAAATCTAGATCTACTGATCTCACTTCTCAACAAAGAAAGTTTGGCAAACTTCAAGCTAAAATAGAAAAAGCTTTGATGAAATCTAAAACCTTTAACAAAGAAGAACAGTTAAAAATTCGTAATGATTTTAATGATTGTTATTACGCGATATTAGTACATGTTAATAAATTTAAACAAGCCGATCAAGAAGGTAGACGCATGAGCCGTATTACTACGCAATCGTTGCCTTACACACAAAATCATTGCCTTAACAAATTGCCTACGTTGCCATTGCCAACTTTCAGTGGAGAATCTACAGATTGGCCCTCATACTACGATTTATATCGTGCCGTTATCCACACCAATGATGCCTACACATCAGCGGAAAAGTTTAGATACCTGTTGTTAACTCTAAAAAATGAGCCACATAACTTAATTAAATCCATTCCAATCACAGATGAAAATTATACTGTCGCTTTAGAAATTCTTATAAATCGGTATGAGAATCGTAGAATCATTGCTTCTAAACATTTAGATCGCATTCTTGACATAGAAAAGTGTGCTAACGAGTCTAATGTAAGTTTACGTAAACTAGTTAACGTTTATATGGAAAATATTAAAGCACTCGAAATGATGAGATTTCCAGTGCACGAATGGAGTTTCATTTTGTTAAATATCTTACTGCGTAAGATACCGCATTCAGTTCGTAAGCGTTTCGAGTTATCGCTCAATAAAGCTTCTGATATACCTACCGTAGATATACTCATAAGTTTCTTAGAACAGGAAATTTCAACGTTTGAAATTATGTCGAACAGCGATTCAAAAATTGTTGAGGGTAGGTCTCGCGTACCCAGCGTGAACCCGTCCCGAGCCAGCGGCTCCGGTGGCGCCGCTAACGGTCATTTTGGTGTTTCAAAGCCAAACGGTTTTACTCCGCGACAAACATTCGCCGTTACGGAATCAACCGATGTTCAAATTGGCAAACGATGCATTTTGTGTGACGATCAACACATCTTATCAAAATGCTCGAGATTCTTGAATATGTCTCCGCAAGATAGGTACAATTTTGTTAAAAATAAAAATATTTGTTACAATTGCTTGAATGTAGGTCACGATTTAAGAACTTGTAGGTCGAATTATGCATGTCAAACGTGTAATAGACGACATCACACATTATTACATTTTGAAATCAAACATAACTCAAACCAAGCATGCCCCGTCTCTTTCCCTCCTACGGAGGAAGCTACGGTCGATCCCGGCCTCACTACCATGTCACTGCAACCGACTAACGTGAATCATGCGATGCGCGAGAGTGGCGAGTCGTCCATTGCGCCGTTGGTTAGGAAGTGTACAGTCATGCTATCTACTGCGCTCGTCAATGTATGCGTTGGTTCAACGAATCACTCAATTCGTTGTTTAATTGACACCGGTAGCCAAGCGAGCTTTATGACGGAAGCGTGTTCTAAGCGTTTAGGTTTGAATCCTAGGTATGTTGGTATTCCAGTATTTGGGATCGGGGAAGAAAAACCGATACAACCAAAAGGAATAGTTTCGTGTGTTGTCACTCCTCGTGGTTTAAATGTTCCAGCTATAGCGGTCGAAGCTTTAATCTTACCTAAATTGTTTTCGCAATTTCCAAGAATTCCATTACCTATCGAAGCGTGGCCCCATATTCAAAACTTAAACTTAGCCGACCCTTATTTCAACGCGAGTAACGCTCAACCAGTTGAAATGCTTTTAGGTGCTGATGTTCTTTCTCACATTTTGCTGGGAAATATTGTTAAGGGTCGTCCTGATGCGCCAATAGCAATTAATAGTGTTTTCGGCTACTTATTGATGGGAAAAGTATTTTTCGATGTTTGTCCTACTCCGTCTCCACTCCAGGTGTGTCATAGCTCCTTTTTCGAGGACAGCGACCTCCAACGTTTTTGGGAGCTGGAGGCAGTTCCTGAAGATAAATCTTTTACCCCCGATGAGAGTCAGTGTGAATCGATTTTTCAAAATACACATTCTCGCGACGAAAACGGTCGATACGTAGTAGCACTTCCATTTAAAACTGCACCTATACTAGGTCAATCACGTGACATTGCTCTCGCTCGTTTTCGTAAATTAGAATATCGCTTAGAACGTAATTCGTCCCTTAAAAAGGACTATCACGCTTGTCTACAAGAGTACATTGATTTAAATCAAATGGAACTCTGTAATCCTCCGTCTTACGACGATAATTCTCACTATTATATTCCGCACCACTGCGTGGTCAAAGAATCAAGTGAAACCACCAAGTTGAGGGTGGTATTCGATGCTGCTTGTAAAACCACTAACGGAAAATCGTTAAATGATCTTTTGCTCACGGGTCCGAAGTTGCACTCTGACATAGTAGATATTTTACTTAATTTCCGGGTTCACAAGTTTGTTTTCACAGCTGATATTAAACATATGTATCGCAATATTTCTGTTCGAAAATCTGATTGGGAATACCAGCGGATTGTTTGGCGGCCATCTCCTGACCTACCTATTCAAGATTATAGGTTGCGCGTCGTCGTTTTCGGCATCAGTTCATCTCCGCACACAGCGTTACGTGTTATACAACAACTCGCACGGGATGAAGCTGAGAAGTTCCCACTAGCGTCCTCAGTTTTGATGAGGGATGTTTTTGTTGACGATGTCGTTTCCGGGGAAGACAGTGAGATAAACGCACTCAATCTACAAAAACAGCTGATCGGTATTTGTGCAAGCGCAGGCTTTGAGCTGCGCAAGTGGCACAGTAACTCGCCGGCGATACTCGCCGCAGTGCCCTCGGACTTTCATGGTGAGCGGCCTGAAGCCTTATCTTTCGCTGATGTAGAAAAAGATCCCTCGATAAAGGTTCTCGGGCTTCAATGGAACCCCACTTCAGATAGTTTTTCTTTTAAAGTCAAAACTTCTAATTTAAATTGTACAAAACGGGCAATACTGTCAGAAATTGCAAGAATTTACGATCCGATAGGATTTTTATCACCGGTAATATTACACGCTAAATATCTAATGCAACTACTTTGGATAGCAGGTACAGGTTGGGATGAGTCACCTCCTATTGATATCGTAAATGCTTGGCTAAGCTTTGTCAAGCAACTTCCACTCTTATCGCAGTGTGTTTTTCCGCGTCACATATTTTCTAATTCAATTTCTATTGAACTTCACGGTTTTGCTGACGCCTCCGAACGAGCTTATGCCGGGTGTGTGTATATCCGGTGTAAATGTAGTGATGGTCAAACTCGGGTCTCCCTTGTTTTGGCAAAAACAAGGGTTGCACCTCTAAAAAGATTGTCGATCCCCCGATTAGAACTTATGGCAGCGCTATTACTAGCCAAGTTAATTAGTAAAGTTATGCTCGCCTACGGCGACCGAATTCATTTCGATCATGTCTACGCATGGTCCGATTCCACGATTGTGTTAGCATGGCTACGCTCATCGCCACATGAATGGAAGACGTTTGTGTCCAATCGCACAAGTGACATACTGTCACGGGTGCCTGCCAGTTGTTGGCGACATGTACCGTCGTTCGATAACCCAGCTGACTCGGCTTCCCGGGGAATGCTGCCCGCGGTGTTCATCGAACACTCTTTATGGTTTCATGGTCCTAGTTGGTTACAAACTGAGCCAAATACTTGGCCGGTTCTGAATCAAAATATAAATACTATGGAAGAAAAACGTAATCTTCCCATTATTGCACATCCTTCTTCTGTAGGTAAAGAAGAAGAACCTGAGTTTCTTTCAAAATTTTCTTCTTTAGGAAAACTTGTTCGTGTCGTTTCTTACATTTTTCGATTTTATTACAAGTGTAAAAAATCACAGATTGCCTTTCCTCGGCACATAACGGTGCTCGAGTATAATTCTAACTTAAAAAAGATTATAGGTATAGTTCAGCAGTCTACTTTCGTAGAAGATATTAAAAATATTTCAAATAGTAAATCGCCTACAAATCAATTAAAACGCTTATCACCATTTCTAGATAAAGATAATTTGTTGCGTGTGGGTGGACGTTTGCATAAATCATTGCTTTCATTCGAATCAAAACATCAATTGATACTTCCGAAGAAACATTACTTAACTACGTTAATAATCGATGATGCTCACATTACACACCTACACGCAGGTCCTCAGTCCACACAGTACTTATTGTTACAAAAATATTGGATTTTATCTGGGCGGGATATAGTTAGACAGCGTATACATAAGTGTGTTCCGTGTTTTCGCGCGAGACCCACACACACACAGCCACAGATGGCTCCGTTGCCGAGCGTACGCGCACAGTCAGCGCGTCCTTTCATTAAAACAGCTGTTGATTATGCCGGCCCGTTCTATGTTCGTGCAAATAAAGTTAGAAATGCTAAAATAATAAAATCATATGTTGCGGTATTTGTTTGTATGAGCGTAAAGGCAATACATTTAGAATTGGTTTCTGATCTTACGACAGAATCTTTCCTCGCGGCTTTACGACGATTCACGTCTCGCAGAGGTTTATGTACAGATATTTATTCCGATAACGGAAAGAACTTTGTAGGATGTAGCAACCATCTTCGTGAGTTGTATACATTTTTAAACTCAGACACCGTTCAAAGGACATTACATGAACAGGTACTTAAACAAAACTTGACATTTCACTTTCAACCTGTTACTGGGTCACATTTCTGTGGTTTAGTAGAAGCAGGCGTTAAAAGTTTCAAACATCATTTACATCGTGTAATAGGAACTCGTACTCAAACTTACGACGAAATGCACACTTTACTCTGTCAAATCGAGGCAGTCTTAAATTCACGTCCCTTATGCGTCTTGAGTTCAGATGCGTCAGATCCACAACCGCTGACTCCAGCGCATTTTTTGGTTGGTGGACCTCTTACGGCCCTACCTGACATTTCATTGACAGAATTCAATACTGATAGGCTTAATCGTTGGCAGTGGGTGCAACAATGCATTCAACATTTCTGGAAGAGGTGGAGTCGTGAATATTTACACGAAATCCAACAAACACATAAATGGTTTCATAATCGCGGCCCTCCTATTAGTGAAGGTATGATTGTTGTGGTGCGCGATGATAATTTGCCGGTTTTACAGTGGAGATTGGCACGGGTGCATGCTCTGCATCCAGGTACGGATAATATAACACGTACCGTAACCCTTCGAATGGGCAACTCTTATACTAAGAGACCTGTGGTAAAAATCTGCCCCATTCCTTTGCAATAATTTTTCGTTTCTTTTTCATTAATCAGCAGTACGTACATACTCATTATTAGTTTATAGTTTTCTTTAGTGTAGTATAATTACAAACAATTTTCATGTTAAAAGCAACCACGTTCTTTTAAGGTGAGCGGCATGTTCCAGCGGAACAGATGATATATTTTCGTTCGAATTTCTGTCATTATTTTCTTATGTAGGTAGCGTATTATAGACATACACAATTTTGAGGGTAGATCAAAACCGTTCACAATATTTCTATTGGCTGTTTTGGTGTGACGCCTCTATTGTCTTTCGAAACGGCGAAAGGAAGCCATTTTGAGAGTTGCTTGTTCGACGCCTTCCGATACAGCCGCGCGCGCATCCTTCGTGTTTTCGCACAGTGCCGCTCGCGCTTCAATATCATATAAGACCTCTAGTGATCGTTCCATAAGAGACACAAACTACAGTCCCAGCATCATTCCTCACCTATGGACCTAGAAAGTGCGGTGAATTCTCAGTGCAAGCCGGACACGACCCTGGACCTGCTAGATTGACGAGACCAGGTTAGTTGCGCCATACAGCCTACTGAAACTCCCGTACAATCGTTTAAAACATACTAATAATGTTTTTTATTTATAAGACAATAAACTAACATTAATGAATGGAAAAGTTCCAGACAAGTTGTCTAGAAGTAATCGGTACCTTTGTATGAGTTACTTTGCCTAATACTGTAAACTTGGCACACGCTTTACATCAAAGAACAAGTTACGCCTAATAAATCTCGAAGGAAATTTAAGTGTCCCTATTATCTCAGAAATCGTGGATTTCATTCTAATAAGGACAACTTCCACTATGTTAACTGGCTGTTTACAAAGCCAAGGGTTATCAGACAAAAATCGTAAACTTAGGCAGATAACACTAAGTGAAGAAACTATGTTCATTAACACGATGATTATCCATGGTAGGTACGAAACTACTGTTCAAATGCTTTGTGTTTCAACAATACGATTGATTAAATAATGCTTTTTTACATTACCATAGGAATATTTTATTATGTAGTTACATCTGTATTATCTTTTAAACCAATGTTTTTTTTATCCAAAAGTTGTCTAGAAGTCGCTTCTAAGCGATAAGACTAATTGCACGATTATGTTTCATGTATAAACTTTCATAAGTAATTCTAAGAGTTCATTCATTCGTTCATATAAAAGTTTTCATTCATTCATTGATTCACCAATGTGAACGTCCTAAATTTAAGTCCCAATTTGTTTCGATGCTAAAAATAATCATAACCAAATGTTTACCGTTACTGTAATGGTGAATAGAGGTTTAGTCGGTAGTGGAAAAACACACGGCCTAGTCACGGATAGCATAATGACTAAAAATAAGTAAATGTGTGGAATCTTCAAGCAGACACAGATCGGACGTACTCAGATATAAACATAAACTAGAGATTCAGGGGCAGAGACGAAAAAGGTGATAAACTTTTAGTCATATCACTGGTTCTATAAAGACCGAAAAGAGTTTAAAAGTATATACTTTTTATGCTTAGAATTACGTTTACTACCTACGTAGTGAGTGTTTACATAAGAAGATCTTCAAAATTAATATTTTTCGAAGATTTTAAGAGCGCGCACAATCACATTTGCGTTTTGGTCTGTTAGTTACTCATTTATATAATCTGCGCTATCGTTCTGAACACAGCACGTTTTATAAATAAAAACAAAACTGTGTACAATTTCTATAGATTTCATCAAATTTGCTTATTTAAATATCAAAATAAGTTAGTAATTTGATGACCTAAGAAAAAAGGTTTTTTAATTTTATTTTTATTATTACAAATACTTCAAAGTAAGATGAAGTTGGGGGTAAGGCGGTGCGGTGGAGGGGGGGGGGGCAGGCTAAGGGCCTGTCCTACATCCGACCTAGCTTAGATTGCTATTCAACTCAAATATTCACCCAGTTGCAGTGACTGTGGGTTAAACCGGTCAGTTGAACATGCATTTTCTCTTCGCTGTTCGAAAATGACTATTTAGATTTTGCTGCTTTAGATTTAGGGATCCTTGTCACAAGTTAATTTATATTTCTTCATATTACAGAATCATAAAGCAGCTATTCCTACAAATTGAACTGTAACAAAAAACAAAAAAATTGTATATAAGGAATGTAATTATGGTACGATAAGACTGACTAGGATGGTTATTCTGATAGGGATCAATTTTAATTCATTTTCCAAAAAAAAGTTTTTATTATGATCACTACCTATTTATGATGCTGTTAGGTTAGCTAATTACGTAATAACTTAAGACATAAGGTCTTACTAATTGGTAAGACATTGGATCTTACAACTTTTTACGGTAGAAGATCTGAGTTGCGAGACTTTGCTGAGGCTTTTTTAGAAGTTATGTTTGAGATGGAATTTTACGTTTTCTAAATTCCACTTCAGCAAATACAGAGAAAGATTAACAACATCAAACACGCAAAACAAATTTTATATATTACATTCTAAGTTGTTTACCGGCTTTTTGACGGGAATTCAAGATGGCATGTTGTCTCTTTTGTTTTATTTTCCGAAATTTGTGTTTTGGCGAATGTTAATATGTAATAATGGTGGATTATTAACTGTTAAGTGTTCGTGAACGTACATAAATGTAGGCAAATGAAACAAAACTGTATATCATTGCATTTCGAGTTCTCTCAAGAAGTCCATGTAAAAAGCTGCAGTAAAGAACCCACATCTTTACTGACGCTGACTATGACTTTGACTTGACCTTGACTAAACTAACTAAAAATTTAAACACATGGTAGTGGCTAAATGCGTGGCACAAGCCGTGCGAAAGCCAAATATAAGAAGTGAAGTGAAGTGAAGTTGTTTACCGGCCGATGTTTGTTAGGCAATGTCCCTGAACATTTGTTAGGGGCTGTCTAATTTTTTACGCGAAAAACACAGCAGTGCGGTACGTTTTGCAAAAAAAGCTGAGAATAAACAGACGACGAAGAATGGCCAGAGAGCGCTCGAATTTTGAATACAAATGTAAATTAGTATCTTCACTAATTACCTCCACAGACACGTTCAGGGCAATGCATCTTGTAGGCTTACTGGAACGTTCTTTTTTGCGCGAAAAGTCGTTTCAGTTTTCAAATTTATCGGGTATTGATGCCTGTGGTGCTTTATTAGGCTTTAGGGTATTATTTAATGCTGATAACAATGAAAGAAAATTAGGAGAATATTAGATGAATGAATCACGAACTAAAAGAGTGCCTTGCACAACACAAGACTGTAGTCGCTAAATACGTTTGGCAAAGCCTTAAAACAAAGAAGAGTAAGTTAAATGTTTCTAACTAGCTTAAATACAACTAGCAATCGTTGTGCAAGACGCCCCAAGAATTAAATTCTTCTCAACAATTAAAAAACAGAAACTAAACTAGTAAAAAATACATACAGTGGAACATAGGACCTTCTATTTTGAAGTCAGTTAAAAAGAAAGCATCTTTTCAAATGTTTTTTAAAATCTCTTTTCACAATTTTTGTTCTAACCTTTATCTAATTTGTATAACTGTCATGCTTTCCGGATTCGTCCCAAATTTCGAAAACATTAAAATTATTCAGATACACTCTGTCTACATTTTACTCATTATTCATCACGAGCATGTTGTTTTATTCTTTCATCGTCACTTCTTCGCTAGATTCTCGTTGGAATGCTAAATTTTAAAGGTATTTATACTATCCGATTTTCCATTCCTTGCTCTTACTTGATTAAACATACATTTACGGGTATTTATCGCTATTTACCTTAATGTATGTTTAATCACGTGTTCTGATCGCGAAAGTTTATAAAAGACTATTGCTCTTACTTTTTATGTCAAAACTAAAACTAGCTTTTACGCTTATTACTCACTTTCGTTTAATCGTGAACTTTTTAAATTTGTGTTAAATTTTATATTATTTTTCTTGTAAGTATCTAGACTAATAAAAAAACGGATATCTATCCTCTAAAAGCAATTTGAAATTGTTTGTTTGATATGCTTTCACGACTGACATAATGACCGAAAATCATGAAATTTTCCATAAAGTCAGCCTTCATAGTTCTTTCAGTAAGTTCTCGAGAGATGAAAATGTGTTTCTTAGGAAGACACGTTAAATTGTCCGCCATTCGAGCATTGTCATTAAACCATGACAGAGGTCTTCAAGTGGCACTTACTAGTGTAAGCCACTATAAGTAAGTAAGAAAATTCTGGTTAAGTTCTAGTACGAACAAGCATAATGAATCGTATCATGTAAAACGTATTCTCTGACGAGCGCATCCCCTCGTCGGAACAGTATAAAAACGTTATCATCTTTTATTTTTCTCGCCCACAATTTGCATGTCGTGTTTCAGAGATGATGTGCTATGAAAACGCTCTAAAAACTTATTTATCATGTCTGAGCGTGAGTTAATTAAAACAGTTCATTAAAAATTTATGTAGGGCTTGGAATTCCCTTGTTGGGTGCAAATTTTTTAATGTTTCGGAAATACTTAGTATGTTTTTAAATACACTTTTCCTCGTGATGAAGTAAATAATAGCTTCTGAAATATGAGTACATATTTTAATAATATTACTACATAATTATTATGTTTCTAAAGTATCCTTAACATGATACAAGATTCTTGCCTGTGTCATACAATTAAATTGACAATGATGTAATAGTTTAGTTATTGTAAATAAATATCCTATCACTAAAAAAAATAATTATACAATAATATAACTGAAATAGATACTGATATTATTATAATGCTGATGTACAAAAACAAGTTCCAGGTCTTAAGAAATATTCCCATCTATTAAAATATTAAATTTTGTATTTTTGTATTACAAAACAAAAAAAACAAGCACATGTGATCTGTTTATCATAAAAATTACCCAAATTTCAGGAAACTTCCTGATTATAATTAAAAATAATCAACACGCGTCCTGCCTACATATTTTAATCACAACCAATGCCTTTTGTTTCCATTGTTGGAGATACAATTACAGCCGGGGTTGCCAGCATAAATCACGCGACGAATTTAAAATTTATTTAGAAGCAAATGTAATGTTAATTTTTAAGCGAATCACCGGTGGCCCATTTTGGTGATTAACTTCGCGAGATGCGATACTTTGTTTTATGGGGTAACATTGAATGAAGGTAATTGCTTTGTAGTATGTTGCTTTTAAACTTACGTTAATTTTTGATTATCAACTTTGCTGCTTGATTTTTCAAAAGTTAATGTTTATTTTGGTAAACGTAATATATTTATTAAACTAATCATTTTATAAACGTATTAAATGTAATTTTATATTTTATTCATAGCATGAAGTACAAAGAACTATAGCATTCATTGAGACCAATTACACTGACCACACCAAACTGTAACCTCGCCTGGCATGTTGACTAAGTACAGTATAGTTTCGCAATAACACACGAGGTCACTTTACTGCACTTTAATGTCTTCAACTGGATCTATTCAGTTGTGGTCTTGAATACCGATGTCTTGCACTTTCTAAGTTAGTATACGCTAAACAGTAGTTGGAATGGACTAGCTGATTTCTTAGGTTCAGTTTTAAAACATCGCTATGAATGAGAAAAAAGGTTATCATGAGCCAAATATGTATTTAATCATGCTTGTCTTAAGAATGAAGTTTCAAAGAAGGAATTTATGGTGTCTCCAGAGATCTGACAGAATAATTACTGCTTGTTGAGGATACAGTCTTAATGGTCATGTTTCACGAACGATTTTATATTTAAACTAATAGCTTGTAGGTATGTATTTGGACATACCTCTGACTACCTCCTTAGAATTCTTCAAAAAGATCAAAACAAATTGCCTAATGATCTGAAAGAAATGTCTACCGCTCCCGGGATACAGTCGTGTTCATATTAATATTTTATTTTACTAATAGCTTGTTTCACTGACTACTAAAGTGTCTTGTTTTAAAACGTCACGTCAAAATACCAACTACAAAATGCAAACTTATTTCGGGACACAATATTTTTTTTTACCTACAAATATGCAGTTTCGTTGGTATAATTTGGTAAGGCAAGTTGACATACGTGTTGAACGAGGTTTCTGGAACTTGGAATCTTATAGTTAAGAGTATGTGACTGAATTAAAATAATTAACGGTTGGTTGTAAGCGATGAGGAAAACTACCATTTTTGAAATCTTACTCAGATGATGTAACTACCTTTAAAAAGAGTCTATAATATTCTAGAATGGCACTGATACTTACTTGTAACCCAAAAACCCTTGTACATGTAAATTATTTTTGGGCCTTTAAATAAATTGATATCACCCAGCCAGACGATTCAATACAAAGTTACTTATCCAAATACGCTTGAAGCAAATATAATCCGCGTTAAATCCCCATAAAAATCCGGCAGCTGAATGAATAGACCAGCCCACATTCAGCCTCGTGAAAAGAGCCACCGAAAACGAATATATTTCTAAAGAGAAACGGCTAAAATACGTCGCACCGTGCCCTGTACTTGTAAACAATTTTACTGGAAAGTGCATCGAGTTTTAATTGACCGTTTCATTCATTCTTTTTCGTTACCTTGGTTGACCTTGTCAATCTTATTTGTATGTATTATTATTAATAGATCATTACATTTTTAGGTGGCCGTATTCATCTTAGTTAGAGTATTCTTCTTTGTTTCGATTGACCTTCTTTAAAATATTATTATAAATACAAAAATATGATTTCAGAAACTGGGCACTTCAATTAATCCATTTATTCTGTGTCAGAACTTCAATTAAATTTCTTGAATGGTCGTGTTCTTCTTAATTTAACTTTCGTATATAAATATTGAGTGCACAAAAACACAGAATAGCCTCAAGGTTTTGGAATATTTGTAGTAAAAGCAAGCTTTGATGGCTTCCGTCATAGCTTAACAACTTTAAAGGGGAAAATGACAATATCGAATGACTCCTGAAGCACTGAATCAGTTGTTAAAAACTGGTCTTTTTAATTCCTCAGGTGAACTAAAATTATTGATTTTCAATGAATTTTCATACCACATCCAGTTTTTAAGATCTGCGATAGCTAAGCTACAACGCAGCGAGAATATCTCGAGTAGAAAATAAAAATTATAGCCTGAATATACAGCGTAAACATGTTTACAGTCTGCGGGCCGATTAAAAATTGACATGTGGTATATAGATACCTTACTTATATAGGTAGATACCTTTATTAGGTATAGGTAGGTGAAAATGAAGCTAGCCATAATTCTTATTTTATATTCTATACAATTATTAGAAAAATGCAGGTTTTTAAATATTTGTTAAGATTCGTAGATGAAAAGGCTTGAGATATGAAACAAAACATTCAGTTTTTAAAATTTCAACATCTAGACTATTAAATAATACCTAATTGCCTTATTCAATTATGAGACTGAACATAGTGTAACGAATAACGTTACGTTTATAAGAACCAGAAAAGAAGAATCTAAAAATATAGGAATGCAATGTTCCGGGTATTTAAAAAAAAGATCTAAGTATAATCAGTCAACCGGTTACCATAAGTTGCTTAGCTTGGGACTAGATGACGCCATGTAAAAATGTTTAGGCATATTTTTTATTTAAATGGAAAATAATTTGACTTTTTCTCGGTTAATATGTATCTTCTTCCATCTATTTGATATTTTGATTTACTCAATATCTACTAGTACGAATACTCTTCTAGTTACGTATGTGTTCACACAACATCTTAGCCCTACCATACCATTTATAAGAAAATTAAACCAACATCTTTATTTCATCTTCAAAAACTTATCTGTTTACCAAAACTAATACTTCATAGAGTACAAAAGGGATAGCACTGGCTACAGTTCCCCATATTTTATAGCAAAAATACGGAGAGAGCACTTAAATACGACAAATGGCCACACTGCAATTGACAGTGTATTAAACAGTTGCTTGCATGCCAGAATAGGGCCGATATGTTTAAGGTGCCTGTATGCGTGAAACTATTGCCGCCGCCTTTTTTATTTTATTATTACGTTGAACAATTCAATTTAAAAAAATTTAATGTTTCGTTTGTGAAACCTATCATAACCAAGTGCAACTTCGCTACTCCTAAACTATACAAAATAACACTAAGTATTACTTAGGTATTATAGGTATTAAAAAAAAGCTTATGATAGATTTCACAAACTGAACATAATAATATATAAACGAAACCTTTGTTCAACGTTTTAATAAAGTAAAATAGGCAGCGGCGCTAGTTTCACGCATACATACACCTTAACGATTGCATACTGACTGATAAGAAAATATTATAGTAGTGATATTAATAATGACATGTGAGCTTACAATGACGTGTTTCGATAAACAATGTTGATTTTCAAAAGACGTGTTTTCAAAAAACAATTTTTTATGTGGATACCTTTATTTTATTCATATAAAAATATTATATATTCTAGGAACAGATACAGTATTAATCCTGCTAACTATCATGACAATGTTTTTTCAATCACCACCGAAATCATAATAAATTTTATTTTTGCCAATACAATTAAATACCTTTTTAATATTAATAATTTTAATCAAAATGACTTATTTATACAAAACTCTCACGCTAGTCAAATAAATTACAATAAAAAAAATAGTCACATAATAATAATTCTCTAATCTGCAATCAGCTTTATCTCAGTACACCGTCTCGCAGGTTGCCAGCTTGCGAACTACAAGTTTTTCTTTGATAGAGTCCGTATAAATCTGCGACCGGCAACGCACACGTGCTCACGAAGAATGTGTAAACGGGACCGACAGTGTGTAATGGCCTTAACTTCTGATGCTGTGATAATAAACTTAGAATTTTCTGTAACCAGCTTTAGAAGATTTTGAGTTTGTTTTACTACGAGGTATTATGCGCGCACATTATTTGACCATCGTTGAGTAAGTTAGTTCGTATGAGCTAGTGGCCAACTAGGCTGACAGAGTTTTTAGGCCGCTTAAAGGCCTTTATTATAGCATATTGACTTTAAAAGTCGGGACCGACAATTTAAGGTGCCCTTAAGCACGGAACCGCTCAGCTGTTATTACCACTTGCGGTCACCCATCTAATTTGTGACCACTCAGATCGTTGAGTAAACCGTTATTTGTGGGAGTTATTTTACCGTGGAACGTTATTCAGGAAGTAACTAACCAAATACACACTTCGAGATGGTGAACACACAGTAATGAAAGAAAATCGTTAACACCATTTTCAAAATTTTACAGATGACAATTTTTTTTAATAAGTTTATAGTTTTTTGTACAGACCTCTAATATATTAAATTCTCTTCTCTAATTGGCTCTTTTATATATATAAATTGAGCTTTGGTTTGCATAAAGGTGAAAAGCATTCGTGTCTTCTTCTTCTTCATGTTGTGCCGATCCCACCTAGTAGAAGTCGAGGCGAGAAATGATGATGATAATAAGATTGTGTTGAACATTAAAAAGTAGCAATAATGGTTAGATTTTATTTTCCCCATGTTTGCAACATGCCTTTAATTTTCTAACCTTTGAGCTTTTTCGATGGTATTTTTATACGCGGTATCTAGTTATTTGAAATGTCAATGATACCAACCTGAAATAGTCTTTAACATCCTTACCTTAATTACAATTCAACACAGACATAACTTTACCAATAAGAATCCATATTTCGTCTGGAACAGGTCCCCTAAATATAATATTTATATATTTTCCTACAGTTTCGTACTAGAGCTGTCCGCTTGAGCTCCTCCATCTATCCAATATAACATGACCCGCGAATCTTCCGATATTCTTTTATTGTTTTATTGAAGGTACAATACGAGAGCTCTACGCAAACTGGTGGTTATACACGGCGAGTATGAATAATGTATTTTTGTTTTAGATTTTTATGAGCAAAGTTTTGATTATTTTCAGTTCGGTACAAATAGGTATGTATGACTAAAGGTACGTACAAAGGCCAGACAAAATGAGCGCGGAAACTGAGAACAAAGTTTGTAGAATATGATGTGAGAGAACTTATGGAGCGAGAATGCAATACTCAACGCGCAATTTCATCTGAGTCTGTAGCTATATTACGCTTTGTAGGTATCAATAAATCTCTTTCTATCATCGCTTTTTTTTTGTTTGGATACTTCTGACCACGTGACTTACTGTCATCGAATGCCAATTCCTATTATATACATTGGTTTTTGTTTCTATAAAAAAAGTATCTGACTCCTCAAATCAACATTTTGCAATTATTTAACAGAATTCAAAATGTTAAGTTACATACTTAATTGAGTAAAAATTGGTACCTACCTATAGAACCTACATAGAAGATACTAATCTTCTTTACAGAACTATGATACACACATTGATAATTTTCATCATAACTTAAGCATTTTGTTAAGGTAGAATGATCCTATCCCTATTCTTTTTATAATGTCCATAAAAATGTATCTCCAATTATCTGCAAAAAGAACATCACTAATAATATAATGAACTTGCTTGGAACTCGCTTTCTAAAATCTCGGTATTTTAACGCAAAATCCTAGTTCAAACAGCAAGTACATAAACTATCCGATCTGAATGCAAACCGAATCGACCACACAATCTGAGCAAGCGATCTCTACGCCTTAACACTGACATTAACAACACAATTAAAAAGTCCATCAATTCTCTACCACAGACTTTTCACACATCAACTTTGATTTTGAACTCTACCACTTCGAATTACGGGTTATAAGTGAATGAGAAGTTATGTTGGTGCATGCCTTGTCCCCAAGGCACGCACGCAAGCAGCAAGGATCTCAATAAGGGATGTAAAACAAAAAGCAAAGGTTAAACTTCGTTTAACATGCAAATTTGAGAGTTGCGAGACAGAATGAACGTCGATACTTAATTACTTGTTTAATCGTTCAATCTGGCGTGTAGACCGAATTTCGGTGACTGGTTTGCGGTAGCGGGTCGTAAACAAGGTCTGTTGGTCAAGTTTATTATACACGCGTGTTTCATTCATATAGAGCCTTACGATTATGTATCGATTAATGTGAGTCTGACCCAAGCTTACCTTCACAAGTAGGTACAAACATTATGTATCCCCACTTTCAATCACCGTATCTTGTAAATTGTTTAACCGATTTCTATGTTTCTTTAAAAATAAACAAGTTTATTGATAGTACCTACACTTGTTATAGCCGTCGTTGTATATAGCCGTGTTGGTCAAATGGATTAGTACCTCGACTTTCGATCCGAAGGTCGTGGGTTTGAATCCGGCCGTGCATCAATGAACTTTTCGCATCGAAAAATTTGTATGCGCTTTAACACGAGCTTATAACGGTGAAAGAAAACATCGTGAGGAAACCAGTTAGCTCTCTAATAGCGTCGATGAGCTTGCAACCTGTCACGTATGGAAAGTTAATTTATGCAAAAAGTGGGCATGTACCAAATATGTATGTATTTGGACATACCTCTGACTACCCCCTTAAACATCTTCGAAATTATCTAAAAATTGCCTAATGATCTAAAAGAAATGTCTACCGCTCCCGGGATACAGTCGTGATCATATTTCATTTTTTTTTTCATTTCATTTCCTACACTTGTTTTTTTTTCAGAATGCATACGACAAAGCTCATTCAAATGCTTTAAGAAATTAAGATATTTTTAATTTAGGTATCATAGAGTAGTCAGAGGCATAATTTTGGGGATAGGCTACTGTTACAGAAACAAATCTTAAACAGTAAATAAGCTTTTAAACTGCCAAATTATTTCTACTATATTGTAAAAGTTGCACGCAACATGAAACTGGGCTAAAATATTGGGAAACTAAGTAATCCACGAATCATGTCCCGTTTTTAGTGTTAAAAATGTTAATAACCATGATAGTTTTAAAACTTTCTTCTGCTGTCTTTCGTATAACTTCGCATGCCAAGCTTACATTCAACGAAAACCAGCCTTGAAAATTACAACAAATTGAAAGATATTTAATCCTTAGCTCGTTGAATCTAGCAGCAGGTAGCCATCAAGATGAAGAGCATCCCACGAAGAAGGCAGTAAAAAGCCTGTTCCTGGTCAATCGGCGCGAATATCGAGATCGCGTGAGAATTTATCTGATTTGTTCAAACATGTAACAAGCTACCGGTTGTACAAATAACGAGAATCCGGAACGCGAGCATCGTTTGATTTTATATTAGTTAGGAGTATTTTCTTCATTTTTCAGCAGACTCAGCATTTTGTAATAACTTTTTTTGCTCGCAATTCACGACCTATCGCAGCGCTCGTAGCGAAGTTACTTAGATGTTATTTATTGATCGTTTTGGTGAAGTGACTGACGTACAGAGCTTTCATAATTTGGATGGGTGACCGCATGTAGCAATAAAAGCTTTGCAAGACACCTTAAATTGTCAGCCCTGTTGTTTAAAACTTTGTCGATAGAGTTGTCCACTTGCTCATAATAACTTACTTTTTATCTCTACTGAAAATAAAAATACATGAATACCACAAGAAAGCAAAATATATTGTTTATATATTCACAAAGTAAGAATAATGTTTGATTACGGAGATCCATCTAGATTTACGGCGCGTTCAAAGGGTGTGTATTTATTAAAATGCTAATTTTCTCTCCGCGGCTCCGCGTTAGATACAGCGCTATCGGAACTCTGCACGCTTTGTATACAGCCTGTAGATTTATTCCATACGTTGCAGTATTAATAAGGAAACTCGAAGCATTGTCGAACAGACCTGGAATAAATCAAAGTAAAAGTGAAGCAATCGTTATTATAGCAATGCCAAGTAAATACTTTTCACTCATTTTTACACGAGTTAATTTCTAAATCTATATGGTTATTCAATTTGAACACTGAACCGTTTAGAATGGTCTTTAGATCTAGATTATTAAATTTTTATTAAGTTTTATGTGAATAGCTAATACTTTTAGATTTCATAATAAAACCTACTTATAAAATTACGAATCTACTTCTAAGTATGCAATAACATTTATAAAGAAATAAATCAAGTTTACTAACTAATTGGTAAAAAAAAACATTTTAATTACACCTGTTTTAATTATGATATTTTCGGCATTTCGAAAAATGGATTTGATATAATTATCCAATAAAAGCAATTTTAAATGGAAATCTCATAATTTTAACTCTAGAACCTTTAGTAGAAGAAAATGATACATCACACTTCGTAGGGCGCGCACACAAGGGCAGCGGAAACGCAAATTCAATCATGGTAGATTAGAGGGCCCTTAATATTTTAATGCTTGACCACTGCCCGCCACGGGAATCGATCCTGCACCCCCTTATAAAGTAGGTACCTAGCCATATATCTCATCTTGGCTAATTGGGGTCGCTTAATATGGCTTACCGAAGTAAGTACGTAATTTATTTGCTCTCGTTTGAGAATTATGTTTTGGAGGTATGTTATTAATGTAGAATGTAGGTGATCAACAGTGTTATCGGTAGGGTCTCAGTGTCGTCATTATACAGTTAGGACCTGTGGCTAAAATGATGGGCCCATAAAACTTATACTATTTAGTCCAAAACCACTGCACTTGAAAACTTCGTAAATATTTTAAAAATTCACTATAAATGTATAAAAAATGTATTCGTTCTTGATTTTTATTATTTTCATTGTTTTTTTCTGTACCTACACAAAATGGGTTAGGTCTATTAGGTAAAAAAAACGATGAGATTATAATAATTAGTGAATAATGGGTAATAAATAGGAAAACACGACATCAATTTCATTTAAGTAATTATATTTTTCATCTTTTCATAGCAAAAAAATTATTGTTTTTATTCTTAATGTAAACAAACCAAATCGTTAACTAAATTAATTCAAAGAAACTATTTCTTGAGTAGAAGTACCTATCGCAATCCTACTAATATTATAAAGGTGAAAGTTTGCGTGTGTGTGTAAGTGTGTTTGTTACTATTTCACGTTCAAACGTCTAGACGGATTTGAAAGAGAATTTGGTAGCAGAATTGCTTATACCCTGGATTAAAAAATAAGCTACTTTTGATCCCGGTATTCCCAAGAGAACGGGAACTATTCACCGCGGGTAACACTGCGGGGCGCAGCTAGTTATATAATAATTTAAGAAACTACAGTATTTAAATGGAATAATAAACACTACAGAATATTCCCCGAACACCAACTTCCTTTTGTTGTATTTAAGCTCTTAATGTTATTGCCGTAGGTATACATAAAGCTAAGCAAGTGGTCATCGTAATCTTGGATAAGGGTTGCTGCATAAATCAGCCTCGTGACACGAGCCCCGGGCCTTACTTTATCTACTGTGTGCGGGTGACGCTACTGAATAGGAAGTAGGTCGCTGGAAGTGGCAGAAACTTCAGAAACTTCAGGACTTACCTTGCTATAAGAAAGAACGTTGACTCAATATTTTTTTTAAAGAAGCAAAGTTGTATATTATTTTTTGCTGCTTAATTATTTTTAATCGACTTCAAAATTAAAGCGGTTCTATGTTCCACTGTATGTTTTTTTTACCGATACCTAATTCCGTCAATAGTATACCGATTTAGAATTTTTTTTTTTGAAACAGAGAGGAGGTATTCCTGTTAAAAATTTTCTCATTTTTGTTGAAGTCAGCTTTATAATATTTTTAATCTTGCCACTTGTTCATCTCCGAATAGAAGTACACTTCAAGGTTTAACAGTCTGTCCTCACACGGACCTTATGAATAATAGAGCTCTCATTTAAGGATTAGATGGTCACTGAAAGATGTATCAGCACTTAGGGAAAGCAAGCTCTGCTTTCTTTTCCAAAGAAAAGTGTCAGCTATTTCTGGATTTTCCGTTTAGCTTTAACATTCTTATGAAAATGATCCGTTCAAGATTTTCTTTCTACTCTAGAGTTAAAACCTCATACTGATGTACTTTACCCTGGCTTTAACAATTATATATCAGTCAAGAAGGGTTCTGAAAGAAAATTGAAGTTAGAGCTTGGTAATAAAATAAACACTGGATTCAATGCTAAGGACTTCCAGATATTTATGTGTCGCCCTTGAAGAAGGAAAATTATAAAATGAATTGCCTCAATATTATCTTTTACTACATATTCACTATTACTAAATTCTAAGCTAAAGCTTTAGAACAATGTTGTCATTTCCATTCTCCATACACCGTTGTCTTCGATAATTGCCGCCCCGCGCCCTGGCCACCTCTGACCCGTCCTGAAACTTGCAGCCGATCACAATAATTTACTATCGGTAGCTTTTAGCCGATATAATATGCTACCAGTGCACAAAAGATTAATTAATTCTATCGCATAATTAGTTGATTTTTAGCATTTGGAAACTTGATATTAGAAAATTGATATAGTATTTGAAGGTCAATGTGAAAGCTATGAAACCATCAATATGATAAACTGCATACGAAAGTAGTTTTTCCAATATCTAATCCATTTTTAAAACTGTTCGCTTTTCAGTAGAACAATCCATAAATCCTGGCTGACTGATTTACCGATTTTCTTTACTATACTTTGGGAAAACATTCATTGCATATAATTTCCCAATTTATATGGAAGTTGGAGACCACCAAGTAAGGTTGAGGTTTTTCTTCTGTGAGGGTCCAAAATTAAATATTATACCAATAAAATGGATAATAACGACGCCCCAGCATCCTGTGCCGATAATTCCTTCGGTGAACTCATAAATACACCTTCGACGTTGGCTTCAAGTATCATACTAATATTATAAATGTGAAAGTTTGGGAGGATGTCTTTATGTTCTTGGACTATTATTTTTTAGTGAATTTAATCTATTTTTTATGTAAACTCAGTAAACACTTTGTATGTAGATAATATGAATTCAATACAAGCTCTTAAAATAAATTAAATGTTAAGTTTTTGTGTCATATTTCATTCAATCAAAAAGAATACTCGTATATTTGGAAAAAATAAATGCCTTGGATTCTTTTCATTCAGCCGAAATGCAAGTAAAAACATTCACAAAATTAAATTGTTTGTGTGTCCGAAGCATGATGGGCAAACGACATTGATGTAGGCAAATGATGGACAGGATCGTGGCAGATGGCACAAGTTAAAGAAGCAACCTATAGCCAGTAAGTGAAGTAAGACTGTGGGTGATGTTGATGAGTCATAATAACGTATGAGTCCATTTAATTAAACCAATCAGTACTTTGTTTTGACAGCACATACAGCAGCATAATATTGTGCTTAGCGTGAGTACATTGCACTGCAAGCAAAACTAAAGTTCAGCTTTAACTCAACGATATTTTTATCCACGATTTTGAAGAGAGCAAAGCCGCAGGCTATACCTAATAGATCATAATATCCCGGGACAGGAACCAGTCATCGCTCCTTCATCCCTTCAGATAGCAATAAAGGGAATCCCTTTGAACGTGGCCCTTCGACTTATAAATATCAATTTATCCGCGATGTCAAATGCGGTAAGGTCGCAGTTTTCATGTTATTTAGTAACCGTTTATATTGCCATCAGATTTTCTAGAAAATCTTGTGAATTTAGTATATGGACTCCATTATTGTCATGCTCATTTTCACTTTGATAGTATTTCAAATCAACATCATTGTTTTTACTACCATTTAATGTGATTTTAACTAACTTCTTGACTAAGCATTAACAATAGGCATCACTTATTTTAAAACAATGTAAGGGTGTTATAAAAGCAATGCTGAAATTATAATAATTGAATTAGGACAAATGATACAATTACACTGTTCAGAAACAGCACTCAGCACTGTAATATTTTATTGTGGGTTTAGCAACGTAAAATATCTCAAATAATAATAATAATCTCAAACTTAAACTCAAAAAATCTTTATTCAGTACGATCGTTTATAGACCACTTTGAAACTAGGAGTCCTTAAAACTAGGATATTCTACAGCCTGTTCCAACGCGACTCCTTGCACCAATGATAAGCCTTGCAAGCGTATTTGATATAACCACTAATAACCTATCACCACTTATCTTGTAACTTAAAGAGATTACATTACAGATCATTATATTGTTCTTATATTTTTGAAAGCCTGGATCAGATAAAAAAAATATACAATATAGTAATTTTCTTCACAATAAATTGATTCATTCATTCATTCAAGTCAAATTAACAAGCTTACTTTACCTCATACTGTACAGAAGCGTACCCAAACCGTACTCCAGCGACTGTACCTATTTATTTAGTGTCTCCTCTTAGAATTAGTCCATTTATTTATGAGACCGCCCTGTCCTCAGGATAAGATCGGGTAGTGTTTTGTCTGTAAATCAGTCGACATTGACGCATGCGCTGTGGCACTAAGACCCGTGATATATTATGTTTAATCAAGCTTTATAATGCGGTTTCTCTCGCTTAATCTATAACAATTAAAATTGATATGTTTAGAATTACCAATACATTTTCGAAGGATCTGAATGAATATGTCTACCGCACCTTTCGAATACAGTAGTTATCATATTCCATTTTATTTTCATATTCAGGTACCTATGTGACAAAAATAAAAGTGGACGTGGTTACGATAACCCTTTCAATTAAGATGTCTTTAAAGGTCTTTAAGTACCTTTAAGATATTGTGGTTACACATACTGCTAGAGAACACACTTTCTTTTTCAACAAATTGTAATCCACTACTGGTACTGAAGTCTCCCTTGCAATACGTCATTAAGCCTGTTTTCTGCCTTTGTAAAATTTACATACAAACAGACGTAAAAACTTTAACATTTGTAATATTAAAGATGGGATTATGAGTAATACAAACTTGTTGGTGAAGAGATGATCCGTTGGTGACACGAAACTCGTTGAGTTAATATCTGATTTATCTTAAGTGGTATAGAATCATTGAAGTGATCAACTTTTGTTCGTTTATGTTTATTTCTATAATGAATTGCACAAAACATTAATCAGCATTTTTATACAATATCGAAACTAGTATTTTGAATTATTTAAATAGAGCACAAATCTATTTACAAATGAGTAATTTAAAACAATCAAAAATCGAAGTATTACTTAGGCTTTCAATATAATGTTTTCTAAAGTGGCATTAAAGCTTCGTTCACCCTCTATCTAACGGAGTCTGAAACGATCTGTTTTTAAAAGTCGAAAACGTTATTTTCAACCCATAAACCTTCCACCATCAAAACAAACAGGACATAACACCAATTGCGAACCGCAAGCGTAAGTTGCCATCAACATTCATTAAATACCTACGTCCTCTTAAATTTAGAGCGGTAACAAAAATAGAGCAATATATTTCAAGGATTAACGGTACAAATATATGTAAAGTTTGCTGGATATATTATATTTTGGGGTTGGACCGAAGATGGGGGGTAGACGTGAAAACATTCGTGTACGTGCTTTAGCATAATGCCGTCCTTAGGGCGTTGCGACGCGGAGCTATCCGTCTTTCAGGAATCTTTAATTCGAATGGTGATGCGTTTTGAGATGAACCGAAGAGTTATGGTATAAAGTCTGAGGATCTCAATCATTATAAGCTGAACTTAGGAAACATTAATATGTCTATAATAATGTTATGTAAAAGTAGGTAACTGTAAATAAATAGGTACTTAGCCGATGATGGTGTATTCAATGTCCCAGGCACAAATCATCTAGCAAAGATGTAAAGGCCTGTTTTTTTTATACGCTGATGTACATTTTACAAATAAAATGAGATTTTGTTCATTGTAATCATTTTAGTTTTAAGTTGTCAATGTGAGTAAACAGACCCAAATGAAGTTACAGTGTAATTAAAGATAACGATGTGACAATTGAAGATCGTACTCTAAACTCAAAAAAAAGAAACACTAGCCGTAACAAGATCATAAATATTTTGAAACAATAAACACACCCAATTTTCTTAAAAATTCTTTATCCATTTTAAAATGAGAGATTATGAGACTTTGCAAAAGAAATTTTAATTTTAATATAAAAATACCTTTTGCATAGTTCCAAAATTTAAACAGAAGTAAATCAGCATTTATAAGCAACGTTACAACTATCCAGACTCGCATCTAGCCATAAATCATAAAAGATAAACCAAAGTCAGAGCATGCGACAAAAGCGCGTTTTTCTTCATTACCCACGCAAACAAACGTTCGTAGATTTAAATTTTTCGCTTCAAAGTTGTTAGGAGATTAGCGACAAAGCGGCTGCTGAGGCATAGTATAACTGAAATACAGTACCTAACTTATATGCAACAATAGCAGAAAAGAAAACCATATTAATGTCTATGTAAAAGTATGATCTCTTTTCATTTAGAGATTTATCAATAATTTACTTTATGATTTAGAGATAGACCCTAGATAATCTAACTAAATAATGATTCGGGAACTATTAAATCAAAATCTAAGATTTTGGTCAAAATAGATAAAAATGAAAAAAAAAAAAATTAGAAGCAAAATAAAGGATTTTTACGAGTTTACTGGATTGGCCCTGCATTTGAAATACCCACCCTTTTTTTATACATTTTCAAATTCAATCCAGAATGCATTAAGATCTGACGGACAGGAATGGACACACACGGTGATGATACAGAATTACCGTTACAGTGTGGATACTTGTGATCATGTTTCGTTTAGTTAGAAAAGCTAGTTAACCCTTTACAAATGTAAAGGGTTAACTAGCTTTTCTAACAAATATAAAGGATCCTAAATGTCTAAAAATCAGTAAAATTGTGCCTTGGGATCATAATAATTAGTATGTTCATTACCGTAATTTATTATGATAATAATTGTGGTTTTTTTTATATAAACTATACCCATCTCGCTACTGTTTTGCTGAGCATAATGAGGGTTACAATGTTGAATATCTGTAAACCTCGGTTACTATGCAAAAGTAGAGGCAGCGATATCTTAAATGCGAATCTGTTGTAAACAAATTCTCGCGCGCCTGGCCGATTTATGAGTTTATTTATCATTAACAAATTATATTTAAGCTCACGGAACAGTTTTTTGTATCCTCTATAACGTGCTTAGCTATGTGGAAAGCGTTTTCGATGCTTATCGTATTGTCAACAGTATCCTTTAAGATGCTATGCTGCGTATGATTTTTATTTTATGAAGTCGAGTTTTGTATTTTATAATGATTTCTGGGTTTTACTGCTACGTCTCAGCTATATATTTATATTTTAATAAGTGACAGCATCATTTATGCGGGGTAGGTATGAATTATTTTTAAATTATTGTGATAATAAAAAAATCTGACGATGCAAAGTGGGAGAGTAATAATAATTTTTAAGCATGTCAGAAGCTAGCCCAAATTAGACACATAATTATCGCAGTAAATGAACATTCATTGAACAGTCAAGTATTTTTTGGTAATGATTAAAAACAATAATGTTTTGCCGCATCATTGTTCACCTTCGTTTAATTTTTCTTATTCTTTTAAATGTGTTTGTCAATGGCTAAACTTAAAAGCAAGGAAATACAATTTCTAAATGCTTCATTTAACGCGACATTTTCACACCATGAAACACATTAGTACCACCATAACAGATTGCAATCATCCGTACACAAAACATAAAATCTTCAGAAACAATATGAACAATATTTTTGGGGAAGTGAAAAAATGCCCTTCAGGGGAATACACGGAATTTTCGCGAGGCAATACAAAAGCACCGTTAGGGGCTGTTTGTAGAAGGCTTCAGTTATGGACAAAATGCTCGTGATATGTCAGGCTATGGCCTGCACACCCGTTCTTGATTTAATGTTGAAGTAAAGTGACGATCTGAGCGGTCACAATTTGGATTGGTGACTGAGTGGCATCAGCTAAGCATTTCGGTACTTCTTAGGGCTCGTTAAATTGTCGGTACCGACATTTAAGTTACTAAGCCATGACGCAGGCCTTTCAACAGTCTAATAACGTCGTTACCAGAGTTAATTACCGCTTACTTATACTATCGTAAAATACATGAATAAGGCAAGTGGCGAAAGTTTGTAAAGACGCATGTACCTGCGGCTAACTCGGAACGTTATTAAGCTGCCTGAAGGCTTAATCATGGCTTAATGACTAAAAGTCAGGACTGACTACTGCATGCGCCCTTATAAATACAAAAACGCTTATTTTTTTTATGTTTCTACCTACTTTTTTTGGAGTTATAAAAACAATAGGGATTTTTTTGAGCTTTCAAGTCATAAGATTGTATTATGACGTTATTCAAAGTTATTTGTTATTTATCTACATTACAACTAACAGAAAATAATACACGCTCGTTAACACAGTTTTAATATTAACAAACTATTCTGTGTATAAGTTTTCAATACACAAACTACATGTACAAAAAAGGAGTGGTTTCATAGTCCCGATAGTACCACTTCGTATCCTGTTCCATAATGGTCCTAGTGGCGAGGCCCATCTGCTGTTTCTTCGGAGATTCAATTAAATTTTTACTGAAGATTATCACGCAGACGACGACGAGAGTTACGTGTCGTCTATTGTGTAGGCTTTGGACTAAGAATTTTAAGGTCTTTCTGTCTCAAAATAAGGTTCTAATCCTTTGTAGGTAGCGTTTCTAAGAGCTTAAATAAATAAATAAATAAAAGTGGTTGTTCAATGAATAACCCACTAAATAGATAGATAGCATTGGACTACACAGAGCACAGTCGAACATTACAATAACAGAGCAGAACATAAGAAAGACTATAGAAATTAAAATACTACAGTTAGTTAGGGAACATGTCCCCGGTCGACATAGGGTAGCCATATCGAACGTCTGCGCAGATGTAGACCAAAAAGCACTTGCATGATCCAAATCACAGTATAATTTCCTTTTCATTTCTTCATTCAAGACACAAACGGCCATCACCGACACCAAATAGCGCAAGACAAGGGAATATCGCCACTAAAACCTCTCATTTTCCTTATAATTGAATAAAAATCCCGTAATTATCATAGATATTCTTCCATAACACAATAACTTACGGCTGTTTGCCGGGAGCGGGCTCGTAAATGAAAAATAAACATGCGTGGAACGTTTTATGCGATATGCTACAAGTACTTATTAACAATGTTTGTGAGTTCATATTCTTGTTTGTTTAGCACTTTACTCGTCTTGCTATTTTATAAGTTGGTAATCAAATGTTTTTCTTATTATTTTCTCAGTTTTTTTGTTTGTTTAAGATCTGTTGCCATTGTACAAAATGTAGTTGTAATTGAAATTGTGGAGTTAAGTATCAAGCTTTGTACCATAATTTAAAGATGCCTGATATTTTAGAGAGGCACAATCAATGTTTTATACTTAATCTTACTGAAGCTATGTATCCCATAACCACTTTTAATGATGTCACAGTTTAAATTGCGTGCTCCGTTATTCCTAAAATGTAGAGAAGGGTTGCTTAATTTTGGCTAAAAGATCTAAATTAACAAATTAGACAGACAGATAAACTAACAACTGTATCCCCAAGATTACCCAGACCACTCGGGATCTTTATACATTCAAAGGCCCAATAAATATACAGAGGAGATTGTCATTATCAAGACTAAAAAATGAAAATTTCTGTTCCGTAATCTATTGATGCACGACCGGAACTCATAATAATCAGATTAAAAGACACGGAATTACTCTATTAAGTACTAAAAAAACTCAATTAATTATTTTCACTTCATCACACAAGCCAATAACCTACCTAAACAAGCCAAAACAAATTACCATAGGAAAGAGATTCTAAAAAAACTTTCTCCATACCCATTATAAGTTGTGAAAGAAAAACACTTTTCTTGCACACGTCGCTCCGGCTTTTTTCGCGGCGCACTTTTCTAAGTACCATAAATCTTTCGCGTAAATAATTGAAGTAATATTTTATGCCAAACATTCGTGGGTGGGGGGTGTCAGGGTCCCACCTGACGCCCGGCCCATCTCAACTTGTACCACTTTCCTACTTTAATTTGGTTGCGTAATGTATTTTCAATTACTTCCAAAGGAGGCAAGATTTGTGAGCTGATTGGCGAATTATTTCTTGGTGTTCACGGAATAACTAGCATGTTTGTGCCTAGTGGTTGCTACTTATAAGTAAGTAATTATTTAATAATCGATAAGTACTTAAGTTGGTTATTAAGCAAAAACATAAATAATTTTTCAATAAGTTATACTTTTTGTTGTTTAAAAGACTAAACACACAAAACAATCTTTGTTGGAGTCTTAAAACTATTTTGCATTAACTTTAAAATATTCATGTAAGATCAAAAAGAAACAGAAATTAAACTCGTAAATCAAGAAACAACGCGTTAGTTCGTATGCATCTCTTCCAAAAAGATACAATCAAGTGCAAAAGGAAAAAATACACTGCGGGACAAAGGAAGAGGATGTCACGTCAGTACATTTGGTACATTGATCTCACGTCAAAACGAAGCTCGCTTTTTGAACGCAAGCGAGGTATGATATTGCCGAGTTTTAAGTATGAAAGCAGAAAGCGGGTAGCTTAAAATTTATTGCATACTAAATTCATATATTGAACTACATTTTATATATTATACTGAATGTAAAAAGTAAGAGTGCGATTTCTATATTTAGAGAGAAATTTTGTGTTATCATAAAGAAATAATCTTTTGCTTTTTTTTTTCTTTTTAAAGTGGTCAGTTTGGATATTATGGGGGTTCAATTAATCCAATAAGAGCCTCTAGATTTCCCTATCCTAATATTATTATATCTATCATTACGTAAATATTAGTCGGAACTACGTGCATCAAGTTACTCAATTTTTATTATTTTCTACTGGAGGGCAGGCGCTGGATGACGTCATAGTATGGCATGCGGTATGCTTCGGCAGCCCGAATAACGATTTGGTATGACGCGGCATGCCACTGTGCAAATCCGTGCCCCGACGGCAGTCAGCTCCGGCCCTTAAAATCACATCAGCTAAAATCAGGATATGAGTGCCAAGAAATGGTATTTTGGATAGAGACAAAATATAAGTTTACATGTGATAATCTATCTAAATATCAAATGCAAATTTTCAAAATTCAAACGATAGCATTTTTCAGCTGAAAGCTGGTAACCTGTTTTCTATGTAAATCCGTCTCCGAGGTCGCGATACACTCCCGCATCATAAATAAACGCTCACTTTTTCACTTCCAATGGGAAATTTATCATTTCGTTCCACTTTTTTTCCCTTTTTCCTCCCCACTTTTTGTACATCTTGGATCACACTTTTAAAGGCCATTTATTTCTCGGTTCGACGTTCCATAACGTTTTACGGGACCCTGATGAAGGTATCGTTATGTGGTATCTGATAATAAAATGCTCGAGTTGGTTGATTCGATTTGCATTCGTTTAGGGTTGATATCTTTTGGAAAAAATGTATTTTATTTGAGTTCTTGTAAAAAATGTCGTTCTTATTTATCGGCTGGTGAATTTATGTTGCACACGATTAAATCAAGTTTGTAATGCCTCCATTTATTCAACTCAGTGATTACTTACGTGTCATACCTACTAGACAGGATATATTTTATTTTGACACTTTAAAATGTCATCAACTCATGCACTCAGCGTAAAATTAAAAGAAAATTGTTTTATATAAATCAAAAGTCATGTTTGAAATATTATTTTCATATGTGATAATGTTATAATTATTTTATTAAACTCACTATTTACGACCTGTTAGATACGCTCTATTAGTGACAAAAAATTGTTAGAATGTTTTTTTCATGACATTCGATAAAAAAGAGCCAAAAACGTGACTAATGAAGCGAATGTCCTTTGTGAGTTGTTTTTAAACAATTTATTTGTGTCCTTTACATAATACAAGTCGATTATGAACAGCATCTCGCATCCATAAGTCATAATGTAATGAATAAGGGTGATTTGTTTTGAATCCGTCTAAATTTATGGAGAATATCGAGCTTTTTACACGCGTCCTAAGGCTATTGTGATCGCTTTTTCTGCCCCTTTTTATTTTTTTCAACACTGACGTTTTACGAGTTATTAATTGGTTGTCACTGGTTTATTTATTTCTCTATTTTGACAGAGGTTTTTTGCCGTATATTATGGAGGTCGGATTGAAAATCTATCATATTCAGGTTGTCGTAAATTTAACGTGATATAGTGGGTTTACAAGGTAATAATTTTGGGAATGCGTCGCACAGTGCGGACGGACGTGACGTGTTAAATAACGACTCGGGATATTAAAATGGCGGATGAATATTCATATTTAATGTTGTGAATTAATATTTTTCGATGTCAAATAGCAATGGCTGTGTTTAGGCTTAATGCAGTCTTTTTATTTAGATGTTAAATTAGATTCAGTTCACTTCGTGATATGCCAGCATCTACAAGGTAGGCAAAGTTCCACGAAGATGAATTGGTAACGCAACAGTGCTTTTAAACCATGCATCCACATTTTGCGATAACCCACGACAGTTTAAGGTACTGTTACCATTTTAGTAATAGGAAAATGATTGAGATTCGTGTTTCAATTGATCTGATTGATTTCAGTGTAAGTAAATAATTACAATTAAAAAGTAAGTAAGTTCGTATGCGCAAGTGGCCAACTCTGGTGACGGAGTTTTTAGGCCGCCTTAAATTACAATAGAAAAATGAGATAATGAGAGTCTAGGTTCACAATATTTGTATGTGTTATTTACTCATGGTGTTTAATTAATAGTAAAAACCATTTGTATTGCTGTTCTTTTCGTTTTCTTAACTCTTGGTGGTTGATGAATTGTAGACACAAGCTATAATGCTGTGCAATTCTTCATACTCTGAATAACTAGTGAAGTTCAACCTTTCTCTTACGCAACACTAACATACATTATGAATGCGAGAAGGTCTGTCTGCTATTTCCCTTCTTATATAGGTACTTTTTTTCGCCCATAAACCATTGTTGGCTGCTTTATTCCTTGATTTATAAGAGACGTTCGAAAGACAAATAGCAGGATTGTGTTCCAAATTTTTAAAGCCACATTTCGTTTCGCTCGTGGCGCCCCCGCCCAATGGAGGTAATACCTTATTGGGTGTAGGGGTTTTGATGCTTGGGAAGACTAAGACAGACTTATTAATACTATACAATTAGTAAGACTAGTAAAAACGTTTTTATAAATAGTATTTAGCTTAGCTGGTACTTAAACGTTCCGCTGTAGAGTTTTCTGCACTCGCCAAAGCCCGGGGAAATTGTAAAGGTCCCAACGACCACTAAACATAAACGTCAATTCGAAAAAAAAATTGATGAAATAAAGAGCTTTCTGTTCAAGTATCAAGAACAAACAGAAGCGATATCTAGATACTAAAGTAGGTACATCCCTTATTAAAATGTGTTTTCCAAGCGTCTTCCCGCTGCTTAGCCGGAGCGCCACCTATCGCCTGTTGGAAAGATTTAATGTGAAATTTTCTCTATTCTATCGGGTTTTACAACGAAATTTATTCGGGATCTTTTTTCCATACGATTGTACTTCGATGGATTTATTTGTAAATTACCTGCTTATAATTTATTATGGCATTAGCCATTGACATTTTACACTATGTGTTCAACTGATCACTGCAACTCCCGTAGCATTAAAACGATTTATATCGGGAAAACTAGCGAAAAGTTCGTTTGTATAGTAGGTTGCAAAATTGATGCAGAAATCAAACGAACTTAGCAGAAACTAAAAGAATCCTGGTTCTACTAAAAAAAAGGATCATTAAATGGTAATTAGGCCTAATAATCTGAAGAAATAATATACCTACTTAGTATAACTGCTCTTATTAAAAGTCTAACTTTAAAACATTGTAAATCTTTTTAAAATTTATAGTGATTGAAATTAAATTAAACTATAAATACGTAGAGCAAATGCCTTTCATTTTCGTTATATAATTTTCCTTGACGTCGTATGCTCGTTCCTCACAAAACATAATGGTTATTGTGACAACCATGAGGATGGTTTAGATTAGACGATTTACGGCCGAAATTAATATTCAATCCTAATCCTTAATTTGAAGATTGAGATTGACATTTCAATCTTTTTTCTAGAAAAAGCTTGCCAATAACCAATCCTTGGATTGAGTTTGCAATCCAAAAAACCAGGCTATCTTTGGGAGGTCGGATCACGGATTAAAGATTGGCCTCTGTTCGAAAATGACAGTTTGAGCTTGCCAATAACCAATCTTTCTATTTGACGTTTGCTTTGATAGGTGAAAACAATCGCAGATTGCAATCCGAGAAATTTGTTGGATTTCTTCTTGACAGATTGAGATTGCCAAAGGATCGATTTTGTAATCTTGATAAATTTATTATATTTATTATAAAAGTACCTAATAAATCTGTCGGAATTTTCAAGTGATAGTGATGATAGTGATAATAATAGTGATTTGGAGGTTCTGGCTCAGTTATCGGATTGGGAAAGTGATGATATCGACGCCAACGCCGAAGTTAGAAGTTCACGAAGAATCAGAAGGGTGAACTTTATGCAGACCCTCGAGGATGTAGAATTATTCACCTTCAGATTTCGGTTAGGCTGAAGTATAGCTACCAGCAGCAGATATTATTCTAGAATCTAGAGAATAATACCTACGGAAGAACAAGATGTTACAGAATGGGCAGCTCTCATAAATTATTATTTTAGTTACTTATATACACAGGCTTTTACCTAGCAAGACGATTTAAACAGTGCTAATAATAAAAACTACTATAATAAATGACAAAATAGTTTTTTTTTTAATCAATACCCTTGGTAAGCAATTGTAGTAGGTGGTAGGTAATGTGAGATAGGAATGTAACTTAGTACCTACATTATCTTATAGAAACAATAATACCTACCTACTAGGAATAATAAGTCAAAAGATTATTCATATCTTAGAACAATCATGTTACCATCAAAATACAGTTTTGTAGGACAATTGAAATGAAATGAAATGTTTGTTGATATAATATTTAATTAAAACAATTAAATACATAAATCAAAAAGGTTTAAAAACTTAACAAAACACCTTACAAACTTTCCTTCCACTTCTGTAATCCTAATTCTAAGTTATTCAAAGTAAGCTGTGTTTTTTTAATTCGAAATTATTATTTTCTAGATTGTATTATTTATATTAGCGTCCAGACATCGTTTTTTAGTAGCAAAATGTTCTGCTTTTGCATTATTTCTGGCTGTTTTCCCTTCATCAGGTTTCAATTTCTTTTTTACTGAAAAACAGAAAATATGAGATTAATAGGGAATGAACATACGTGCATTTTTCTTTAAATTTTCCCATTTTAAACGCATCTGCTGCCTTTAAAATGGATCATGTGCGAGGGCTATTCGTAGCTTTAGCTTCCTACACCAGGGAAATAAACAGGCAAGCTCAGAATTTCTCTGAGCAGGCAAGAACCTGGTGTGCTTTTGCTAAGTTAGGCCGTAGGCGTCATCTGTACAACTTCCATAAAAACCAGTAGGTAGGTAGGTAGGTAACTTACGATTTCTGAATCCATCATTAGAAGTAATGCTGATGAAATGATCACACAATACACATCTGTTTTATTTACCTAATTTTCGCAACAAATAACTGTACAGTAGTGGTTATATTTGGTTATATTCTCTTTGTCAAATACCATTCGTCAACTTGAACGTTCCATTTCAGTTAAAGTATTTTGTGTATAAGTATTGAGATTGTTAAATTCCAGTATCTGCAAGTTTTTAGGCAAATAACAATTTGTTTGAACTATAAATATTACTATCTACAACTTGTTAATTAATTTTATTTATTATTTGTTTTTATATTACTCAAATTAATATTGTGGTTCCAAATTAATATTGTGGTTCCATTAAACATTTTACATAAAACGGAACGTTAAAGAGGGAAAGGATTGCCGGCAATCTGCCACCAAAAAAAAAGATTGGGATAGCAGATAGGTTATTGGCATGCGGATAGGAGATCGATCGGGAGATACCCAGCAATCCAAGATTGAATTTAATCTCGGATTGAAGATACATTATTAATTTCGGGCGTTAGTCATCTCGTTACTTTTGAAACTCGACTTTTATGACGAATTGAATTAAAAATAAATATAATTTCACTACCCAATTGATGAGTATCAATATGCATTCAAAATTTAAGATTTTAAGCTAGTATTTGAGGAATACATAAACATACGACCTCTGTGGCGTAGTGGGCGAAAGCCCGCCTGAGACGCAGAGGTTGCGGGTTCGATCCCCGCTGCGGGACAAATGTTTGCATGATCTGCAAATATTTGTTTCGTGTCTGGGTGTTTTCTATGTATAATATGTATGTATTTACAAAAAAAAAATGTATCTATGTAGTTTATCAGTCATCTGGTTACCATAACACAAGCATTAAATTGCTTAGCTTGGGACTAGATGACGCCGTGTGAAATGTCCAAGGATATTTATTTATTTATTTATTTATTTATAAAAAAAATATAGTAGAGTTTCACGTTACGCCAATGAGATGGTTGTTTGTCAAATCGGTGACAGTATCATTTGCCAATTTCCATAAAACTTGCCACACTATCCAATTGGGAATCAACACGTGAACGTTCGTCGACTTAATTTTTACCCCATAAACGCACCCCACAAATCGCGATACGGTATGGAAATTCGGCTTTCTCCGGCGGCCATTCGGCAATATTCGGTAGGACGTGCGTTTCGCACTAAATTGCCTATTTATTCTTAACTTCATATATTACTTTGCGCGTGTTGTCTGCACAAAGCAATATTTATTGTTTGACCGTTATTGCGTCAAATGACGTATTGGTATCGTACGAGTAATAACGGATACTAAAGTATGGCGCGTGCGTGACGGAAGCTAGCAAAACAAATGCAGTTCTTAATAAACTTACCAAAAATATTACAGCGGGTCTAAAGAGGCTGATTTACGCTCACAGTTCACTTTGATGTCATCCGTTTACAAATATTTTATGAATCTCTAAACTCGGAAACATTGAAGCTGCTCGTTAATATCGCTCGTTCATTCGCATCCATCTTGGGTATGAACGCAAGCTGAATTTTCTTCTGCCAATTCTATATTTAAAAAAAATTATAGTCGATGTAGGTACTATAAATAAATTAAAAACACACTCCATATTAAGGGGGCTTCCTTCAACATCTTTAAACAAAGTGTGTTAAACTTTAACACATGACACACGACCAGGATTGGATCCTACAACTTTTAGATCGACCTATAATATCCCACTAGGCCATCGAGTCTTAGCTCTTATATCGATAAAGGCCACGCAATATTACATAGCCATTACGATAATTCTTTTTTGGTTCAGCTACGGAAAACGAATCCCTTTCATTTGACAAAGTGGTTCTTTTATAAATTAGGTCGATGACTGACCACCGTGCAGTCAAAAGGGAAACTAATGGACGTTCATGGTTTGGTGTTTATTTCAGTCAGAACGTAATTTAGTAGATTTTTTACGAGATTGTAAAAAAACTTGAATAAGCTCATTGATGCTTTTTAGTAAGAGATGGCAAATTAATCAGATCAGATTTTTTTTTTACAGATAACAGAGGTTTATTTTTTTATCATAACGAATTTTCACAGGTGTTTAAGAATCACAAAAATAATAATTATCGTCACTTAACAAATACTTCTTAATCGGACTTAGGCTTCTGATATTGGAAGCCTAAGTCGAGACGAACCATAATTGTGGCACCACCCATCCCCAACCTCCCTCTAAGTTACCAGTTTACTCCTTATTATAATAATGAGGACTTACTAAAACAGTAATTTCACGCTTTACCGAAAGAATAGGAATAACTTGACAGTGACTTTTCCCCTGAATTATGTTTCTCAAGATAAACGACGCAAGCGAAATGAAGTCGCACCCCCCACACCCCACCCCCCTCCTTCAAGCTACGCCCTCTAGCGGCGCAACGGGAACATAAATTTTGAAAGAAAAATCCACGTTCTTAGAATGTGTGATTTGGATTTTAATTGAATTGGTTCAGTAACAAAATGTACCTACATTTGTCATAAATGTGACTGTTTTTCTAAAGATTACAATTATTAATAATGTGTGTTAATTTTTTTATAGCTTAGCTATTTAACATTTAGTTGCCATTATCGGACAATATAGTAGTCACCTCGACTTACTGTAAATTATGGCAGAGCATCAAAACATTTTTCGGTCATATCGTACTTAAGAGTATATTTCTAAACTAACATCCTTCTCGTTGACTTAAAGAGGCTAACAAAAATATTAACTATGCCGCAGCCGCACCGTAGGCACGTTTAGCGGCAAGAGATTAGCTTAATGCTTCGATGACTCATCATAAGGAACAACACAAGGCACGTTATGTGCGTAGCCCCACCGCTCGGTGAGTGGGTCGCTTGTCTTTGACGTTGTCATCTCCACAACTAAGCTTGTCTCCTAGCTAGCCTCTAATCGTGCAACCTGCGGTGCGGCCTTGAAGTCTAGCTAACTTAGCTGGTGAGGTGAACTAATTATCTAATGTGTAATGTTTTTTAAGTAGTACTAATATCAGTCATCTGGTAACCATAACACAAGCAATTAATTGTTTAGCTTTGGACTAGATGACGCTGCTGGGTGGAATGTCCAAGAATATTTATTTATTACAACCTAAATAGGTTAAAGCAACTATGCATTCAAGATTATCTGAAGATTGTCAAGAGAGTCTGACTTATGTTCATATAAATATTTATTACCTACCTTCCCAACCCTAAAACTAAAATTCATTACACAAATTACTATGTTAGCAATCCGTCATAATGATACATTTACAAAACGTAGTACCAACAACGAAAACTCCTAAAAACCCACTAAACAAATCCATTATTTTATCTTCAGCGCGATGGATCGTCTTTTTCCTGTGTTTTTTCCATTCATAATGCGTTATCTGAAGAAAGATATCTATTGCTGACCTGTATTATTGTCATAGGGATATTTATTCGTTCATTTATTACAGCCCCCTCTTATTTTCCGTTCGAAGCCAATCCGATAGACTGTTGAAAATTTTTCGTAAGCAGCAATACATCTTGTCGCGAGTCCTATCTCTGGAAGAACATTCGACGGCCGCCCCTATACTCGCGCCATAGAATAAGCCTAGCAGACGAGGCACTTTAATATATTAACGTGTTCAGTGCCCGTGAGATTGTCACTCGGCCACGGCGCGTAGAGAGAGGCTGAACTGGGAATGGGTTTCACATAATCAGCGTCGAGTCAAACCTACAATCATGCCTCTTTCTCGATGGGAAAGAGTAAAACCCACTGATCTATACTTGCTACGTCAGAATACACACATCTTTAGCCTTTCATAAAAGCTGGATAAAGTAGTTTCGGCTTGACGCGTTCCGCTCTCGCCCTAGTCCGGTAAAGTTATGAAGGTCTCAATGACTAATTAATATAATTTTAATAAGTATAGAGTTTTTACTCTATCCGATAAAAAATGGTTTTGACAATTCTTAGAAATGTTTAGTTGTAAGGTAAGAGAAATATTAAGAACTACCAGACAAAGATGAAATCGAAAATTAAATAAGCGGTAAGTATATATTTTTTTCACAGAATCGGTTACTAGGTATATAGTTTTAGTTATTTCTCACAGAGTTGACCACAACCTATTTGCCTCACAGAAGCATTAATTACTTATCCATTTTCATCATACTATTTGTCGTATCTGTTTATTGTAGCTACTCTCTCCCTCACCGCCCGCGCTCGCCAGTCCCAGCTAAAACCACTTGTGCCAATTTTCTCGGGGACTCTTTCCACTTTACTTGAGCTTCCACACTCACCGAAAATAACGATGTATTTTCACTTTGCCTGGAACATAAAATGACTTTTACGACCTGTAAATTAAAGTTTGTTTTCGTTTGCTCGATCTTGTTGCGTTAGCATGTTTTTGATTGAGTGTATCACGATTCTGGGGTGTATTTAGAGGCCTAGGTATTTCTTTTCCCGCCTTTACTAATGTCTTTCGTTGTAATGAGAAGAATTTAGTGGAGGTTTATTTTTAATTTGATATTTGGCAGAGGCTTGCCGGATCCCTTTTTGTCTTTATTTAAAATGTCTTTTAGAATAATGAAGTCATTGTATTTTTTTTCTATTAAGTCTAACAATACTTTTAATATTTTTTTTACAATTTCGTTTAATTTTTAGCATTATCATAATATCATTAAATAACTATAATTTGGAAATTCTTAGAAACTTTAAACCTATTTGCTATTAATTCACCATACAAACTATTTAAATACCAACCGAGTAAGTTGACTCGCTCGTTTGTTCATAATTTGAAACTAATTCTCGTCCATGGGCTTTAGGGTGACAAGTTTATTATGTTTTTACAAGACTTAAAAGTTATTTTAATCTGCTTGTTAAACTGAAAGTAGCTAAGTAAAACCAACAAAGCTGCTATAAAGTCGACAATCGACCTACTAAATTGTCAGAGAGTTCATTTAAATACTTACTTACTATGGATTATAGATTCAGATTTGTTTGTTTGCGTATAGGTACTATATGAGCTCTATACATGTCTATTTCCACTTAAATAACTTTTCTAAAAGATAACAATTTGTCTACACAACTTAGGAATATAATCGTGATCATATTTTTATAAATATCTTTCACTAGCTGTGCCCCGCGGTGCTACCCGCGGTGAATAGTTTCCGTTCTCGTGGGAATGCTGGGATTAAAAGTAGCCTATTTTTGAATCCAGGGAATATAAACAATCCTGAGGGCCTAGCCAACCGGCATTCGCTATGAAGCGATTCGATTTCTATCATCGCTACGCCTTTGATTTGACATTTCTGATCGCTCGAGTTTTCGTCATCGAATGTCAATTCCTATACATTTTTTTTAGTTTCTAATCGAAAGCGATTGTCGAAATGTAACATGGCTAGGGCCTCTGGTACCAAATTCCATTCAAATTTGTCCAGCTGCCTGAGCGTGAAAGAGTAACAAACACACACACAAACTTTCACCTTTATAATTATTAGTGTTATTTTCCAAAAGCTGATGGTCAATTTTGTTTGTACAGTGACGGTTTGAAAATGTTCGTCAGTTTTCAAGTTGATTCGTTCAACGAGCACGATAATCCCTTTTGAAACTTGAAAAAGGAACGTCACTGGTAGTACCTATATTGGTGCAATAAAAATGTATTCTTGCAATCTGGTGCAAGCGAAAACCAACTCTAAGGTGACGAACATTTTCAAACCGTCAGTGTACATTCATTTGTTGCACTTAGGTACCTTTTGTTGAAATACATCGGGCTTCAGACTGCGCGACTTAAATTCTTTCACAAAACTTAGTTCTCACACGTAAAATGGAAGATTTAACATTTCTGGGTGACCCTGTCCACTGTCCATTTCTAAGAATGGTAAGAACCAGTTCTGATAAGATTTTGTGTTGTGCCGCTTTTTGGGTTTCACGTGGCAACCCTGTATTAAATCGGAATTGTATCTCTTTATATGACTTTTAGACCAGACTGAGCTTTATTTTGTAGCTATGTAAGTTTATTTTGTAATGTTCAATGTTATTCAGAAGTGTAGTGGTCTTAGTTTACTTTTGTTCATATTGTTATAAGAAATTGTAGGTAGATGACTAAGTAATTTATATCAGTATTGTTTTCTTTATTTCCGACATCTTAGTTATTGAACTTGCTTTTAATTACATTTGTATTAAGTAGGTAAGTACTTTGTTTTTTAAAAGTTTGATCAAAAAACCAATTGAGAAACTTAGAGTATATTTAAACGAGCTATGAGGTTCAATATCGGTCTTAGTCTACAAAATTATATCTGAATAGGTATTATTGTAGTAATTATTAACAATTTTTATTTTATTTTTTAGTAATAATAACAATCATTGATTACTGTTCTTCCGTTAGAGACTTTTGTATTACATATTCTATAGTAACTTAACTCTTCTTCCGTTAGTTACTCTTAAAACCTTACATATACTTAGTAACTTATCTCTTATAAGTGAACTCTAAGAAGTGAACATTCCTTAAACACACACTTTCCCCTCATCTGCGTCTGTAGTTAAATTATAAGCGAACGTCATAACTCTGGGCCTCGACCTTAGGCCGCGGCCACACCGAGCGCTATAAATCTCAGCTGTCAGGATCAGGTGACACCACCTTCTTTATGTTTTTTCCCAAGCCATTTTACGGAAAAGATAAAAATCTTTACATATTTTGACGCTGCTTTACGGACTTGATTCTCAAATTACGCGTGTTCATTACATAATACTGAGAATGGACCAGTTTTCTTTGTAGAGTTTTTCATTTTGTTTGGGAGAAAAATTAGTCATAATATTTGTCATCTGTGACCTTCTGCTTCTGTGTTGTTGTGAGTACCTATGTAAATCGCTCTTTATAATAATCGAGTTGCGATGCTAAGACCAATTTTCTTCAAATCTGTGTTGAATTATTTATTATTAAAAAAAAAATCGGTAGTCATCGTGTTGGTCATCCATCCGTAAATTTTGACTTGAATTTACTTCAAAACGAATATTCACCAACAACGATGAAACTACATACCTACCTAATATATAAAAGCTCTTGAAGTGATCCTTGATCAAAAAAAAAACGAATTATCGAATTAAAACTCCTTTTTTGCGTTGAATTTGAACTTAATTGTAATAATAGTGGCAATTCTGAGTGTCGCAAAAGCTAAACTAAGCTAACTAAAATTGTTGCCGTCCCTTTCATAGCGATGGGAATAAAAAGGATGGCAATAGTTTTAGTTAGGTTAGTTTAGCTTTTGCGACACTCAGAATTGCCCCCAATATAAATTAAAGGACATACCAAGAGCTCTCTCATATGACATTAAGTTTCATCACTGTTGGACAATTTTGAAATCCGAGCCTAGGTTTACTACAAAAGAAGCCATTATTTTTTAATTATAAACGATTTCAATTCAAATTATAGCTATCGTAACAGTTTCACAAGGAATCTAAGAAGAAGTGAGCCAGCATGACATGTAATGATGTCTAAAAACGAATTAGTGTCATTCACGTTTTAGTGCCTAAAAACGTCCAACCTACAATAATTACGACAGTAAAAATTTGCCATTTATAAATCTTTTAAAAAAGTCAAATGGCGATTTCAACACCGTCTTGTACCGGTCAACGTTTATAGTAAACAAAAGGTTTAGCTCCCACGTAATTTTAGTACCTACGCAGTCTCAAGCAAAATGTGATATAAATTAAGTGGTTTATGTCAAAACAATGAGGTATTGTCCGCTTTATGAATCACCAATCTTAATATCGTTTATACTCATCCGCATTTGCAAGTTCGTCTACTGCACACCAATATCCCTACATCCAAGAATGTTTACGACCCACGGACTTCATCAGAGAAACAGAAAGTAAACTCTATCATCCAAACCACAAAGACAAATATCCATTGCAATAAAATTGACGATAAAACTCTACCGAATCGTCACATACAGTTTCCACAACTGCTAAATCTGTGAGATACGGTCTTATACGAAGCAACGTGGATTTCCAAATGTACGGTTTAACCGTACAAAAACTTGTGCGTATTTCCATTGCTCGCTTTACTCACATATCCCCGAAAACAGCGAGGGAGCGCAGCAATGTATAAAACATTAGTAGATACAGAAAAGTAGCGGAGCGTAGTGACTGGCGTCTATGTGTACCCCGCACCGCAGTGGGCAAAACGAAAATATATTACTTTTCCGAAGATTTAGGAGTGTTTGGACCGAACAATAATGTCCGGCTTTTGTGGAAAAAGATAGATGGCAATGCATAGGTTACATGGAGCGAAGGTTTTTCTATTGTGGACGAATAAAACTCAGCGCGGAACGCAGTGCTGTTATTAATAATATTTATGCTTTCTGTACATTACTTAGCCTATTGTTAGAGAAAAGATTTTCCGTAATTTCTGTCTAGGAAAATTCGCGCAGCTTATACAAGAGACAATATTTTTGTTTAATATATTGGTGTCCAAGCAACTCTCTAACAATAGGATCTTTTATCTTGCAGGCTCATTCAACCATTAGCTGACTATCTCAAGAAGATGAATATTTTGTTCTATGGGTACCTATACACAATAGTTTACCCTCCTATTCTCAATCTTTATAAATTCTATTTCTCAACAACTTACTTCATCGTACCACCTCTATGCAGATGATCTCCAAATATACACGCATGCTTCAGTTGATGAGCTTCCACGAGCTATTGACACAATCAATAATGATCTGAGTCGCATTTTGAAATGGAGTAATTCCTATGGCATCAGAGTAAATCCTCTTAAAACCCAGGTCATTATTGTCGGTGGCTCTCGTATGATAGCTAGAATTGACTGGACTAGCCTTCCGCAGGTCATTTTTGATGGCGCGCATATATCGCAAAGTGCTATAGTAAAAAATTTGGGTATTCTCATTGACAGACAACTTTCATGGGGGCCGCAGTTATCTGAAATAAGTCGTCGAATGTTCGCATCCATGAGTTCTCTTAGGAGACTGCGGAACTTCCTTCCAATTGCCACCAAAATTTCGCTTGCCCAGTCTCTCCTCCTTCCCATTCTTGATTATGCCGACACATGTTACTTAGATATCACGGAACAGCAACTCAACAAACTTGAGCGACTGCAGAACTTGGGAATTCGGTTCGTATTGGCCTTCGCAAGTATGACCATGTTTCTGAGTTTCGTAGTAAGTTAAAGTGGTTACCTATTCGACTTCGTCGCAACTCTCATCTTCTTAATCTATTATATAATATTTTATTTAACCCTTGCTCTCCACCTTATCTGAAGGAACGTTTTCAGTTTCTTCATGATTCTCATTCTCGCCCCTTGCGCTCCTCTGACACTCTACAACTTAAAACTCCTATCCACACCTCCTCTTACTTTAAGAACTCTTTTACAGTGCGGGCTGTGAGTTTATGGAACGAACTGCCGGTTGCTATCCGACGTGCTAAGACTATTTCCTCCTTTAAATCGATGCTGAGGGAGTACTATTTGTCCTGTTGTTGCTAACTTGTCATCATATTGTGTTTCTTTTTCTGTTTTTTTATTATTTTATTTTTATTTTTTATTTAACAAGGCCTATAATAGGTACATCTTTCTAAAACATTATCTAAGTAGGTATATATTTATAGTAAGTATATATTATCTTAGTATATATATTATTTGTATGTAAGTATAAGTAATTTGTAGGTATATACTTAATAAAGTAGGTTTATGTTTTGTTTTATTTACATTTATTATGTAAGTATAAGTAGGTATTTATTTGTGTAGGTATGTTATGAGTGTAGGTAAATTTTTATAATACTTAGGTTCTTTTATATTTAATGCCCCATATTATTTTATATTGTCCATTATCCATCCGTAGGTTGTCTGGTAGAGATCGCTTTTTAGCGATAAGACCGCCGATTGTATATCATAGGAAAGTTTTTGTTTTTTTGTTGTTTTTTATGTGTATTTGTAAATTATGGTGTGCAATAAAGTATTTTCTATCTATCTATCTATCTATCTACCCTCAGAGTTTGCCCTTGTTCGTAAATGTACCTATGGTAAGGCATGTGTAAAACTAGAAATAAAGTTAGTTAAGCCTACTTTTCAAGCAAAACTGTCAAAAAAGCTTCTATAAAACTTTAATTTTATAGGAGCTCGACTTTAAAAAATAAATAACATATTCAACTAAAATCGCATGTAATTTCTTTAGGGATTGTGTTCCCGCTATCAAACGGAATCTCTAAACTAAATAATGCCTCTAAATTAAAAAAATATAAAAAGAACGACTTTTATTGAAACAATAAATTAGGTATTTATACTAATAAAAATTCAAATAGCATCCGTTAAATACTTACTTATTTGAAAACCACGTTAGAAATTGGTACGCGAACGAATAGCGGATGTGCTTTATCAACAAATTCGTGATTTATCTGAACCGCGCTTCATGCATTTGTTATGCATCAAATATTTTGCTGTACATTTACAAAATAAAATAAATTACGTTCCAAAGTTTAATTTTATTTACAAATTCTTCAATAGACTGGCAACTGGCAAGAAAAAACTATACGAGTTTTTAAAAAAAGTTTTTAGAAAATGCAAAAAGTTTAGCTTGCGTGGATTTGAACACGCGCTTACATCTCCAACCCTTTCTCATTCCCAATGTCTAAATGTTTTCATTCTATCGTTTTAGATGTTTCTATCGTTTTATCGTTTTTCGTCGTGGATAAAAAAAAATATCCTACCTTGAGTTTCTATTGCAGTTATGTATCTCTTACATACAAAGTTGCCCTTTGTTATTTGTAAAACAACATGCAAGAAACCTGTTTTCTTTACAAGGAAACGCTCGTAAACAATCCAGATTAAACAGCCTACTTATAATTTGTCAGTTGGCATGACGCCGGTCAGTGAAACTGCGCACACGCATCGTGCTTTGCAGAGGAATTGCTTATTAAACCAACCCTATTTAGGTACATGACCTGAACCTAAATAGTACAAACAGCCTTCAAAACAACCAAAACAGAATTTTAAAATCAACTGTAATGTTATGAACACAGAGTCGAAAATGTTTTCAGTTTTTTTCTTTTCTATTTGGTTATGGTCGTCAGTACAGTTAGTGTAGAATAGAAGTTGTTAATTATAATAAATTATATCAAGGTTTAATATTGGTATCGTAAGTCTATATTGAAATAATAGTGGCAATTCTGAGTGTCGCAAAAGCTAAACTAACCTAACTAAAACTATTGCCATCCTTTTTATTCCCATCGCTATGAAAGGGACGGCAACAATTTTAGTTAGCTTAGTTTAGCTTTTGCGACACTCAGAATTGCCCCCATTATTACAATAATATTAGATGGTATTCAATAAAGGACAGGAAAAGTCAAATACCATCGAGGTAGTATTATAGAGCCACAATCAGACAAATAAAATGTAAACGCCAAAACTCGGCGCACGCTACGTAGTGCGCAGAGTTTTTCTTTTTTGCGTACAAGCGACATTGAACATTTAAACAAACGACATAACGTCTACATTCAAATGTCAAATGTCATTGTAGAACATTGAATTTGCACGCACATTTTTTGAGTGTTGTCAGCTATTAGATTGTGACTCTTTAATACTACCTCGATGCAACGACGATTAATATTCGTCTTTGCTCGATGTCAAATACCAAAATCAAGTCAAGTCGATGTCAAGTACCAAGAAAATTAAGGTTCTATTCATAATGCTGTAAAAAATATTAATTGCCTACCTCTTAGGTACTTACATCAAATTTTTCGTTAACGTGTAACGTGAACTTACAAATTAATTTGATATTTTGTTAGTCGAATATGAATTAAACATTAGTCAATAAGGTGGTCTTCTTAAACAATATTTTTTTTTATGTAACTTGTCCGAATTTTACAGTACTCAGCTGGATTTTAATTTAAAATGAACTCTCTCGCGTTTAAAATAGGGATCAAATTTAATCTCTCCAACTCCAAATCAATGTAACCAATATCTCTACGTCGTAGAGGAGGCTCGTTTAAGTCTTTTCTAGGATTTTTCGGTAAGAAGTAAAATGTCTAAAGTTTTACGTTCAGTAAACCATTATTGGCATTAAAGTTCAGTCACAAAACAGTAGGTAGTTCTTTGGTCTACTAAAAACTGGCAGTCTTTTTTTTATGTTGACTGGTAGTAATACTCGTAGGTAGGTACCTATGCGATTTAGATAAACTATCAATTAAATAGTTTTAATAATTGCCTTCACAACATGTTGCATAATTTTGTGGTAAATAGTGAAAACTATTCTGTACAACAAATTTTATAAATAAATTAAAAATATGTTTTTATATTCAACTCAAAGCTATATATAGATTTGAACTTTTTTTTTTTTTCTAAACTGAAACTGTATAAACTAATAATAGACATTTACACAGACTTAAGTCTTAATATTTGTTGTAATTTGTAATCGGAAATAGTTAGACGATGATAATAGGACGAGGGGTAGTCAGCAGCAAATCAAAATTATCGACTACAATAATTAGTAGGTACTCCATTAAGTAAAGCTGAGTTTAAACAGGATAATTACTTGTTACAATACAAACATTACCTAACTTCACAAGCTCCATACAATTTGCTTGATAGTAGAATTCGGCGCGAAGTATGCCAGTGTAATTTATTGGCGGTAGGGCAACTCTCATTAAGGACAGGGTTACCTCGCCACCTGTAGAATGATCCGCCCGGATAGATTTATTGTTCATTACAACTTCTGGTTTTACTATACTGTGGCTTTCTAAATAGTACAGGTAAAGTAGTTATTTTAATTAGTTTTTTTTATTTATTGCTTAGATATTTGGAAGTTTAAACTTCGTAATCGCATAAATAACATTTTTTCGAGCTTTCGATATTGCTAGCTACATTCAAATACTTATAAAAAAATGTTTTTATTATATTTTGGATCAGATCACTTAATTTTTTTTGGATTACATTTTTTGTTTTACAAAGCTGAAAGAATATCATCCAAATATTTTCATAGTTTGGTTGTTTTCACCTGATGTCGACGACGCCATGCTCCCGACTGCCGCGTCCCACTGCAAGCGGCACGCGCACCGCCCATAAACATGTCACAGCGCACGTCGCGATTTACGACCTCTCGCTCTAACGTACCCATAACTTAGCCAAACAAAAGGGAAAGCTATAACGCTCATCGGTCCCATGCGGATACTTTAATTTACGCACACATAGGTGAGAAATGAGCTAGTTTGCGATTTCAAATGCGTGTGTGTGATAGATTTTCAGACGGTTTGCTGAGTAATGTATGAGAAGTTTAGTAAAAAAATGTAATTATACAGAAATGTTCAGTTTCAGTTACTGAAGTTACGTACATTTTTATTTTTTTTAAATATTGCATGATCATTTTGGAATGCATTATCGGCAAATCGTGCATGTACTGTGCAAGTCTTGTTCTCGGGGTATCAACGGGCTCGCTACGCTCCGACTCGGCGTCGGCGGAGAGTCTAATGGCTTTATCTCTTTCTAACACACAATTCCCAGATCGTAAATCTCGAAATGGCCGCATGTAGGTTACGCACGCCGTCCACGAGGTACCGAGGGAGCGCATAAACTATAGTTTTCTCTGTTTTATTACGTGTTTTACTGTGCGATAAAGGAGATCGGACTATTCGGGGGAAATCAGCTGTTCGGGGCATGCTTTAAACGCGCAGAGGAATGTGGCGAACGAAATGTGATGGTGAAACGCTACGAGTGTTGCTCTACTTCATTTTTGGTTGGTTCATCTATGATAAATTTTACAATCCTATTGTTCAAGACTAGTAAAGGTTAATGCAAGTAGAGACAAAAAACAAAAAAAATATATAATTATGATCACGACTGGTATTCCCATGGTGCGGTAGATTTTTTATTTTTTTATTTTCGTACTTTTAACAGTATAAGGTGTAGTCAGAGGTATATTCAAATTTCATAGTACCTACATTGCGTACCGACGTGTAAAAAAGTTTATAAGTAAGTTATATTTGTCTTTGCGCTGGTGAGTTGTTGTTTTGTGACAAATAATGACAATGTGTGGGAACACATTACAACAATTTGCCTAATATAACCTTTTCTATTCACCAAACTCAGACGCTTAGTAGCACCTAAGTAGGTACGACAACTTAGAAATGGGTAAGGCTTAGATATTTTTTTATACTTTGAATCATCAATCAATCAATCAATTAATAACACATTATGTAGGTAGTACCTACTCTAACTCTTCCACCGTACACGGTCGTCCTTTTTTGAGTAGGAAGGTATTAATATAGGAGTCGCTACTTTGATGTATCATTTAAAGCTAGTAGGTAGGTACTACCTTAGCATGATGAGTTTTTAAACAAATACTATGTTTCTTATTAGCACAAGTTCTAAAAAAGGTATTTTTTTTATAATGATACTGGTAAAATAATCGTATGTCTAAAATAAATCGAATAAAAAAAACATGATAAATTGTTTGAATGTATTTAACTAAGCATTTATATAATTCCAAGTGCAAATAAACAGTACGTTATTTAGGGTACCTCCTTAGTTATAAATTATTCTGAAAACTATATCGGAATATTGTTTACCTATATCTAAAGGTATGTTATCTAAGTATACCATAATTGGCTTGCTCTACACACTACAGCCCTACAGCCTGTTAACAATTCAGAATTATTAATATTAATTTAGTAAGAAACAGCTTAAAAATATCATTACAATCATAGTGATTTAAGTAATTGAAGTTAAAAGGTTTAAGGTTTACTTAAATCACAAATTTAAAAAACATTTCTTCAAGTAGGTAACATATAAAAAGTTGATATTGTGATTTTAAATAAAAACTTCATCATGATTTTGATTCAGCCCGATCTCATCCACTGCTAGGCATACTCAGCCATAGCAATTCCATAGCCTTCAATTGCGTATACCACCAATCTCTACAGTGTAGTCCGCCGCTCACCTCATTCAAGTCTAGCCCTCTCAGCGGATGTTATATATCGTCAATCCATCGCGCTGCTGGACAACCGACGCTTCTGTATCCGGTATTTTTATAACTTTAATCGTATGTTTATTAATCTATTAAAAGTTATTTATCATTCGAAACGGACAATACTGACGAAAACTCTATTGTTTTCAAATAGGCATAACATTTTTAATTGAATGCAAATCATTATAATGGTATATAATATTGGAAAATATATACTATAGAATTGGCATAATACAATAGAGCTAGATCGTACCTACGTATACTTACAAGAACAATACATTTGTATTGAAGAATTTAACGAGGCGATTTTACTTAAGCTATTTTACCTAAGTAAAAGGCTCAATAACGACAATTTCCTTTATCTAACTGAAAATAAAACACAAATACCTACTTACCTAACTTCCACAAATAACCACACGGCTGCACCGAGCGACAGTTACAAATAGACTGACAGCGGACCATATTTCGCAAGCGGCTATTGGAGGGGAAACAAAGATGGCGCTTACATAATGGCATCTCATTGGATGACTGGAAAAATGACTCCTTTTCATAATGTTTGAAGATTCATCTGTAGTTGGGTAACTTCCTATTGTATTGTAGGTACTTTTCTTGTATCGTAATCAATTGATTTTGACGGACAATATCAAATTTTAACTGAAAAGGTAAGGAGATTTCAAGCTAATTGATTTTAATCTAACTTGAAGATTCAACTCGAAATAATTATTATGTGTTTATGTTTTTTATCACAAATCTATTTTTAAGTAACTAACTGCAATAAAAACAAACCTACGTAGGTACTTACACATTTTTTTATATAAAATATCTCCTACTCAACGTAGGTTAGGATTTGGTACCTAGGTAAACATTTAAGATTGTAAAAAATAACGATATAAAAAATTCAAAAAATATTATTTTATTTTAGTTGTTAGCATTTTCATGGGAGCTGAAAGTTGAAAATTTAAAAGTATAATCCAAATCCCTATGAAAAAATACCCTAACTGCAATTTGAGATTCGTTATTAGTCAGTCATCCAATACAAAGCTTCTGTCATGATGTTGCAAGTTTTGCTTTGTCAAACGTGTATTTGTATGGTCTAGGTACATTAAGATTAACATTAGTAAGTAAATGATTGATATTTTTAAATCAAATCCCGAACAAAAATAAGAATGGATTAGATTAGGGTATTCGTTATTACATAACCGTGGTTGCTATATTTAAAACAAGCTTCCACCCACAACATGGCTCCGTGGCACTAACCCAGACAAAAAGTCGCCTTTGTGCTGTTCCAAGTCAGAAACAAATATGAACCTACATAAAAGTTTCAGCCCAATCTGTTCAGTAGTTTTTGCGTGAAAGATATATAAGCATCCATCTACAACTACATAATACATCTTTGAATACTTTCGCTATTATAATTACTAGTAAGATGTATAAAACTGGATAACATACTACTTTGAATTAAGTTCAGGATGCAGCATTTGATAAGATTCAACGATCTCGGGTGTACGCCATCAACATGAAAAACAATAATAAAATAGTTAAATTATAACAATTCAACATTTTCTATGTTTTGGCTGAAAAACGTTAAACTAAAACATTCTGGTAGCGCTTAGGTAGAGCCACTTTCATATCGCTCGTGCCGGCATCAACGTCTGGTGCATCGAACGATACAAGAAACTTTATGACGGCGCACTTGCTCAGATCGGCCGTGGGCAACCGCTGCCGATACAATTCTAGCCGGACCGTCCGATTATCCGATTAATAGTTTCGATTAAAGTCTCTGGAGTTCTGGACGCTGGATTAAGGGAGGGTGGTGTCCTTTTGGTGTGCGATTTAGTGCGGCGCCGCGGCGTGAGGCGTCGCGGGGGGAGTGCCGTCGCTCGTAAAGCATCGGCCGCCACATTCTCCTGACGCGCGGCTCGGCGACAACGCGTTGCGTAACCGCGCCATAAACAACAGCGCGACGTGCTCGGCTCCGCACCTGACTTACCACGTGCGCCGATTACGTATTGCGCTCATGCTCATCTAAAACGCTGACGCGTGACTGAGTGAAACGGAACTCTTTTTGCTGTGAGTTTTGTGAAGAAGTTTGCGGATGGCGCGAGAGCGTTAGCCGTCGGCTAGCCGCGGCCTAAGGTGAGTTTATTGCCGATTTACGGCTCCCGAGCTCCCGAGCTCTGAGGGTCCCGTACGCTCTGTTTGTAGAACAAACTTTGCCGAACTGTTTACATCGTATAATAAACGCTCGGATACAGTTTGAGCGAAACACGAGGGAGAAGCGAATTGATATGAATAGCCTAGCCGGCTTTGAATGGATTTTTATTGACTCACACACCGGTGTTTTCATATGCGTATAATTTGAGCTAAAAATCGTACACATACTTACATAAATATCTGTATTAAGTACTTACATCTCTATCTTTCATTAAACATTGCAAACGAATGAAACATGAAAAATGCTACTCAAAACTTTTTCAAACTAACTAATTATGGGTCGTAAAAACCCTCTCATTGACATTTAAAGTACTAAAAACACCCATTAAATCCATCACATATAATTTCAACACACTAATATACTATTTTCTTAGCCGTCGTTATTCACATAAATCATTAGAAATGCAATAAAATGTGCTTTAAACATTGTAGTTTATAATTTATCTAGTACCATACCTACCTACCTACCAAATATTTCTATAATATATTAATTCATCTCTCTATAATAGCCTCGTTCACATTTGAAATACTATACTAAATCTGGAATATTCATAAAGTAGATTTACGTTAACAGTAGTCGTATCCAGTAGTCGCTAAGACCAAAAAGGATTTTACCGTAATGACCAATCAAATTAATCTCAAATGCTGAAATACTTTGATCTCTATAACATTGGACGTAAGAATGAAAATGTGCCAGTCGATATTATCTAACAGCTCTTTTGTATTAAATCATCAATTGAAAATAGAATTCACAAGTGTTGCTTTTAAGTTAATTAAAATTGATTTTAATAAACCCATTTAAATGAAGTGTGTCTATGACTAACTATGACTAACATAATTTTATGTGTAGGCATTTTATTGTACGATATAATTAATATTTTATAAGAACATAATAAGAAAGCGTAGGAGCCCTTGTAAAACGTCATTAAATTCCAAAACATCAAAATTTGTTTAGCCGTGTCTCTACGGTATTCAAGTATCCAAAAGTAGTACCTACGTGAGTATTTTGATAGGGTTAAACAAAGTAGTTATTTAGCGTAGGTAATTTACCCATACCACATAATTACCTACCCTAGATTACTGTTTAAACGGTAACGTACAATTAGATCAATTGAATTCTAATTATACGGAATAAAACCGTTTAATATTTGCGTAACTTTTATGAGTAAAGTCGATTAATTTTTAAAATTTAATTATGAATCAAATACTTATTTTTTTTTATTAAATGTGCAACTAGTGTTACTTGTAGATGAGTTAATTCGATTAGATTTTTACCATTCATTTTAATTTAATATCTACTTAATTGGTTTAATTAAATTACTTTTTCTGAGTAAAAGCAATTTTATGGATCTTAAGGTTGATTGAATTTTCAAAGTTATATTTTTTAATTAAGAATTAATTGGCACTACTGTTTTTATCTATTTTAATGTGTATTCGATTTTCTAATTAATATAACTTCACTACCTGTTTTCTAAAGACCTTTGAGTTAATATAATATTACCAAAAATACTTATAATACTTAATTATTCAGTTATACATGGTTCGCAATTCTGATGTAACACACTTTTTCATCCTGCTACTTAATGCAAGGAGTAACACACACAAGCAAAACTGCCATTATAAACTTTCAATATTGTAGACACCGTTTAACACTATGTCCATTCTACGGACCCCTAAAAATAAGGCCCTCAACCAATCCTACAATAGGTATGTCTACATTACATAAAACAAATAGTAACAATAAAAAAAAAATATTAAATAAATCCTTAGACAATTATTCCCAAGCTAAGCAACTTAATACTTAAAACTTAATATTGAAATATTCACTTCAAATAAATTAAAAAAAGTGTTATCACACTTTCGTTATGACCAGAATAGATACTCTAAAAACTTCTTAATATCTTGTTACCTACATCAAATATTACTTAAATAAAATAAAAAAATATGGTTCTTCAGAGCTTACATTTTAAAAGTGTTACACTTTCTTATGTCCAGAATTAAAAGTACTTATACCAATCACTCAAAATACATAGTTATTTAAATTTTCTTCTAGGATAATTATAGGCAGTTAAAAAAAATTGCTCAGCTTTGCCTAGCCGAAGGACACAAACGGCTGAATGAAAATAGTTTTTATAAATAAAAAATAATGACTAGAAGAAAATCTTATATACTTAGATACATATAATATTGTACCTCCCAACTTACCTGTTTATATAAAGGTTCTTTCACTTTTTTATATCCAGAATACTCGTTTTCTAATGACTGACCCCATAAACACATCAAATAATGATTTACTTTAAAACATCTAAATAGCTGAAATTAGGGTACACCTCAATACTCACGGATTTAAATGTCCACAAACACTTCCTTATGTTCAGAAAACTCGTTATCAAGTACTGACCACTCATTGCGCCAGCGCACACTGTTTGTAATTCAGCTCAAGTTCGCGGCCATATTTGTCTTATTTCCCATCACCCTTGTTAGATCGCAATCTTTGTTTGTTATTCAGTGCTCTCTGCAAGGTCTTGGTGACTCAATTTCTTGAGTAAGATTATTTTATTCATCAAATACAACGCACTATTTGTAATGCTAGATATTGCCTTAAATCATAATGTTTTTTATTCGAGCTGGCTACTCTAGGTCTTATTTACAATTTATTAACGGTAAAAAAGTAATTCTAAAAATATAAAATAATTAACACTAATTAATAAAATTATTATATAAATCAATAATAATATAAATGTATATCCTTGGACATTACACACAGTGCCATCTAGTCCCAAGCTAAGCAACTTAATTCTTGGGATATGGTTACATAGATAAAAAGAAGTGAAAAAAAAATACATAGAAAAAAAGAACTTTATAAAATTTACTAAATTAAAAAAACGTAAAATTCAACTGATAACATCTCAACTAAATCTGTTCCTATTTTTATTCAAGTGTGAGATATATTTATGAGTTAGATTGTAGGTACACTTGAATGAACAAACTCATGTTATTATTATTCATACTAAATTTAGATTTTTTTTTAATCTGACTCTGTTTTTTTGAAATTTATAATCTAACTTTTAAATGCGCACCTAAATTAATGTTTTTTCTTGTAATTTAAAACAGATGGTAACAGATTTCATAACAGCCATCAGGACTCGTAAGAAGTTTGTTAGTTGATTACGAATAATGAAGTAGAGTTTAGTGTGTAGCAATATAAATATACAAATATATTTATAATTCAAGTATTGAGAGCACATATAAATAATTACAAATATATTATAGACTAGTGAGAGGATAAACTGCACCATTATAAAACAAAAAGTCTATCCGTTTGACAAATTTAGCACGTTATTAAGGCATGCATGAATTTGTCCGAACGGTTATTATCATCCCAAGTCATAGTCACACAATACTTCTGTTTTTGCAGGCTCAAGTGCAATTCACTGAACCTGTTATATCCATAAAAAGACGCCGCATACATCTGCCTCATCGAATTTGATTAAAGTTCATGTTTATTTATCACTTATTTACTTAAACAAGACTGTTCAGTGGGAAATGAAAATATTATAGTTTTTACATTGACGGGTGTGACTGCCGGTTAGACCCGTTGACGCTGGAGTTTCACTTGTTTTCACTTACTGCGTTTTACCTTATTATGTGCGGAGAATGGCTGCCAGATGCATTGAGTTTAACATTACCTAAAAATTATTTTTAATGGGTATATGGGCGCGTGTGGTCACAATGAGTTATTGTGATACCTACTGCCTATTTATATTAACGAACAGAAGGTAAAGAAAATACTATGAAATCCAAAAACATAAATTTGTTGACTGATTGGCAATTGACATATTTGTGTCAAGTCCAAATTCAAAATTTATTCACATTTTCTTATTTCTAAAATTACAAAATAGTTTACATACTTCTTAACAAATAGAATGGTAATGCGTGAATGAAATAAAATAATTACTTATAGATAAATATAAATAAGTTCACCACATCACTCCCCCCAAGAGACCGAGTCTAACGGGCGATAATAGTCTGGAAAATGAACTTGGCGTCCAGAACGAGTTGTTTGGGAAGGACTAGCAGAAGAACTTGTTTTAGAAGAAATCGAATTGGGTAGTGACAGTATATAGGCTGGTTTCAGCCTATCAATCGATACTGTCACTATCCTGCCTTTAACCTTTATTTTAAAAGTTTTGGCAGTTTTTTCGATGACTTCATGCGGGCCTGTATATGCAGGCTGCAATGCACCTCTCAATGCATCCTCTCTAAGAAAAACGTGTGAACAGGACAGAAGATCTTTGTAAATAAAAACTTTGTTATTCGAGTGATGCGAAGTTGGAACTGGCTGAAGATTATTGGCAAATGATCTGATACGAGCAGAAAACTCGGTAATGTCAGTCGTACATTTGTCAATTTTGTCGCCAAAGAATTCGCCTGGAAGGCGTAAAGGCTCCCCATATACTAGCTCGGCAGAGGAAGATTGCAGGTCTTCCTTGAAAGAACTTCTTATGCCGAGTAATACAAGAGGTAATGCCTCAATCCAACTACTACTATCAGCGTGGCACATTATAGCTGCCTTTAATTGGCGATGAAACCGCTCAATTAAACCATTGCATTGAGGATGATAGCTTGTGGTCTTACAATGCTTAAAACCAATCAATGTTGATAGTTGGCTAAATAATGCTGATTCGAATTGCCGACCACGATCAGTGACGATATCAGTCGGACATCCGAATCGAGCTATCCATCCTGATAAAAATGCTTTGGCCACTGATTCTGCAGTGATATTGGTGAGAGGGACAACTTCTGTCCATCGCGTGAAACGATCGATGGCTGTCAAACAATACCTAAAATCACCAGCTGGAGGTAACGGTCCGATCAGATCTAGGTGGACGTATTTGAATCGCGCTTTAGGTAAATTGAGTGTGCCTAAAGGCGAAGATACATGTCGATTTACCTTTGCGCGCTGGCAAGCCAAACACGCCTTAGACCAATCGCGACAGTCTTTCCTCATCAGCGGCCAGACGAAGCGTTCTGCCACTAATTTTGCGCTGGCATTAGCGCCGGGATGGCTTAGCGAGTGCAAACTATCAAAAACTTGTTTGCGTAAGGACCTGGGAACTAGGGGCCTGGGAGTCTTTGTGCTGACATCGCAGTACAGTTTATGAAGACTTCCAGGTATGCTCAGTGTTTGAATACGCAAACTAGTCTCGTCTTTCAGAAATTGGGCTAGTTCGAGATCTGAGTTTTGGGCTTTGGCAATAACTTCTAGATCTACCGGACTTTGCAGTTCATCGACCCTGGAAAGCGTGTCAGCAACAACATTATCTTTTCCAGCGATGTGTTGAATATCAGTCGAGAACTGTGAAATGTAGTCCAGGTGTCTAAACTGACGCGGGCTGCAGTGTGCCTTCCTTTCATGGAATGCAAAGCACAGCGGCTTGTGATCAGTGTAGATAGTAAAAGTTGAAGCTTCTAGCCAGTGACGGAAATATTTGACACTCTCGTAGATAGCAAGGAGCTCTCTATCGTACGGTGAATATTTCTGTTGCGTAGGGCTCAATTTGCGTGAGAAAAAGGCTAGAGGTTGCCAATTGCCATCTTTGAACTGATTCAAAACTCCACCCATAGCAAAATCTGAAGCATCGGTTACTAAACCTAACTTAGCATTCGAGTCAGGATGGGCCAGTAATGCTGCATTACAGAGGCTATCCTTACATGCTTCGAAAGCTCTTAACGAGTCTCCACTTATATCGACAGGCTGCGAAGCTTTGATGGAGCCAGTTAGTAAAGCATTCAAGGGCGCTTGAACTTTGGCTGCTTGGGGAATAAACCTTCTATAAAAGTTTACCATACCCAAGAACCTTCTAAGCAGCTTGGCTGTCTTGGGGACAGGGAATTCTTTGATTGCCAAAACTTTACCTTCCAGAGGTTTAGTTCCGCGTTGAGAGATGTGGTAGCCTAAAAATGTTACCTCTGACTTACCAAAAACACATTTAGCGGTATTTATGAGGATTCCGTAGTCCCTCATCCTAGTGAAAAGTTCACGCAGGTGGGCTTCATGCTCAACCTCGTCACGGCTAAATACTAAAAAGTCGTCGAGATAAGGGTAACAAAAATCTAGACCTCGAATCATCTCATCAACAAACCTCTGGAACGTCTGTCCAGCGTTGCGCAAGCCAAATGTCATATAAGGGAACTCAAAAAGTCCAAAAGGCGTAGTTAATGCGCATTTCGGAATGTCATCTTCGAAAATAGGTATCTGGTTGTAAGCCTTTACCAAGTCGATGGTGGAGAAAATCTTACAACCAGATAGACTGTGAGCAAAATCATGTATATGACGTATGGGGTACTTATCTGGGATCGTCCGAGCGTTGAGCATACGGTAGTCACCGCACGGCCGCCAACCTTTATCCTTTTTAGGAACGAGGTGCAGCGGGGATGACCAGGGGCTCTCCGACGGACGAGCAGTCCCATTCGATAACATTGCCTCGAACTCTGACCTAGCAATTTTCAACTTGTCTGGTGCCAGTCGTCGAGGGGTACATGATACTGGAGGGCCTGGCGTGGTGCGAATATGATGAACTGTGTTATGTTTAGTTGTGCGATGAATGCCCATTGGTCGTGTTAAATCTGGAAACTCAGAAAGCAGGTTATGGAACTTAGAATCTCCAGTCACGACTTTTACACTGGATATAAGGCAATCACTGACACTAGAGATTGAAGCTACGGTTGACAAATTAGTGGTCGAATCAAGTAAGCGCTGGTTACGAATATCTACAATAAGATTGTAATGAGATAAAAAATCTACACCAATGATAGGTTTCGTGACATCCGCGACTATGAAACGCCACACAAAATCCCTACGGAGACCTAAATTGAGATTCATTTCAACCCAACCGTAAGTGTCTATAGAGGAACCGTTAGCTGCACACAGTTGATAGTCCGATTTCACACGCTGTCGAAACGCAGATCGTGGTACGACGCACAAGTCACTACCCGTGTCGACCAAGAACTGGACGGCCGATCTGCGATCTGTGACGAATAGACGACCAGTTGTAGTAGGGCAATCTTCAGCCGCCATTACCGACTGCCCCTGTCGTTTCCCGATTTGAAGTCGCAGGGCTGGATGCACTTGTCAGCTTGAGCGCCAAACCTGGAGTGATACCAACAGCTAGGGAACTTCCTGTAGTTGGACATGGATCTCCTCGCAGGTGTACGGCTTTGTCCTCCATTTCCTCGACTTCTTAATGGCCTTTGGTTCCGGGTACGGAAACGGGAACAGACTTCAGCGGTGAGAGCGCTGACTTGTTTAATCAACTCTGTGACCTGTCGAGCCATGATGTCCAATGGCGTATCCACACTGGAACTGGACGTCGCTGCCACTTGAAAGGATGCCGGCGCGATGTCGTGGACACGATCAGCCAAGTCAGCAAGTTCACTCATTTTTTTCGGTGGTGTTCTGTTCGGGGTCACCAGTTATGGGCGCGTGTGGTCACAATGAGTTATTGTGATACCTACTGCCTATTTATATTAACGAACAGAAGGTAAAGAAAATACTATGAAATCCAAAAACATAAATTTGTTGACTGATTGGCAATTGACATATTTGTGTCAAGTCCAAATTCAAAATTTATTCACATTTTCTTATTTCTAAAATTACAAAATAGTTTACATACTTCTTAACAAATAGAATGGTAATGCGTGAATGAAATAAAATAATTACTTATAGATAAATATAAATAAGTTCACCACAGGTAGAAACAAAAAAAAACTAAGGTAAGTAACCAGAAAACTTTTTTAGCAGATACTTACTAGATACTAATTTTATTTAGATAGGTACATATTCAATTATTCAGGATTAATTTCTCATAAAAAATATTAAAACAGATTCTTATTTTAATAGGTATCTACTTAAAGTTTTAACATCTTACACATTTGAATACAAATTTTAATGTAATGTAAACTAGCATTTTACTGAACCTCGCAACCCATTTTAGGTTCAGCAGAAACATCTGTATTGCCGACCGAAATAAGCGTATGCGTATCATTTAGGTATTTACATCTCTGTGATGGATTCAGAGCACGTTTTCACCATCGATCGTTGTAATCGAACTTTTAATTTCAACAAAAAACAGTCGTCGTGTCAAACATTACCAAGTAACAGGTGAATACCATACCTCCCGCACTTTAAAAGCAAAAAATAACATCTGTTGTGCAATGTATGCATCGGTCGTACACACGATCATATCTACTTGAAATACGTCGCAGGAGACAAATTGCAGTCACCTCGAATCCCGGCGCAACGTAATAAACAAACAGCCGATTGTTTTGCTCCCAGTCGACTACCAAATCGCCCTTAACCCGGACTAGCAAAACGCAATATCGTAAGAACAGTAAAATCCAACCTAAACCACCGCTTTAGCTTTGAATCCGCATAATTATCGGATAGGTCATAAATTCCGGACGTGCGGCCATCTTCCTTTATTCCAAATAATATTACGACATCAATTTTGTACCTTTAACTCCAAAAGTCCACCGCACCTTGCGTAAAAAAGTAGCAAGCACATGGTAAGCACGAAAATTTTATCAATTCATGTTACTTGACGCGTCGAGATAAAAACTTGATGCCGATTAATTACACATCGTAAACTGTATAATTTATTACGCGTTCCTTCTTATAATAGTGATCAGAGAAGATCTGTTTTATTCATGCGTGTAACACGTAATATCATTTGTGTAAAAAGTTCTTCAATACAATTTAACGTTCTGTTCCATATTCAAAGTTCCTAGTTCTAAATACAATGACAGAATTGGACCTCACCGAAGCTATTTTAAAAATGGAATGACCAGTGACTGGCTGGCGACAAAACGCCAGACAGAAAATTATGAATAATTTTTTCAATGATCATAAATTGGTGGCAAGTAGAGACGTTCAAAATGTAGATTCAGTAGCGTTCACTTATCCATATTCCCGATGATTTACATGAATGTTACGACCTCGCCGGTTCGATAATGAATGAGATGGTCGTAAGCGACGAAGTCAAGAGAACATTAAAGTCAATAAAATAACCATAAAGTCTATTAGCCGCCATAAACCTCACCGCATCTGTTCAATAACTTGTTTCCAGTACAAATAGTGTTAATTGAATAATTAAAACTTGGTTTTCTTGTTTTATTTGACAATCAAGATTAAAACAATAATGGTTTTTTCTCTCTTTTAAGGTTGCAACTGTAAACTTATTTTCCTAATCAATTGAATAGAAATGTTTTAAGTTCTCTAAGCTTATTCAAGTAGACTTAATGCGTTTAAATTTTGAAGAACAGCGATTCCTTTGTCTATTTTTTATTAACTGAAAAGGCAGTAAATTCAACTGTCAAATGATAAGCAATTGACGATAAAGAACACGGAAACGAACTTTTGTTATGAACCCAATAAATTACCTCAAGGTGTTACGGTATTAGGCTCTACCACAATTCCCAAAACATTCGTTGGGCTAGTAGAACCATTGTAATTACAAATATAATTAGCATAATAATCGCTTACCTGCTATTTTGCAGGTGCATTGTCACGAAGCTTTTGTTTACAATACAATAATACAGTATTGTCCGATTGTGCAAGCATTGCGTAGGAATTTATGACGTAACGGGACTCAAAGTAAACAAAGATTTTTTGAACAAAAGCTTTTTATTTTGCATAGATTTTCGGAATTTTAAGTTTTTTCTTGAGATTGTCATTAAACTAACTGTTTCATGACTAGCACATGTTCTTGTTTTGACTACTGTTATTGTTTTAAACAAAGAGTTTTTGTTCTATGGAGAAATGCTACTGTTTTGCATACGTTTATTCTTAGACTTTTTTTAGACTTGTCTATTAAACAATCTGGTATTGTGAGTCATAATGCTTCTCAAGAACTATATACAAAACAGTAAAGTTTCTGTTTCCGTTATCTAGTAATAGTTTTTCTTAAACTTTCGCGATCACAATTCATATTTATAAATACATGGACACGGATATCTAGTAATTTTTTTTTACTTAAAAATATATTAAGAAAGTTCTGATTAAAAGTGCCACAAATTCTAAACTGTAATAACTAATAAAATATTACATTAAAAAGGTTTTGTGTGTAGTTTGTCACGTCTAGCATTTGTTAATTGATCGTGTTTTTCTCGTTAGCGTTATTTATCTTGTTTTAATCTCCTCTATATTATATAGTTTCCTTTTATAAACGGAAATGGATACTTTATTCATCCGCTGCTAATTAAATAATTTATTTGTGAACATGGTGTAGCCTAATTTTGTAATTTAGAGCATCTAAATCATAAATAAATCTATGGGAAACATGAAAATAGTATAAATCGTCTTAGGAAGATGAATGAGTAGATTTTGTTTAATTAGAAATAACAATTTAGGTATTATTTATTGTTTTTCGTTCATTTTGGTTTACTTGCTTTTCAAGTGACTGCAATAGATGTTAGTTTTTTGCAACCTTGTTATTCTTTCAAATTTTTACAACCTCTGCAAATTTTTACCAAATCCTTCTTTTAGCACTTTGGTACGTAGGTACTCTCTTTCGGTCGGTCTTATAAAAAAATACCTTTTGAGATGATTTGGCTTTTGCTACTTTTTTGAAATTTAATAGGTATAGTGAGTAGGTACCTTTAATAAATACCTATAGATTTAACATCTAAATACTGAAACGCTACTTAAATATTTGACCGTATACGTTATTACTTGTCAGATTTGTATAAACAAACCACAAATAATGTCAAAGATTTTTCATATTAACAAACTTTTACCAATATTACGGTAAGTTTTATAAAGCTCATATTCCTTACCAAATTCACATTTACTCACATCTTTCTTAAACTTACAAAACTCATTACAGAGTAATAAATACTTCAGAGTAACTTGGTAGTCCGTCGAAGACTGCGGTGCAAAATTGTAATATTTCAAAATTACTCAAGACTAGCGTTCACTTGAATAATGCGATAACTTTCGAAGGGGTAGCCACCCTGGTGCGTGCCACCCCGGGGCTTGTTTTTGAACTTCTGCTACTGAGTTTGATCAAAATATACTCTCAGAATGAAAAGTCAGTTTCGCTTGACTGAGCTATTTTACGAAAGAGATTGTATTGTAACATAATTGTAGTAAATATTTGTGGCAGACCGTTTCTTTACAAGGTTATGTTGTTTTAAACTAAACTTGAACAGCTTAAACATTCTTAAAACGAGTTTATTTTATTATTATTATCATTTTAGAAAATTTCCACCCACTGTTGGCTGTTGGGTATATAGACCTCCGCTTTATTATGCTATTCTATCCGAACGAAAGAAAGAAAGAAAAATCGTTTATTTTGGTAGGACCTCAAGGATCACTTATGTTTCGTCTTACATGCTAGGTGATTCTAATGCCTGTTCCAACGCGACTCCCTACACCGAACCCTTGTAAGTCTCATCCACTGATTTCCGACCACATTCACAGTGAGTTCATATAATCTAATAAAATGTTACACTAAAGAACATTGAGCTTGAGCAAAGCGCTGAGTAAAATCACAGGTAAAAGTGAGTTGAGTAACTGAGCCGGTGGAAATATGGGACAATTAAGTACAGACGTGCTTGACCTGTGATCTTACATACAGTTGGTAAAGATAGAATCCCGTTATTTTCGTGCAACGAACTAATAGCTTTATTTTAAGTTGTAGTGTTTACATTAAGTACTTGATAGAGTCGGTCTGTGAAGCAAATTTATTAAGGATAAAGTTTAAAATTATTTTGTGACGTGTGTACATTACAAAAATGTTTTATTGTATTCGGTACATTAAACATTTTTTAATCATTTGTTCAAATCCATTGACTATTATTATACTTCAATGTTTGTTTAACAAATCTGACTTCTAGTTGACATGCCGGCGAAAACGACAGAAAAACAAACAATAATAGACAAACAATAAGATATTTTTAGGCCGCATTAATGCTTTCGCAATGGCTTAACGGCTTTGAGAGGCTGGAGCGACTATTTAACCTGCCCTCTAAGCACGAAAGCACTCAGCTGGTACTGTCACTTGCGGACACCGATCCTAATTGTAATTTTTTTATTTGAAAAGAATTTTCAAAATTTTGTCCAAAATTGACAAAGTAATCGGTGCACATACATAAAAAATACAGTGGAACATAGAACCTCCTTTTTTGAAGTCAGTTAAAAAGCAAAATCGTTCGTTGAACACACGTACTATATCTGCAGTAAAGGCCGCACGTGGTATCAACCATGTGATAAACCGGTTGGAGAGCCTAGTAACCTCTAAACGACACAGTTCGAACTCTGAAGGATTTGCGGACTTGCAATAGAAGTTTCTAGTTGGTATTTTATCCCGATTATATAATTTAGACAAGTTCTATAGAATTCACAATTTATGATAGTTTTAAAAAATATTTTATAAGTAATGTATTTTTCTCTGAAAAGCTTTTTTTATGCACTTAGAAATATGAAATAAAATTATTCGAAAAAAAAACAGCAAAACAGTTTAGCATCCGCTTTACTCATTTTTCTTTTTACTCAACCATAAAATAACCTTTTTTCAATGATACCGCAAAATTACATTGAAATGACATTAAATTTGTTGATGAATGTTATAATGCGTAAAAAATACTCGATTAGAATTAAGTTTAAAATATTTGTTTAGATTTGTCAGCAAATCTATATATAGATAAATCATACGTTTATTTTTCCTAAGGTTCTAAGTTTACATAATGAATAATTCATAATTATCGAATACAAATATCGATAAATTGTGCGTTATCAGAACTATCTATGATGACAGCTATGCAAATAGCCTTTACCTCATCTTATAACAAAGTCTTGTTGCTAACGGCCATTTTGATTATGAAACGGATTTTTATAAAGTCGTCTTTTTTCTAAATGCAACCAATGTTAATTGCAAAATTGAGTAAGTTTAAAGTATTATTAGTGCAACATAATAATAATAATAATAGCACACGTGCAAAAGACTGACTCCGCAGAAACATTGATTTAAATAGTGATTCTTACTACAACGCTGCAAAGTACAATTCAGCTCGCACAAGCGCCTCTTTCGATCGTTATTTAAGTGCCTAAAATTTTTCTGGCAATTTTGGTAAATAAACATAATTTATTGTTCAAAATGAAGTCTACTATGTTTTAATTGGTTGTAACGAATTTTATTATTATTATACATTTTAAAGAGCTTAATAACTTGCCAACTTAACGTAGTATTTTTACTGTACTTTTAACTCAAAAAATAATCTCCAGAACTAAAACTAAAGCCGCAAATGGAATAAAGTAAAAGCATAAATAAGAGGAGGTTTTGCGGAGAGCTGCTAACGAGACGGCTCCAAGAGTTGGGAATTCTTCAACTTGAAGATAGAACTAAGTTCGCAGGTGCTGTTACAGTTGGTTAAGCCATAAGGCTGTTTTCAATTTAAACAATTATCTAGATCGTGGACAGTTTTGGAAACTACGGAGATACTTAAACGTAATGGGGAAAAAATAAATCATAAATATGAAAATTACATAATATGAAGTTAATGTACTCTACATGATTATTTAGTCAACGTAGTAAAACTTGTTTTTTGTTAGTTTAGATTTTTTTTTACTCTTTGTTTCTTTTTATTTTTGCATTAAAACAAAATTGATTTTTTTGTTGAAATTTATTCTATTCTATTTTATTTAGCGATAGGTAGTTATAATAAATCAGCACCTTTTGATGTTGCACAATAACAAAACCTTAAAAAAAATGTACTTAACGTCTATTGCCAATTAATCATCTTATCAGCTGGTAACATATTCTGAAAAATATACTCCATAAAAATAACAAAATAAAGAAAGACACTCTTTGTTTCCATGTGCATTAAACCGCCACTTTTTACACCAATCAAATGTCATTATAAATGTTAATTTAGCCAATACCAACCTATCTCGCTTTCTAGAATTCGTATCATGCAATTGTAAGGTGTCGGAAAAACGCTGGCTATTCCATGAAAATGCATTGAGAAACCAGCCTTGGAATGCCACATGCCGTTGTATAAGCGGTACCAATAATATCACAATGCAATTTAATCTCTAACTGTGATGGATTAGTGTTTCAATTATATTGGCAGCAAATTTGTTGATACGACAGTTTTATTTGGCGGTGTAATTGTTTCGACTTTTTGTTTGAGCAAGGTGCAGATATAAATGCGAGAAGCTAAACGTTTTCGATTATATAATGCGATAGTAAGCTAGCAGTTTAATAAAAATATTTTTGATAAGAAACATTTGTGTTCAAAAGAGACTGTATTTCTTTCTTTCCTTACAAATCGTAAAACATTATAATTGTTAAGAATTGAAAAACCAAATCATTCAAAAATTTGATTCATTATTATCTTTTCATTTTAGCATATTTTTATTTTCTGACAAAAACAGTTTGCAGTAAAATTATCTAGAAGTGAAAAGTTGAAAATTGTTTATATCAAGCCTGATCTTGGCACTATCAAAGAATTTATCAGTAAGTGCCTCGGGAATCATTGGAATTTTCACTGAATGCCATTTAAAAATAATATCTTGACTTTAATTACCCTGCGTGTCAACTGGCATTACGCAATTAATACATTTCTGCGATAGGTAGGTATATTAACCGACCTTTGGCCTTTATTTGAAGGGTTCCTGTTAGAATATTCGCACATTTACTAAAATTGTAATTAATCATTTTTGTTTCCAATTGTACTCTATTAAGGAGCATTGTAGATTATGTAGTACACCAAAGATGCACATTTAATAAAAACAAGATTAAAAGAAACAAGTAGACCTTTAGTGTAGTCATTTTCTTTAAAAACACAGTTAGTTTTAGATATTTATCAAAAATTCTAATTAATTAATCTTAAAGTATCACTAAAATTTATTTCGTTGAGAAGTTTTAAATCCAAAAGTGAATTTTTCGACTTTATTTTTGTTCATGTTTAAAACTGTTTTCATTTGCTGTTTTTAATCACTTTAAAGTCTTATCTATACTTGTAAAAAATGCTCAATTGAATTAAACTTCATATTCATGTAATATCAAACCAAACGAGTAATCGAATCAAACAGGTTTTAAAACTTGATAATCTATCTGGGTATCGGCATTTGAAATTACCTGCTTATTACTATCTGATTTCGTATCGATTTCTTTATTTATGATACTACCTATTTATATTTCAGATGGTGTCATTTATATCTAAATATAATTCGATCTATTTTTATTAAGAAAATATCGTTCAATAAATTTTGATTTTTAGTCACATCACACCAAATAATATTCAAATAGATAGATAGATAGATAGATAATTCTTTATTGATTTCTTTAAACTATAATACTTAGTAACAATTTTAAAGAACAAATTGTGAAACCAACTGGCGGCCTTATTGCTAAAAGCAATTTCTTCCAGGCAACCATTAGGGTTACGGAAAATTTGCAGGAAGGCGGTGTGCCTAATACTAAAATTTAAACAATTTCAAAAAAAATAATATAGGTAGGCACTAAAATTACTAACTACTTACATACTTAATAAAAACCTAATACACAAATAAAAAATAATAATATATAGACTAATACATAAACAATAAAAAGAGATGAAAGAGGGAAGAAACTTAATGCTAATCAGCGATGAGTGAGAGGTAGTGACCATGCACCCTAAGTCTAAAAGTGCGATGTGATGATGACTGTTTTATGCTTAAAGGCAAATCATTCCATAGCCGAACAGCTTGAGCTGTAAATGAGCCACTATAGAAGGAAGTTCTCTGAATTGGAGACCTAAGTAACAAATTATTTTGATAGGTTACATGTAGCTGCACAAATCTTATGCATCTCATTTTTTTATATCTTATCTTCATTATGACATAATTATCGTAAGTATTTGCAGACATTATCGAGTGCGAAATCATTCATTTCTCTGTATTGTGTTCAATCACATTGATCAAAGCCTAACCCGCAATGTGTTTATTCCAACAAAAAAACGTCCCATGACCTCGCAACCCATCAGTATCGTAGAAAGGGACTCGGCAAAGTCGATCAAGCTTACATACTTGATTGATAGCTAAAAGGACGCCGATCACAAATTAAAAAACAATAGTGAGACCGTCTGATGTACTTCAATTAAATGCGTCATGAATTTAATTCAGTTTGGCTCTGGTTAAGGAATTATTTTTGCCCTTATGTGCTTCGGGTATGCGGTTCTGAAATAAATTTATTCGTCAAACATAAAGCCTAACAATTTTTGAGTTAGTGTTGAAAGTTTGGTTCATAGTACGTATGTGCTAACGGTATGAAATCTTGTTATGGTATTTTAGGACCCCTGAAGGCCTCCGTCATGGTTTAACGACTTATTTTTAAATAAATAAAATAAAATAAAATTGTTCTCTCAGGCCCTTATTAGATGATTTATACAGAGTCAGGAGGCAAGCTTTGCCTACATTTAACGGGACACTGTAGTGCCTGGGACGTTGTTGAGATGGAATAGGCTTGCCCAGCACCTAAACTATCCTCTCAGCTTAGCTGGCCATATCCACAGGAAAGACAATGTTCAATACGTGTGAGCGGCTGACTAGCCGCGGGTTTCCGCACGACGATGTTTTCCTTCACCGTTTAAAGCTCGAGTTAAAGTGCATATAAATTTTTCGACAAGAAAAGTCCATTGATGCACGGCCGGATTCGTATCACGACTTAAAATGTTCGAACTTTAAAATGTGTTTTTTTTTTTTCTAACCTTGCTGTCCCACTGCTGGGCAAAGGTCTCCCCCATCAACTTCCAAGCTTTCCGATCGCATAAAATGTATTAACTATAATTATAATTATTTTTTATAGTCCACAACAATTTATTTGAATTAAGTAGGTACATAATACTTATTTTTATACCACAAATGTTTGCTTTACTAAGTAACAAATTGCTCTTGAAAATGATGAAATACGTGGCGTAGGTACTATTCAAAAAATGATTGTTCATTCATACTAACAACAACGATTTTAAATTACAATTTTACTGAGGAACTGACTTGAATAACACCTGATATAATAACCCGATATGCACAACGTTAAAGTTAATGTGGTAATTAAAAGTGTTAAAGACTTCACTCACTAGTAATTATGCCATTTCACAACATTGTTTATCTTCGTAAATGAACCATAGCCATCATAATTCTTCCTCTTTTTCGGAATAACTTACAACTCTTGCACTTTCATCCACTTTTATCGTTATTATAGGTCTTTTATTTCAATCTACTTTCACTTCACTCTATCATCAGTAAAGTTAGTTTTCCTGTCTAATTGATAGATTTGTATAAATACCTCTTCAAACTTTATGATCCATTATAAACCGACCTTACATACATGTAAAATCATGGTAGCGTGAACAATTTTGATTTACTATATAATTAAAATTCTTTCTGATTTGTAACTGTATTCAACCAATGTTTTTGTGTACAGAATATGTTTGGAATGGAGCAAAACTTCAAGACCTTGGAAACATTTTGATGGTTGTAATGGTAAGGCATTATTAGCCAAACTTGTAGATGTTTGGAAAATAGTTGTCGGGCCAATTAAAATGCTCGAAGTGAATTCTAACTTGGTCAAATTTCAATGTAAGGCTGAAAAAGGAGCTATTTTTAGTATAAAACAATGTTGATTAGCCAATATCAAAATACTCGATTGCTAAATATACTCCTAATCTTTCAAATAAATTTATGTGTTTCTAGTGAATATTATTTTTATCTAAAACACTAACCTATTATTGATCATAATTATATTCGTTTCCAAACTAAACCTTACGCTCACGTGGTCATAGCTAGTCTAACACATGATTGATGTAGTCAAGACGGTGATGATTTATCGCAAGAACCATCTAATTAAGGCACGCGTTCATTCTATGTAAATCAGTAGGTGTGTGCTTATGAAGTCGAGTCCCACTTGAATGATGTAGGACGTCTTGGTATTGCTAAGGAACTAGTATTGCGAAATATTTCCCGAAAAATGCTTTGCTTTGATGTTATATTTTTTTTAAACCTTTAATTATGTCCTAAAGACCTCAATTGTTATTTTCTAGACTTTTAGCTATAATTAACCAGTCTGGTTATTTAGCTCTTCTAACAATTCCTGTAGTGGACTGATTATTTACTTTAAAAAAAATCTATACATTTCCCTAAACCCTGAAGTTTATAAATTTTATAACGTTAATGTTTACGGAAATATTTTACAAAAATGTGCGGTTCAATAACCGAGGAAATAAAACAGTGATATTCCGAGAAAAGTGAGATTTATCCTCAAAACTATTGGACAAAGTTCAAAACACGTGAGAGAATGCACACTCACAAATTAATTCAGATTTCAGTACACTTTCAAACTAAACAGCACGTTCTCAAAAGACTTGAAGACCCCGTACCAAGAAATCCACTGTTGCGCTTGCGATATGACAGGGTAAAGTCGGCTCGCTTTCAATGTAATCCTGTCGAATATCGAGATCGTAGGAGACAAAATCGTAGCTTGGTACAGGGGTGGACGAGTAATGTTATGAGCAAGCCATTATTGTCTCGCCCCATACCGTAAAACATTACGCAGTCGTGCCGACCCTGATATATATTTCTAGAGCTGTCAAAACCCACTCAAAGACATTATAAATTACTTTCCAAATAGTCTATAAAATTCGCATAAAAATAAGAAACCTTTTTAGTGGAGATGATTTAAACATTTCAGGAATGTTTTTTTGGCGATGACAAATTTTAATAAGAAAATTGGAATTCTTAGCTAAAGTGGCCAATATGCAACTGTAAGTCATAAATCTGGACACTTTAAGTTCTTGGCTTCGTTAATTTGTAAACTGACCTAATAAATTAATTGGGGAACAGGAAGCAACAAAGTGTGTAATAAATAAACAATTCTTGGACATGTGTAACTGTCTCACTGTTCAACATTTTTCGGTTTATTTACGGGGTGTATTATCCGCTCTCGTTGTTTGAATCGCTTAGGATCGTGAACTGCTATGCCGTAAAGACGCTCCGACCTCACGGGAATAAAAGAGTTATCAATAAGTTTTTTTCAATTGAGATAATTTAGTTTATGAGGTGGTTGATGGCGGGAGTTTTTGGCACGCAGTCCGAAGAAATCCTTGGGGTTTTGCGTTTCAAATATGTTCACTTTGGATTAGGTACCTAAATGTATCTGACTGATCTGATTGATAAAATGATCAGTTTACTTAAATCGTAATATGTGTTTGGGAGATTATATTTTTTTTATACCTATTCTGGTACTTTGGAGAATCAAAAATCCTTGAACTGAATTTTCGAAACGTGTCTATGAAAGAGTTATAGTACTAACCAAGTGCTTCCAGTTGGTAAATAAAACAAAGTTAGATTTACGAACTTCACAGCACTTGCCGCAGATCCACAATGCAGCCTCGAATCGTGTACAGATAAAATAAAAAGCCCGCGCCAGACGAGTGCGAAATCGGAACAAAGCAACCGTCAACATAAACTAACATCCGGCAAACACTGATCTATCGCCGCCGCAGAACTATGGAAACAAATCTCTCTCTGTAATTTACGGGCGCAATATGGTCCCACAGTTTGAAAACAAAACAACAGGAGCGTTCCCGATAAAAGATGTCGCCAGTCTCGCTACTCTCACTTTAAAGATAGACTTTGCTAGTGCTTAGATAGCGCAAGCAAATAAAGCTATGCGCTCGCGCCGCGCCGCCGACCAATCAGCGCTCGCCCAGTAATTATAGGCTGCGTTCGAATTAGGAACGACGTTCCTACTGCGCTAATTGAAATAGAATTTGCTGATTTATATCGCTGTGGCGGAAGCCTTTGCTTATTGTTTTTGATATGATAAAGGAATGGCATAATGAGATATTAAAGTCCAGGTTTGTTTTATTGACCTCAGTTTATTACAAGTTGTCGTCGAAGCAAATTAATAGTACAATAAATATAACTAGTTACTTTGTGATCAACTATGAACATTGCATCAGTAGTTTCACTTATTAAAACGACATAATTAAGATAGACATAAAATACACAGTACCTACCGAATGATTATTATGATAATGATATTAGGTATCATACTAAACTACACCTCAGATATCCATACGAATTGTAGTAAAGGATCATCATAATATCAATTACTGATCATTATCTGCGTATGCGTTTCTTATAAACATTTTACTGCGACATGAGTCAAAGGAGGAAACAAATTAAACGACCACTGTCCGTGCTAGGGTTGTCAGCTCGATAAAATGCTTGGAGTTGTTTGGTGCCTATCGCCATTCCACTCTCAATTATTTAAAAATAAAAACGATTGCCCGTTATTTTGCGTCCTTGTCGGGTATAATTTTCGGGTGTATGTTTTATCCCCCTCTTACAATGCGCCTGCATCGTCGATAAGTATGGAATGCGCCGGCTGACTTCAGTCGGCGTCTCATAGAAATAAATTGAAGAAATTGGTAGTCAAGTTGTGAGTTTGTTAAACGGATATAAAATAATAGAGTTGATAAATTATGAATTTATGACATAAGGTTAAATTATAGTGCCGTAAAATTCGAATGACAAATGAAGTTTATTTACATACAATCATTTATTGAAATTGGTTAAGTGTGAATCGATTCCCACAACGAGGGTACAGTTCCCTTCAAAATTATAAACAGAAATATTTGTAAAATATAATGATTTAAACCTAAAATATAATAGAGTTTCGTCATGAAATTTTATTGTTCTTCTAGAATAAAAAAGTAGGTGATAGCTAAATTTGGGCACCATTACCTTGGAAACCCAAAGCAAACGATCCGAAAATACCTGAGCACTAATTACCTACCACTTAAGTAGCGAACATGTTAATCCAGAAATATATTTCTCATTCCCGGCAGATCCGATACAATGGTATAGTTTAAATAAAACAGCTGAAACACTCTATACAAACATTAAGTTAACTCAAGTTCAGATTTAATCTTACCAGGTTTTAATTAACAACAAAACCAATGATCAAACTTACATACAGACATACATACCTGTAAAAATCATAACCCTCTTTGCTTCGCCGTAGTCGGGTAAAACTAGGAAGTAATAATAAAAAGTAGCATAAAATATGTATACCTATGCCAAGTTTCAACCAAATCCGTTCAGTAGTTTTCGCGTGAAACATCCATACAAAACTTCGCGTTATAATATAAGTGGGATTGCTGTAGTTTATTGACTTACCCAAATGTTCAGAACTACACTACGCCAAAGGCCCGCTGGCCGTTGGAGGAGCAATAAATTAGAGAAAAGCTGCGAGCCAGGATTTCCCTTGGGCTTATTCACACTCACAGCTCCACTCCTAATCCAGAAAGCCTTATTATACTTCCCTTAATACAGCGCTCAAGACTACTTGAAAATTTCCTCGAGTTCGCTAGAAAGTTCGTGGAGTTTTTTGATTTGAGTCACGTTTGAGCTACTAAAATCGGACCCGCAAGGAAACCTTGTTCTAACGTAATTTGTTGGAACATTCGCTTGAAGTTTTGAATACATAAATGTTTTACTTCTACATAATTATAAGCATAATATTTTTTATATTTAGCTATAGGTACTGTTTTGTAATGCTTGTTCCAAAAACTCAAAAGCTCAAGGCAAAATATAACTCTAAACATACTTGTTGGTAACATTCTTTGTCACAATCATGATCAATATATTCAATCCTGAATGCCATACAAAAGAAAATACAAGTTTTCTCTTGAGCTTGCAAAATCTCAATGAATATTCTGTAAAAAATGATTCAGCAAACTCTCATTTCGACTTGTAAGTTACATAAACAGCATTTTTATAAACTTTATCATCTCCACATAGCAACACCGGACCAAACTAAAACATTAATTTAAAACACTTCATGACACAAGTTCGAAAAATTCGCGCGAAATTTTCCACACCAGCTCCAAGTTCCAACCTATTAATCTATGGTAGTGAATTAGTGCAATGCACACACGTTTGTAGTGTGGAGACACTTCATTACATGGGCAGAACATAAATCAGGACTTCTAATATTAAACGTGCCTTGGCGGGGCAAATTGCAGGCGTCGGCGTATGCCTGGCTCGTGTGATGATTATCATTGTGATCTACTTGGTTTTAGTTGTTTTGGTAGGTATAAGGAAAGTTCGTATGAGCAAGTGATCAACTCTGGTGACAGAGTTTTTAGGCCGTTGAAAGGCCTCCATCGTAATAATAAAACGACTTAAAAGCCGGAATCGACAATTTAACGTGTTTTGGATGGTCGATGGATGTAGAATCGAAACATTGTCGTCTAAATTGAAAATTTACGTGAGTACTAATAAAAAAATTACGTGAGTAATTTCCTGATGTGTTAAAATAATGTCTAGTACAGCTCACGATAGTTAATAGATATAGGGGTGGTTCTGTAAAATCTGTTACTAGTAATCAGATTCTAGTAGACATTCCCAATGAAAATTTAAAAGTGAATTCTTACGATATGATTTACGCTTAAATAAAATATTGGTGAACATTTCTATATACTTTAAATCTAAGTTATTTTTTTATAAAAATTAAATAAATACGTTTTTTTAAATAAACATACACCTCCTGATTTTATATAGGAGTATATAATATATATTTATTTTAATTTAATATCTATATACTGCTTTACGATCTGAAAGAATAAGTCTACCGGAATACAGTCGTGATAATATATATTTTTTACTTTTCATTCATTAAATTACATCAAATGCATCTCTTATCTTTGCTTCCGTACAATTTACTTTTTTTAACGCTTCTAAACGAGATGTAGAATGTAAAAAGTATTTTTATTAATTTATATTCTCTTTCGAGATAATTTCGCGGTTCCCTCCCTAAGATCTCTTTACTAATGTGATTTTAATGTACTTAAAATGTCGCCTTACCTATGTTGGTTGAATCTGTTGCTGCTTTTATTTAATTTTTACGAATCCTCGCGCTTTCAGAGCTTATTATACTTTTTTTGTTTATTAGGTTACTTGGTCAAAATTATTCATTTCGGTAAGTAAGTAAATTCGTATGAGGAAGGGGCCAACTCTGGTGACGAAGTTTTTAGGCCGCCTAAAAGCCGTTCGGTGGCCTTTAGATTGAAGACAATATGAGGTTGTTCAAAAATATGATTTTTTTTTTTTTATAATTTGTTTTATCCTTTACTTTCAATCAAATTTACACAATATCATGCCTGTTACATTTTAAAGGTTGTTAGTACTCTAACTGCATAAAGTACAATTTATTTGATACCTTTATAAAGTTAACCTAAATGGTTAATACATAAAATAATTATTACCTACATTAAAATATAAACTCGATCAACTGTATTTATTATCTATACTAACACAAAATGTAAGCAGTATTTTTATATACTTACCACAAACAAATAATGAATATTTCGAAAGTAAATTAAGAAAAATGCAATTTATATTATTTTTATCTTCTTTTGACACTATCTGTCCCTCCCTATTGCGAGTGTTCGAGACAGGGGCGTATCGAGACCCATTTAAGTTTGGGGTCCCCTCTGACCCTTCAAGAAATATGGTGGCGTTTAGGGGAATCTCGAAACTTATAATGGATGTAAAGTTAATCGGCGATTATATTCGAATTTCGGCAGATGGGGATAGAAAAACAGTTTCAAGGCCGCAAAGTTTATTTTTAAATCGTATCGTGACTTAATCATGAATTATGTAAGTTCGTATGTATGCAGCTCTGGTAACGGTGTTTTTAGCCGCCTTAAGGCATCTGTCTAGGCTTAACGATTAAAGCCTAGACAGATCTGGAACCGAAAATTTAACTATTCATCTATTTTTTCTATTTTCATGAAACTAGTGGTTACTCTTCTAAATAGAAACCGCACAGAATGACATGACGTATTTAAATTATTATTTTTACTTCGACGTTTCGGATAACATTACATTTTCTTGTTCATGTTAAAAAATGTTCAAGTCGCTTAAAGTTTCTTTGAAGTTTAAAATTAAGGTAAGATAAGAGTGGCAGCCCTAAGGTAAATGGTAAGGTGAGAGTGTTGAAGTGCCAACCCTAGTATAAATGGAATGAAAGTGCTTGTGCATTAAAACTTTGCCGGTAGAGTATGAAGTTCGGCCCTGTTGGCCCAGGTGACACGAAATTTGCATCAAAATAACAAAAATGTAAAAACATCATCCGTAAACTTTCATACACATCAAACTTTTCAGGATAAAACACAGTTTATTATGAAGATTATTGTTAATAATGTTTTATTTCTTCCAATCAACAACAATAACTGAAAAATTTGGATTTGCATTCAATAATTTACATTAAGTTCACATGTACTAAATACCGATAAATTGCTATAAGTATTAATACTTAGCGTGCTCCAAAAAGTCACTAGGCTTCCACCTTTACTTAATTTCTTGCCTAAGTTTTTAGTTCTACCCAAAATTAAATTAATCAAGTGCTAAATTTTGTAGCCTAAACTTGTTCAAATTATAATTAAGACTTTACTAAAGCTTTCATTATTGGCTAAGAAGCTTTAGCTAGAAAATATTATATTAAAGTAGTATTTTTTTATTCCTGCGTCTACAACTGAATATTTTTGAATAATACTCAGGCCTTTACATCTTTACTAGATGATTTATACAGAGTCAGGGGGTAAGCTTTGCGGGACACTGTAGTGGCTGGGACATTGTTGAGATGGAATAGGCTTGCCCAAAACCTAAACCATCCTCTCATTTTAGCCGGATCAAGTAAGAATTATGCCCTTTTGCCGACCATCAAAAAACTTTTTAGATATCAGTCAAGCTCTTATAAATAAGTAAGTATGTAAAAGAAAGAAAAGAAAAAGAAAGAAGGCAATCAATATCTTATCTTTTATGAAAATATTATATTCCATTTACTTTTTTAACACTTTACATAATGAATCGATATAATACTATCAAATTTTATTTTCATTGCAAGAGCTAAGCACTGCAAGCCTCGAGATTGGACTTAAAATGAACATGACCAAGACCAAAGTCATGTCGAACGTCACCAAGCGTAAAATCACTGTACATGGGGAGGATATGCAATATGTCAATGAGTACCTTTATCTGGGCCAAATAGTCTCCTTCCAGTGCAGACAAGAGCGAGAAATTGCCAGAAGGACTGAAAATGCCTGGAGGAGCTATTGGTCCATGAAAGACATCATGAAAGGTACTCTTCAAATAACACTAAAACGGAAGCTCATGGATATGTGTATCCTCCCTATATTAACTTATGGTGCTCAGACTTGGTCCCTCACAAACACCCAAAAGTCCAAACTCGAGGTTTGCCAACGAGCAATGGAGCGCAGTATCCTTGGTGTCAAGCTTACAGACCGTATACGAAACACTACACTGCGCTCCAGAAAGCAAATTGCTGACGTGGCTCATAAGGTCGCAACGCTTAAATGGAGCTGGGCTGGTCATGTTTGCCGCATGCCGGACGAGCTGTGGGCCAAGATTACCACTCAGTGGAGCCCTGAGACAGCAAGACGGCGTCGCGGCAGACCTAGAAAGAGGTGGCGCGACGAACTTGATGCCTTTAACACGGCGTGGGTCAAAATGGCACAGGACCGTGATGAGTGGAGAGACCAAGGGGAGGCCTTTGCCCAGCAGTGGGAAACAATAGGCTAATAATAATAATAATAATAATTTTCATTGTATGTATTATGAATAATACATACAATGAAAAAACTCATTTTAAAGTAGAAGGCAAGTTAAAACAGTGTATAACACATGGTACTGAGGTATAGTTGTAGAAAGCTATAATTCACCCCATCCCAACTATTCCCTAGACTGAAGCGTACATATTATAAGTAATGTACAACGAAATTATAAAGAATGGAAATGACATCGGAGGAAATTAATGTATTTGAAGCGTTCGTGGTGTAGACGTGCTTACGGCCAGTTTTCTGGTATAAAATTGTGGTTAAATGACTAACCACAATTATAAGCATAACCACCATTACCATCATCATAAACAGGTTGACTGTATCCACTGCTGGGCATAGGCCTAAGCTCCCTAAGCTTGTGCCATCCACTACCGCGGTTGCCCGACACATCTTTTAACCTTCCTCGGCCACCATTCAGCAAAACCACAGTTAGTGTGAGAAATAGAGAATCTTCGGTTTTTTATGTAACCAAAGTTAAAATAGTATGGTTTTTATTGCAATTGCGAGATTGTTAAATAAGAGGCGTGAACATTATAATAAATCACATGCCTAAAAAACAGTGTTTTCAAAGTATTATTGAATTAGTTATGGCTTTTATGTTGAACTATTTAGATTTTATTATTCACAACACACACACAAAGGGTTGCTACTATTGATTTCGATATTTGAATGAAGTGACTACACAATTAACAAGAAATTGAGCAGCAAATTCACGAATCCCAGTGATTGATAACTAAAAGACAGCTGCAATTTCTACCCGAGTAAATTCCACCGGAAAACACAATTAATCAAGTACCACATCCAGCCAAACTCTATCTCCATAACCCTTCCAAATACGAAAGTTACTCGCGAACAACGCGCGCGCTGTTTAATAAATCACGTTTTGATTCGGCCGTACCATAAACAATACAATATATCAATATAAAGCAGACGGTGGCGAAATTTGAGCGTAGCGAGTGCGTAATATTTATGTGCTCGGCTTGTGTGCCTTTATAGAGTTGTTCAATTTGTGTTCTGTTTTAAATGCGTTCGACTGAGTATACTTTGTTAGTCATAATTGAGAGTTTAGACTGCTAATGTAAGCTTAAATTAGTTACATGTTTGTACGTTATATGAATAGCTATTGGTAGAAGCGTGCTCTAAATAACAGGTTCCAAATTGTACACTAAAACTTTGGAAGTAATCAAGTACTTGGAAAAAAAAACACAAAACTTGTTATATATTTGAAGTTGAAGTATTACTTACTCAATCATTCATTTTCACATGTTTTTGTCATTTATAGGTTAATTAAAAAGATAGCAACTAATTTATGCAAATGAATCCTAAAGTCCAATATATAATTGCAGAAGAAACCGCTACCAATATCCTGCTGCTCTAATATTTAAGAGGTGATTTTCAAGCTCGCAAAGTGGTCATTATTTAAGGCCTTATACGCATTTGTATTTACCACTTAAATTCACTTAATCAAATCCTGGGGTTTAGATCTATCGAGTTCATCTAGCGAACCGCCAACTAACATGACAGTTTGACAATATCTATGAAATTCCAGTTTTAAATCGAGATATCGGTAGCAGAATTTGAAATAATGGTCAAAGTATAATTCAGATTGTAATTGATAAGCCAAGAATACTGATATTTATGATTGGTATTTAACTAGTCCAAGGTAAATTGGAAACAACGACAACGACGATAATGTCAAAATTATTAAAAATCTCTTATAGGGAATTTTGGGAATTTAACAGCCGGTCTCAAACGCAATCATCTCAAAACATTAACTAAATCACGTGAGAAGTGATGAGTATAAAGTCAACGTTGGAGAAATCCATTTGACACAATTTGACCATTGATTAGTTAATTTTAGAAATGATCTGAGTTCGAGAAACTGCTTTGAAATTTCCAAAATCCGCTATATAGGAGATTTTTTTAATAGGGTATTTTGACACTAACCCGAGCGTTGTCCAGTCCATGATAAGTATATAATTAAGTATTCAAATTCCGTCTAAGTATCAACAATATTGTTGTTAAAAATATTACCTCTACAATACTTGTTTTCTCTGCTGAAGACTCAATTACTTATCTCTACTTTCTAAAAATAAACAAACTTCACTCTTATCTTTTAATCGGTGCAAAATCAACTCTACATAACCAGTTCAACCAGATAATACAACAAAGCGTTTATAAAGACATCCAACATAAGCTTGCAGACAAGGCAGGGCGAAAGTAAATCACTCAAGTACTGCTGGACACTTGAGTGCAAACCTTGATGAAGTTGTAGGTGCAGGCTTGAAATACGAGCTTGATACTCTAATCAGGAGTTTGTATGCTTTAGCTACATAGAACGACACATGAAAATCTAGGTATGAACAGTAGCGGTTGATGAAAATATTATGATGATTGAGTAATGATAGAACATGGATTCGAATTAAAACACTTATTCACAGAAACGTGTGTAATATCTAAGCTAAGTTTATTACTTAACGTGATTAATTTCAAAATTATTTTTATTTTGTAATTTTTGTTATTGAAATGGATTGTACCATCATTTTTACAAAAAAAAACCTAAAAACTCCGTCACCAGAGTTGGCCACTTGCTCATACGAACGAACGAACGAACCATCATTTTTACGAGTATGATCGTAAACCTACGGTTACTTACTCTTAAAAAAAAATGTTTAAATGATACAAGAATGAATACTTACTTAATTTGCGCAAAAGCATATTATAGCATAACTATCAGCTCAAAACGTCTCGGTTGGAATCTTCATATTTGTATATTTTTTCAACTAGTTTATCAATAAACAACAACAGAATATAATTAGCTAATATGTTATCATATAAAGTTGCACATTTATTTATCGAAGTACTTACAGAACTTAAAGTTTCAACGCAACATGTTCATACGTTGCGGCTTCTTAGTAACTCTGTCGTAATCTGGGGTTGCGGTGCCTTGGTGCGTCTCGTCCCGCGAGTACAGGGTTGCCAGGTAAAATAAAATAAAATATTCGATATCATGTACTTACAAACAGCATCCGTTTTTTTTTTTATATTTTATCAAGGAAAGTACCACGCGAATGAAGCCGCGGGGAATAAGCTAGTCAGCCTGATAAATACCTGAACACCTGAGCTGATTTTAAAATGTTGTTTAGAATGTCTACTGAATGTCTACTGTGTATAACTGTTGAATTGTCTATTCATAAAATTTTTAAATAAACATACTAAGTACGTACGTATTTTCCTTATTTGATAAGCATAAAGCGCATCGCAGACGACAGAGATGCTATAATAGGTAAGCACGGGTAGAAATATCGCTTGTATGGCAAGCATCTTCATGATGTGCTTACGCTTACCAAATAGGTACAGGGAAATACTTACATGTTTATTTGTAATTATATGATAATTATTATATATTAAATTAACCGTGTGTGATAGCTCTTTAGTGATTGTATGGAGAGCGATTTTTTATTTAAGACGAAACATTATAGCATCTTTATCATTTGTGATGCGCTTAATCTATCTGCTTGACAGTACGAAATTATAAATATGCCTTTGACTACAAAATCTTTACAACCGCTCAAATTTTTGTGGCTACATTTATCTCTAATTGACATCTGGCAACCCTGTATCCCACTCCGTCTCGGTACATGGAATTGTTTTAAACTTTGATTAATTCCTTGCCGCGTTCGTATTACCTTGTTTCTGTTGATGAATACGATGTGTAGTAGTTTGATTAAAACTTTACATGTTGGGTTACTAAGAAATACATGAGTACTATAGGTGAGATATGAAGTACATTCTGTAGCACATTTACATAAATTTAATTAGTAAAGGCTTGAACAAAAAGCGAAATACATAGGAAATATTTGCAGGTTCCTCAAAGAAAATCAAAAATTATGCTTTCTTTTATTATTTTAATTGGTGTTAGATAAGTGTAGCATTGATCAATTACAAATCGAATTGTTTTTATTAAATTATTATGGTATTCTTTATCAAATATGTAAATAAGAGGGCAGTAGTTATAATAAAGCCTACCTTCAAATTGTCGCAGTTCGAAATGTCACTTTATCTCGCGAATTACATTAATTAGAGGTGTGGCCATAATTAATATTAATTAAAGTCACCTTTTAGTTCGCGACACTGAATGCGTATCGCAGTTAATAAATTTAACGGACGCATTGGTCGACTGGCTTCAAGATAAAGATGCACCAGAATTTTGCACGACCCTAAAAAAACGCAAAGCTATACGAAGATCAACCTTATTAAAACGCAATACGTATTAATCCAACTGCATTTAAAACTTGGCAACCCTACACGGCCGGCGTAATTTTAACAAAATGTATTTGTCGTTTACGCAAAGAATTGTGTGCTTTGTCCCATTAAGATAAGATTGCTATTGAATGAACAGCATAATTGGTTTTGTGGAGCGTGCTGAAGTTTACGATCGTAGGTAATGGAAAGTAGATTGTAGAAGCAAGGAGTACATTGATATAATAGTGATCATTGATGACCTATTTTTACGAAACTTCGTATGAAAATTTTTCACCTTGCGTGTGCCACGCGCGGCTATTTAGTAAATTTTTGACATGTTTCAAGATAAAGGTTCACTAGAATTTTGCACAACTTTTAAAACTGAAAATGATAAATAGACAAAAAAATAATCATCACTTCTTTGTACATTGTTCGTAGTGTTATTACTGATTGTATTTATGTCTTAGAAATTAAGGTGTGCAATAAAGAATTTTCATTCATTCATTCATTCATTCATTCTTTATGATAATCATTTTATTCGTTTCATTTACTTGGAAGTGAAAAATATTTAAAACTGCACTGGAGTGATTATTAAATATCCAACTTGACTTACTTATAACGCTTATTCAGATTTAGGTAACCCAAATTTTGTAATGCCACGACCCAATTTGTTTTGTTTTTGTCGTGTTTTTCGTCAGTCCTACCGAAAATCTTACCTACAGTGACTTACTCAGTGGAGCCGATTCTTTTTTACTGGCTCTCTACAAAAACGTAAAATGAACTATACATTTTATAAATCTTATAATTCTAAACTTATAATTTTATTGGTCTTTAGCGATTAACTTTCGTACTAAGAAAATCGCCACTAATAAGAGTCAAAGATGGTACTAATTTCAGTTTTCTTTCCAACCTTAAAAGTTCGTATAAGCTAGTAATGGCTACATTTAGTGACAGACTTTTTTAAGGCTGCTTGAAGCCTTCTATCATAACTTTGCTAAAAGCCGGGAGCGACCCTTAACGTGGCGTCCGAAGTATGAAAGCGCTCTTCTTATAACTAACCAAACACATTCCACTTGAAACAGCGGATATTGTGACATCCAAAATGTAAATATCCTTTATAGTAAATGTATTGTTATATTAGTATTGCATAAATCATAACGCCCGCCGACGCCTAGCTCTGTTATCTAACTGTGGGTTAATGTTATCTGTGCACTTTTGTTTGTGTCGGTTCATTTTGTATAGAATATTAGACTAGAGTTAGGTTTGTAATCTGTAACGTTATAAAATTGCCTTCATACGAATTGTTAGAAATGTAAGGGACACAGCTCTGATAAGAAAAGATATCATGAATTACTACATCAGAGCGTGAGTTACTCGCCCGCGGCTTCGCTCGCGTGGTACCTACCTTGATAAAATAGAGCCTATGTTCATGACTATAGTAACTATAGTAAGTACATAATCTTAAAAATGATCTCATTTAGACATCAAATATTTGTAGACAAAAAAAAAACTATACTAATAGTTACTACTTGATTGTGTTGTGGTAACCAGATTACCGTCTAAGTGTGTACTAGTCTAGGTAAATTTACAAAAAAAAATATAATGTTAATGTAAGTATACTTACATTAACATTATATTTAAAAAGCAAGTGCTATATTTGTCACGTGTAGTATCTTCTGCGTTTCAGCCGGCTTTAAGACCAACTAAGCCACGGAGGTTGTCAAACAATAACCTAGTGAGCACAATATTTTTCCCTACGCAGTAGTCACAGTTTCAAATGGGAAAAAACTAGTTTGACAAGTTTAATCACCCCTTTTAAAGTATTCATAAAGCACATAGGCTTTCATACTAGTAAAACTATTAATAATGAATTGTGCGGTTCCATCCGAATCCAATTTCGAATAGAAAGGGTTGAATATTATTCGTCGACAGACATATTAAAACGGCACTCGTTTTATGAAAATTAAATACAGGGTCCATTCGACCCTTTGTCTATGACCACATGTGCTTCGGATATGCAAATGATGTGGATGTCTGGGAACAATACATTCTTGATTAGAAATTATGTTTATATATTACATACCTTCTAGCCTTAGTGTACGTTTGTGCTGGTCTAAAAATCTAGTATTCAAGCAATTTTATTTTACATTGCCCAATGCCCATTCATTGTATCAATACTCGTAGTACATTAACAGTGCCAAGAATAGCCAAAACACTGTTCTCAGAACATCTGCAGTGAATTTTGCTTAGTCTTTGTTATCAAAATGTATACAAAAATTCAAGTCAAACGACATCAAATCAAGCGAGATCAAAATTAATTTTTGTTCCCCCAACGCTTTTAAACAAATGAAAATGTTTCTCTAAACGAGAGCGCTCACAATTTTCTCGAAGTGAAAACCAAAACAAAACTGAAATAATGCAGAAGTCCCGCGATCCTTTTAGAAGCACTTAAAATTCTGACAATCCCGAGATGCCCGTCAGTGTATCCTCCGTGAAACAAATGTGTCTGTTTACTTTGCACTGAAGTGTAGCTACAGTCAACTTGAAAAGGATTTGGAACAGACTTTAAAAATAATACTTTGTGCTTGACAGATGCTAGATATACGACATACACTTTTAAATCGCCCTTTTAGTGCACACGTGTAATCATCGCGTAATTTCATGGCACGAATTAATCAGGCAACATTTTGGAAAAACACAATATACCTACAAATTATTTTGATTTGAGATAAGGGCAGGAGATTGATGAAAGACTTTAAACTATACTATACATCTTTACTAAAGAACATTGTAGAAGGTCGCCATGACAACTGTAATTTACAATGAAAATCATGTTAAACTTTCTAAGATAATGACTGTTGTGGAATAGGTATTTCATGTGTGACAAAGATTTGAGATTAACTTCTTTACAGGCTTATCTTTGTGGACTAACACACATGACAGCGATTTGTCAAGACTTTTTCATATTTATTGTTGGTTGTACAATGTACAGTCACAGAACAATAAGGTTGACAAGTATTCAAATAACGTTTGACGCGTTGCAAGCCCATGTTACCATAAGTGCGTATTAGACAAGAGTGCTGTCAAACTAATAACCTACTGAGCAAGCAATAACAGATCTCAGCCTTTTCATTCCGCGACTGTAGGTACATCCTAATTGTATCTTTTTAAAACTCGCTGAAATCTGTAATAACATGAATTTTGTTATTAGGTAAGCGCGCGGAATATATTTATGGTTGGATATATCTCATCCTGTCAACTAAATGCGTTTTGGTTTAACTAAAATTGCATTATAATTTTGATTTTAGACAACGGCGGACGACGCGATGACAGATGCGAAAATATTGCATTGTGTATTTGCGTTTCAACTGTGATGCAGTGGATGCTATGAATTTTAATTTTGCATTTGGATAACTACCAAACAACAAATTGTCTTGTTTGGTGCTTTACTGTCATTTTAATAATACTTTTCTTTTATAAATAAAGCTTTATTTTTATTTTGACGTGAGTGGATGACGGGTCTGGGCGTAACTTTAGTCTTTTGATCTGTCTTTTATTAGACTGATAGGTTTGTAACTCGCGTTACGTTGAAGGAATCAATTTGAAAAATGACGAACCCTTTAATTATGTAAGTGTTCAAGAACATTTAATTAACACCGACAGCTATCAATAATGTGATGAGGCGTGTGACATGTGACATGCTTCAATGAGTAACTCAAACAAATTGAGCCATTACCAAAATGTATTTGCATAGTAAACTATACATTTGCACCTATTGGCAAAGATGTCTCTCCACAAAAGTACTTCATATAGAACGTAGCAATTATGCTTTGTAAAGGGCTATGGTGATTTGAAATTCCGACCTAATAAGTGCGATCTAAGAATGCTATCGAATATTATATTTCTTGATGATAGCCAAAGTACGTAAAAAAATAATACCTACTAAAATAATCCCATTATCTTTACTTTGATTAAATCTTATCAATCAAATCCTAGACTATTCGTTTCCACGTTTTTCTTATGTTTTTTACATTTAAACTACCTTATAAATTTGTCGTATATTTACTTTCATTGTTTTATTGATTTCTTTTTACGTGCTTTTTACTAAACCCTAGAGACGTTACCTTTCACTTCAGCGTCTATTGCCCTTATTTTTAGCCAAGACCTATTTTCGCAAGTTGAATGACCGCTATGTAGGTAAATTGATCGACAAGCAGACAGATGTAATCGCTCAACGTCAATAGGAGCAAATTGAGGAACCCACTTATCAAGTCTAGTTGAACTGATGGAATCTAGCGCCTTGTGATAAGGGCTACGTCATCCCTATGATTGTTTGGGAACTTGGCCATTGTAATAAGACCGATTCTTTGCTTATTATTTTTCTTGTCAGTAGTTCTTGTTACCTGGATAGAAGTTTTTGATGGGACTTTTGGCGTTTAATTATTTGGGTGTTTGGTTTGTCATTGCGTTGGTTTTATCAAAAAACAAGTTTAATCAGTGTATGTTTTTCCTGGTACACATAATGTTTTTTTATAATCAAACGACACTTTCATTATAATTATCTAGACCTATGATAATTTTAAAAATATGCAATTTTTCTACAACTAAAAATTAACATTTAATTTTGTAACCACATGTTTCTCCAATCAATTTCGTGAACAATATCACTTTACTCAAACACATCTTTTATTTATTTTCACCCTCATCATAAACTACATAACAATGTAATATCGAAACAACTTTCAATAGAGAAATTGTCTTAACCCTCAACCCTTTTTCGGCTCATAAAGTTAGCGAAACGCACAAAAATAAGGACATAATGCCATTTGCATAATGTTTCGAGTTTTGTTTTTTCATAGCGCTGGCTTTCAAATGTCACCACAAAGGGTGGCGAAACGCCCATTAAAAGGGCTATCACACTTGCTGACAGCTTACAACATCAGGCTCACAATCGTTTCTACCTAATCATAGTTTCATGAAAAATGTTTTGAAAGACTCTTTTAACCACAAAAAATATTTAAATTATTTGACATTTTATCATTGTTGAAAAGTGTGTTATTACGAGTAGGTATATTTTGCATACGTAAAATTTTACATTCTGTCTAAGAAGGTTCCTTCTTAATACTGATTTTTACTCTACTTTGTTTAAACAGTATTATTTAATCATTCAACTTTGTTTCGTTATAACGGTACAATATTAAAATATGACCATTATTACTTCTACTTACCTTATGCGTGTGTAATGTCAACCGCATTATTTGATCTTAATTTTTTTTTAATTCGTCACCTGCTAACTTTAAAATTAACATGCTCGCAATTGTATCCCTAAGAACTACATAGATTCATCTTCAAACACTTAAGTCAATACTCTTAGAGTTAAGTTTATCCCGACAACAGTTTAATGCAAAACCTCACGACTATTCTAGAATGTTATCAGCAAGTGTGGAAGGTCTACAAAGGGTGCGGTGTATTAAAAACGCTAAACATTCTTAAGGTTATGCGTTTCAGTGCGTTTTGTAAGGGTAGATTGAATTACAAAGTCAAATTAAGTACTTACTGTCTTTGTCAGCTTCTAGTCATATTGATCATTGAAAAGCACGAAATTTATGGAACAACTAGCGGCCCGCCCTGATTACATTAAATTGAATATACCTACGTTGATTTTTACACGATATATTACATCAATGTCCATTGTCCATTGTAAAAACCTCAACTCGTAAACTTTAAATGATGACATGTTAACCCTCAAAAGTTACAATAGCTTGCATTTTATTTTGATTTCTATAAAAAAATCAATAAATTAAGATGCTTTGAAAAATGTCTGAGATTTTATCTGAGATTCAAACACGCATGGCCTTCCGAAGATTGAAAGTCGAAGAGCTGTCTCACACAGCCACATGGCTGTTAAGTTAACAATGTTAACTAGGATGCAATATCTGAATAATATTTAACAAGCTTATAAAAGAAAACTACATACTCAAATGCCAGATTCAAACCATTTTAGAAGCTTTTTCCATGTAACAGGTACATAATCTCAAAAATCGCAAAGACAGTCGCCATCACCGAAGTCTGCACGGCCGGAAGTCGTCGTTCCGGCAATAACACTTCCGGTAGCGACACTCTACTCACTTCCGGTGTCTGTGAGGGTACTTCCTTCCATTTGTTTGTACCTTCGACAAATAAATTGAGAAATAGATACGATTTAACGTGTTTGGATATTATCAGGAAATTGAAACCCTTTCGTTCTTTATTGGTTGGTAAAAAAGGGGTAGCTGCTAAATTTAAATAAAATTATACCGACAAAAAATGAAAAAAGGTCTATGTTATTTATTCAAATACTTACTACAACATTTTCTGACTACGAAGTTTTATAAAAAGAGATAATACATGACTTTCACTTAAAGCGTGATATTTTATTTAAATTGAATTAGAAAAAAATTGCATAGTAAAAATTAGTAAGTGTGATCGAAGAAATGGAAGAGAGAGAAAGAGAAAAACCCATCCCTGGTACACCGAACGTCATATTTTAAGTCAAACTTAATTTTAATTTCAATTAAAAAAACAAATACCCTTTGTTTATTATTAGGAGGGGGTGAGAGTCATAGGCATAATGTTGCCATATGCTGTCATAAGTTTGTAAGCACTTTACGACCGGTTTGTATAGTTTAGATATCCGTTTACAATGTGTGGGATGCTAGGAAGCTTTACACGGTATAAAATAAGACTTTGTCATTAAATACATACGGTGATGTTTTAACCAAAGTTTTTGCTAGACTTTGGTTAGATATTTGACATTTAAAAGAAATGCTAGCAAAAGCTCTAACAGAACAGAACACAGTCGTCAATTATTAGAACTTACAGCTAAAAATCTGTCATAGCAAGAAGATCCTAAACTTAATCTGGCCTGTTATAAAACGATTTATAGTTTGGTTCCGTTAAGGCTTTATTATCATCAGAATATGGATTATGGAATCTACTTTAGTAAGTTCCAAATAAATGTATTAAAACTACATACTGTTCTCGCGACTTTATTTGTAATTTTTCTATTAAAAAACCTAATAAACAAACCTTATAATATTATTGTATCATATCCATCTAAGTGTCTTTTATAACATACTAAATTCTAAATCTTTTCAGCTCAGAAGTTACCAGACGATTTTTTGGTTCTATTTATAGCAGAGTTTGGAGCTAAATTAACAAAGATACTGTTAATTCACTTCTGCAGTTGGTATTTAGAGAACGCCTGCTATCAAGTAATTTCGCTTCGTTTTATTCGTTGGCAGGAATATTTGTTTTGTAATGTTGGTAGTCGGGTTGGTGGGAAAATAGCGATGTATGGCACCTTGCTTTGGATCTGTAGAGCTATATCCATATATCTTACAAGGCCATTTTAAGTATACAATTAGGCGAGCTTTGAATTCTTTCACTTTTCAATAGAAAAATAAAGCTTTGGATGTATTTTATCATGTCTCGGAGTATATTGCTCAATTTGGTCAAAGTTGTTTAAAAATAAATAAACCTTAGTCGTTCTTGCAATCTATTTATATTTAACAGTTCTAGTGTTTCGATGTTTCTTAAGAATAAGAAAGTTCGGTAAAAGGCTATTTCATACGTCACAACTTTTCCTACTTATTCAAAAACAGAAAAGCCGTATAACGGAACAGGCTCCCCTTAGAAAACCAATAAGAACAATAATAAATAACTCTTATCATATTTCGAGTATGCTCCTGGTCGCGCATCGCGAAAGATCCAAACCAATATATCACTAGGAATTTACGAGGAGAGATACGACAGGAAAATTGCAAGAATGGTGGCGCCATCTATCTTAGTTGAGGGGAGGCTGGGGAAGGACAAGGGGAGAAACTTCGAGAGGTTATTAGTCCAAAGCATCTGTTGTTGAGTTGGGCGGGGTGACGGTACCCCGTAGGTACTACAAGCTAACAAATCTAATTGCTTGGTAGGCGGTAGGTAATGACAAAATGGGCTCTCGTGGCTGTGGCAATTTGTTGGGTCAGGTGACCTGAGGTGAATTTTTGCTAACGTTTTATGGGGGTTCGATTTATGTTGATTAATGGTCTGTGCCTAGCATCTTACGACCTATATCGATAATATGCATGCTTTTTTTTAAACTTCTAATAGGTACCTTGATACTTTTTGGACCTTTTTGGTCCGCTAAATGAACAAGTAGCAAAATTAAAAATTTCTTGACTTCAATTTGGTGACAAGAGAGCAATCTCCTGCACTCTCAAGGTGCATTTCTGTTCATAACTTTCAAGATCCTCATTAGATGCTCAATATGTTTATATGGGACCACCCTTGGTATATCTCCTTTCCAACAAAAAATAATCATCAAAAACAGTTAAAAAATGACGAAGTTATACGCGAACACACAAAAAAAAATATTATAATGGTCCAATTGAGAAAACTACTCCTTTTTTGAAGGCGGTTAAAAAATTACATCTTTTGTTGACTTTTAAAATTAGAAAAAATCATTGTATATTTGTAGCTGATTCGATGAACTTTGTACTGCCTCAGTTTTTTTTCTATTAAGATTTTTGAGCACAGAAATTCACTGTAAATCGTTTTCAGAAGACTTTACCAAAGTTTCAGCACAATCTGATCTGATCAATAGGTTTAGAAACGCATAGAGGACAAACGTGTAAATACTGTTGCTTAAGAATTAAATTGTTTAAACTAATACAAAATCATTGATAAAACCCAATCGTCTTTTTTAATTTTATCAGACTTTCAATTACTTTTTGTACAAATACTACATTTTTGAACCTCCGTCTAACTTTTTGTTATTTGTTTTTCAAAACTAGCGGAGTTCTCTTTTATGTTCTCAGAGTTTTTACTCTTTGTATAAAAGTGCTGCTAGTTCTGAAACACAATTCACATTTTCCATTAACATTTTCCAAGAAACTATCAAAGCATTTTATTCAAAAAGAGAAACACTTAATTCTGAATAAAATAATATGTGATATTTTGCAAGTGTAGGTACGTGTTATTTTACTACGAATAATAATATGACCTGACCTTCATTTTATCTTGTGAATCTGAATGCGGCGTTACTGAGTTTGTTAGAGTGGGTTCTGACAACTTACAAAAAACCCTAAAATAAAACCCTTTTTTGCACTACATAAGTATAATGTTCACCTAGACATACCTGATCAGACGAATTCACAAAAAAAAAACTCTTTTCAAAACATTATACAAAGTACCTATGCATACAAACGGCGATAAGTTCAAAGTTGTAACAACTTGCCCATAATTCCATATTCTTTGTGTTATGTCTCAGGTAGGTATTATTATAATATAATTATGCAATATTATAGACATAGGTAATTGTTTATTTATGATCGTTGCGGCGTATATTTGATATGCGATGATGAACTAAGCCTTCCTTCCTTAAGTAAATTATGAAATTCAGTAAGAATTTTTAAAATTGGTTATGGCATGACCAAGGGATATGGGGGTTCATTTAGATTTTAATGATAACTACAGAGATTTTAATGATATTGAGAACTTTTGTAATTTTACTAAAGATCCATCGATCTTTATTACCTGAAAAGTTACGAGCATCGAATTTTCTGTCGATAAATCACGTTACTTTCATATTCAACTCCATTTTACTCACTGCTTCAAAATTTAACATAATTTATGTTTTTTGGAGTAATATATTTACAATTTGCGAAACCTTCTGGATTATTCTTTGTAGAAGGTAGGATGTCTATATTTGCATAACTATTTATCTGCAAAATCCTATATGGTTTCTATAATAAAGCAAGCATATTCCTATTATAATGAATGTGTATCTACGTAGCATCCGAATTCCTTCTATACGTTTCGGGGAAAGATGTGGGCGTTGTGTTTTAGTAGGCACCGCTTGACGCAAGATAACAAAAATACGAAAACTTCAGTTCTACCGTGTACCCACCTCATACAATCTTTTTATGCTTATCTTTCTGTGATTTATTACTTGTTCAGCGTCCAACAACGGGAAAGAAAGGTATACAAAAGTAATTTATTTTTTAGGTTTGTTTTTGTCTTAGCATCGGTGCGTGCAGTACTGGACTGCTCGGGCATGTTTGAAGTTGGCATTTTTGAGATGTCACAATATGATTTATACTTGACCCCTTGTGTAGGCGTGCCCAACTCACTGCTTAGTCCGATCGGTATTTTCGGCTTAACATAACATTAATCACGGCGCACAAATAAATCATTCGGTAAATGTGTCCTCTCAATATTGTGCGTTATTTACGATGCGAATTTTCGGTATTTTATTGTGTTGTAATGAAAAATTTGGATAAAATACGTGAATTTGTAGCTAGGGACTGTAAACCTAGCTAAATTGTTATCAGATTACATTAAAAGATCTTAAGTTGAAGAGTAATACAATAATCGAAAGCAAACTATCTATTACTATCATGACTATTAAGAAACATAGCCTGCTATTCAAAGACTGCTTAGCTTACTTAAGTAGAAACGGTTGCTATTATATTGACATGTCAAACTACTCCATAATAAAAATAATTATACACGTATACTGTATTTATATACCTATTTAATCTATCTAAGTATTTTTTTTTACATTCAAAACTATCGTGAGTTCTTCATTTGGGTTCGCTGTCGCGTCTTACCCAGATGAAGATAATCATCCAGAAGTATCGAAACATAAATCAAAACCGACGTTATTTTTACGCGGAGTAATTTCCTGTTGTATATCCATATTGTCATCTTAGGATTGTCGCAAACGATCTATAGTAGGGTGTCCCTTATTTGACGAAAAATTTTTTTTTTTAGAAATTCGGAATGCATACCCTCTATATTTTTTATAAATGCTAAGACGTATTTAAATATGAAATATTATCTTTCTAGCATGATTGGAACCCGTGCCGACAGAGCCACAAAGTTTATCAAAAATCGTCTTTTGCTCAGGTATATTGGTTTGATATAAAACTGATATAAATGCAACAAATTAAGTGAAACAAAATTAAAATAAAATAAGATAAACATTATTATTCATTTAAACTCATAATATAATAACAATCAAGTAGGGTAACTTTTCTTTTAATGGAGTTTGTTACAGTCCGGTACGAATTTCTATGCTCGAGGACATAGCGCAACAAAACTGATTTTGCTCTTCTTCAGCCGTGACAAATCTGTTAAAATCTTGCATTCATTTGACAGCCCATTCAGTTGTGTCATTTAACAACCTTACAAATACCTTTTCTTAGCTTCTGGAAAAGCATAGTTACCATCCCACTAAGATCAAACTTCTTGGAGAAAACTGTCGTCGATCTACAGTCGACATAAACATTTTTTGCCTTTTCCGATACGAAATCGTCCAGTGCCTTGACTATAAAAGAAATACAGGTTAAATAGGAAAACAAAAACCATAACAAGATGTGTAGAAAAGCTAAAAATAAATACTTCGCTTACCAAACAAATTTTGGGACAGTTCTTCCTTTGATGCCACATAACGTTTGATAAAATCTGAGCTCTTGTCCTTCTTTAAGTTGGCAATCATTTTAATTTTAGTTTGTTTTTCAACTTAACCATTTAAAAGTGATAGAACTACTGTCTCCTCACTTAGATTACAAGGCACAATTAATGGCTTTTGATTATAGGAACTTAGAAATTATTCCAACTTTTTTGTATTCTTTTGACGCCTTCTTGAAGCAAAAATCTTGATTAAGAAGTTTAATTTAGAGCCAATGTTTAACATGCAATGTGGCAAAAGTCAGCACGTAGAGCGTCTTTGTCCTTTTCTGAATTGTGACCTAAGCAAGCATACTTTTTAGGAAAAAATCGCTCTCGCCTTCTTCAGTTTTCTTTTTTTTTTTTGTAATCTCTCTTCCAACGTGATATACACCAAAAATTTTCTTCAAGCGGTTAGAAAATGCCTTTTTGGGAATCCTTATTTTTTTTATGAACATAATGCACTCTCTAATCACAAGATTTGCACATTCACTGACAGTCAGATTGACTTTACGAATTTTCTTTAAGTAAAATTAGACTACGAGAACTTGTCGACTAGATATTTTTATATATTATATTATAGACCATTTATATTTAAAATAATTTACGTTTCTCATTGCGTAATACCTCTAGCATCGTTACACAATAAACAATAATGTACTTATCTTAAAAATCGTATATAAAATGACAAATGAAACACGTAGTTACGGGACGCAGTACTGTACCAGCGTAAAATGTATGGAAAACTAAAATCGCAATTCGGCACGGGTTATCGTTTATAAATCGGGCCAATATTTATTTCTAGACTATACAGGGTCCATACGCACGATTTTAGAGGGTATGCGTAAAAATTAAGAGAACTTGAAAAATAAGGGACACCCTAATCTATAGCTATTATAATATATTACTCAATTGCATGCAATGATATCGAAAAAGACTAATGAGTCAAATATGTGCCAGTTAAATCTGAAACTTCAACATCATTATAATTATAATTTAAAAACCAAAAGAAATAAGTCTTTATAAAACTCAATCAAAATGCTGCGGGCATTTTCATACCGGTGTCAATTGTATTCTCTTTCCGTTCAACCGACTGACAAAAACCAGAAAATATAAAGCAAACCGTTCATTACGGAACTTGTGTTCGGGTTTTAAAAAGCTCTGCCCGTCATATAACATTTAAGGCCATGGCTATGATCAATCCGACCGCTATTTTTAACTTGGAAAACTTTAGAAACATTTCTACTTGTAACTTGTTACATATAATTCCGAGTACTTTCTAAAAATGCGTGCTAAACGTGTATTCAGACCACCTTGGAATACCTTAAATTGGTGGTTGTAATGTTTTGAAATTAATAACATTTTTGATGCATAAGATTCTTTAGCAAGGTGTAATCGGAGATCCAAATATAATGATAATTTAATAAGTAGTTTATATTCCATTGTGATACCTTGCAACCTCATCCAAGCTCATTAGCGTCTCTTAGAATTTATACAAAGTAACTTCTTGAAAGCTCGCGTGTGTGCATTTTGATTGACCTAGACGTTGACCGAGACAGCTGAGATTAGAACTCATAACCTTAGCTAATTACTGTCTAATATATGATGGTCACGCCTTTTTAGCAAACGGTAGCTTAATTAAAATTCAGAAAAAGTTCACACGGCTCGCTATGCGACAAACATGCTCTCTCAATTAAGCGTCTTTGCGGACCGGACATGGATGGACGGAATAATTCATGATGTGACCAAGCGCTGCCAAATTAGAGTCTTGTCACACTGTGGCATAAACACGACCGCTGAAATGATAACTTCATAGCACAATGGACGGTTTTTCAATGCGGTCGGACTGGTTACTTGACAGATTTCAGAGCAATAAGTTTTTTTGTGTCGCACCAAATTTGGGAATACGGAACACTTATTTAAGTGAATCTGATATACTCGTTAAGATGGGTTGCATGAAATGAGTTATGACTCGATGAAATCCATTCAGAGAGTTTTTAATTAATATTGATTAAATTTTAAATTTGGCCCAGGGCTGAATACGCCTACAGTGGAGTGTGAAGTCCATGTAACTGTATAAATTCATGAATAGTTCAAAAGATAATACAAAAAATATGATTTGTTATCCTCACTTTAATTAACTATTTGACTAGCTCCTTACTAATGCCATATTTAGAATAAAAAAAGCTGTGATTACGTTCTTTAATTATTATAAGTATAATGTACATCAGATTACTTGTCTAGACATATCACAGAAACTTCGGAGACAGATTTTCAATCATATTTTCCTATAATCCTAATATTTTCTTATATTTCATTTTGAAGGACATAATATAACGAGCATACAAATTGTTTTTGCAAGAATTTAATTTTAGATGGTTTGTCTCTTGTAAACCGATAGCTTTAAAATAACAACTTTATTTTAATGAAAATTATAATTAACAATTCACAGTTATTTTTTTTGTCTCATTGCATTCACCAACTTTTAAATTTTTCATTCATAGTGTACATAAAAACGAGTTATCTGCCACAAAAACATAAGTTAATTCCAATATTTTTGTCCACAGGTAGTACGTAAAGAAACAGATCTAGCTGACATCAGTGAGAGTTTTTATACACAGCGACATTTGCTAATATACTAGTAATATTTTTCCACGTTAGTATGCAAGTAAGTTTACCCAATTCGTATTATTTCTTTACTGTTTTAATTTAAGGCCGTGATCACATAGATAAAGGGACACCGATACGACATCAAAATGTGCAACGATAGCGTTTTTTGTTAAAAAGTCGCATCAATAAACAATAAATTAATTAGTCAGATGAAAGTGAAATTATCTTAAAAAATCTGCTCTTGACGGTTTCTTGATGTAATTTTCTTCTTATATTTCTTTCTACTGCGATCTTTTTTATTTTTACGACATGGCAGACCTTCTTCTAAAACTTCTCTTTTACATCATAATACAAGTTTTGAAGCTACATTCTTGAAATTCATCACCAAGAATTGCCTCTGCTTCAATTGATTATCTGAATTAATAAATAATGGTTTTGATGTTGATGAAGGCGATGCATTGATTAAACCTACTTGTAACTTTTTTACATTAATCACGTGACTGACTGACAACAGAACTTAAAAAAAATCGTGATCGTGTCGGACAGCGTGAACAGTCTTTCTGTGAGTTGTTTCCAATAAACATATCACTACTAACAAGGTTAACGGTTGGTGATCTTTGCATAATGTTTGTAAAGCTGTCATTTTCTCAACATGTTTTGACATTTCAATAAATTCGTTAAGGGCCGGTAGTGGCCTACGCGTTTACAAATCACAAACTGACAGTTATTTAGAGAAGTTTCAAAATAAGATTTGAATAAATTGTAAATAAATCTAATAACACCGTTGGGATACCAAGATTATAGCAAATCTTGTAACACATCGTAAAAGTCATCATCACTAATGAGAAAGTCCTAATCATGAGTCTTCTTCCTACCTCCCACTAGGCCAGAGTGGTTTAGAAATTAAAGTTTTTTAATAAGTGAACATTCATATTAATATTAATTACTTTAAGTAGTTAATATTAAATATCCACGTTTAATAATAGCAGCATCAACTCCTAAATAATCGATGCTTACTACTAAACGAATTTGGCTGAAATTTGGAATTTATTATACTTGGAATTTAATTTTTATATTTTGTGACCTGCATTAACACATAAGCTGCTTTTATCTAGGTAGGTACCTACCACGCAAGTAAAGCCGCTGGTGAATAAGCTAGTGTTATTATAATAGAAGTAAACACCTAGATCAAACGGTACTTTTCTCAGCTATCCCAAGAGTGAATTGGCAAACTACCCATCAAATAGATAACATAAAGTGAAATCTATATCGGTGCTCTAAATAAACAAAATTACAGGGTAACTGACTGACTGAACGAAACTTAAATTAGTTAGTACCTTACTCAAATTTAGAACTTTAAAGAGTCACAGATAAAAGTCACGAACGTTCAAAAATACAACAAACTCTTAATGTGACCTAACCAGTTATTGTAATGAATCGACTAAGTATTTTTCAATTGCATGTTAATTATTGGCTATTACTTTGCCAATGACGAAAGTAATCTTCAATTTCTAGATTTCAGTCCATCAATGACAAAATTAAAGATATAAACCGATCAAAGTCAGACATATCGCCTAGCAATGGCATAATGCCACTTGATCATACTTACGTCACAGCAAATACGTCAGAAGCCCGCGGCTCTGCACAAAAGCATGCATTATGAAGATTGCACATCTAGCCAACTAAAGTAGCGGCTTTATCGGGCCTTAGACCTCGCTGGTAGCGATAAGCGGAAACCGAGCGCAAGCGGAATGAAAAAACACTGCTAAATCGCGCGCGGAATGACGCAGTTTCTGCGAGTGAGTGGCGCTCGGACGCTTCAAGCGCTCGTTGCCAGTATCCGTTGATTTTATAGCCGAACATAAAACATAGGTAGTGTTGCCAAAAATCACACGATAAATAACGCGAGAGAGCAAACTGTATGCATTATAGTCGTACCTTATCTTAGTGAATTTGAAGCCAAGAATTGCCCATTAAATATGCATTAAAATTACCTGTCTCGTAAAAATAAGTGGATTGCACTGGTTTGGAACTTAAGGATGAGGAGATGTAGTGTTCATAATTTATTCGTACCTTTATCTCAATGAACAAGTAATTTAAAATCAAGTTTTAATTTTGAATTGGCTCATACCTACTTAATTTTTATTCATACTTTCATCGAATTCAATCAATATAAATACCTATTTCTAGATACTTAAACCAGCACTGATGCCAATACACACAAACATTTATCTAGGTAGTTGCAATTCTCCTTACATTGTGTTGAACTGCGAAATCATGAAATTAGGAAACGCATCGCAACTGCGACTATGAATCAGTCACACTGGACTTTGAATAGCCTCTTCAATGCGCTAGACCTGGGCTAGGCTCCATTGCTCAATATGGAAGGTAAATGAGAAGATTGTTTTGTAAACATTTTAGTATTCAATTGCTAAGATGAGCTAAATAAAATTAGGTAAAAAGCTAAAAATACCTTATTCATGGCTTGTTAGGGTCTAGAGTATATTTTTCATTGTTACTTTTATGTTAATGGAGAGCCATGTTTACCGAGTAAAATAGTATCTTGATTTTAAATCTGAATGTCGTGGGTTCAGACTCCGGCCGTGTTGCCGTCACTCAAACTGTTATTTTGTTTTAGTGTAAAAAAGAAATAAGATATTTTAGTTTTTGCAATGATTTAGTCAGTGTTAATCAAAACCATTAAGTATATAATTTGTATGTATACATACATAGTCCTTGAACCCCCTTGTCCCTTGTCCATAAAGTATGACATCACACGGTTCCCATGAAGAACCGGACATGGTGCTCAGCTGCCAGCATCACTGTCCACTGTGACCACCGCTTGTCCTGACCATTGGTTTTCGAAACACAAGTAGCATAATAATTTACTTAAAGGAATCCTTTCTAATAATTTTGTCGAGGTCTAATTCTTAAATATAAGATTTAAATTGATTTCAAAAACCGTCAAGTGTGTTTCAAAAGTGACTCAAAATATCTTCAAGTAAGTTGTATTATTATTGAATCAACATTGCACTTGGGTTCAATGCCTATCTGTATTTAGAACTCCCAACGGTATTAAAGGTTAGATTAATAATCATGTTTAACAACGATTAGCTCTGATTACAAAATCAGAACCTCATACCATCCATCCATCATAAGACGTACCATCTCATCTTGAACAATTAGTAAGAAATGAAAAGGACGAACCGAGAAAACAGTTAAAACTTAGTATGAGGACTGCATCGGCACCTTTTGTATACCAACCTCGTGACCCCTAAAATCCTAGAATCATGATTTTCATATTATAGAATGAAAAATGATTATGTTTCATAATATATAAGAGTTCTATCGACAACAAGGTACCTCAAACACATGGTAGGGCCTCACCTCACCGTCTGCCAACTCACCTCGATTGTTATTCACTAGAACACGTCGAGTTGACATCGCTCGCATACAACGCATACCCAATGTGGGGAATTCTCGCATACGATCGCTCTGCCAATTGACGACTGTTTTTGATGAACCGGGAATATAATATAATATATTTTCTTGGGTTATTTTCTGATGTCCTGCATCAGTTTTGCGTCTTAAAATGAATAAAAATGTGATAGGGCTTCTGTCTATTTATTTATGCCGTTTTTTGAAACGACATAAATAAATAAGTGCTTTGGCACGAAAGTGCTTGGTTGGTAATGCCATTAGCATATATCATCACACATCCATTGTGGCCATTCTGAACGTCGTTGAACTTTTTAGATCTGTCAAGTACGTCTTCGCCAAGTGGACTTGAAATTATTTTTCTATAATCGACTAAAAACTTTAAAATAAAAATTAGTGCTAAAACAGCCATTATCATATTCTTGTTCTTTGTTAAGTGGTTTACAACATAAATTATTCCTTCATTACCCTCTATTTGCAAACCATTTCTACACTCTCCCCCTTTTCACTCATTTCATTCTTTACACAATACATCCTCCTTTTCTTGGCATATCTCTTCTCATACCTACGGATAGAGCCTCAATATTCCAAGACAATTTTACTATCACATCTCTCGATCATAAACATGTACCTATGTCTTTAAAGCCCCTTAATAGTTTCTTCATTCGCATCTTACAAAACAATTACCTGCAAAAGCTAACAAGCAAATAAACCCGGTACAATAAGCCGTCCTGTTGGTAGGAAGTCAATAAAATAATAGCCCAGAGAAGCCACAATAGTACAAACAATGACGATCATAAACTATCTTAGGGCGATACACACTGGCGTCCGTGTTGTTTCTTGCGTTTTGTTCCTATGTAAAGTACGAATGCTATATATTAGGCAGAGTTATTTTGAGTAAATAATTTTAGGATTTAGTTTATTTTAGTTTAGATACTTTTTTAGAAACGACTTTTTTGTTGTTTTAATTGTTCGTCTGCAATTAGGTTGAACCTAGACATTCTAAATAGATTTTTGTATAGATGTTTATAAGTTGATATGTATGACTAATCTGTGAAATAATTGAGCTTTATTGAACTAAATTAACCACTTTTATAATTATAATTTTTTTCAGCTATTACAAAATTGTTCATCTTATTTTAACTGAAACGATTTTTTTTACGATTATCTTTTTTCTGATCTTTCTAAACCTCACACTTCGCTTAATCCAATTATTCTTTGGAAGAAGAACAAAATACGCCTTCGTTTTGTTATCTTGCGTTTACGGCACACCTAGAAACACTGCGCCTTAGAAAATGCTAAAAAATTATAAATTTTATCTTACAAACACTTAGACGAAGAAAAAATCATCGTCAACTATTTAAATATTCAACTCTGGGTCTATAATATCTATAGGATTGATAAACTTTAAGTAAATTGGATAATAGTTAATCAATAAACCTTAATATGCGTAAAGAAATAAATTACAAAGTTCATTATTTATTACATTGACATAATTTTCCCATTGAATTTCTCCCGCAAACGGCGTTCATCTTAGAGATTCTCTGTCAAATATTCCCAGCGATAACATGCGTAGAAAATATTCTCTACAAAATCAGAGTCTCTTTGAAATTCCTTTATGCAAGTATCTATGTATCTGTTCCCGGTTGTCCTGTCTTGTCGACCCTTTCTATCGAGCACATGAATGAAACCGCGCTATTGAGATCACAGAGTAAGACAGATGTATTCGAACTTTCCAGCCTGTCACCCCTTACTTGAAAAACGTCTCTACGTCAAGTGAGCGACACAATCGTCCTTTATTTACCAATAAATAATCCTTGAATAAAATCATCAAGGCGTCGACGTTTTAAATTACAATCGTGACTCTCATTCGTAGACGAAAGCTCACGGCGGTTTCATGAAGGCGCGATGTTCATAAATCATTAACCAGCTGAGAAAACCTGATAGTTAATTAATAAGTACTTTCTATAGAGCATAAATGAGATGAAGTTGTGATCGCCAATGTCCTTAATTGAGCACAACGGCACACAATTAATCTTATTTGTTCCGGCGTAATTATCATCGGAATTAGGTGAAGCCAGTCGAATGTCTTCATAAGAAATTGAGCTTTCAAAAAATCCAGTTCTCATTACTGATACAGCGACGTGCAAAAGTTGCCGCGAAAACAATCACTTATTAATAAAAAGGCTGTAAAACATGGGTAAGAATAAATCGGAAATGAAAAGGATTGTTCATGCATTAGGGACACGAAGGTAGTTAGTTTCAGGCGCAGGGTTGTCAACGCAATTGAAAAGGAATTCAAGTTTTTACGCATTTAACTCAAAAGTCGAGTTTTTGTGAACGTCGGAGAAATTCTGTTGAGATGTGAACAAGAATTGTTGACGGTTTTGGGTGAAATGACATAATTATGAGTGCAGAAACAGACATAACGGATCACCGATTTCTCAACTATAACAGCTAAATATTATTTTTTATTTAACATGGTTTTGTATTGAGTTTTTGATAACTAAAGCCATCATCATCATCTACAGTTTGAGTTTAATTTGCTGTTCTTTAATATCCTCATCCATCGACCCGCGTTTTTAAATCAATCAACAATCAGGCAGTACTTTCATACTATTTGATGCCATTTTTCAATAGAAAATAGGAAATATAGGTACCGACAACACATAATTTTGGACAATAAAAAAAACAAGTATTCATTTTCATCATTCAAATAAGTAGGTAAGCCGGTTTTTGCTCTGAAACGTTGACTTCGTAAAGAGGTCATAATCTTTGCCGTTACAACCCTAGATGTATCCAAAATTCTTATAATTGTATGGTTACGGTTCAAGCTTAATGTCTTCATCAATAACCGATAATTTATGTACCGCACGATCGGTACAAGACGAAATTGCAGCCGCCGGCCTCTCTTTGTAATCAGTGCAAAATTATAAAGCCATTGCATACCGCCGGGAGTTACAGTATCACACAATATAAAAGCTACATCGATATAAATGATGCAGTTACATGTGTATCTTCCAGATTCGAACAGCGGCCACGGACTGAACAAGCCCGAAAGAAGGGAGGAAGACCCTTGCAGTGGGACAATATGGGCTAAAAAATAATAATAACAATTATAAAATGTTTGTAAGACCTGAGAATATCTAATAATATTAATATTAAATATATCAAATAGTAATTATTTAAAAATATAAAATATTATCTATAATAAATAAATAAATTTCCTAAATCCTTTAAAACCACTTCTTTGTTTTTGTCGATGTAACTTTTGAGTTGTGTCGAAATATACTTGGTCAATAATATCTCTGTATTGAGGTTATTGAATGAAAATGTTTACAGGAATTGAAAGAAAGTAAATTACTTTCTGGAAAACAAAATTATACACTGATGGAAACAGATTATTTAGCTTGATGACCCACTGATTTTGTATTGATTGGTATGTTTAGCTACTTTCATATTTTATATGTTCTTCGACCATATTTATTGATTACAAGCTGTTTTACCGTTCTCGTTATAAGTGTTGGACAAACCCTTATTAATATTAAATAGATTATTGCTAATGCATTATTTCTACCCCTACAGACACAGATATACGTTTTCCTTAACCCGGGCAAAATCTTAATATTATGTTGCCCGGAGCGCCAAAAATTTTAATTGATCGAATGCGAGCAAAGGCTGTTTTGGCACCCCCACGGACCTGCCGGTCTAGGAAGGTGCCGCAGTTTGCCTTTCCTTAGATCCTGGCCTGATAAAACTCCATGCTTGCAAACCAAACATGATGTGATGATTTAAAAACCAAATCATCCAACCATCTTGTACCGACCATGTATCAAGCCAATATCGTAAATCAATCATTACAATAATGTACGAACTCTTCTCAGTCTATTTACCAAGGTCAATAGCTACACGATCACGCCATGTACTCTTAACTTCAATCGCATTTCATATTCGAAAATAACCTTTCGATACAGTGGGTTAGAGTCTATTCAAAATTTAAGGTAGATCGGTCTCCTATTAACCAAAAAGTTGGTAATTACTTTACCGATCATATTTGTGTGATTTTACACCATTATAGAGAAAAATGAAATAAAATGCACTAAGCAAATATGTTGAAAGTCTTTATGCCTATTGAAAGTCAACAACTTGGCAAACATCTCGATGTCCATCTCTAATAAACGATTCTGTAAGAAATCCTTTCACAATAATCTGTCTACCACATCGAGAGTCATCCTTCACGTGTCCGTGGTGGCTATTTGATGTGTCTTTGTCAAATTATCTAAGCGACTTCTGTGTATTGTTAGGAGTAAAATCTAACAAAACTATCTAAATCTTACAAATTACAAAAAAATGTATTGCTCCACAAATTCCCTGCATCACGAAATCGACTATTCTCAATAAATCGACGATTTGATAACCTCTTTTTTGATCAAGTGCCTAAAAATAGTGCTGTATTTATTCAGGTCTGATTGATGCACATCATTAACAAACAGAATGCTGCTTTACAAGATATCGAGAGAACTCTTCAAAATAGTCGGTTTATAAAGATACTATTGAAAATGTTCGAGTAATACAAAGCTGTGTTCACGTAGACGTTGCTAAGATCATTGCGGGTGAACAGTTTCACTAGTGCTCAGAAAGATCGTAAAACGATTTAGATAGGTATCAACTTATTTGTATCACAAAGAAAAACAAAATAGTGTAAATGTAATTACTAAAAATAAAATGTCTACTTACTACATAAGATAGTATGCAGCGTAGTTTGCATTGGATTATATAACAAAAAAACGATCTAACAACAATTTTGCAAGTACGATAGATTTTGTTTAGTAGACGTTTTTGGGGCATTTAGAACTGTTTAAAACAGAAAACCAAAAGAAGTACTTGATGGATCATACGAACATTAGTGGCAATTCAGAGTATCGCAAAAGCTAAACTTAACTAACCAAAAATGTTGCCGTCCCTTTCATTGCGATGGGAATAAAAAGGATGGCATTATTTTTAGTTAGTTTAGTTTAGCTTTTGCTACACTCCGAATTGCCACTATTATATTATTTAAAAAAAAAACAGAAACAATTTAACATATTAAACGTTTTAAATTAATTATTCGAATGATACGATTATAAATTTTATTTCAAAATGCTTTATGTAACTCTGCCTTAGCCTCTTGAAAATTTTCGGTAGCTATTTTGAACGAGCTCTTTTATTAGTTTTAAAAACGGTCGTTTAGATTACAACAGCTATTGAGGGTTCCGTGGCTTATTGGTCCATGAAATATGAGGTCCGATTAATGATTCTTGAAAGAAATATCGTTGTCATGTGGTATCGCCTTTAGTTTTGTCTCTTGAAAAATGTAATAGTATTTTTATTAAAATGACTTTAAATGTTGAAATTAAAGTTATTTTTTATATTTGGAAAACCAACAACTAAAGTACAAAATAACAACAAGGATAAGCAACAGAAAGCTAATTATAGGTTTTCACTGATGAATATTATAAATTATAATAAAATATGAATATTATAAAAACATAATTTAAATTTTATGAAAAAGAGCTACAAATTAAATAAAATGATCTCGTCATACTAAAACATAAACATTTAAAAATTTGGCTCTTTGCTACCCTGTTGTCTTATTCGTATGAATATTTTTACGATTATAAAACAGACACGAAACTTATTAATCAAGTCGAGATAAAACTTTAAACTTATCATTTTATCCTTCAAGCTTACACATAAGCTTCTAAATCGTATATGGTATGCTTGTCCGATCCAGAAATAAACTCGATGCCCGTTCGATGTAATATCTTCATCGAGAGGTGTGTTCAATCGATTATATCTTATTATAACCGTGTATTATGCGTGCGTATTTATTACTTATAGGTATGTTGTTGGATTGATTGCAAGTTTCCTTATTTGTTTTGGAGAATATTGGTTGTATGCAAATTATTGAATTGAAAATTAATTCGCAAGGAATGAATCACGATGAATCGTGTCGTAGATTTAGTAGAAAATAGCCACTAAACTAGTTTTTTGTAGATCAAATCTTTTGAAGACTTAAATTATTTTTTGAATTCAACAACTATTATTCGGTAATCAATACGATTGGAATTTTTTATGCCTTCATCAATCCCAAAATAATATTATGTTAGTTATAATAAAAATAACATACCAAGTATTGACCTCTAAAATCATCATTATTTAAATTGATGTACAAAACTCAGTGTGCTTGATTTTAACAATCTAAAATTAAATAATTAAAACCATACAGAAAATTATTATAAATATTCAATCTTAATTTGTTTCCTTATACAAGTGGCACTTGTCAAGTGCATTAACAAGATAAAAGAAAAAACAGTTACTTTGCTCTATTGTGATGCCCATAAATCTTTCGAGGTCCAAAGCGGAAGTGAAAACATATCGTAAAACTCGCTTGTTTAGTCCACCCTTAACACATAAAGCTAACATTAGTACAGTTAGGTTCTCCTTACTCTATCATTAAACGAACCAACATAACATTTCTGCGTATAATTGAATATAAATATCATAATAAATATTGACACTACTATTATTTTTCATTACAGTAAAATGTGTATCTACCATCATAAGTTTTAATTTAGCGCATGTAAATCTGTGCATTTCACCGAAATTATACGAATATCTGAATTAATAGGAAAACGTGGGTATTCATTAAATGGAAGTTTTCAGAGCGTGTAGAGGATTTAATCAATGTTATGTAGTCGCAGCCGAAACGAATTGCCAACTTTACACCCTTTACTTTACTATGTATGAGTTTTATTTTATGCGAGAGCTTTGCGTAGAGACAGAATTTATGATAGAGACGTGTTGATATTAAATACTGTACACAATTATGTGTAATGGCAAGGTTTATAATTGAAATAGCAATAATAAGATTATGATTTTAATTTTGTAAGTTAATATGCGTCTAATAACTTTATTAATTTACACACAAAATAAAATGGCAACTAATAAAATACTTGGTAATAAATCAAACCTGTATTTTACTTAATCCTTACTGTCTGTCAGTCCTTTGAAAAAAATTTAAAAAAAAAACAAAAAAATATAAAACATCTGAAAAAAATAAGTCTACCGCACATGGTCAAAATACAGTCGTGATCATATTTCATTTAATTTTACTTAAAACTACATGTCGTCAAAATAGCCCTTTCTTTGCTCTGTGGCTTAATCCACATGCACACATCTGAAACGCGTTAAACGCTCATCGGGAGGCATTTAATGCAAAATCTCCAGATCGCGAGATAAACAGTAAAAATTACACCGTTTAAAGCATTTCTCTCTCGGCCGCACTTTGTCATTTAACACACCCTTAATATCGATGCCGTTGCCAGATAGCCTCGTGTTTATGTCGCTTAAATTAAATTGCCTCTGTTGATTATTGTGACACCGCTTTTTGTACGCGTTGAAATTTATTTCACTCTGTATTTCACTGTTGTTTTTTACTTGAAATAGTCGTTTAGAATCTCGCCGACAGATCGTAAGTAACCCACAGGGCAGTAATAAAATTATACTCTCATAAAAATCAATATAAACACCATAACATTCTATAAAGGCGGCCACGAGTTAACTTAACGTCTTCATTAGCCTGCGCACGATCTGGCTGCAATTTTCAAGTCAAGTCTTTCTCGAAGTCGCGTCCATAATTTGCGTTGCGCGTCTCGATTTGTCGGCCAACGAAGATTGCTAAACAGTCGGTCGAGGGCCGCAATTCTGAAAGCGCCCGACAATTTCCAAAAGGTCTTCTCGACCAATTTCCGTACGCGATTGGCGCACTTGCTTTTGAGATCCGAGGTCGTAATCGAGGCTTGAGGCAGGTCGCAATTTTAAAATTACCTCGATTGAGTGTTCACCTCTCGTTGTGTACTTATTTCAACGAAACTTAAAAGCTTTTAAATTTGCGGTCGATGCCTGTAATTTATGTGGGAGATGCATTATATTGTTGTTTAAAACAATGAGCTGATTTGATCCCATTATTTTTCATGGAAACGTTGCGGCTTACTCACAAATTATGGAAAAAGTTATACCTTGAAACCTGCCGATAAGTAATTTTAGATCCGCTCAGTTCGCTTCGTTTTTTTATTGACAATCGGAAATTATGAATCGCAGGTATTGTTTAAAAACAAGGGTGTAATAATCTTATTATCTGTTCTATTCAGGCTAAGAAATTGTGGCAAAAACAGCCACAATTTCTTATTACGGTCACCTTTCTTTTTTTACGAAAGGATCATAATTGTACAACCTGAGCGCGCACCGTGCACAAATGATTTATACTCTCGGTCTAGTTAATTGTATTTTTCTCCCAAAAAACCGTCGGGCATTATCTCCCGGCGGTCGACAGGTAACAAATCTTGCTTTTTAAATATTATTACTCATCGTATTCGATTTGGGAACGAGCTGGCTACGAATGCTTTATCACCACCTACTCGACGTCCCGCGGCTCACGATTCTTTGGTCCCCCTAAACTTTATTCAAATGCGACACACTTTCGTCTAGCCGTCTCTATCGCACGCATAGAAATTAATCACTGTTTGGGCGTTGCCGTCTCGCTCTTCACTAAAATAGACTGTGCCCAAGCGCAAAGTGTTCGTGTCAAAAGTTTTGTGTAGAGTCGGATAATGGTTTACGAAATTTTTTCCCCTACCTCGTGCTTTTTTTTACAGTCGAGTATACATGCTAGGGTCGTGAAGTAGTGTTAAAAAATTGTGGATCGCGTTTTGATGTGGCGTTTATTGTAGCGCTAGCTTTTTGTGCGACTTTGGTAGATGCCGTCTCCACTTTAGGTGAGCGCGGAACACGAGTTTGTTATAGTATGGACAGACAACAGTGTCAGTTGTAAATAAGGATTTGTATAGACCATACGTATCGGTGTAGTGGACGCGACCCGATCTTTATTATCCATAGCGGATTCAATGCGGACATAATAATTATTGTTTTGTATAAAGCTGTTGATAATTTTATTTATTTTATTGATAGTTCAGTGTCCAACAAGAAACTTGGAGGAATTTACTGGTGTTTTGCAGTGCTATTGAAGATTGTTTATTGGTGTATCAGTGCTCTGCAAATTATTTGAGTGACTTCATCCATTATCCAGTTATTTAAAGGATTTTGTGAGTATTACTTTCAATATTTTTTTTAATCCATTTAGATCCAGTTTAGTTTAAACTTTACTTAAATTTAAATCAAAGGTAATTCATTGATCACAATACTTCAGTATAATTGTACCTTATGATTATGAAATGTATTTTTTTCTATTAGGTACTAAATAGTAAACCAAACGTCTGGAAACTGTAAGTTTGAACTGTAACGGCATTTAGGTGTTATTTTAACTTGAATGATGAACGAATGAATGCAACTGATACTTTTGGTGTTCAGTGTAATAATTTGATGTTCAAATCAAATAATTACTCGTACCTAAGTATTTGGGTGATATTTAGGACTAGTGGAAAAAAATACAACCTAACTAACTACCTATGCATTCCGAATTTCTAAAAAAATTTTTTTTTCGTCATTAAGGGACACCCTACTGCTAACTACGTATGCAATGTTTAGTGGGGTAATGTTTTAAAATACAGAAAGGCTAAAGTTAATTATGAGGCGAAATAGAATAATAGTTTAAATAATAAAAGGTTCAAAAATTTTTCGCTAAACAAAAAAAAACTAAAAACTATACAGATGAATGCACCCTGATAAAAGATGTCATCCGGACTCAAGACCCTTGCGAGACGAAGCACAAATATCATCAATCAAAAACAATCCTTATTAATATAAGGTCAAAGTTCAATGTTAATCAACGTTATTAGATAGTTTATTTGTATTTTTTCCCAACCGAAACTTCAGACCTAGTTTTTGGAATTCATAAAATATAATCAAAGACTCGGAATCCATTTTGTTATTCTCTGAATACGAATTCATTTTGGAACTTTATTCTTTTTTTGGTAAACAAACATTGAAATGAAAAAGTTATTTAAAGTTAAATGTTCGTAGCTACTAAACTTATTGATATCAAAATCAGACAGAAATTTAAATTGAAATTTTATTAATCGCGCATAGTTTTAGCATAATAGAGAGTTAATAGGTTTACTGACAGCCATTCTTTTATAAACATAAATTATTATTGACACCAAGTTATTTAAATAGGTGCCACCAACGGAAAATCTCGTGGTTCATGGTGTTTTTTAAAATCAATTTTAATTTATTTTATAAATGCAAAGTTTATGATATTTAAGAGATAATTTTCCACAAAAAGCTTAGGATGACTAATCAGTAATCAGACTAATGTATGTTTGTTATTTCCTCACGTTAAACGAATAAGATACAATTTGGGATGGAGATGGTTTATATTTTTAATGAAAACAGGCTCCTTTTATTTCGTGAATTTGTTCATAGAGTGATTGAAGGATAAAGCCTGTATAGGCTATCGAAACCTACTAATACATGAAACTACCCACGTGTAGAATGAAACTACACGTGGCTAGTTTCAGCAACAACCATTTAAGCGCAGACGAGTAGCTAATAGTAAATAAAGCAGGGTTCAATTCTGTAAATTGAACAGTGAATTAAACCTCCCTCTCAAATCCCAACGCGTCCCACCTGAGCAAAATCCAGCGTTTATCACTTAGGTATTTTTGTCTGCAACTTCCTTAGATAGCGGAGCGCTCAGCGGCGAGGAAATGAAATTCTTATCGTACCCCAGTAGAATGAAACTCACTTCTTTCTTTGCAAAGGAAATATATCGGGCGCAAACTGATTGCTAAAAGGTATCGCGGAAATCTCGCGGCTAGAAAATGTAGAGGGTACCACTTGAGTTTTGTCAGATGATTTTTAGTTAGCGTTTCAACAAGTGAATATTTTCGCCCATTGTTGTGAAAATGAAACAGTTATGGAAAGGAAACATTAAGGATCTCTCGTAGCTATGTTATTATTATTCTGTGTCCCTCTGCAGAACAGAGGCATTATCCCTCTTCTATTAACACTGCTCTCTATTTTCAGCGATAAGGACACCATTCCTTATTCCATAGACATAGTCATGATCATTCATTTTACAAAATAAGAAACAAATCAACTAAAAAACGATGCTACAACATACTAACAAATGAGCATCATAAAGATTACTGTCAAAAAGGTGTTGTCTTAAAAAAACAATGATTTTTATTACAAAATTTACTTTTTGAGTTAATTTTGCTATTTTTCATCAATAGTTTATAAGCGATTGTGGCGTACTTGCTTAGACGTTCTTGATAGAACCTTGAAATTAAACGAATAGGTCACAATGGATTGATGACCGCAAATATGGCAATAATGAATAGCTGAGCGCTGCTTTAGAGGGCACGTCAAATTGTCAGTTCCGACTTTTTAGTCACTAAGCCATGACAGAGGCCTTTTAGGCGGCCTAAGAACTCTATCGCTACCAGTTGATACTAAATCATACGAACTTTTACTTTTACACATTCTTTACTGTATCATCAAAGAGTTTCAATTCTTTGTATCTCGATTACAATCAAATCGCAAATGCGCACAAAATCTCAAACAATGATGTTCCCTTTCTCATTTTGACGCTCGCAGTAAAATTTACGATCACCCCCGCGGGAGAATACTTGTTCCTAAAAATGTGTCAAACTTTTTTAAGAACTTCTTTCATTTAGCCCGTCCGACCTTCCTCTAGCCTTGTGAGTTTTTATTTCTGTTATATTGTTTATTTTTTATTCTCTATTGAAACGTCGGCCAAAGGATTTTGAACAGTCTCTAAACAGTGGACAGAATGTAGCATAATGAAATTTCTCTTCTCTTTCGGCTTTTATACGTTTGAATATTGTCTTTTGAGTTTTTTTGTGATTTTTTGTGATATAGTTAATTCATTTTTTAAACGCAATTTTAATTTTGGACTATTATTTTAAACTTTATTAAGAAACAGAAATTACTTTAAGTACTTTATCTATAATTATGCAATAGTATTTTTGAGTTATTTTATGTTAGCTGGGTGTTTTGTGAAACGTAAATCGACAATATTTTTACGTAAGTCATTCCCGTGTATATTTACTTAATTTTCATCTTAACCTATTATAATCTCAATAAATTGTATCATACCCTGCAGCAATGATCGAAACCTTAATCTCCGAATACGATTTGTTTGTTTTATCAAAATGCACAAAGCTCGTTTTGCATAATCGGCTTATTTCGAATTTATAAAGTGTATCCCTGAATCCTTTGCGGATTGAAACTGGTCCGTGGCTTGTTGGTCTCTTTAAGCGATAAACATTTATGTTCGATTTTAATGTGAATATTATTAATTATAACGTGTTTAGCATCTAATTTCAACACGTAAGTTTTATTTATTACTAAATTTACAGTTTTCAATGGTATTGCTACTTGTACTAACACTCACTGTCATACCCATATGTGTGTTCCTTTTGTTTTATAAATTGAGTCATGGTTCAGAAATAAATGTATGTATCACCAAAATTCAGAATTATAGCCAACGAAAATAAACTACATTTTATGCTATTAAAGATGAAACTTTAGGTAAATACGTAAATCGAAGAACCTGTTTAAATAAATATTTATAAAGGATTACATCAATATCAATCGATGTAGATTTATTGATTGAATAAAATTAGTATTAATTTCAATTTAACTAAATTAATATGTGAAAACAAAATAACCAAGAACTTTTTCTTATCTATAACAGCTTCTTTATAATTATAGTATATATGTTGAGTTTGAAAATTATATTATATATAAGTAAGTACCTACTTATATATAATATTTTATATATATCTTAGATTTATTTATACAAGTGCATTTAATTTAATAATAGTTAATTATTATTTGTGAGACTTTCACTACACTTTTTGTGAATTTAATTTTGTTCGGTTGAGTAACATACCGTTTGCATTATGTTACTAAAAAGGTGTTGTGTTTGTACCATATTTGGACACTACCTACATAACCATTCAACTAAAATACACTTCGATGTCTAATTTTACCTAATTTTCAAATAAAACCTCTATTTAAATAAGCATCTGCTTTGACATTCGACACCTTGAGGTGCGTCGGAGAAGTTTATGATACTATCTGGTCATAAAAATTCGGAAATTATGGACTATCGACTACCAAACAGACATACATATCGTAAACTAGACATGCCGAATTAGTGTCGCCACAAATGGAAAAACCGAAAAACCTTATGCTAATACTAAGCAGTACCCGAATTTCGAACATTCATATTCCGAATTCAAAATTTAAAACAGCGTAGGTGCACGAATTAGACGCTGTGTAAAAAGATTTTAATCTATTCCTTATGTGGGCAGTGACTTATAGTTCTTTTTTTGAATTATAAATTCTGCTTTCCGACTCGAATAGATCAACTAATGAGACTGTGGACTGTGGAACTTAGTGTAAGATACGTAATCTACTGTGCATCGGTAAATCAAAATGACATGGTGCGTTAGGTAATTACTAGGACTTTACGCTTTGGGAGCTCGTTTAATTTAATGCGTTGTTATTTATTGCAGTGTCAATTAAAGTTGTATACTGTTTCAGGATTTTGGCGAATATACTCTTTGTTACAATTTAAAGTGCACCAAAAATAACATTTTACTTATCAGTTTTGACGTCTGCTTTGTAAAAGTAAAAAATACAATTAAAAAAAGTGTTAATAAATAAATAAATAAATAAATAAATATCCTTGGACATTTCACACGGCGTCATCCAGTCCCAAGCTAAGCAATTTAATGCTTGTGTTATGGTAACCATAAAGTAAAGGTAGGCAGTATTATCAAATAATTATATATAAGGCTAGGTTTACACGGAACGCAGCTGCCCGCAAACTGACAGCTTTTAGATTAGGCCCCCGCCACACCCCGCGGGGATCGCCCCTCCCCAATTGAGAGCTCCATGCCGCGCCGCCCGGCTAAATTAGTAACGGTTACCAAATTGCTTTTTAATTTCAGACCCGTTATTATGTATCTAAGTAGAAATTATTTTAAAACTGATACGCTTTTTCGTCTTAAAGTGGGCTCAGGATGATTTTATCACTTGCAAAAACTTTTTATATTTTGTAATCTTTTCTTTGGTAAGTACTCGACTTTTTATATCTAAAAAAATAACTAATAACGAAAAAACTCAATAAATCGGTCAGTCAAACTTTAACTTGATTATGATTTTTGTAACTATAAGTACCTATTATCTTTTCTTACCCCATAGTAGCAGTAAGAAAACAACTATCGACCTCTGTGGCGCAGCGGGCGAAAGCCCGCTTGAGACGCGTAGGTTGCGTGTTTGCCACGGGACAAAATGTTTGTATGAACTACAAATATTTGTCTCGAGTCTGGGTGTTTTCTATGTATAAAATGGCATGTACCTATTTAAAATGTATATAGGTAAATAGTAGGTTTATCCAGTCATCTAATTACTAAAACACTATTGTTTGTGTTCTTTAGCTTGGGGTGAGAAGACGCTGTCTGAAATGAACAAGGATAAGTATTTAATATTATTATTAACTAAAAACATCGACAAAACGGTTTGAAATAATAATTTTCGCAATACAAACTGAATCCTGTCATAATTTAAATTAACATAATAATACACTTACACACTGAATAAATCCATTGAAATACTTATACCCTTAAGCTACAAGCGAAATAAAACAATTCCAATATTGAGTTACAAGTACTTACATTCCGAGTTCGGACATTGAGAAATCTTTCATCTCATCTGCATTGGTCGGTTATTGTTTTTTTCTGTTTCTTTTTTCGGCTCAGGGCGAGGCCCTGCCCTAGTCACGAGTTTTAGCCCATCCCTAATTTTAATGGCTGCTTCGAACATCCGGATAGCTAAGTATGGAGTTGGACTAGACAATTATTTTTTTCCAAGTGTGAAGTGTTTGATCTAAATTTGATAGCGAATTGATTTGATAACATCAACTATAAAATTTTAATTTCTGATAAAATGTTTCCTAGGATAGAGAGACACATAAAGCAAAATCTACTTTACCTATTTTTTTATAGACAAAACAAAAAAATACAGGAAAAAATGGTACAATTGGTGACTTTATCGCTAAAAGCGATTTCTTCCACGCAACGTGGGTATGAAAAGTAATGAGCAAAGCAGATTGAAAGTGCATAAAGCAACATAAAAAGAAATACCTATAGATAATATACCTAGGTAGTACATTTAAAAAAAAGTTGTTTTTGTTTCATGCTTTTCTCGATGCTAAAAAATGCTTAACCAAAAGCATGCTGTAAATTAAGAAACTGATTTATATCATGCTTAAAAGCAGTTAGCGCCAACATTTTAGTAAAACATATAAAAAGGTTATTTTAAGGTGTTTAATGGCATCTAGGTTGGTAAAGTGTTTATAAGTGGCGTATCTAATAGCTATAATTACTGTTAATTACTGTATATCAGAGAATTCTTAGTATTTGGATCAAAATGCAATTATTATAATACGTACTGAGATTTTCGCATTCCATGCTTTTTAGCCGTACCATTTCACGTCTATAAAACTGGTAACATGAGTTTCAGGAGTACATTTTTAAAAATCACTTATTTTGATATTACGTTACAAACTACTAAGTTAATAACTTAGACTAAAAAACTTTTTACTGAAATTTAGTCTATCAGTTTATGACTACTAAAACACGTTTTTAGACTACCTCAACTCCCTACTGCTTCACTCTTATAACTTGTTCGCTATAAAATTGTTTGAGTGTTTTGAATGAAATTAATAACTGCTGCCATAAATTAATTAACCCAATTCAGATTGGATTCCCGTGTTGGAAGCGTACGTAATACAAACTATAAGTCATCGGTGCAACCCTTCCCTGCAAGCTGATGCATGAAATACGACGGACCAACGCCGGGCCTCATAGACCCCATGTCGAATCCAGCTTTTTGCGACATTCAACTCGTAATTGCTGAAAAGTTTTCACGCGGAGTCGTGGTCACGCGTATTTTATTACTATGAAATTGAATTATTTATGACGACAGCGCGACCATTGAGCGTCGGTAGCTGAATTTTAAAAGTCGTATTACTGTGGTTTGAGTGAGGCGATCGCGTGAAATTTTATACATTTTTTTCACGATATTGTTTGCGAGTTTAATGCGAATCCCTTGTGTTATAAAGTGACTCATGTTAGTTGATTTAATGCGTACCTATAAAATACTTATTGATTTCGTTGGTTACCTATCTCTCTTAACCATAATATATATTATTCAATAATAATATTTTTCACTAATTAGAAGCCTATCTGATTAGTATTGCCCTCGTTTCGTCAAAATGACGTATCAGCGCGGGAGGCTTAATTGCGTCGCCCCGTAAAGCCTGGCGCAAGATTTATGTATATCCAATCCCGGCTGCCTAATCCCGTTCCTGGTCCGGGTCAATCCGACCCCGGAAAGGTTTTCCCGGTTATTTTCCGTGGAACTTTTAATCCCACCGAATACCGACATACATCATAGAGGATTAAGAGGTTTAAATTGGAAGTTACCGACGTCCGAAATAAATTTAAATCGGCTGGCACTCGGTATTGTGATATCGGCTCAGATGCTAAATGGGAGCCAATTTTATCCCGCAAGTAAATCTTTGGAGTGAATAGAAAAATGGATGACCGCTAAATTCTTTTAATTGAGTCCATTTATTAAAACTCAATTTCTAGTTATTTAAAACGTATAAAACTATCATTATTTAAAAAAAAAACAAATATAAAAATAAAAATACAAAATCTTTTTCGAATATATCTAAAATCTAAACCTCATACATCAATACCATAAGGGTCACCTCTATATAAGTATTCCATACTGCAGCATGGTACCGAATTAAAATGGAAACCAATAAGGGCGCAGTAAATCATACAAAGCGTCTAGCTGGCGTCCCTTCGAGGACCCTCGACCACCTGACCACCGGAACAGTTGCATACCTTTCTCTACTTCCTTATACCCATCGATATACGTATTATACCCATCGATATACATTATACCCTTCGATATACGTATGCCCATCATGACTTACGACAATATCCAACTCATGTTTTAAAATCTGAGTACATATTTGGATGTTCATTGTTTCAATAACGCGATAGTGATTAGAATGAGACATGGAAATAATAAATTTTATCTATTTCCACTTTTTGTTTATCCGATCTTTTTTACTTCTTTATACGACATGACAGCGACCTTTTCCTTACTGACTCATGTAATTAATTTTATCGGTCTTTCCCTTCCTCATCTTCCTTCTACTATGTTCTTTTTTAAACTGTCATGTCTTAAAAGATGTCCAAACATTCTTCCTCTTCTGTTTTGAATGGTGTTCAACAAAACCTTATATTACCTAATATAAAATAATACAAATACGGTTCTAATTTAATATCGTTTTCACACGTCCGCGTGGAAATAACCAATAAATCAGCCTAATGCAAATTCCTAAGCCTAGACACGATCTGATAACTGAAACTGTACAGTGTATTCTATCCGTTTTATAATGTACACTCAACCCATGCAGAGAGCAATAAACTTTGAGCTGAGCGTACAAAATATAAGACGAATTGCTATTTTAGTTAGTGGGTAGTTTTTTTTCATACAGGAATGTTTTCTTAAACTTTACTTAGAACTTTTTTTTTTTTTTACACTTTTTAGCTGTTAGAATACATAATGATAATAATATTAAAATAATAATAATTATTAAAATACTTTAAAAACAAAAAGATTGTATAGGGCATGAATACACCTGTATAAGTAAATACCTGCGACCAGCAATGGTGGGTCACACTAACTGTTGGTTAGTAATTATCTGCTAGGTAATTTTGAAACTAAACCTGAAACAGCAGCAGATGCGTTAATGCAGTCAACCCTACAGCGTCCAACACGGAATTGGGTACGTAAATCATTAATCAGCCGCGTCATTTGTTCGCGCCAAAATTATTTATGTCCACGCCGGTGTTGCTGTGTCGCCTCTTTAAAACGCAGTTACAGAATAACGATTGAGTTATAGTGTTTACTGTTTAGGAGAGTAAATATAATTACTCAATGCCTGCTTCGACAGAGATTTACCTACTGTAACCTATGAAGAATCTTCAACCTCACGTTAACATAAATACAATTTCAGACTAGAATATTTACGTAAATCACTTTACGCTTTTAATTATTTTAGAAGACTTAGATATTCTCAACCCTTAATCTTGGAAAAGTTATTTTACTTACAAGACTTAAATTTGTTAGCCCGGAGTGTCCCACTGCTGGGCAAAGGCCTCCCCTCAAGTTTTCGAGTCGTTTCGGTCTAACGCCATTATCTGCCACTGATCATTGCTAAAGGTGTCCAGCTCGTCGCACCATCGCTGTTTTCGAGTATAATACAAAAAAGCTCGGTTAGAAACCGCTATATCCAAATCAACCGTTGGTTTTGCCCATAAATATTCTAATATCGTGCACGTCATATAAATCATACACTTATCCCTAAAAGTCAGCCGCATACACGGAGTTCGTCGAAAGTCGGTGTGGCTAATCAAGTGTAAACTTGTAACTAAGTTGGGTGTTTGGAGGCTGGGCAACCCTTCCTACAACCAGTCACAGTGCAGTATCGAAATAGCTGGCTAACTAACAAAGAGCCCAACGAAGACTGGCAAAATTCTACTTGAAAATCTAAAGAAAGAGATAGAGAAAAATATCTAATAGATAATTTAGTGGGAATTGATTTAGGCTCGTATTCAGAGTCCATCCGTGAACATCACTCAGTTTTCATAGAGATCTGTCAAAAATCGGTACTTGAGCGAAGATTAAAATGTGAGTCTACACTCTGAATACGAGCCGTAAAGTGTCTTAGTAAGCATTTCATGCAGGGGGGTTAAGGCCAGTTTACCGTGGTGTCCTCGATACCGAGTCAAGTATCACAAATGTAAGAAAATCCATTGCAGCGCCTCCCCCAATAACTTGCATGAACGAAATTAATTTTTATTACATACATTTAGAATACTAGACACGTGAGCGATAGATTGCTATACTACACAAAAATCGCCGGTAACCCTAGTGTGCGTATCATCAGTTTTTGAGTGGTATAGTTGACTATCCTCGCTACCGGGTCAAGTATTTCAAACGAATTATCAGTTCATGCAAGTTACCGAAAGCGGCTCTGCACTGGATTCTCATACATTTGTAACAATTGACTCGGTATCGAGGATAGTATTCAATACTAACGGTAAACTAGTGATAGACCCCCAGAAGTGAACCAGCCTAGTACTCCTTGGCTGTGACCAAAGGGTGTAGGAAGGGTTGCCGCAGGCCGGGGCGCAATAAACTGTCGGAGGACTCCTCTGATTAATGGATGTGTAATTGTTCCCACATAATGTACAATAACTGGCATAGATAAATGTGACCTTATGTTTCCGTTTTATTATTTTTATTTTGGTTATTGTACAGTTCCTGCTTATTGTTTATTACGTAAGCACCTTTTAAATTTAGTTTATTAAATATGTTATAACGAAGAAGAATTATAACGAAGCAGATATTCTCAAACTTGTCGTAATTTTTTTTTCCTCATTATTATCTTTATCTTCAAAATATTTTTTCGAGTAGTTTTAAACTGTGTGATTGGTTTTTTAATTATAATAATTATTTAATTTTTTTTTTCAAGGTATCATTTAACATTTTTTTTTCCCAAATATAATTTGTATTGTCGTTTTGTAATGGCCAACAAATTTTGTTTCCTAAATTCAAAATATTTTTAGGTCCATTAATACTGAACATTCCAACAAGAAGGTCTAAGGGTTGGGCCGATGCTTTATAATGAACTCACGAATTGTTTCGCTAACTAATGTCCCGGTAATTGTTCTTGTATATGTGCGTCCTTTAATTCAATTTGAATTGTTTGCTTGTCCGAAATTTACTACACATTTGCAGGGCGAAGTGTCAGAAGTTTTAGATAAGACATCAAAGATTTACTCGTCCTTATATATTTTCTTCATATACTTAACTAGTCTAATACTAACGTGAATCGTGATAATTTCTTTTCAATTTCACTTGGTAAGCGTAGGTTGAGAGAGTTACCAGAGTTGGCCACATATGAATTTACTTACTTAATGTAAGTGAGTATCACTCATCAGCATCGCTAATATTTTAAGTAAGGTTTCGTGATAAACATCATCATCATTTCTGCCTAAGGTCAGGTAGGTCTCACTAGGTAAGTACCTAAGGTTGGTACAACATCACTCGTCATCTCAGCATTTTCTTCTTTTGGTTGGTGATATAATATCTATGAACACAAAATATTTAATTAAGTTCCAGAAATTCTCAATAGCAATTTCGTATGTTATTGGTCCGTTTCTTCCAAAAGAAGCTAACATAAAATACGCTTCCTAAACTCGACTAACATTACCAACAACGAAAACATAATTCTTCCCAGAATAGAGCAAAAAATGCAAACTCCGGTAGCCATACTATCTTAGGGCTAGGTCACGCACCTATTGTCTTCGTTCCATTAAACGCGTACTTAATTACGTGTGGTTTGACTCTATTATCACCCTCGATAGAGGTGAAGACGCTACAAAGTAAGGATGCCGAAGTTATCAGCCGTTGTGTAGTCCGACTTTGTTCCTTGCATCTTTCGTTCGTTCGTATGAGCAAGTGGCCAACTTTGGTGACGGAGTTTTTAGGCAGCCTATATAAAGTGTTCCTTGCAAATAACACGTTATCGAAGTCACATGCTTGAAAAGGGCTAAGCTTGGGACTAGATAGCGCTGTGTGGAATGTCCAATGATATTTATATAATTATCTTACTTAGGTACCTAAATGTTTTTATAGACGTCCAAATTTCCGACTTACCAAATCTACCAATATACGAATTAGAGAGGTCACATCACTAAAACTCTCCTTACCTAATTCAACTAAAGATAAATAATTCAATTCTATCAACTGTGTGGGGTAATGCTGGGTGGGCGAGTAATTGCACTAATTACGTCAGTGCCTCTGTGTTATTAGTAATGAATTATTGATGTGCCGTGGCGTGTGATAAATGATCTCCGCTTGTTAACTAGACAATAATTATATTTTTTACTATCAATCGAGAACAGTTCGGAGAAATACGTACCTACCTATCTCGTATTTATTCCTAGCACAGTTCAACGATCTGTTTTTATTCTGACGTCATGTAAGCCGAGCATAAAATAAACTGCCAAAATTGGTTCGGCCATTCGGCGATAGATGTCGCTGTTCGTACTACAGCTTTCATCAGCTGCTGCTAGATAGCGCCACAGTAAAACTGTCGTGTTTTATTATTATTTTATTACTCCTCTCAGTTATCAACGTAGTTTATTGACATTCTATTACAAAGCAGTAAATAAACTAGCGTGTAAGCAATAAAAGTGGTCGTTCATCATCTGAGTGAGATTGAGACGATACATGCGCGACAAATGCCGTATAGTTCGGTATTAAAATGTTAGAGGGCGTGATTTATGGTAACATTGACGTTCGAAGCTTTAAATTGGTTTAATGGGTGATTATGCGCGCGTTAGTTTTTACGATGCGTTTAAACGTGGTCGTTATGGGTAGTTCTACAAATATTTACACGTTCTCGGTAATAAGTGATTCAATAAGGCTAAATAAAATCAACATTGTTAAAGCTTTTCGTTACCTATGAGTTTATTAGTAGCTAGTAAGTAGATCTAAATTCAATAAATTAGAATTTATTTTTCGAAAATTACATTCTTATGTCAGTTAAGAGATTTATGAATCGTTAATGCTTATGTATGATTAATTTTGTTAGGAAGATAATTGCTATGAGAAAAAGTGTCTGGTTTTGAAACTTTGCTCAATTAAATTAATTTCAATATTGGCTTTTGGGTTTAAATAGATAAGTACCTACCTAATACAAATCTTTGGATAAAGGTATTCTTAGAATTTTTCAGCATTTGAATAAGGTATTTTATTAGTAGGTACTGTAGGTAGGAACTTCTACAAAACTCTAGGTACTTACCTACCATGTAAGTACTTAATTATATAAGTAGGTACCTACTAAAAGAAAATAGAATTACTCAAGTTCTAAAGAATTGGGTATTTAGACTAACATTAGTACGCTTAATTTTAAATAGCAATTACAAATAATAATCTAAAATCAATTACTTATTTAAGCGAAAGCAATACCAAAATCTGAATTCAATCTGTCACCACCAACATAATGTATCGTCCATCACTCTTTATAATAATACTCGAATAGGGGTAAGTTACCCCTAAAATTAAAAATGGCCGCTGGCGCGAACGCTCTCGATTGGTGGCTATAACTCATTGCTCCGCCACTAGGGGGCGCCTGTTCGAGCCATTTGTCAATGTCATCCCCCTCCACCCTTTGGAGAAATATCTACTCGGAAGATGTGTGGGGATCGTGACAATGTTTTGTATCATTTTGTCTTGAATAAAAATGTTATGCTTGTTCAAAAATGTTTTTGATCTATGAAGTTTCAAGATAATAACAAAATACTATTTTTTGCTACTTTGTTTATACCTTTACATCGCAGCAAAAACATTTGATTATGTTTACCTACTGCGTTTTTGACCCCAAACACAATAAGATGGGTGTTATAAATAGGTACCTAATTATAACCGTTATCTAATGTGTCTGTCTGTGACACCGTAGCTCTTACCAAAAATCTTTATTTATCTCTTTATGATGATAATAAAATCATGATAGTACTAGCTAGACCTACCTATGTTATATTATGTTATGAGCCTGTAATGTCCCACTGCAGGGCAAAGGCCTCCCTTCCTTCTCTCCATTCATCCCAATAGACCTACCTATACAATTAAAAAAAGTTATGTAGTTATTAAGTTTATCTAAAGAGCTGAATTGATTTGCTGACTGACTTGACTATGCCCACTTTAGACCCTAAGCTTTCACTGAAACCATCTGTGGTGCTTCGAGGAGGCGGCACTCAAAGTGACCTACTCTGCAATTAATACGATATTAACCGCACTCAGATACATTTAATTTAAAAATTATATGATTTCATATTTATTTTGATTTTCTATGGAAAATTACACGCTATCCACACGACATCCACAAAAGGAACGATTTACAAAATATTTATATCTCTGAACGCAACTGTGAGCTATCTGTGTATATCTGATGCATCTCCAGATTTATTCAAAAACTTAGAATACCTAATCTGATCGAGTTGAAATTCTGATTCTATCAATAAAAGAATTAATTAATTGAATCTAAGAATTCATCAGTTTAATCGAACAAATGCATTATTGGATATCAATTTCTATCGATTTTATTCAAATTAACACGAAGTAATTAGAAACTACTTCACCGTTACTGATTATGTGGAATCTGTGTAGGACGAAACTTTATCTAATGAAATTGTTAGGGTCAGTTTACAAGGAACGGTGCGTTGCGAATGTCAGCATTTTCATTTTCAGTTTAACTATAAAGAAATGTTGAAATGAAGTCAAAAATACATAACATTAGTCACAGGTCTTAAAAAATCATCATACATTGGTAAAAAAAAAATATCACAAACAAATAAACGTAGGAATCTTTGTATAATGATACAAAAACGTATTTGATTCGTTTTCATTATGTTAAATAGAAGAGTAAAATGGTGGAAAATATGATTGTGCACCGACCTCACATATAAATGAAAGACTAGTTTTTATGATGATTTTAGTACCTATCTAAAGTAAACCAACGTAACAGTTTTTTTATATACCTATTAAACAAAGCAACTAAAAATGTACTAGATCAGAATAACATTTCTAGTTCATCGATAAGGTAGACACACGACGCACCGCACCGCAGTCAGTATGTCTGACCCTTACCCTAATTAGATTTTTCATTTTACTTACATACCTATCAGTTACTAGCCTACGTGGATATTTTTATCTATGTTTATGAATAGTCCTGACTATAACTTAGAGGGACAGCTTCTAAACACTGATTAGGTTTCCGAACACACCACGAAAGATTTCATCAGTTTTTAATATAAAATTGAAATTGAATACAGACTTTGTAATAAGTAGCTTAGAGTGCAGATTGGAAAGGCAAGTTTCATTCATAGGTTAAAAGAAAAGTTAGTGATATACCCAAAACTCGCGTGTTAGGGAGTAGTTTCTGAACGCAGCTCACGCACTTCGAAATTATTTTAATAAAAGCAGGTTAGTTGAATGTTTTGATATTTTTTTCTTTTAGGGATATCAGGTTCAAGTTGTGCTTTTATGAACTTTAAAAATATAGTTTGAACTTTGCTCAAAAAAAAGGTCCTGAAAACTTTTGATTAATTATTGAGAAATAAATGAAACTAGCGGTGCGTCTCCACTTCCTCTGGATTTAAATGGCTTATATTCATTTAGAACATTAATTTTTCAAATGGTGAAAACAAAAACAAAAAAGTGCAGTGCACCTCAAATATAGATTCAATAAGCATCTATAATAAGAAGACTAAAAATATCACTTTGAGTAGTAACATGAGGAAAATAACGTAAGTAATTAAGCCAATTACTCAAACTACAGACTTTGTAAATTTACTTGTCTTCGCATATAAAACCTCTTAGCACAAAAAGCAACTAAGTGTCTTATAAGCTGAATCATATCGTAACTTAGGAATCGATATCTCAGTTAAATTTATGATTTCAACATTACCCCTTAAGTCTAACAAGAGCTGACCAAAAATAAATCAGCCAGAACAACTCTATCTTTGAAACAACAAAGCATTCGCATTCGCAACGATTATTATCTCTAAAACAAACTTAATGCATTTAAAGCTGGTAGCGACACGGTCGAAAGACATTTTACCTCCTCACAAACTTATACGATCAACCAGTAAACCCCTATTATCTAAACAATAAAGTCTATTTTCTTTACCTTCAGGTGCATATCTCCAATTCAATTGATACATAATTATTTTCCGATAATATCATACCTTAGGATGGAGATAATAAGGTTTAAAATTGAGGGTAGGAGAGCATACATAGAGTTAGTAAATTCTAGAAGGACCAGTCGTGATCGGGGATCGTGATTGCGACACCGTTCTGCGTGCCCTTTGTTACATGGGTTCCGTAGCCGTGAAAAATCACTTGAACATATGCAAGCCTGCCAGGCTGGCAACGTTCTAATCCAGGGTACTGGTAGCAAAAACATTTATAAATTAACAAACAGACATATTAACGCATAAGACACACAAAAAGGTATACTTATGGAAAAATTAAGTCAAATTTAAGCTGTAACCAGAGAAGTTAATCTTAGAAATCTTAAAAAGTATTTACTTAGAGCTAAAAATTAAATACATCTTATGCTATCAAATCTTAAGCCTGCAGTCCTTGAGCGTGGGAATTTCTGATTAACACCTACATTGACACTTTCTACTCACACAAGTGCATCCCGAAATTAGCATTTACAACCTGAAGACGAATAAAACTACTTTCGAAGTTTCGCACTAGTTACACATCCATTACGCGTTTGTCGTTGTGAGATGTATATAAATATCACAATAAAACACGCAATGTATTAGCAACACGCGGCCTGCAATTAGTTACCAGCACGGCAAAGGGTTGGGTCACAGTGTATGCTTCTTGGTATCATTTTAAATTTTGAGAAATTGAAGATAATTTGTCAAACCAATGTTCTGTGTTATAATAATAATATGAGAAATGTGCAATAATAGATAAAAAATCGTTTATCAAAATTATTTGTTTACTTATAAGACAATTTAGTACAAACATGGAATATATGTACAGATTAGGACGGCTTCAACTTATTTACAGTAGGTACTCCGAAACATACCTATTTAATACTTCGATTAAATCCGTCTCGGATCGGAAATGAGACAAAAATACGAACACTCGATATCCACATAAAACTGTTACAACAATTATGTTAAAAATCGATCCCTGGTGTTGCAGGTTTTTTTTATTTATTTATATAAAGTAAAAAAAAAACTGTTAGTTATAAAAGGGGGGACGGGGACGATGACCATGAGTGACGGGCCTTCACTCTGTAGTGGAATGTCGGTAGTAAGACTGGTTGAATAATCGTAATAAATCGGAAACCCGAACCTTAGATATTTTAGCTGTAATGAACTACGATGGATGCGAACGGCACAGGGCCGATTAGAGTGGCATTTGAGGAAGGAAGCTTATGCCCAGCAGTGGGTTATAATTTGAGCTGCCAATGATGATGATGAATGAATTACCTTGTTGAACCTGTTTTTATTTGTTAATTTTTTTGTTTTTCTCAGTGATAGTCGAGATACAATCAAGGTACTTAAATCATTTTTAACTTTTCTTCCATACCTAATTTTTGTATTTTTTTAAATATCCTTGGATATTCTACACAGCGCCATCTAGTCCTAAGCTAAGCAATTTATTGCTTGTGTTATGGTAACCAGATGACTGATATACTACATAGATACATTTTTTTTTGTAAATACATACATTATTATTGTACATAGAAAACATCCAAACTGGAGACAAAATATAATTTGCAAATCATACAAACATTTATGCCGCAGCGGGAATCGAACCCGCAACCTCTGCGTCTCGGGCTTTCACCCACTGCGCCACAGAGGTCCGAGATAATAAATAAAAAAAGGTAAAACACAACAATGTTTTGTCTAACTTTGCTACGGTCGGGTAAAAAGATGAGTAGGTGCATTAAATGTGGGTGCTTACTGCATTATTTTAATACTTCTTTAATTTCTTTGTGTTTAAAGTAATTTTCTATACGTTATCCCATATCTCTCTGAAATAGGTAAAAAAATAAGTTACGACATAACTCGTACCTATATAGTTCATTGGTTAGGGTTTGATAATTTATTCAAAAGAAAAAATACTACAAAGTAAAAGTCACGTATCTACCTAGTTCGTCTACTTGCTCGATGAATAGGTACAGATAGTTTCCAACACTCGCAACCCACCCTTTTTCTAGTCCAAAGTAAACAAAAGAAGCTCGGCGAGATCTATGACGGACGTGCGGTCACTTTGGAAACCCAGCGGGTTCTGAATATTTCTGCAGCGTGTATTCTAATAAAAAGACAATTACGTCAGGCACTGCTTCATACTAAAATGTATGGCGGCGGAAAAAAATTTATGCAAAAAAAATTAATGATTTTTAAGCTCAGATTAATGCTTTTTGGTTTTAATTAGTAAAAAACATTCACGGTGAATGTATTGACTACTATTTTGACTCACGATTTATCAAAAAATATTATCAATAATAACAACAATAATATCATAAATAGTTCAAATAGAAAAGGTCGATTTCGATGTTTTTGATGGATTTTGACGATTTTTTTCTCAAAAATTAAGGATTATTTTAGAATTATCACACGGTGTTAGTGTAGACTCATCTATTGAGAACTCGATTCTTTTTTATTGTCATTCTATGAAGTGATTTCATTAGTTTATTTTTTAAAATGGTAAGTGCCTGTTCGCGCGTTTTTGGAGACGCGCCCCTTAACTAAACAATTTACCTAAAATAATTTTAGACATTTTATACCATGCTAATTAAAATTATTACATAAAAATTATATATTTATAAATTTAACAATCACTATTCTCAGGCCTTTACATCTTTTACTAGATGATTTATACAGCGTTAGGAGGCAATCTTTGCCTACACTTAACGGGACACTGCAGTGCCAATCAAACAATCACTATTAATAAGGATAATAATAACAATAACTACAGACTAATGGTCTAATACCTATTAAACCTACAAGTAAATATCGCATTAAAAAACCAAATTGAAAATTATAATGTTGATTGTGTGGTAAACTGTTTATTATAAAAAAAATAACTGAACAGTCATGTAAGTTACAAAATCAAATCATGTTTGTTATTCCGACGCTACTTTGAAACAATACCGTGAATAAGCATTTAGTAGAGCACGCGAGGTTATGTAAGGCACCAATCGTACCTACTACCTTTCTATTTCAAGGACTTTTGCAAGGAAACTTATATTTTTAACATTTTTGTTTAAGTTGAGTAACGCTTATATTTATGTATAAACTAACCTGTATCAATATTTAAAAAAACCCTCGACCTTTTCTAAAAGGTTTTAAATGTCTGAAGATTGATGTGTCTTTGTATGACTTTTTTAAATAATTTTTTGTACCTAATATTTAAGCTTTAATTAATTTACGGTGGCAAAACTTTAACAGATCAAGAGTACGCTTAAAGTATTCTGGTCTCGTTCAAGTGTTTGTAAAACCATAAAAGTTTATCCGTAGTATGTGATCAATATTTATGTGTGAATCAACATGAAACATTGTAGTATAGCCATTTAAACTGAGCACGTGGTAAAGGGCGTGTGCTGTGACATATCGGATATTGATCAATAAGAGGCATTTTGATTACAGATCCAGTGAAATGTTATTCTAGTAGATTTATGTTCTATTTTTTTATCAGTTGAAGAGTTTTTACTCATAATGCAAATTAATTGTGTTAAGCAGATTTTTCCTATTTTTAATTGACTTAAGAAAAGGAAGGGGTTTTATGTTCCAGTTCATGTTTTTTATTCCTCTCTTCTCTTTAATCTTGAAGAGTAATTTGAAATGAAACTAAACCTGTAAATTTTATTCTAAATCCGAAAGTAAATCTTTTCTACTCCAAACTGGTCGTAATATTGCTACTAAATCTACATTTTGATAAATGCTAAAAAAATCTTATGACAAAACCAAAAATTAAGTAGAAAGTCACGCTATTTCATATTTTGTCAATCCGAAGTAAAAGTCCCTAGTCTGAATAAAATGCGGCCTTAGATTTTGATCGTCAAATAGGTACTTAGGTATATCTTGAGGAGGATTTTTAAATTCTTCAGTCATCGTGTGACATCCAGTACGAATCCTGGGAATCGCCATACGGTTTCCCGGAAGCTTCGCATTAGGACTAGCAGGTCCAGGCCAACCCTACATTAGAATGCGACGAAGTTGCCCCAGGAGCTATCACGTATCGAATAGAATAGAGTCATTATATTTTATGACCCCTTGTGCTCCTTACTAGGCGATGGCGATGTTCGAATTTTAAACAAAACACACTCACCTATCCGATTAACCAATGAGGTCGGATATCGATAATTTGGCGCGATGGTTTCGGGTTTACAAACTGTTCTTTAGACAACTTTCGCTAGCAGTTTTGTCTATAAAAAGAAACTTAAAGATGGTATCATTGTTAATGATTCTAAATTTAAATTTGTGGTTCGTCTACTAGTAAAAAACTATAATCAACAGATTTAAAAATCGATTTCATGTATCACTGACGTACAATAAATCGATTAAAACTGATAGTTTCGAGAGGCGGCGACACAAATCATTGCGGACGAATCAGATTCGGTTCTGCAGAACGGCAAATGACGCAGAGTACGAGTACGTTCGCTTGCAAGCGGAATGATTAATCGCTTTTAAATTACCAAGCTTCCTTACTTCCACAACTCAGAAACAGAACTGAAAATGTTTCTCAACTCTGAAGCGACAACTTTGAAGTTTGAAGTACCAAAACCATTTAGAAGAAAACCTATACTTGCTTCATTATGAATCCGTAGTATGTCGACAATCTTTAATTAAAGAATAAAATGAAATACATAAATGAGAATATATTATTATAAATAGTTCATTTCATAAATCTCCATCCGTGTCATCGCAAAATCCATACTTTTAACCCGTTAAATATTGTCGCACATTTATAATTATTAAGTAAGATGGAAGAGAGAAACGGATGTGTGCCTATACAATAAAGTCAAACCAATAAAAAAATAGTAGTTAATGTTTTTGTCTCTGCTACTCAATTTGGTCTTTTATTGTGCGAAATTGTCAATTTTCATACAACCATACATCAAAATCTAAATGTACGCGAGCATGAATAGTTAATCATTCGTTAGCATTGCAATCTGCATGCGTAACGTCCGGGAGCAATTAATAATTTCGACACTTGGTGATTAACATTTAAATCAGCGTCAGAATTTGATTAAGGGCTGCTGTGGACGAGTGGTCACCAAGATGGCACTTGACTTTGTATGCCGATATCAGAAGCGGAATGCACTAAAAGATTGAAGGTTTTTAGAGATAGTCAACTTTTGAATTGACCCTGATGATAATTTGTTTATAAGTCCAACCTGAAACCTACTGAACGATGTTATTTCAGAATAAAAGGTTCCATATTCCCGCAAGGTAATTAAAAAACAGACGACAAATTCGAATCGATTTCCTAAGCAGATCATATACAGGGTGTTACCAGACCACTACCGAAAACTTTAGGGGGTGAAAGTACCCATCAATATGAACAACTTTTTCTAAGAAACCAACACTGTGAACGCGAAAAAAAAAACAGCTGTTTCATACACTTTAGCCAAGTAGGTATTGAACTTATGTATGGAACAGCTGTTTTTTTTTTCGCGTTCACAGTGTTGGTTTCTTAGAAAAAGTTGTTCATATTGATGGGTACTTTCATCCCCTTAAGTTTTCGGTAGTGGTCTGGTAACACCCTGTATGATTGAATTAATTGAGTCATCGATTAATTTAGTAGCAACCCTAGTCGGGTCGGTCTGTCGGATCGGAAGGTGTGAGTGTTCGCATAGATTTATTTGTTGTTTGTGCTGACTTGACTATTATTTATAAGTGACAAAACATTGGAATACCTATAGTGCCGCGGATAGAATTATTCATATTTCCGGCTTACAGACAGTTGAGTCATAAGTATTATGCGATGTACTAGAATCTGGGGTATCTAGGCTACACATAAAGCTAAAATGTTTCTTCACTATCGTATCGAAATTCATGTAGACTTTTTAATCGATTCGTTTATCGCGTTCACTCTTTACAAATTGGTACAATTAAAAAAAACAAAAATATATTGCGTTGTAAAGTTTCAAGGCCTTTGAAGTCAAGATACTTTTAGCTAACTAATAGGGTTTTTAGTTTATACACATATTTTATACCTTATTGGTATTAAGAAAAAAACAGCACTAATAACCTAAGTAGAATCAAAGACGATTAATATCTAGAAGACAGACAAAGGCCATACACAAAATCGTAACCCGATCCCGCAGTACCAGATAGCCTGAAAACTTTAAAACATCAATTTTATCCAAGAAATTTCAATACTTAGTAGTAGGTAGCAACAATTTTCAATATTTAAACATTTTTAACTAGAAAGTAATTGAAATTTCTTGGATAAAATTGATGTTTTAGAGTTTTCAGGCTATTTCTTAGGGTTACGATTTTGTGTATGGCCTTTGTCTGTCTTCTAGATATTAATCGTCTTTGGTAGAATCAATTAAAATTAAAATTTATCAAGTACATAAAGACTCTAGCACAAGATCGCGAGGTCTGGAAAGAGTGGGGAATGGCCTTTGCCCAGCTGTGGGACTCGTTGTTAGAAATATGTTTTGAATAAATATTAAGGGGTCCAGATTTTCTATAAACATAACCAAGGTCTTATTTAACACGTATAGTACCTAACATAGACCAATTTGTCAGTTTGTTATCAGTACCTAGCAGGCGCCTAGCCAAGTTGGCTGTCAAACACTATTTATCTAGACCGGTCTTAGGTATGCTGCTAATTGTATCGTGATAAATAGTTAACTTCATTGAAATATACACTTTTAGACCTTCAAATGTAATGCTCTAGATTGAAAATACAAACATCCAAAGATCTATCAGATAAAGATAACAGTTTTGATTCCATCGCTAAGTATTTTTAACGACTATTATTAACTACAATCGGGTCAAAGTGGTACATAATTTTCATGATTTGCATAATTTGTACTCAAAATCACTTCAGAAGGCACGACTGTGGGTTTTAAGGCTTTATGAGTTTGTTAGAAAGCAACATCTTAGACAAATTTACTATGAACCTATATTCAAATCCTTACCTATACAACGTTATTCATAATTGGTATGTTATCCCGGAAGGGGGATTTTGTGACCATGACAGTGTCATGGTCACAAAATAGGTACCTATCAAATCAAACAGTGCGAAATATGTACAAAATCCGATTCTCATGAGCATTTTCAATTTTTTACGTTCAAATACTAAAAAGTAGGTTAGCTTTTGTGTAAGTGGTGATTATCTACGACATTATTTGACGTTTGTCTATACAAATCTGATAAGTGACGCTCTCAGTAGCGTTTCATTCAGTGTTTGGGCGTTACTATCCAAAACAAAATGAAGCAAATATAAAAAACAAACAATAAAATTTGCGTCACACAACAATTATTTTACAATTCCCGCGCGACGGCACACCCACATAATCTGTGTGCAAACCTTTTTTCATCAAAGCATCAAGCACATTGATATGCGAAATGACACCGCGAATCGCGTATCGCATACATACGACTAAAAACCACCGCGGTAGGTGACCATGCGTAGCCAGATTTAATTTAATAGATTTAGCATCACAGGCCGACTCCTAATCGTCTAATTGAAGCGAAAACAACAGGAATATATTACTAGGGATGTAGAACTTTCTTTTGGTTCGATAAATACAACTTTGAATAGTAATCAGGTTGAATTAGGTTACAGTTACAGTTGCATACCATGCTTTCAAATAACAAACAAGACACTGAACTTTGAAAGCCTTATTTATAATGTTTGTATATTACAGTGGCTTATACCCTGGTGACAGATTTTTAAACCGCCCGAACGCATGGCACAACTAAAAAGCCGGGACCATCAATTTAACGTGTCTTCCGAAAAACAACTCTGCTTATTGCTAATACCACTTCCAGTCCAAAAATATTGTGACCGCCCAGAACGTCACTTAATTTCAACTCAATGACATTTTGAAGACTAATAAAAACGTCTGCAGATAACGTATTCCAATCGTAGTTGTAACAGTTTTAAACAGTTGTCTTTCTGGCATTAGAGTGTTCTAATTGAATGGTAAATGAGCAATAAAAAGTAAAATGTCAGTTTTAACAAGTAATTCGGTAAATAGAATTTGCTAATATAGAAACGAGGAACCAAATATTTTCGTTGAATTTAATGCTAATCGTTTGAATTCACATTACCATACATTTTTCAAGCCCTATCTTATTAAAAAAAACTTTAAAGTACATAATGGTTTGTATTTAATAAAAACACTGTTAGGTTAATACAAAAAAAGTGTTATGCATTTAATTAAAAAAAGGAAAGCACTTGTACACCCAGTGAGGTCTTTTCTGTTGAAATATCAGAAACAATGGTGTCAATTCAGATTTAACTAATTTGACAGCACTAAAATTGATGCAATCCTTTTTCTTTCGATCGTTATGAAAGGGACGGCAATATTTTCAGTGCTGTCAAATAATAGTTTAGTTTATTTATTTCTACATCTGAATAGACACCTTGTATTACTCTAAAATATTATTATATCAGTGAAGTTTTTAAAAGAGCATGTATTTCCGAAATAAACAGCCCTTTGTAGAAAAGAGTGTATTTTAGTCTAAAATGCTGCTATAACGTAAGCCTTACAACGCTCAATAAAACTAGCAGAGGTACAGACCATCTAACATACCTACCATTCAAATAAAAATGCATGTTTATGTTGACAATCTGAGCCACATCTAATCCTGGGGCTGCATACCTCACGGCCTCACCAGGTTAGGTCAAAAAGCAATCAATCCATCTATTGTCTATTGGCCTTGGTTATCTGCATTACTATCCTGCACACGGCGACAATAAACCTGGTATGTGTCTGTGGGTGGCCGAGACCCCGTCAATGTTTGCAAAACGGTTCGCTAAAACGGTGACTGAATTTGAATTTTTGAGGTGTGGAATGGAGAGTTATGGCTTTTCACATGGACTTCTTTACGTGATCCGTTTTATTGTCTTTTGAAAGCTAGCTAAGATCACGTCGATGATTAACCCTCGTTTTCTATCCAATTTTTTGAATGGTACCTATGGTAAATTATTTAATACTTAAATTGTTTTTATTTGATAATTATTTTTTATCAAAGAAGATTTAGAAAGCAAAGCTTGATAACAATTAATGCATTAGTCGATGAAAATGAAAGGCATTCAAATTAAATTGTAATTTGAGAATTAAACATTACTTAAATTTATTAGACGATCTTCATATTTATTTTAACATTGTCGGTGATCATTAAAAACAAGGTGTATAGACTATCTATGTTAATCAGATAGTTCGGCAGAAAATCAATAAAAATGTTAACACACTACATACTAATACCATTTCACCTGCTTTTTTAAAGTGTTATTGAATCTTTAGAACGTTAGAAAGTTTAAGTTGTAAACATTTTAATTTAATATAAAATAAATGATTTCTACATTTTTTCTAATGGTTACATACCGTTATTTTATTCAATTACAAAAACCTTATTACATGTATTTCAAGTTTAATTGCGTAATAAGTATGCTAAGCCACACCACCTGCATACAAAATAAACTGGCTAATTAGCTTTATGAGTGGTGTAAAACATTATCAAGATTGGTTCAGTAAACATTCACGACACCGGCTTGAGCTTTGGGTCGTCATTACTTTGATTTATTGTTCAATTATTTAAATAATATTATTTTTATTTGTAAATTATTAATAATATTATTCGTTAAATATGGTGTTAAATTTAGCAACCAATTACGAGTTTAACGTTTTTAAACCTTAATTTATTTTGAACATAATTAACAATAACATTTTGTAAACAGAATTGCAGTGTAAAAGTATCCCAAGCATAGAAATAATGCGCAAATAAAGTGGAAGAATTCCACGCAATAAATAAAAACAAACAACCAATTTGTCAAAGCGGGCAATTCAGAAATATTTTCAAAAAACGCAAAACAAAAACATGTTCGCGAAAATAAAGACAAAAGACGACACCAATAAATTCCCGTTGAAAAGTAACCAAAGCATTATACAGTTGCATAACAGTACAGTAACAGTAAATAAAAACAGGCAAAAGGAGCAAAACTGCACAAAACTGCGCTTTTAAATACGGACGATGTTGCGCGGGCAGGGCAAAGACATTTATGTTCACTAAACAAGTAGTAAAAGTCACTACTTGAGCGTTTTTATGGCACTCATAAATGTCAGATTGCGCGCCCGGGGTTTAGTCGACCCGCGGCGGAATAAAGACGTCGGGCTTCACTCCTGCACCGATGGGTTAATTGATTTCTCTCTTGAGGTCGTTTTTGAATATTGATGATTATCGAAAATAGTTTTTTTTTTCAACAAATACAAGGTGCATAAAACTGTGATTCTCAAACTACATCGTAATACGAAGACATTTGTTATCTTATTTGAAATTACGCAATCTGCATTTTCATTTTATTAATAAATAGGTACCTAAGAAATGGTATTTATTGGTGGCCAATTTTGGTGACGGATTAAAATGAATGAAAATAATGTTAAAAGGATATATTTTTTATTTTTTATACCAACGATTGTACCTATCACAAATCAATTATTTTTTGGAACTAAAAGGTTTAGCTGATTGTACAGCTAAAATACAAGTATACAAAAATAAAAAATATTGTGTAGTTTTGAACTTCAATAAGCCTTAATTTCATTCTTTCGAATCTTCATTGATCTACGTTGATTAAAGCCGTTGAATAACAAAACAATTTCTTATCATTTCAGGTAACCATACGTGGAGTTCACTAGTCCATAGACAATAAGGCGTCATTAAATGGTAAGTTGACAGCCAGAACGACTACCGACTACTGTCTGTTTTGCAGGTTTTTAGTTAAAAAACTAAGAAACAAAAACAATTAAGTAAAAACTTGTTTAATCTAGATTCCGCCTGCGGCTTTGCGCGCGTGGTGTCAACAATTTTTTTTTGCTTGCTATAGTACTAAGTATAATGTTATTTAAGCCACAACCTACATTATATTCCAAGTTTTGTCCAAAACCCGTTCAGTTTTTTCTATCTAGTAAATAACGAAACACAACTTTCATTATTCTAATAAAATAAGAAAAACATCAATTTCCAATTTTATAGTACAATCCAACAACCGTTGCCAGTTCATCAATCAATCATTTAGTGCTTTCCAACACCAGTTTTAGTCTATATCTTGCTTCCTTGACTAATGTCGAAACAACGGTTATCACGTCTATAAATGGCGACTTACAGACGTGAGAATAGACGCAACAGGCCTGTATGCAAATGATTGCATCATTAAACACCTTGTTGGTAGGCTTTCGTGTAAGATTGACAAGGGAGAGATTCGACGGCAGGAAGTTGCTATTGATTGGCAGAGCAAACGTCTACTGCCAATCGTAGGCTGTTATTCAAGGTGTTCGCTTTTGTTTTATTGGATTTAAGTTAACAATAAAGAAAGTTTTCAAGGTTTATACTTTTGGTAAGACGGGAAGAAGGTGGACAAGGGCAGTAACCGAGCGGTGACCACATACATCATCAGACCATCAGCCAGATTGTTTGATGATATTGTAAAGGATATGAGGAATTGGATTCGACACTGGATTGGAAAGAGTGCCTTTAAACCAGAAGGCCTAATAATAATAACTGAGCAGTTTGGTATGTGGGCTAATTAAATAGATACATAGATACAATATTTGTTCAATATTATGCTCAATTTAACTTTTAACCAATATATTGGATTGAAGTGAATCGTATTGAATTATCAGTTTTCTAAAATAGGTCAGGATAATTGAATTTTTTTAAATGTTATTTATATAGGTTTGATTGTTAAATTTACGATTAAAATAATACATAAAAAATACGATTTAACATCATCAAATTGTGTTCTACCAATAAATAAGGTTGGTATAAATTCCGAATTTGTGTTACAAAAGTAAATAGGTATGAGAATGTTGACAGGGTACGTCTTCGCAATGCGATTTGCATAGTGCGTGTTTTACGATCAGGCAGGGCTATCGCGATGGAGGCTCGAGGTTATTTGAATTTGTGAATGGAATTTTCAATAGAATTCCAATATGATGAAGGTCATTTTGATACGCTTGCAGTTTAATCCATACTTCTATACAAAATTAAAGTTACTCTGTCTGTCTCTTACCTTTTCAGATTACGATAAAAATTGATATGGATATACGTAGATTGCATCCCAAAGTTAGACATAGGCTACTTTCCATCATCATAATGCCACGAGGATGAAGCTCCTCCTGCTTGTTTCCAAGTATGGTATCATTAGCTCGCCTCAGCTCCAGCTCATATTGGTTAACCATTTGGCTTAGTAGGAAAGTGCTACGACTTTTGATCTGAAGGTCGTGGGCCCGAATATCGGTTAAGCATCAATGGATTTTTTGATTCAGAAAAATGCGCATTTAATTTTGTGCTCACACTCCTCCACACAAGCAAATGTGGGAAACCATTGTATGAAAACCAGTTAGTATCATTGTAAGCGGTAATATGTTTGTACATTACGATTGTAACATTGTCATGTACTAAACTAACTTCATAGAAAACTAAGGAGGATATAATATGAATTCAGATATTTATTATTTTCTTTTGAATAAGGAAATTGCTTAAAGACCTGAAAGATTATCTAGCGTTCCTTAGGGATACGGTCATGACCTTGGTTCGTTTTTGTTATTATATTTATTTAAATCGTGTTAGGTTCATCGTTCTCGCTCCTGTTGGAACCTGGAACAGTCAGTAGTTTAAGACGTGTTGTCCGTCACCATAATTAGCCACTAGCTCATACGAACACACAAACATACATCTCTATGACAGGAATGTATAATCGTCCGGCCATTATATGCATCTTTTGTACTGTCTGACCATATTTATGTTATCAGATTGACTTACTATTGATATCACGATTGTACAATGGAATCTAAAAGTGCACTTAGTTTAAGCTCACACTTCAGATTTGGTAGGTACTTCGTGGAAATATCAGTTAACTAAGTTTCAACTACCGCATACCACAATAAAACAACTCTTCCCTATTGCATACTTTCTAGGGCTGTAGCATTTGTATCATCAAATACAAACGCAGCAGCCCTAGACCTTATATCCTAGACTCCTAGTACACCTGCTAGTCGACACATGTATAGTTGGACTGTGACTTTTATTGACAGACTCGCGTTTATTACTCGCTCCTGCCTTCTTCGGCCCGGTGACAGTTTCACCTTACGGGGTTCAGGGTTGAGCTTGTAGCGGTTAGAGCCACACCACGTTTTTCAAACGCACAGTGACTGCGCGTTTCTATCGATACAAACACAAACGCATGACGATAAAATGCAGTCGGCTAGCTGTGATGCGGGCACCACACATTGGCTTCGACTTGGTTCCAACATTGGCTACGTATAGCCAATGCTCCAATGCCAATGCTAATGGAAATGCTCCGTTTGTGTCCAATAACCGTCTAAGATCGATCACCACATTGGAGTGTTGGAACCAACACGTTTCAACATTCAACAATTCAACACTCCAATGAGTGGTGCCCGCATCACAGCTGCGAACTAGCAGGTGACGCGCTACACAAAATCTCGCAGTGACTGCTCTTTTGAAAAACATGGTGTAAAAAGGCTCTTAGTCGTGTGAAGTTGTAGCGGTCACTGAGATCACTAAATATAAATCAATTTGTAACCAGGATGCTATTCTGCTATTATATTGTGACATTCAAGGGTACCACAAATGGAAAAAAAAAATTTATTAAACCGACTTTAATTTTGTGAGAACAGAGAAATTTTCTGCACTCTAGCGGTTACATTTCTGTTCATAACTTTGAAGATTCTCATCAGATCCTCACAATTTTGTATGGGACTACCCCGGGAAAGTATTCATTTAAATAAATAAATAATTTTCAAATTCGGTCCACTATTGACGAATAAATCGGTGAACATCCAATCAGCAAAACTCAAATGTAATCGGTATTTATATTTTTCAACATAATATTCTATTACATTCCATTATTGAACGCATATTTTAAAGTCTTATAAAATAGTATAAGCCATTATTTTTTAACACTTTAATTGATCGTAAAAAAATAACATTTCCGCTTCCTCTCATAACTTAAAACTATAAATGTTCGTTTTATGGCTATTGAATTACGAATGTTAAATAGAAAATGAGCCATGGGAATAAGATTCTACTTAGCGGCAAAGCTTTAGGAATTTGATTGGAGTTGAATTGAATGTGGTTTACATAGAATGCAAACATTGTTCAATGCTTAATGCTTTACGATTATTAGTTTCAAGTTCGCTTTCAAATAATATACCTACCTACTTCCATTTTCACAAAAATCTCAAGGAGTTTTAAATAAATTGAAATATACCTACTGTTGAATTTCAATGGACAGGAAATGGTTTGATAGTGTAAATAAATTTTTGCTTTTTGAATACCTACATCACAAATTTCTAGCATTGTTTTTGATAAAAACAAGCGAAATTTATTTATCATAATTTTCATTTTGAAATTATTAAAACAAAGATACATTGTGGTATTTTCGTTCATATTTTATTATCTACAAAAAGTTAGCCAGTCAAAGGCTACTTGTTGATTATGTGAAGTCTCTGTCTACTGAATAGGAGTACGAGAAATAGGCGTGGTTTTGTAAGAATAAGAAAAGAATGCAAGATTTAAATAGAGTTGCAAAAATAGCTAATCATAAGTAAAGGTGCGTAGACGTTGGAGAGCCAATCGTAATGGCGCGAGAGAGCATGTCTGCGATCGCAGCGCCACGATAGCATTGTGTTCGGCGCAGAGCGATCGTGACGGCGATTGCAACCGCCTGTCGCTTACGTGTCGCCTCCCGCTCCTATCTCACACCGCATCGCACGCAAATTATAATCGATACCATTATTGTAATATCGGGTGTAACATTCACTATTCGCACCACTATTGTTCCTTTTCTACGCATTGTTCATAAACGCTATTATACCGTCTGTTTGCTTTCAACACCTAATTATGACGGATTAATTGTTAGAGCAACTTTTGTTTTTCTCGGAATTATTTAGCGGAGCGGTTGTCCAATTTAAGTGGCGTACACGTCAACACGTAGCGGGCAGGTGACATTCACAGTTTGTTTGTTTGTGTCAGGTTGACTTTTTGGTGTAGCCCCGTTATTGGAACACGTCGAGTTAATCGAACATTTTATTCTTTTTGACATTTAATAACGATTTTAAATAATAATGAGCCGTCAGCTCTTATAGTCATTACGGGTTACAATATCGTAATTGGATAATTCATCCGATTCTTATCTTTTCAATTAGTGTCGTGTGTATTAATGCTGGTATGACAAATTGATGATTTTTTTAGTGAGTTGAATATTGCCGTGCGATTAATTTTTTAGTAAGCCATTTAAATTGAAAACATTGGTAAAGTATTAATTAAATCATCATCATTCACACAGATATAGGTACTAAATGTTTTTTGAAAAATACGTTGGTGTGAATTTTTTTCTAGTATCCTGAAGAAAACTGAATAATGTAAGTATATTTTTTTTCAGTCGTGTTCTATTCCTGATCGGATATTCTTTCAGCTTATTAGTTTAATGCACCCTTACGTCATAAGATAAATGTCTCTCTCTAAGTTTTATGTTTCTAAGGACTTATGTTTTAGGCTGTATCATGATAGTCAGTCAGTGACAAAAGCCTATTATAAGAGATGATGATTATAAACTTAAAAATTGTATATACGTTCCGAAAATAAGCGCTGTCTGGGTTTCGTTTCAGCTAGTAGGTATACAGTATCATATAACTAGTAGGTAGGTATACTACCATGGTTGTTTTTGCTTGCACAAGCTGGGTGCGACGGCGCACCAATAAATCATCAGATGCAGATGTATCAGTTTATTTTCATAAACACGGTATTGCTTTACGTCTTCATTCGTGAACGAAAGTACTGCAGCGGGTGTATCCACAAATTAAGCTGAGAGTTTTCCAAAAGCTCTATTATGGAGCGTTTTGAAGAGACTGTTTAAACCTTATTATCGGACTATATGACCGTAGTCATCATTATTATCTACCTGCTCACAAAATAAAAGATTGAACCAGCTTCAAAAGCAGTGTAGTTTGCTTAGGCATTCTAACAAAGTGCCATTACCATGACTTAGGTACCAAACTGTCGTAATTAGAACCTTTGTACAATTTTAGTACTTCATCTATCCACACACTATGACAAGGTTTTCAAACATAATTTGACGAATAGCTAACTGTCATGGACAGTCAGTCACTGATGATAATATTAAAGAGCACCCGCAGTCCTGACAGTCCGCGAGTGGAATGCCCGATAAGCGATGCTGCGGCGCCTGCTAGCTTTCAAACGGATCTTGATAAAAACAGAACCATTGTTTTGAGAAAACTGTGCAGGTCATCGTTCTTTGATATACTTTTAGGAGCTTCATACTTACACTTAATTGTGTACTGTGTACACCTAGTTATAATCACACCTATTTCCTGTAGGGTAAGGCAATAATGTATGTAGATAAGTTGCAGACACAACATAATCTTTAAAAATCGAATTATAACATTTGATGAGAAAACGCAGTTTAAATAATTATGTGACTGATCAACACCTGTTATAACGAACAGTTTTTAATGGTTTTCATAATAATAATATGAAGACTGAATCTAATATAGTTTTTCACAAAGCTCAAGCTATTTAATCAGTGGTTGTGTCTTTACATTGTCATGAGTGTAACAAGATAATAACATTTAAGGCCTTGCTAAATTACCAGGTGTATAAACAAGTGGAAGAGGTCATGATCAGGTTCATGGGGTATTTAAATTTTTAATAAAGGTTCTTTTGAACGTTTGGTGATAAATAATTTCATATACTGAAACTAGTTCCCATAGGTCAGGCCGCAGTCAACCACAGTGAATAAACTCATTACCAGTATGTTAACTTTCCAAGACTAGAGAAAGTCTATGTAAAACAGGGTCACGCAAAGGCACCTAAACAACAGCTGTTACGTAAAACATAGTGTAACGGCTCCCAAGCTATAAATTGACGCAATATAAGGTCATGGTCCCCATAAACGCGCATTTCGATGTGGATGCACTATGCCGCAAAGTGGTCATTCGTTTCAAATAAATTACCATGTAATGGTGCGTTAATTTGCATACTCCAACAAATCTTTCTGCCGTTTCAAACGCAACCAAATACTCTTCATCTTAGAACTCATTTTCATTGAACTTTTTCGGTTCATTCAAAAGCTTTTGCGACGGTGCTGCCGCGGAGTTATCCGGAACTGAGAGCTTTTATGTAGTTCGTGCGCCATCTCACAGATGGCGCTAGTAGCGGAGGGTGCAAAGTTTTGCTTTAGCACTACAGTTTGGGGTTGGTTCACGGTGGAAATGGTTCTCGGTTTGTTGGCGAGGGTTGTTGTGCAAGGGATGAAACGTTTTCTCTGATTTTGTGTAGATGGCGCACGAAAGGAAAGAAAATTTTGTGCTTTTAGAGTTTTGATTATCCGACAGATTGCTCTGTCTATGTTTTATTAAAATAACACCACAAACGAAATATATGTAAGACTTATTTATAATCAATTCTGCTTCTGAATTGGAAAACGGTGTCTGTTAACTATATAAAAAATTGCTTTCAATAATAAATCAGGCCTGCATATAATATTTATATTATTTAATAAACCTAGGAAGACAAGGATAATATTTATCATCACTGAATTTCTACAAAGGTATATTCTAATAAATAATATTCTTTGTTTTTAATAGTAATCATTTAAAAAGAGATATAACCTACTCAAACTTATGACAAGGCTCACCTTGTCATAAGTTTATGTTGGTTACCTCTACTTATAATTAATTTAATAATGTAACAATACTTTTGCATACATTTTGGACAATCTATTGTAAAACTTAAGCCTATTTCACACTGTTCAAAAGATGCCAACAAAGCGATTTACACTCAAAAGTTGCGTGTACAAACAATGTATTCTTACACTCAAGAAAAAAAGTGAAAGTTTTCTTCATGCAAATTTGCAAATACCTGGATAGACTTGCATAACAGGTTCGGACAATGAGGGTTGTAAATTACTCAAATGACCCACATTTTTTGTTGATTTTGACTCTACCTGTTTTGAGATACGGAAGCTGTTGATTTGAATAAGCTCTTTTCGATTGTAAAGGTTTTATTTCTTAAATATAGATCTTTTCAAACATACATTATTTTAGTAGGTATAATAATTTGGTTTGCAAAGCAGATTTTAGGAGGAAAATGACTGTCATGGATCTTTGCATTAATATGGACATAATTTTCAATGATTAATCTTGATAAAACTATGTACAAATAGTAATTATTGTTGAAAAATGTTTTGTAGTCAAGTTTTTTAACTACACAGGACTTTTTTAATTACTGACAAACTTTTTTATAAAGTTCACTCAATCAAATATCTGCTTTACCTTAAACCTAAAAGATAATATTTGCTTAAAATCTTCAATAACGCGTAAACTATTGAGGAATAGTTGACATAGTAGAAACATGTCACTAAAATAAGTAAAAATTCACGTAAAAATTAACCTAATGAGGCCTTTGAAATAATATAATTGCGTGCCCGCGTTCGTGCCGTGAAAGATAGTGGGCAGGCCGTGCCAGTTATCTATCCGAGGCCGGCGCGCTCAAAGACTGGCACACGGCTAGGTGCTTTGTTCCTTCTTAGTCACTGAGTTTAAAGATCAAAAGTGTTCTATCACTAAAGAGTTTGACCTGAGAAACGTTTTGTCTATCCGACCAGAAGAATTTGTAGTCCTTTGAGTTCAATCATTACAAGACTTTGACATAAAAATCAATTTTTCTTTAGAAGGCCAAAGCGCTCAAAGTTTTTTACATGATTAGGCGCTTGTTTGTATAACTGGTTCCTTCTTTGTCACTGAGTTCAAAGACCAAAAGACTCTTTGAGCTCAGTAAGTAGAGTTTGATCTGAGAAGCGGTTTTATCTATCCGAGGCCAGCGCGCTCAAAGTCTAGCATACGACTAGGGTGCTTGTTTGTATCACTGGTTCGTTCTTAGGCACTAAGTACAAAGATTAGAAGAGCTCGTAGACTCTGAGTTCAAGTTCAGTAATCATCTAGCTTGTAAGATGTTTCTATGCGATCCTTGAGGTCGTGAATATTTTTATTTTTTTAATATTGTTTAATTGCTAGAATATTTTGACCTGAAAAGTGGTTGTAAGTAAAAGCTATAGTAACATGTTATTATTACATCAAGATTTTGCTCTAAAATGCGTTCTTCTCGATAAACTATATAAGGTCATGACAGCAAAATTCGAAAAGTAAAATATTAACTCAAATACTAGACAGGCATATAGTCTAACTGATAGCAATGCCTCATACATAGGCATCCAAAAAGCAAAAATGACAATTCCGTCCATAAATTCACATCGACGAAAGCGAAGATTAGGTAGCAAGTGGAGCCAAAACTCGATATTGGGTGAATAATCGTCGCCACTACCGGCGCGGTGGCCGGCCGGATGCAGCAGATTTATACGACTGTACCCGAGCGAACATACCCGATTGTAGCCGAGCGTACACACAATATGTAATAAAAACGTTTAAAATCGGACCGGGTATAACAAAATATAAACTCAATTTACATGATAACATTTGCAAAAAAAATAACAAATAATTTTTGACAATAAAATGGATTCCAGATCTTAATCATTATTTTTCATAACAAACTTTAATAAGTACCTAATGAAAAAACTTGAGTTTGTCCCTGCATTAACTAGGAAATGATTATTTTCAAATACTGAACAGATTTTCTTAAATTGTAGCTAAGCATCACGATAACATCAGTTTTCTGATGTTATCGTGATGTATTCGTTCAGGAGCTAAAAAGGGAGATACATTTGACACACTATTAGATAAACACCCTTTTTTTCGTCGTCAAAAATACAAATAAATTTAACTTAATTTGGATTGGTACCTAGTAACCTCACGATTCACGAACACTATTTTTACGTACTACACACTGTATTAAATACATACCATGAACAGTGAACACGGGTACATTGGGTACACACGTGTGTACCCGAGCGTAATGTACCCGGATCATACAACTACATCCTCTCCGTCGTCGATCTCTTCATAGCACGGAGATGCCTTGAGGGCAGGAATTTATGGCGTGGAAACGTCATAGATCCCTGTTTGGGAATAAATCATGGCTGTTTGCTTGCAAGGCCTTTGTGTCTTTATCGGTTAATCAACGGTTGGACTTTGGCGCTGAAACTTGTTTAGTGAACATAACTGCTTTAAAATGTATTCTTTTTCATAAACAATTTCTTTTTCTTTAGTCCTTCTATAGTAGTACAAAATGAGTGTAGTAGTAAAACAAAACTTAATATACAGTTTGACAAAGTCCTTTTTTAAAAGCTCTCTAAATTTCAGCTCGGTTATAATAATAATAAAATGGTAAATTGAATAAGTATTCAAATAATCGAGAGTCCAAATAACGACCAAATTTATTATCAAACGTATCTAGATATATAAACTTATCTTTGGAAATAATTATTTAATTTCCTCGGCTCATACCTGTTAGGTATATACCAACTTATAATATATTATTATTATAAGTACTATTTTATCATATAAGCTGAAAACATAATGCAGTTTAAATTTCCTGTATTCTCACAATATATTTATCCAGAATTTTGTTATCTGACCTTTACAACTTACAAGATCCTGAAAAACAATAAAATAAAGAATCTTTCAATAACACTTTCAAGATAATTTCAAAGTTAGCAACGCAGATTCGACGTCACGTTCAATTTAGCCAAAATTCTAACGGAATTATGACGTAATTGCTAAAAGCTTTCGCACAGAGCATAAGAACAAGTGCTTAATCAATGTCTATTCTCATTAGGCGGTGTACACAAATCTCTGGGGTAAACAACGCCTACCCTTCGACTGCTGTTAGTCTAGACGCGGCCTTATGTTTTGTCATTTTTGCAAAATGGTAGCGTTTACTCATTTTTTTTGAGCTTAAGGTGCCTCTACTGTATTACTCGTAATTAAATAATAGGGATAGTAATAGATGCAAAAGTATATTTGATCAGATTTAACATCAGAAAATAGTTTTTGCAGTCAAAAAGGATCACGGATCGCATTAGATTTATAAAAAAAATGTAAAGGGCACTTTTATCCCTTTTTTTTTTAGATAATTTAGCGTTTAATCGACCTTTCAAGCGACTTCAAAGAGGAGGTTCTTACTCTGGTTGCTAGGTACAACCGATAGATACTAAACCACATTCAAAACTCTTACGCGACTCAATTTGTAAAAATAACGTACCTATCTATTAAAATATACCTATAAAAAAAATATAATTATGTTTTGTAAACTGGTCAAATACCTGTAATTTTATGAAGATTACATATAAACAAAGACATTGTACTTTACTAACTGCAATTTGCAATTATATCACCAAATTAAATACTGACATTACTGAACATAAGAATAGGGGTATATTGTTATGTAGTAGACATTCCCTATGTCACCAATGCCATAGGTCAACGTTTTCCTATTAGCAACGGTTCTGCCTAGGTGGGCCCAAGCCCCGAATTACTATACCTTAGCCTTTGTTATAAATCACCAAACCATTTTTGTTTTCAACGCACCGATAACTCTTTTGTCATTGGGTGATGTAGTAGGCAAGGGCCGATCGAGTTATTTATATTGTCGTATTTTCTTTGGAAAGAAAATTTCCTCTGTTTCCTTCATGGGTCAGTGGTTGTTGCGCTGCTGGGCACTTTGTAGAGGTTGCACGTGCATTTTCTGAAATTAAAGATATTTATTTTCTGAAGAATGTAAAAGTTTTGATGAGAAGCTATACTTTTATGATAATTTGGTATTTTTTTAGAGTTTAAATTAACAATGACAAACGAATCAGATAGAAAAAGAAATGGTACAAATTATGTTTTGAGAAAAATATTTTAGATGAGCTCCTCCATTAGCTTATTAACCAAAAATTTGATTTTCTCAGCCTTCGTTGAATTTTCAGTTTGTTCTTAAATTCGACGAATAAACATGTCAGCTTCAACGTCACAGCCTAACTTTAGCAATTACCAGCTACCAGTCTCCCTTTCTCTATCTATGACATCTAAAGTTTTCCTAGACAGTTTCATCCACTTATCATCCACACCGGCCCTATTTTGACCCACATCCAGTCATCTTTATACATTTTTACCATCTTGCTATTTGGGTCCATCGCTTAGTCGTGTCTATTAACACTGCTGGGCAAACTCAATTTCCTGTATTTAGATTTACCTATCTGTCTATTATCATTATATAATATTATTATTATATTGTTTGTGAGAAAAATCAATGATTTGATAAGAAAAGTCTCCTTAATATCTTCCATCTCTTTCAGTCATTTGGATAATCCACACAGCGCCAGTCCGAGCTAAGCAATTTAATGCTTGTGTTATGGTAACCAGATGATATACCTACTACATTAATATATTTTCTTTAAACCCAGACTCGAGACAAATATTTGCAGATCATGCAAACATTTGTCCAGCATCGGGGATCGAACCCGCAACTTCTGCAACTCAGACGGGTTTCCAACTTAGTGCACCACAGAGGTCAACCCCATCAAAATGCCTCAAGTCTTTCTGAAAGGTGTCCAGGTTTTAAGCTTCCTCGGCCTGCCCGATTCTGTTGTTCGTCTGTAGACAATGGTGTGTGAATCCTTCATAACTACTTAAACGAACTACTTAAAAATATTTAGATGAATAAGTTTATTCTTATCATCATTCTCCTACCCTTATCCCACGCTAAGTGGGGTCGGCACAACATGTTTTTCTCTTCCACTCTCCTCTATCACTCGTCAACTCTGAACTCACTCCTCTTACATTCATATCCTCTTTCACACAATCTATCCACTTTTTATTTATCCGTTTATTCTTAAAAAGTGCATATTTTGCACATACATACCTTTCCATCCCCTAGCACCCCACAGAGCCGCAAGCATGGCCGGGAAATAATTGTTTATTTTCGACGGCCGTGCTCCGGCTAACGATCATGTACTGGTCACCCTTACTGATCTTACCCTCTTTAGATGCATGGCTGTTTCAAGTATGGAGATTGTTTTAGATGAAGTGAGCCATGTTTTTGTAATCTGCATTCAAAGGTAAAGTAAAATATCGTGAGAGAAAATACTGCCGATGTAAGTCAGATTCTACAAGTAATTTTAAGCCTATTCCATCTCAACAATCAACCGTCACTGGAAATATCACTTACTGTAAGGGACAAACCCCTGTTTTTCAGGAGAGCCAAAATAAGATTTTTTTTTTTAATTGATCTGTATCTCTTTTTCCTGACGTCCGATTTGAATACTTCCAAGATCAAAGTATCTGTCCCAGGCACTAAGTGTCCCGTTAGGTGTAGGCAAAGCTCGCCTCCTGACTCTGTATGAATCATCTAATAAAGATGTAAAGGCCTGGGCTATTCCGGTACAAGTAATTTTACTAAAATAAATACTACAGTTTTTATATTATAGTTTCTATGTATTAACTGTTTATTCGCAAAAATCTAAAAACAATTCCACATTTATTAAAAATCAGCCACGAAATAATTTGTTCCTTAAGATTAAATCCATTTCGTTTTCATACATTCATTTATTTAATTCAGAGTACCTAACCTACCTACCAAGAACTGAGAAATGTTTATATCAAAAATGAGTTTCTATTGATGTAAATACATAGTAAATACTGTTGTTACATACATCTGCTATACATTAATTATGTAGAAAGGTAATAACAGTGGAAGTGTACAAAAAGTGTAAGATCTCTCAAATCTGTGTTTTGACGTGTAATTAATATCAATTATGTAAATTTATATGCAGTAGCACTTTACTTATCTTAATATTCGTATACAAATCACCGTTTATGATATCAAATTCAGGTTTTTAGATACGCTAGGAGAAGAACTGTGTTTTAGGAGAAAGATTTTCGGCAGACATCTTAGACATTCGAAATGCAGCATGCATGACGTTCATTGGCCTATATATTTGGCTTTATATGCAATAAATACTACTCAGAAACTATTAATTATAATGCTGGCCATTAAAATCATCTGCAGTCAGACTTCAAAAGTTTTTACTGTGATTATGATTAAACCTCATTCGTGACTTGACTACATCTTCGCGCGAAGCACTTGTGGCAAAGCTTTACTGTGCTTTCTGATCATAGCTTCAAAGATCCTCCTTTTTATAATGGGAGCACCTCAGAAGTGTAGATACTCTTTAAAACAAAAATAAAATTCAAAATCGGTCCACTAACATAAAACTATTAAAGTGGAACATAAAACCTCATCCCATTTTGAAGTCGGTTAAAAAGCTAGGCACTGGTAAAAACAGATTGAGGAAAGCCAGAACCAAATTTTTAACGATAGACTACAAAATATAGGTTAGTGATGACGCTAAACTTTTATTATTCCTAAAAAGAATAAAATTAGACTGCATTAAAAAATAAAAAAAAATTTTGGAAAGCAATTTTTGATGTGGAAATGTGTTACCCTTTCTATGTACTTACATAAAGTTGCTTGCTAGGGGAAGTAACTACCTTTTATAAAATAGTTCACAACCTCACAGCGTGGCTTCCTTCAAACTATGAACCTTACCAGAAGACCACTGCTAAACGTAATTCACTTTAAAATTGGTGTTTTAATTTAATACAGTTTGAATAGGATTTTTAAGCTACTCGTATTTTTACTAATATTAATTTTGTATTTAACGAAGATCAGTCAGATAGGTATGTTTGAAACATTTGACAGGTATACCTACTGAGTTTTTTTTTCCAAACATGCATTTTGAATCCAGAACTACTGGTATGCACACGTCCGCCGCAAACTATGCCAGCTAAGCTTACTTTTTCCCAGTTTAGCTTAGCTTTATTTCACTGAGCTCAGAGGGGTTAACACCAGTTTACCGTAGTATTGAATACTGTCCTCGATACCGAGTCAAGAATCACAAATGTATGAAAATCCAGTGCAGCGCCTCCCCCGGTAACTTGCATGTACTAAAAATTCCATACATTTAGAATACTAGACACGCGAGCGAGGATAGATTACGAGTACTATACTCAAAAACCGCCGGTAACTAAACTATTCTTAATTAGTTTAGCTGGCTTCCTCTTTAGACCATGTCAAGCTTGTCTTCTGGTAGCAGTGTATGTGTTCTAGCAGGTCCTGACATAAATAACACATAGCTGAAAGCGTAGCAGAACAACAATGGCAAATGTCGGGGCTCACTCGCGGGCATTGTACCGTGCCGCGGGAGGCGTTACGAATCAATGGAGGGAATTATCGGCACTCAGAAGCGTGTGGAGAGGGCATTCATAAACAAAATAAACAAGAGGGTATTTAGGTCCTCGGCGAAAAATCATTTTTTAATTTTGTAGCTTATATAATAGAAAATATAAAAAAAGACGTGCGGCACTCGGAGACTGCCGCGGTAAAGTTATTGCATGGGGGGTGTTAGGTTATTTTCGTTACGGAATTTCTGGATTCGGTCTCCACGCTCAAGACCCGCGATAGAAGCTATGCAATAGCTTAAAAAGATAAGTAAATCGTATTTATGTATTAAATTAAAATAGCTAAAAGTGTCAAACAATTCAATTGCAATACGGAAATTAAAAGTTTATTACAAAATTTTTAGTAATAGTGCCTATAAGTGCATAGTTTTAAAAAACCTTTGCTGACTGTGTGAAAAAGTCTTCTTCATGATGCTATTGAGGAGTCAATGGTTTGTTGCAATATTTTTATTCATTTAATATCTAACATCAGTGGGCTTTATGTTAAAGTATCTAATATAGGTAACACCAGACACGTGTAGCCAGTTCAATACGTTACTAAACGCTAGCCTTGAAAAGTACTATACCATTGACCAAAACCAAATTAGTAATTGTGCTCATTCATACAAACGTTCAATGTATTCATGATTCAAAGAGTTCATTTAAATTGCATACCAGTTTCTTCTTATTTCAGAAAAGTTCCCACAGTTTATCTTTTTGCTCTCGTATTTTATTCAGTTATGTTTCATACTTTTAAATAGAAATTTACAGGATTTTATCGCGTAATTTACCTTTTATTATTTCCCGACGTTTCGGCTGTGTTACAACAACCGTGGTCGCGGGCGAACTGGAGTATGTAGGTAGGCTCCGACGAGAAGCGGCAGTTTATAAAACTACCCTCCCTTAAGCTTCACAATTCGGAACGGCTGCATGTCCACCACAGCACACGACACTAACTGTATCTTTACACCGAAACTTTCCATCACGACGCGCATTACACCTACTAATAACTGGATTCCATGATAACGGGAGCCTAAATCCATCCTCGCGATTGAAATTCGGATATTTCTTGATTTCTATTGCTTCACGAATTATTCGCTTATAATACTGGCGTTCGTTGGCAAGAATCTTGGGATCATGAAGTTCAATCCAGTGATTAGGCCCCGAGTCCACTAGGTGCTCTGCTATCGCCGATTTGTTTACCTGGCGGTTTTTAACTGCTGCTATGTGTTCCTTTATGCGTTCAGCTATTGTACGCTTCGTTTGCCCAATATAGGAACGGCCACAGCTACAGTCAACCTTATACACACCAGGTACCTGTAAAGGCGTGACGTCTTTCGGTGATCTTAACAGCTTTGCGACTTTGGTGAAAGGAGTAAAAATGGTCTTGATAGAAAACTTTTTCAAAATATTGCCAATTTTGTCCGTTACCCCTTTCACATACGGCAAGTACGTAGGCTGCCTGCTGACATCAGGCATTCTCTCTGTAGCGCCTTTTATCCGTCGCTTCTTCAAACCTTTGTATCCATTTCTTCTTAGTACCTCCTGAACATGAGCCAGTTCTCCATCTAAATGTTCAGGGTCACAAAGATCATATGCTCTATTCGTTAGAGAAGAAACAACGGACTGCAAGTGGCGAGGATGATGGTGTGATGCAGCATGTAGATACCTATCAGTGTGTGTCGGTTTTCTATACACAGAGTGCGCCAAGGAACCATCAGTTCTCACCATTACTTTGACATCTAGAAAAGCCAGGGTTCTTTTTTCTTCCGTTTCATGTGTAAATTGAATTTTAGGATGGATTGAGTTTAAATATGTGTTCAATCGCTCAATTTCATATGCACCACCCTTCAATATGCAAAAAACATCATCAACGTATCGTTTCCACATTCTTATACCGTAGACTGTCAAGTCTAAAAGACTTTCAAAATGCTCCATCCAGATATTAGCCAAAACCGGCGCCACTGGGCTGCCCATGGCCACTCCATCAATCTGGAGGTAATGTTGTCCTTGGTACAAGAAATAGTTGCCCTCTAAACAGTTTCTAAGCATAACGACATATTGTTTCTTGTACCAAGGACAACATTACCTCCAGATTGATGGAGTGGCCATGGGCAGCCCAGTGGCGCCGGTTTTGGCTAATATCTGGATGGAGCATTTTGAAAGTCTTTTAGACTTGACAGTCTACGGTATAAGAATGTGGAAACGATACGTTGATGATGTTTTTTGCATATTGAAGGGTGGTGCATATGAAATTGAGCGATTGAACACATATTTAAACTCAATCCATCCTAAAATTCAATTTACACATGAAACGGAAGAAAAAAGAACCCTGGCTTTTCTAGATGTCAAAGTAATGGTGAGAACTGATGGTTCCTTGGCGCACTCTGTGTATAGAAAACCGACACACACTGATAGGTATCTACATGCTGCATCACACCATCATCCTCGCCACTTGCAGTCCGTTGTTTCTTCTCTAACGAATAGAGCATATGATCTTTGTGACCCTGAACATTTAGATGGAGAACTGGCTCATGTTCAGGAGGTACTAAGAAGAAATGGATACAAAGGTTTGAAGAAGCGACGGATAAAAGGCGCTACAGAGAGAATGCCTGATGTCAGCAGGCAGCCTACGTACTTGCCGTATGTGAAAGGGGTAACGGACAAAATTGGCAATATTTTGAAAAAGTTTTCTATCAAGACCATTTTTACTCCTTTCACCAAAGTCGCAAAGCTGTTAAGATCACCGAAAGACGTCACGCCTTTACAGGTACCTGGTGTGTATAAGGTTGACTGTAGCTGTGGCCGTTCCTATATTGGGCAAACGAAGCGTACAATAGCTGAACGCATAAAGGAACACATAGCAGCAGTTAAAAACCGCCAGGTAAACAAATCGGCGATAGCAGAGCACCTAGTGGACTCGGGGCCTAATCACTGGATTGAACTTCATGATCCCAAGATTCTTGCCAACGAACGCCAGTATTATAAGCGAATAATTCGTGAAGCAATAGAAATCAAGAAATATCCGAATTTCAATCGCGAGGATGGATTTAGGCTCCCGTTATCATGGAATCCAGTTATTAGTAGGTGTAATGCGCGTCGTGATGGAAAGTTTCGGTGTAAAGATACAGTTAGTGTCGTGTGCTGTGGTGGACATGCAGCCGTTCCGAATTGTGAAGCTTAAGGGAGGGTAGTTTTATAAACTGCCGCTTCTCGTCGGAGCCTACCTACATACTCCAGTTCGCCCGCGACCACGGTTGTTGTAACACAGCCGAAACGTCGGGAAATAATAAAAGGTAAATTACGCGATAAAATCCTGTAAATTTCTATTTAAAAGTATGAATTGTGATCGCGAAAGTTTAAGAAAGACTATAGTTATGTTTCATTTATAATTTATACATAAAATGCATTAAAATTAAATAAATATTCTTGGACATTGAACAGTGTCATCTAATTTTAAGTTTTTTCAGCATTATGACTATTTTTAATAATAAACAAGTTAAAATTGAATTAGTAGGTCATGTAGATAATGAAGAACTGAAAGATGACGGAAAGGAGAAGGAGTGAGTACTTACATACTGATATGACGGCTGAGGAAATAAAATGGAAGAAGAATACAATTTTGTTCCGACTCTATGAAATGTATTGCTTATTTTGAAAGCTCTGAGTTCACTCTCAAACTCTCTCAACTCAAAGCTTTAACCCAACTAGCAAAACGATCTAAATGTATTTGTATATCATTGACATAAAAGCTCTATATCCTTGATAGAAATGTGTATACAGCAGGAAAAGGGCCCCACTTTTAGAGCTTTTCAGTGATATAGTGCTTCTTTTGTAGCTCCACTTATGGCTACTTGGATACATGTGATACTGATATCGAATGTTTGATGATATATTGGCTCCATGTGATTATAATTAACACGTGACTGTTTTCAATGCAAATATGGCGGCATTTTTACCAGAAAAACATTTATAATTTGATAATTGTACCTAATCTTATTATCCAATTTGCAAGTGTGTGTACGAAATTAAAAATAGTGCAATGTCACGTGCGCTTGCAATTCTATTGATAAATTAGTAGTATAATATTATTGAATTTTTCAGTGCCCCCCTTGAATTTACAGTATTTAATTAAATAATAGTTATTTAATTTTTGTAAATATTTGTGAAGGCACCAATAGAGCTTATTAGCGTTACTGTTGCTGATATATAAACGATATTCAGCAACGTGCGGCCATTTTATAAACGTTAATACAGAGATGTAGATGCTTATATCCAGCATGTTTGTGATATAATAGCTATAACGACAACTGATATATCATAGGTTAGCTGTAATGGTGATCAATATATCACTAGCGATATATTGGTGATCTTAGAGCCACATTAGTTCACATTTGCGTTATATTGGCTCTCTGAAATCTATTATTCAGCTTATTAGCTCTTTATCAAAGTTTTGAGTATTGATATACAGCTGCGTTATATATGCTGTATATAGAAGCTGAGTAAACGTTTATAACACAGGTTTATATCGCAATTTAGCTCTATATCGTTATAAAGCTAATACATGTTAACCAACATCGTTATACAGTAAGCAGTAGAAAGTGTTACTTATATACAAATGTAATATCAGTGTTCAGTGATAAAAGATTGGCTGTTATCACAGTTTTGCTTGTTGGGAAGTTTGTTCAAATAAAATTAAAGCTTTACAATTAAATCAGAAGCAAAATTCGATAAGCATTAAAACAATTTTCTGAGTAGAAATCGCTAATATATAACGACGTCTCCATGCCAGTCTTGTGCCAGATTAGTTCGTCCCACGCTGCGTATCGGTTGAAGAGGTAAATGAAATGCTATCCAGAGGGGAAAAGTTAAATTACTGAATTTGAGGGTCAAAGAAATAAGTCTTCGGCAGACGTGTATAGAAACTATTGATTTAAAAAGGTTTTGTTTTGATGGGGTTAATATCTTAGAGCACATGGCAACTCCCATCCTTAAAGCAAGTTTTGTGTAAGTATCTAATTACTTAATTAAATATAATGTTGCATATTTTATTACTTACTTACATATTTTCGTTTTAGAGTTTTTTGACTGTGTTAATATATTAAGATCAAGAGGAGGTTCTTAAATTCACTTTTGTTTAATTTTGGAAAAATGGTTAGTTTAGCTGTATTCGTTAAAAAAATCCTTACTTGCTACTACATTATTTAAAAATACAAATTGAAAATGCACCCACTACCAATGAATCAAGCCAAGATGCATCTACAAAACAATTTCAACGAATTCGATTAAAATTGTTAGAATTTTTAAGCGCTTCGCTTTGATTGACTTTGTGCTGAATATCCCCTTGTTTTGAAATAAATTGAGAGAATAAACACAACAAAGTAAAACGTCTCTTATCCAATTGATTTACAGTATATTTTTGATAATTCTGGATAGTATTTTTTCGTTTTTCCGCATATAAGTGGTCGATTCTGTATTTATGGGAAAGGAGCTTTGTACAAACCCCTTGGGACCCCTACTCTATTTCCAAATTGTGCTGTATTGTTCGCTTGAAGGGCGGAGTTCAAATATTTCTTCCTGTCTAATTTATTCTAAGTAGTACAACTAAATAAAGTTATTAGGCAATTGAATGCAATAAACTAAACGGTACAAACTTTCGAAACAATTCCCTCAACGCGTTTGACAAATGAGACATTATTTTTCAAATTTAAATTTGGAAGGGTCGGTTCTAATGACCTTTGCCGCTATTTATATAATCGGTGCTATGAACCCACCCGCCAAATTTAAAATTCGAATATCATAATCCAACTCCTTGAAGAATATAAAAAATTACTGGTTGGTTTTAGTTGATATTTATATGAAACTTTATCGTCTTACCATTTTGGTGTGTTTTCGATTGTCTTCTGTGTAATGTTGGAACATCTGCCGTTAGCCGGGAAGGCGGCTCACGCGCATTGGAAATTTCGAAAAAAGTCCGACGCCAGGAACAGATGCGACATGTCGGATTCCTACAAGCAGATGTTTATAAAATACCCTCATAGATTAAACTGGACAATTCTTTTGTTTTTTGTTCTTTACATTGGACAATATTGCATCTTAAATGGTTTGACCCCCTTGTTGAAGATATGCGGGTGCGATAGTGGGTTAATTAGTATTTTTTCGTTTAATTGATAGGCATGCGAATAAAAAAACAAAAAATACTTGCATGCGTTGATACTACTTCTTGTTTACATTTAATGATAATCATGTCTTTTACCCAGTTGCAGTTTTTAACCATTCAATGTGGTCTATACGATCTTATTGAATAAATATAATTTTACATGTCAGGAGCATGATTCAATTAAATGTGGGTAAGTATAAAAAAAACGTAGGTAGGTATAAAGTATTCTGCGAAATGACTGAACTTTGACAGTCGAAGTGGAAACCACCGGTATCACCACAATTGGACTAAACGAGCAATAAACCCGAAATCGGTTATGGATAGTCAACATAAAACGATAAACATTGTTTTCTGTCGTTAAACTATTACAAGAAATACTAACGAACTGTATCAAATGTCAGTAGAATATTCCCGTAGCTAAAGCCAAATTTCATGGTCAATTTTTATGTGATTCGTGGAAGTAGGCACTGGTTTAATCTAAGCTATGGTTAACTGTCGGTTAACATGCGAGCGTTGCGTGGGGTAAATTAGACACAAGTTTGGAAACTATTTTAACATGGTATTTTTGGAATTTTCCCTTTTTATCAGTTTACTATTCGGATAGTATTGTTTGAGTAAAATAATTGCTTGCGGCAAAATTTACTAAATCCTACTTATCTAAAAAACAACCATCTCTCATGGCATGAATTTAGCTGTGAATGTTTTTAAAATATTTTTAATCATATTTCTTACTTCCAATGATTTACATAAAATAATATACATTTAGTATAAAGATAGACCTTATTATAGGACCTTTTAAATAATGATGACCAAACAGGATAATATCATAAGTAAGTACTTACTGAGTAATAATTTGTTTTAATTAATTTCAAATTATTTACGTTTAATGTATTAAGTATATAAGTATTATTGCTGCAAAAACCGTTTTAATCAAGTTTTGAATTTAAGCTTAAAACATTTTAAATATTATTCGAATTCAATAAACGAAAGAGCAACCAGTTAAACGTCAGTAAATAAATTATGACGAACCATTAAACGCCAATTTGTAAACTAATAAACTTGCTAACGATGTGCCAAATAATTTGGTTTTACATTTTATGGTTTTGTCGGGTCGTTTTAGTACCTTCGCTTTTTTAGTCTTATTCAGTAAATACGGGCTAAGATATTTTTGACTTTTAACAAGGATCTAATACCTAACCTTATTTGCGATTTTTGAATACAACAGTTCCGTATTGAAAATCTAATTTAATAACAATTCCAAATTCAAATATAAAACTATCGATTCTATATTCAAATCTTTGACTATGTTTTAAAATGGCGGTTTTATTGTTCCAATGTTCATGTTCCAAACTTTTATCAAATTATCGAATTCAAAACTGATCAGACGTGTTCTTTATTCCATGCCATGGGCTATTCCGGCCGCGCCCGCAAGGATATATTATTTATGAGGGGTACATTTTCACTCTATAATTACCTATATCGATTCGATGGCCCCGTTCTACGCCCAAATATTATTCATACGACCTCTTCACAAGTGGGCCTGACGGGTCACGGGCAGAAAAAACTATTGTGTGGATAGTTTTTGTATACATACATACATAACCTATTTAATCATTGTTTTGTAATTTTTTTGCATGATTGCGTTGACGTAAGATATAAAAAGTTATAAGCGCGAAGCGCAGCTATGAAACTTCATATAAATATTTTGTGGAATTAAATCGTCCTTACGTGTACCGAAAAAGATCAATGCACGAAGATAATAACCAAAAGTGAAAGTGTACGCGTGATTGTGGAGTCTCGTTGGCACCGTACCTGTTGCAGTCTTATTTATGACCCAAAACAAACGCTTTATCTCGCACCGTCCATAATGCGACCATAAACGCGACTTTACAATTCACTTTACGAGCTTTACGACATCTTGCATAACACCCTTTGTTTATAAACAAAAGATTTCAAGGTCTTAGCTACCTTAAGAATGTATCTTCCACTTTTAAATTTAGTGCCGGTTTATCTGCGCGTTCGGACTGACGCGAAAAACGTCACAGTTTCGCGCGAACGCCATTAAAATTCAATGGACGCGTCATTACCAGCTGATCGATTTACGGTTAAGGCTTCGGAGCTGTACGAGTGCCCCATACAAACGTAATACCATAACCATTTGAAATTTGTGCATATCTTCAGCATAGTATGGTATTATTCGTATTAGGATAGCATTTATCTAGGTCTCTGCCAAAAGCTTTTTTCAAAATACTTAGCTAAAGTGAAATTAAACCGAATCGCATTTTGCATATTTTTACATCATAGAAGACATGTTTTCTTTATATTTATTTAGTATTAAACACTAGAATATTTTAAGTTTCCTTCTGTTAGAAACATAGCTTATATGGTCTAGTAACAGAAAAACAACACTGTGTGAAGAATAAAAACAATTTTCAGTCATAATTTTTGGGACTACGGGAGACAACCAAATTTCTTGCAAAATAGCTATGACAACCAGTCTGGCGAATGTACTATTCAAACAGACGATATATGAAACGCCCCGGAGTTTTAATGGCTGCTACAACCACAGAACATAATATATACTCTGACGAGGCTTCAACCCGTTCGAATAACGAAGAGCACTGACAACTCTGTAGAGCTATACTAAAATAGGACACTCCGACATAGACGGATTATAGTAAGAATGAACGAACGAGCGTAAGAACGAAGAAGAAGAAGAAGTACACCAGCATCCATCATTAGTCTGTGGCTACATCAAGGAAGATGTATTTTCTCTATGGGCTACATTCTACATTCTCTTTGGTCTGTCCACTGTCTGTGGTGTCATGTCAATTCACGAAGTCTTTCGAATTTTAGTTTGTTGACAATTTGACAATTATTTATTTGTTACAGAAAATTTAATCTAAGGCGTGAAATCATAAATAAAGATACGTGTAAAACATTGTTATTCAATAGTTTTCTGTAGTGTAATAGTGTGTTTAAGTAATATGAGTAAAATCAATGTGAAATTTGCAAAAACATGCCGCGAAGGAGTGCAAAAACGCATTTTTATGGCTCAATTTCCTCTATATGTAGATCGGTAAGCAATTTTATGCCATTTATTTCCAAAATTTGGTAAAATAATGATACAATTCGTAAAAGTTTTTGCAAGAAAATTTTCTCATACCGTAATAGTGCTTGACTATCAACCTAGATTTATCGATATCGATAGTTTGTTTTACGAAACTGAAAAAGTTTTTGCAAGAAAATTTTCTCATACCGTAATAGTGCTTGACTATCAACCTAGATTTATCGATATCGATAGTTTGTTTTACGAAACTGGAATGATTAATTTGTTTGTTTGCTATGTTTATAAAGTTTTATTTTGTTTGGATTACCATAATTTATATGTAACTTAGATTTTATTTTATACCTATTAGGTTTTTAGTTGAATCATGTACATTTTTAGGAGTAGGTAAACATGGATGTCACTACTTGGATGGGTGATCGCAAGTGGCACTATTACCATTATGTTTAGGTATAATATATTTTATATTGTTTTATTGTATAATAATACAACAATATTTGTTGCAGACAACCTACCAGAAAATCGAAGCAGCATGACGAAGCATAAACAAAAGCTTGATGATCATCGTCACTATATGAAAGTACCTGGATGGCAAACATTACATGAAAACACGGATATAAACGTCATTTTCTAAAAATTAATCCTAGCAAGATCGATTTATCGCCCCCAAAACACCCTATGTAGATGTTCAAATAAATGTATACCTACTTACTTAAATTAATTATTAATTCTTATTTTATTTATGAAAAAAAAACCTACTAATAATTTAATGGAATCCAAAAATCATAGCTACTGCTGATAGGTATCGATATCGATAAATTTTCGATAGTCACTAGGTACATCCCTAGATACTGCCAACATAGAGAATATAACATTTTTAAAAGACGCTGGCGTGACGACATAGATGCCTTCCATGAGGAGTGGTGGGAGGCGGCTGGTGATCGAAAGAAGTGGAAAGAGATGGGGGAGACCTTTGCCCAGCAGTGGGACACATTATAGGTTATTAAAAAAAAAAAAAAAATGTTGGCAGTATGTCGTGGTCAATATGTTCTGTGGTCGTGGTTTGGTTTTGTTACGTTGGTCTTATTGTTCACTGGGTGATTAATACATCGTCTAGTGTTCGTTTTGTTTGTATGGCCTTTCCGTCTCTTACTATTACACGCTCTTTGGAACGCGCGGCGGATTGACTTTGCCGAGCCACGTCACCGAATTCTTAAATAAAATTGCTAATGAAATACGAAACATTACACAATAAAGCCATCGACCTTTACGAAATCTGTTAATGTGTTAAGATCAGAACGTGATGATTGTTTCGGTACAAAATTTATTAAGTGTTGAAGACAATCCGATATCAAAAGGTATGAGTTACACTAAGACAAAAAGCGGACGTTTCTGACTTGAACAAAAAGTGTACAAAAAGTGATCCTTATGCGAATGGCGGCCAAATATTTAACGAGGGGAGTCGGGTGGAGTGGGGACAAAAAACTAATAATAACAGCGTGTGTGTCACCCTATCACTGTCTCGACCGACGTCACTACTGTATGTTATTTATTCTGTGGTGTTGCGAACCATTTTGGATTCTGTGACAGTTGGAAAGGGATGAGGATACCTACTGTGTGTCTGAATATGAACTTTTCTTGAAATTATTCGAGTCAAAAATTGTTTAAAAAATTGTAGGTACATACTAGTACTTTTTATACCTAAAATATTCAATATTGTTTGAATTATGCTAAATTAAAATTTAAAAATGTTATTGGCATTATTTTTTACCACATCGGTGCTCAATATTTTTCTTCTTCTCAATATTGGTATAGGAACATCATAGAATTAATCCTAAAAATTCGTTTAACCGTCTAATAAGTCCGTTGTAAACAAAAACCAGTGAAACCGTGCCAATTTAAACTCCCATTAAAATTATAGGCCTACACGTTATAATCGTTTTTACCATGGATTTACATCGTCCTATCATTACCGAAGCGTAACTAATCTACCGTATAATCTTACGTAATTATAATGCCTCCACGAGTGTAAGTCACGATTTAGACTATCTAGCAAGCGAAGAAATACTACCATGTACATTTAAAAGTTTCACTACGATGATAGAGACTAATGTATTATTCTTCTATACAAACAGGCTAACGGTTGTGATCCTAAGGCACATGCTCTCATAAATGTTTCAGGATTCAAAATCATTTAAAGATGACAGTAATTTTTTTCTAAACAGTCAGGCACATGTTTATATTTGTTAGTAATTTATATACATAACAGGTCTCAAGTCTGCCACTTAAAATTTCTAGTTTACTGGCAATTTTTAATTACTTTTACCTACTTACTGTTGTAAGTAGGTACATAATATTTTTAAGTGCTCGATTTCGACCCCACATCGTTGATGGAAAAGCAAACCCATCTGCTTCAGCAAAGCTCGTAAACATTTTCAAGCAAATTTAAACTTAGAATCCGCTACATATCGTTTGAAATTCTATTTAGTGACATATCAAACCTTATCACATTGATATAAAGTTTATTTTCTAAAAGAGTAGGTTCGTGCACTGATTATACAATATCCAAGGTAAAAACTCAAAATGTATAGTTTAGTTACCATGTTGTAACTTATATTATAAGCTGTAGGTAGAAGTAGATGTTGACGCGGGAATCTGATTAGCATCGCGGTCGAGTTTAAAGTTGCTGGCACACAGGGTTAAAAGATTTTGACGCAATTCGATTAGTTATTTTTACAGATGGTCAAAGCTTGACATTCTACGCAGTTAAATAATTCGGAATAGAATCAAGTCAAATTGTCGCGCCTGGCTTGTTAGTTCTTGAATTATGTAGGAGGCCTTACATGGCCATGGAGTTTACTTTCCTTGAGCAAAATTTACATCTTAAATTCTACAAATTACACAAAAAATAAAAATGCAGAAAAATTTAATTGTAGTTAATGCAAATATTTGCCCCACCGCAGCGCCAGAATCGAATCGAACTCTTTTTTCGCTTTTGAGGTCGTTAAAGTTAGTTATAATCCTGATACTCCTTGCGTTTGCTGTGCCCCCAGCTTTATTATTAAGACCGTGAGTCTAAATCGTAGATAGTACTGGGATGTAAACACGTGGAACACGATTGCTTGCTAAGTTTACTTACGGCGAAAAACTGATAAACTATAAGGGGGTAAGGATTATACTAAACATTGCACATGCACATGCAACTTTTAACAATTTTTTTTTGAAAATTAAGAATGTTTGATAAACCGCATAAACAATTAAAAAAAATCTGTGTTGATTCTATACCAGATAAAATAGCTGACGATGTTTGAATTTGGAATTTCGCACGAAAAATATAATTAAAAAGCATACACGTTCCATTTTCAAAAATCGCGCTTAAATTGTCAAAAGGAACAATGCGAACGCTAAATTAAATTCAAATATCGAAAGAGGAAGTCGACGCCGCCCTCGCGTCTCGCAGTGAGATTTATTATATTTGTCCTGCGCTTATTTCATTATTGCCTGTCGGAGGATTCAGAGCCGTTTAAATTTTGAATAGTTTTCGCTCGTGATTAAATAAAATTTGGATAATGCTTATTTCGTATAAGTACTTATTAAAAGTTATTGGCTGTCTTTTTCAGTGGATTTCAACCTTAATCAATTTACATAAGAAACTCATGAGGCGAGGCAGCCTCTATGTCACATAGAGGCTACCTAGAGCTCAGATGGCTGCTAAATCTGCTGTCTTCTTTCTGCATTGACTTAGATTATAAGTGACTAAAGAGACTTTCTCTTAAATCTTTCTAATTTGACTAAAATGTTATAAGCTTCTTGTATATTCAGTGTGGATTTATCTAAAGTAAAACCTACTTTGTTTCAGGTAAACATCACATTTTATCAGGAAAATACTGGAGATTTAAAGGTATACAAGTTTTGGAGTCTTTTATTATTTCACCGAGATCTTTCAAAGCCTCTTCAAAATCTTTTTAAAGCTAAGACAAAGAAAAGTTAATGGATTGAAGTTCCAAAGCGAATAAACTGAGAGGGTTAAAATGTTATGTAAATAGAACGAAAATCGCTTTCTAACGGGTAAAAGCGCGCAAAAACTTTTTGATGGGCTCCCGGTGAGTGTAACTTCCAGTGACTGAGCTGCAGTACATGCTAAATTAACAGACAAAACTTTAGAAAATGTAATAAAACAGAACATTTCAAAACGGACAAATATATGGTCGTACAAAAAACAAAAACACTGCTTACGTTGAGTTTCTTAAACCTATTAAAAAATCAAGAAGAAAAATAAAATAATTACGTAAGTATAGTTATTAATTAATAAAGCCTTAAAAGTTAAGACAAAGTTTACTATGCACTATTAAACAATTTGTGTGCGATTTTTACGTTTACTATCACTTATGAATAGAAAGCATTGAATGGATATCTGTCTCGTTCACACTTGGGAATAACCTTATCAATCTAACACGAATCGAACAATAGCGTCGCATGTTTGATTTATATAGTCGCTTAGTAGAAACATTACCGATAATTATACGGTGACCGCGCGGAGTTAGTACTTTTGCGACGTTGAAACAAAGTAAATTATATTATTGAAGAAGCATATTGAAAATGTGATATTTATTTCGAACATACGTCATAAATACAACTCATTTAATTAAAATCAAAAGCAAGTTTAAATTTCGATCTCTCGAAATATCCACCAATACTGGACGACCTCTGTGGCGCAGTGGGCGAAGGTCCGCCTGTGACGCGGAGGTTGCGGGTTTGATCCCCGCCACGGGACAAATGTTTGCATGTTCTACAGATATTTGTTCCGGGTCTGGATGTTTTTCTATCTATAATATGTATGTATTTAAAAATAATGTACTATGTAGTATATCAGAACCAGTCATCTGGTTAGGTACCATAACACAAGCATTAAGTTGCTTAGCTTGGGACTAGATGACGCCGTGTGGAATGTCCAAGGATATTTATTATTATTATTTATTATTATAAACAAAACTTTTTGATGGAAATGAGAAAAAAGTCACCAACGTAGCTTTTAGGATATTATGCAAGTTTAATGCTCACCAAGGACATTATTAAGGTCGCAAGAAATTTGTGGATTGAGTTTACAACATTGTTTGGTTTAAAATGTCCTAGATTATGAAGGTTTAAGATCTAACAGTAGGTATACAACTGCAAATGACCAGTAGGTAGTAGAACGGGTAAAAACAAAAATCCCAACTACTAGTAGTAAGCACGGGTAGAAAACGTACATTTCACCATATCATATAATCCAATGTTGAACACAAGGTAAAAAATGGAGATAAATGTTATAGGAATTTTACTTTTAGGTAGAATATCGCTCGTGCAGGTATATAATTCCCTAAATACCCAAACTTATAACAACGAAACTGCACGAGAAAAGAAAACAGCCAGACCTCTAAAAAGGCAATTCCAAATTGAGAACTGTCAATTGGATCGTTCAGAAACAAATCCCAAGAGGTCTCGATCGTGCTACACCTCCAAAGCCGAACAGAAGTACGAGCTCAGCTCGCGTTTTCAAGGGTGGTGGCTGCTTTCGGCGGGAAAGCATCGGCTTGAAGCGGGGGGCGGGGGAGGGGGTGATGGCTCGTATTGATTTAGTGCCGTCGTCGGCAAAGCTATGTACTGAGGTGAGTATCGTTCGATGTCGCTTGATGCGCTTTCTTTAGCTTGGCGTGATTTATGGGAGAATAATGAACTTTGCTACATACTGATTGGGTTTTAATTGCAGTTTTGTAAGTTATTACTACTGAAGATATTGAGTAGGAATTTATCTTTAATAAATAAAATAAATAAATAAATATCCTTGGACATTTCACACGGCGTCATCTAGTCCCAAGCTAAGCAATTTAATGCTTGTGTTATGGTAACCAGATGACTGATAAACTACATAGATACATTTTTTTTTTGTAAATACATACATATTATACATAGAAAACACCCAGACACGAAACAAATATTTGCAGATCATGCAAACATTTGTCCCGACGCGGGGATCGAACCCGCAATCTTTTTTGAATCTAGTCTTTATTTTTGGTAGGTAAGTAGGTACATAAATACAGCGAAAATATTTTTTAAGTAAAGACGTTACTTATATCAGAAGATTTAAAGGAACAAAACGATTTTTCCACTCAAAAAAATGAATGCCTAACAAGCAAAAATACTACCTATACCTAACTTACTTTATACTTATTAAAATTATCATAATAAATTCCTCCCAATAAAATTCTCAAGACAATAGGTGAATTACCTCCAATGTTTCCATCCATACCTACTATCCTTAACCAATTTCCCAGCCAACTCCAGTAAAGCGCTTTTCGCTGCTGCAGCGCTGTGCTCCCCCGGGCAATGCCGAGGATTTAAATGGATATTTAACTTTACTCTTAAGAGATCCCAAAGTCTATTGCTACCCACTGTCCAACGCTTTTTTCTTTAGAGAAAACTTACAGAGCTTTTAGCAGACGGCTTAAAAATGTCTGGTTTCAGTTTTTCTGTTTTGTTTTTAGTGTCAATTGATGTGGGAGTTGAATCCTTATTTACGATATTTTCTGCTATTACAAATGTTTTGGTAACTATTGTAGTTATCTTGCCCTATTATTATACTTATCTTTCATATATATTATACATAATAATATACTTATCTTTCTTATTCTTTTTGCATCATGTTAAGACTTTTAGGTACAAAATCATCATAGAAAACATTGTATTTATTTAAATTGCCTGTCTGTGTTTTTTTATTTTTTGTAATTAGTGTATTAATATGATGACGACACAAAACAGTAGATAGGTAATTATTGAAACAGTTCCAAATTGACATAATACGTAGTACCTAGGCTATGATATACGTAGGCAGGGTATTTGGTAAACGTGATACAACCTTTTTAGCGCAATATAACAGCTAAGAACAGAGTAGGTTTGAACAGAGCTTTCGATGGAAAGCTTTGCAAGTCTTAAACATTAAACTGTGTTGTGCTTATAAATTTAACTACTTCAAAGATACCAACAATAAAAACTACGTACCTATGTGACTAAATGATAAAATAGAACTAAGTAAGTACTTAAATTAATAAGTAAAATAATAAAAGTGTAATAATACTGCAATATACTGTGTATCAAAACTATCTATCTACATCTATTCTAATCTATACTTCTAAGTATATCTATACTATCTTCTATACTATCTTCTATACTAATATTCTAAAGAGGTTTTATTTCTATGTAATCTCCGAAACTACTCATCCGATTTCAAAAATTCTTTCACCTATGTGTAGCATGGAATTTCCAAATGAACATAGGCTATTTATTATCGAGGTAGGTACCAAGTGAGCGAAGCCGCGAGCACGTAAGCTAGTAACTTATAAATAGCAATTAGCTTGGTATTTCCACTTTAAGCAAAACCTCACTAATTTGTCTATTTAATAAGTTTTATTAAATGTAAATTGTCTTGTAACTGTTATTTTTTTTTTATATTTAACTCTATTGTGTATCAAGACTACTTATTGGTGCAAATAACTACTACAAAAACGGTTCCCGAAAAATAATAAAATATGGTCAATCAATGGTTAATTCTCTGAACCCAGCCTACTCTGGAGACTTGGAGAGTCATAAAGAATTTTATGGTTGTTGCGGTCGCGCCTTCGCCTACGGCCTACGCCCGGTTTCGTTCGCTTCCTACTTATTTTAATTACCATTTATACGACCAGCGATAAACATCTAATCTTTTTTAAATAAGCAGTCTTGTATTGTTTCAAAACAGTTCGCACGAAAACGGTTACAGATTAACACAGAAAAAAGTTTCGTCGATATACTTCCAAAAATCTATGATAAATTTGCGATATACATAAAAATGTCATAAAATGTCATATTTAACGGAATTAAATCTGCAAAATTTTATCTTAATAATAATGCATAATTATTATTATGTTACGTTACGATGATGATATTATACCTAATTCCTTTTTATATCAAAATTAATTTAACCAACGCTAAATGATGATCACAGTTAAAATAATTTACTTAACCGGTGCTACTTCTCTATTGTGCCATGTTTTGTTTATAAACGTTTCGCATGAAAACGGTTACTCAATTCGAAAAAGGAACAAAGTTTCGCGCCTAAACTTTACACATTTACTTAGACTGTTCACGGTTGGTATTTGCAATTCACGAAGTCACCGCGGGTAGGACTTTAGAGTTATCTTTTATTTATAACTACGCAAAGATCCCTGTTTGAATGTACTATTGATTCTCGATTGATACTGTCTGGTAGTACTAAGTTACTAAGTTTTCATTACTTACTTATCAATATTTATCTCATTAAGTACAGTACTGTAAGATGAATGATAAAAAATTAAACATTTAAAATATAAAAAGATTTCCGAAGATTCTAATAAATTGACTCCTAATTTTGAATAATAAAAATTGAGAAATTTGTATCACATAGCCAATTAAAGTAAATAAAAATGTAGGTACTTATATAAATAGTTTGAGATTGGCTATTTTCAAAAACAAAATCAAGTGTAGGTACTAAAACAATTTTGTTAATTAAAACAAGATGAAATTAATACCTAAATGATCACGGGTGATAGCGAAAATATCCGTTGTTTTGTATATGCATGGACACCCTAGTTCTACAAATTCATTCGGACAATCGTGGCGTAGTTTAAGTTTAGTTTTCCGTTATTGTTGTAATAATTAACTCGAATTACAGTTTACAGTAGTAGGGGGTCTTGAAGTCCGGAAAACAGCGGGTGTTCTCTCCCATAATTATATTCACCGCTGATATTTCTGAACTTTCACGTGAGCTCTTTATTTCGGCTGTTTTTTTCTAAACTCTGTGATTTACGTCACTTTGTTGAAGTATGCTTGCCTACTAAATCCTCTACACATTCACGCCGCGACTTTTCTTCTATATCTACAGTCTACAGTTAGATAAAAACAAACAAACGCAAGAAGAGCCAATTGTCACATTCATTTCATAACTCTCCATATATCTCAGCGAGAATGTAGAGCGGGCTTAACTTTTTCTGAATTCGAATTTCGAATGTCGTTGGTGTCGAAAGCTTTATGCGATGAAAAAACTGTTTTTAAACGTGGCATTGTCTATTATTTTAGGCGTAGGTAGGCGGAATTTATTGTTTTGTTATTTTTACATTGAATTGATGGCATAGGTGACGTTTGTTCGTGGGTGTGAAGTTTTTACGCACCAATAATAATCATAACTTTTAGTAGATAGAAATATGAATAACTGAGTTGATTGATAATAATATAAACTATCGAACCTTCGCAAAGGCTATTAAATTTCGTGCTACTTTGAAAAGCTTATCCAATAATAGTCCACTACATCGAAATACGATAAGTCATTTCAGAAACAACTGTCTTCCCAATTTACCCAGCCAATCTCTAGTAAAAACAATTAGTTACCTCAAGTGTAACAATAAAAGCACACCCACTCGTATTTCCTGTTAGTTTTCCCTCCCTTGCACTTTCCGGAAAAAGAAGAAAAGATTTACGTCGACCGCGTCTGGGCCTCTCGGTCTGTACCGTTCAGCTAAGTACTTACTTACTTTATGATCGTAGGTCTGAAAAGGTGAGAAAAATACGATCCCGTTTGGTAAGATATTAAGAGATTTAGAAACTATTTTGTGTCCCTAGATGTTTTTTTTGTAGTCAAAATTCTATTTATAAATCCACAAAACAGTAAGGTCATATTTCAATTAAGTCCTCCTTTGACTCGTCCTACCCATGTTTCAAATTCAAATAAATCTCTAACTCGACTCGTCCTACGGAAATAGCACTCTACCGTCCATAAATCCAAGTCTATTTAAGCAATCTCAAACGAAAAATCTCAAATAACCCGCATAACATGTCACCTTGCACATAACTTTCTTTTTAAACTTTTTCGTTGCACTGCATTTGAAATTCAGAAATGGAATGTTTTAATTTCCGTTCTGTTTCCGCTAGATTGTAAGTTCGAAATTCAAATTCATGAAATTATAGAGTTATAGACAAACTGAAAGTGAGTTAGTTATTTCTTCATAATCGCGGCCACGATCATTGTGGATGCTAGCACATGATACTCATCGGGTAAAATAATTAATGCTAATTTATGGTACGTACGGGATTCGGAACGCACTCGTAGCACAGAATATTTTATAGTAACTATGTGTGAGTCTCAGCGCCACCTTGTTGCTGCGTTCTAGATTTACGGTTAGGTTTCAAAACGTTCCTACGTTATTTAAATTTGGAATATTCCAAACTTTTTATAGTTTGGTATCGCGTGAGAACTTCCTACGCTGGTTTGGTTTTAAAAAACAAACTTGTTATACCAGTCTATAAACACAAAATGAATATAAAGGAAAATATAAGGTAGTTTCGTTTAAATATCATTGCCATTTTGAAAACTCGTGTGGTTTGTACTTCCTTTATCTTAAGTGATAGTGACGTAATCACTTTTTGTTCATTCACTTATCGAAACATTAAGTCGACCCGTCGATGTAATTAGTCTTCATGAAACATGATACATTAATTTAAACTCAACAAGTTTAAAATACAAAATAAATATTTCCATTGTTATAAAAGAAAATCAATATTTACAATATTTTTTTAATAAGCCAACTTTTTTTAATTGCTTTTTTATTTTTTTTATTCATTTCTTCTTACGTCGACTTTCGCTTGATGGTTGTGGGTTCGAATCCGGCCGTGCATCAATGGACTTTTCGTGTCAAAAAAATTATAATGAGCTTTAAAACGGGCTTTAGACGGCGAAGGAAAACATTTTGAGAAAACCAGCTAGCTTTCTATTAGTTGTCGATGGGCTTGCAATCTGTCACGTATAATACACACAAATAATATGTATTTGGACATACTTACCTCTAACTACTTCCTTAGACATCTCCAAAAATAATAATTATATTAACTGTATAAAGATCTGAAAGAAATGTCTACCGCTCCCTGGTGGTCATATTTCATATTTAATTTGTTTTTAATTGCTCGATAATACACAGATTGAAAATTACCATTAATCGTGTCAACACCTTGAGTTATTCCGTTTTTTTCAATAAAAGTAACCGTCGTTTTAGAAGTAACCACTTTTAAATGGTAATTCAATTGACTCTAATGAAGTTCTAAACATTCATTTGAAAGTTACAGCAGTCATTACAAGTCTTAACAACTCTTAATGTTTTAACTAAAGGTTTTAAACAAATGAACCGATAACCATAACCACCTTTTTGTGGTGATAAACACTGTTTTACCAATGTATTTAGGGCCAATAACTCTAATGAATGCGCATTAAAATTAAATAGTACACGTTGTTACCACATTTCATTATTCCGTAAATGGTTTCATAGGGTAATGGTTGAGGTGGTTATTACTAGGGATGTATCATTTTACATGAAACTCTGAATATTATAAACAATTATTATATTGGTAAAACAATCCCGAAGTACAATTATGTGAATACTAGCTACGCCCCACGGTATTACCCGCGGTAGTTCCTGTGGGAATACTGGCATCAAAAGTAGACTATGTGTTTTAGTCATAAACTATGTATATTCCAAGTTTTAGCTAAATCCGTTCAGTCGTTTTTGCGTGAAAGAGTAACGAGAGATTAGATTTACCCATGTGATTAATCACATGGGTAAATCTATTTGCTTCCTCATAAATTTGTTTCGATTCAATTTTTTCACATTATTTTGTCTTTCATGTTTATATCCGGCTTTAGTCGGCCGGCATCACTACATATCGATACCAGAACCGCACGTAGGTACCTACATCTCGATGTATCGATACAAAAATCGTTGCCGGCACCTATTTAATCATGCTCGACACACCTGCTTGCATACATATTCATAAGGTGAATATCATCGTTCTCGCTATCAATGAACGTTTTCGGCACACTGAAATATATAGAATAAATTCTTGTAACAAGTAGCAAAAATTACATTTGTGAAGGAAAAGTATTTTATTGCTCTAGCAAAGGGATTTAGTAGTTACCTACTAGTAAAATGGTCGTTACTAATATTTTATATTGCTATAGTGAAATTGTACGAACCTAGCAATTTATTATGATGGATGAATAAAGGAAGCGAAGAAATAAGAAAACAAAATCTATTTTAAAAACTCTGCTTACTTAGTTCAATCTTTCCAGCTATTTGAATATGCGCCTAACAATAAAAACTATTCCATTTTCATTATAATAGATACAACTACTTACCTACTTATTTTATTTTTTTATTTATTATAATTAAGCTGTGTAAAAGTATACCTACATAAAGAATCGCAATACCTAGTGCTTTAATAAGCTCATGTTTGTCCCGTGACACGCGGTCTGTATGCAAAACGATGCAAGCCACTTGATTGCTTTCGGTATTCATTAGACCACCCGTTTTGATCATGCATTAAAGCCCCGAAATGTTATCTTTACTCGATGGTTGACATTTTTATCCATTGCATTTACTTTAAATTATTAGGTAACATTTTTCGTATAAAAACATCGGTTAAAATTGACATCAACCGATCACAATGAAAAAGTCGTCATCGGGGAAGAGTGAGCTCACACGTTGCAATTGACTTGAGAGAAACAGCAATGACACTGTTAGGTTGATTAAAATACACAAAACATGTACCTACAAAAAAAACTATATCATGGCTTTTAGGCAACAGAGCGAATCTTACAATTTATACCAACGTCATATCTCGAACAGTACATTCCTAATCTACAATAACTAAAACGAAGAAAGTGTATTTAAATTAGTGATATAAGGACGCCAAGTAATCAACAAAAACAAAGAAGGTTCCAGAAAGCCGATGTTTGATTTATGCGAGTTCCGCTTAGACACTGTAAGCCAAGAATACACTCTAATCTAAAATCAAAGTAGGCCGCAAAGCCGCACGGAAGGAAAAAAAAACTAATTTGCAAAAAGCTTTTCAGCTACTCAAAGGCGATAGTATCACGCAACCTTATCGATCAGGCTCTGTCGTATTTCTCCTTGACATAACGACCTCTAGTCAAAACGAACAATAGCATCATGCAAACACCAATTAGAATTGTTGCATAGGAACGCCAAAGAAAAATGCAAAGAAGAGACGAATTCAATTCAAAATGAGAACTGTCTGCGTTCCGCTTCGTCCCGCGTCGATCGGAGCGAAATTGAAAAAGAGAAAAAATAAAGAATAAATAAAAATAGAGATCCCGCTACAGCGCAAGTCTCTGTTGAAATGAAAACAAAACAGCAAAAAGCTTTTTGTGGACGAAATAAATTAAAAAGTGTGTCGCGATTTTGTGAGCGGACTGGCTATGACTATCATATTTTGTTGTTTATCGCGCAGTGGATCCATTTTTATGTGTCAGACTTTTCTACTAGAGTAAGATGTTTGATAGCTTAATTTTCACACAACGACAAGTGGCAAATGCATTTTCTATAATGAAATAGTTTTGAGTCGATTTCGTAATTAAAAAGAATGCTACATTTTTCTTCCCAAAAATGTAACGTACAATTAATTGGCGGTTAAAATTGATAGCGTTTGCTCGTTGACGTTTTTACGATCGTTACTTGTCAGTCTTACCACAGTTTCTTACATAGTTAGTATGGTTCAGAGGTCATTAGTTCACACTCAGTAAATGTGGCATACTGACAAATCTTAAGCCGAGGCAGAATTTCTTAAAATATGCATTTACACATTGTAAAAAAAAAAAAACAAAGCCAGTTAAAAAAACACTTCTTATTATAAGTAATTGATATCTGTCGAATAATAGATTAGATCTTATATTTAAAACATTACCTACCGTGTCGGATTTTTAATTGTTTTTATATTAGTTTGGTTAATATAAAAACGGTTGTTTCTTAGTCCTGCTTTTCAGTTTTCAAAACGCTAAATCATTTTTTTATTTTTGAACTGTAACATCAAAGGCACTGTATAAAACACCCATTAATTACACTTAAACCACTAAATATTGAATCTCCTAAAACAAAATAAATCATAAGGCATATTTATCATCCCCAAAAACGCGAAAAATTATATCCTCACCTATTTAATGCAGAAATTCGGTAGTCATCCATAACAATCGGGGGAAAGTTTTACCTAAAATTATATTTGTGGGTCGTCACGCTTTTCCGGGGTAGTCCGGGGGTGGGGTGGCGATTAGAGGGGTCCTTTGTGCTTGTAGGCTGGACAGTATTTATAGTCTGATTGATAAATACGAAAAAGCGAAATATGAAACAGGCTCGCGATTATATCTTCAATGATCCTCAGAACTTTTAAGATGAGTATCGTTCGTAGATGTCTATGGGGTTAGGTAATAGGTAAACTTTAGTTTTATTTATTAAAAAACATTGTTATACTAACAGTTCGTTTTATAACCGCTAATTGGCATGTGCTAAGTGCTATTGCAATAAGTACCTAAGCATAAGCCAAAAGTGGTAACTTACTAAATTAGAAAAAAGGTACATATTTTCTGTTTTTGTATTGAAATGACTAAAATAATGTCGCATTTAATAACCCGCTGAAAACATTTGTTTTATATAATGAACAAAGTCTTCACATAAACCGCATTCGATAAAACCATTTTTTTTTTAACTTTATCATTACGAAACTCGCCGTTGCAAGCCCGTCTATACATAGGGACTGTTTCTAATCCAACCAGCACTTAAGTTGTGGGGGCAATCGGGTGTAACTTGCGTTTCTAGAAATTACGTAGTTTTACGTTCTCGTGCCAAGCCTTTAACTAATTTTTACATTTAATAAAAATGCCGAAAATATTCCGTTGGATTTTGTTTACGGAAGCAGTGAGGCTTTGTTCTGTATTTAATTGTATGAGAAAGGAATTTGGGTGTGAGGAATTTTAAATTTGGAATTAATGTTGGTATTTTTAACTGTAATAAAACTATTATGTGAGAATTAGGTAGGTGTGCTTAGGTATTTAATGCTAATTTGCTTTTATACCACTAGTACTACTGGACAGTATCACCAATGGTAGGTATGTACTAGTGACACTACTTTTATCGCCAGTAATATCGATTATTACTAGTCACACTCCTTTATATTTTTACTCTAGTACTAACAAAATTTATCTCATGAAAAAGTATATAGGTAAGGTGTCAACGTCCTTAAAAAATATTACGTAGGTATTGACGACATAACCACCTACGTAGATTCGTAGGCGTTTGAATGAAATCCAACTCTAACTAAACAGAATGCGGATTTTCAACTTTGTTTTACGAATTTAAAAAGTCACTTATAAACAAATAATGGTAGCAAATTACTTTTAAACTTTGTAGTAAAAAAACAATAAATACCTACTGAAGAATAGACTAGAAATAGACTGGAATATCTCTACAACTACTTACAAATTAATATAAATATAACGAGTTATATAATAAACTCTTATTTATTTATTTATTAACAAATTATTAGTTCAAGCTTGTATCGTCCCACCACAGACCAAAGACCGCCCTACCCCCTTCCATTTTTAAAGTCTTTTCTCCATAAAAAATCTAAAAATTGCTTTATACATCTTAATTGAAAACTCGCAGCATTTCCAAACCAGCACAATCGCCTATAAGAAAGCGGGGCTATCCCAAAGTTCGGCAAGAATTTTTAATCAGGCGTCGTCTAGCTGGGAGATGGAAGCGCCGCCGCCCCGCGTCAGTGGCTCGCGCGCGGCCGACGCGCCGCCCGCCCAGCGTCAGTCCGCGCCATGCCCGCCCGCGACCACACGCGAAACCCCTGACGCGCTCTACCACGCGCGACCCTCCTCCCAAAACTGAATAAGTTCGACAAATCCTCCTCCTACCTGGACCACTACATAGACGCAGTGAAAAGTGATTTTTTTTATAGCAGTACAAAATAGTAGACATAGTTTTATAGTACAAAATTGTTAGTTAGATTTATACAGGGTCAGTTTTGTATTTCAATGTGATTGTAGTTTAAGCTGTTCATACCGCCTTTAGATTACCGACAGTGATTCATAGGTGAGTGATTCACGGTTTTTGGTAGAGTATAAAATTATTTTGTCTTTAGATTCTTCAACATTATTTCCGTCCACGCATTTATCAATAGATTCATCCTCCTGTCAGACATAACAACTCTATTTCTCGTTTACTATTAATCTAGTCTGTTTGAATATTCAAATGAATGCTACGACACATAAACTTGGATAAAAACCGTAAATGATCATGAAATAATCTGTCTGTAAAGGCGAGGAGGTATAAATTAACAATTTCATACCGTTGAAAAACGAAGGACGCAGCAAAACCAAAACAAACCATAATTCTTTGCTCGCGCTAAGTGATGCGAATGCACGGTGGCTACATTCAGACTTTGTAAATGCAAAAAGCATACGTATTCCGGTCTAAAAGACGACACAACTATGATTTAAGTCCAACAGCAAACTCCTAAATCACGCTAGGTGGCAGAGGCGAGTGCCGGCCGACAAGAGTAACTTGCCGCTCGCAATCCGCAAATTGTTTGTCGCGAGCCTAACAATTTATATTTAGAAAACCAACAAATGCCGATCGTAAATCGAACGCTTTGCAATTGTTTTGAATATAGCCACGGAAAGCGGCGAACTAATTCGAATGCACACCGCTCGCGAATTTGATAAATCGCCCGTTTTCAGTTTACATTTCAGTCTACCTTCATGTTAATGAATTGTTTCATGAGCCCGCAACTGTCACGGCCAATTAACATAACGTGTTTTATTTTAGCTTTTTGATAAACGACTGGAATTGTTTTTCAGATGCGATAAATTACTAGAAAACTGCTCAAACAATGACGCACGAGTGTCACACGACTTCTCGTCTCGGAAAATGTATATAAATTCGAATTCTCACATACACATTACCTAATTTGCAGTTTAATGTTACATTAGCGGTGCTTCGACTCATGGGAATTTCGAAACCGGTGAAAAAGAGCTCTTTCACAAATAAACAAGTTTTTGACTCGCAACAGTTTAGATAAAGAAACATAAATGCAAGAAATTCAGAATGATTTATTCAGTATTGTCTTATCTCTTTAAGATTTTAATCATCATAAACACAAGCTTTCTGAAACCACTTTATCTTATTTCACACATATATTTGTAGTTTCATTTGTATGCAATTAGTAAAAAATACAAAACTATGCAATTAGTAAAGATACTTGCAAAAAATCTTCGACGCGCGTAAAACACTGCAGGGTACTTAGCAAATTGCCTTAAAAATACGAATCTTGGAAGTTAAAAGAATAGGAAACCACTAAATCATATTCCTTTTGTTCAGTACGTCACAAAAGAAAAGAAACTATGGTCTAGTTTTTATCAGAATGCCCGTGGGTCTAACGGTACAAAGAATTACAAGGTTCCGAAAATGTTCACAATGGTACGAGTGAATGACTTGTGCAAGACGTTTTTATGTTATGTTTTTGTTCACGATTTTCGTGAGGAACGCAAAATGTGATGTGTTGGCATTTGAGCGATTGCGGGGGGTCGGTGAAAGCTGTTCTTATTAAGCTTTGGGGTCTCATAGAGTCCAAGATTTCACCTTCAATTCAAATGACTTTAGACTGAGCAACCCCTGCAATATAATAGAGGTAAAGCTTTTCAGTTTGGTAAAGCTTTTATAAAATTCAGATTCGTAATTTTGGTGGTATCCAAAATTACATTATTTAAAAAAATATTTATGTATAGAGAGATTTAGTACAAAAAAATATAGTAATTTGTTCCACATGGGCGATATCATAGAAGCTAGTAATTTAGTAGAAGTAAATAAAATCTACAGTTTGTCAAACTCGAAAGGTAGATATCGTCATTGACAAACCGATTTAAATCCATACAAATAGAAGTTATCATCTATCGGGCGGTAACAATCAAAATACTTGATGTACTGGTTTTGAAGAACTTCCCACGTTTAAATCTAAAATAAATCAGAGTGTCGATTAATGATGTCTAAAACTTATCTGTCACTATAAAACCAAATTAATAACCATAAGTAATTAGCAGTATACTAATTTAATACCATAATAACGTGAAAATTGTTTAATTATGATTATTAGATAATTATTATTATGATATAATGTTATATTGTGTAAATGATAACGAGCTAATAAAACTATAGTCAGAAGCATGGATTCATTCACTATTTGGATGTTATAAATCCTCTAACGATCCGTTTTATACATCAAGTTATGTAAATAGAATGATCTCATTTCTGACTGCTATGCAAATAACAAGGTGATTCTCACAAAAACGTCGGATAAAGCCTTGTGTTCACCAAAGTGTATTCTACAAACATTTATTAACGTTATTTTAGAAAGAAAGAAAGAAAAAATCATTTATTCTTGTAGGACCTCAAGGATCACTTAAGTTTCGTTTTACATGCTAGGTGATTCTAATGCCTGTTCCAACGCGACTCCCTACACCAGGGAAAGAATCAGGCAAGAACCTGGTGGTTAGTTCAATAGTAAATGTTAACTATGAATTATTTCCTGATTTCAAACGAAAGTTGTATTTGATTATGTAAGTAGGATCTGAGAGAGTCACAATACGAAATTGTAAAAATGTATTTACGAGTATTATGCCAAACTACCCTTATATTCTACAATTTTTATTAAGACTTTGGGTTCGGGTATTATTTCGTTTATTTACTTATTTGGTAATAGCCTTCTCACCATTTGTGTTTTCAAAACGAAGAAGTGCCATAACGAATGCCTTCAGGCGCCTAAGAACTCTATCAAGAGAATTAACTTCTAGCTTATACGAAACATACATAGTAATACATACACACCACTGCTAGAGTAGATTGTGTAGTCACACGAAAAATGAATACCCAATGAGTTTTTTACATCTCAGTATTTCAACAAACGCACCTTTACTAGGCTTTTGATTGTGCCCGGGACGTTAAATTTGGGCACGTATGAACGTGCATATAAAACACGTTGTGCAACCTCCAGCCTCTGAGAACGTTAGAGCCATGGCCCCGTTTTTATTTTCTAGTCCAATTTCCTTTCCGACCGTGTCCGAACTTAATTTAATAAACTTCCATATCGAAACACTTTCGAAATAGTCTCGAATTTCGCACGCTTTTACATAAACCAGATCTGATTTGTTTATGACGGTTTGATAGAAAGTCAGCTGTTTAAATGATTTCAAATATCGAACCGGGTTTTATTGCTGATGCATAAAAAGTTGTGACCGGTGACCCTCGCTCGCAGAAGAACTAAAACTTGAACTTAAAATATATTTTTACATACCTACTTAATCTATCTATAGGTTCAAAACAAAAATATCTTTATATACTTAATCTTATTATAAACTGATAATTCATAAATTTTCATAATTATTTGACATCATTGACACCTTCAAAGTTCTGTAGTACTGTAGTATTTTCATCATATTAATGTTTTTGCAAAAGCTTGCGATGTTTGTTACTATTCCTCGCAAAAACGACTTAAATAATCTGGCTGAAATTTGAAATTTACAAAGTTATAGCCTGTATGTGATACATGCTAAATTTTTCCGTATTAGTACCTACGCGTGAGCAAAGCCGCAAGCGGATTCTAGTATTGTTATATCGTTTGAAAGAAACGTTCTATGTTGAAAGCTCATTATCAAAACATCACCATATTTTCTTCGGTTTGAAAGCACTCACAATTGCGCAACTATTTTAGTACCAACTTTATAGCTTTAAGTAAAACAATTTCCACATTTATTGCCGTCATTTGCGTCTGCACATTCGAATAAATCATTCTTGAAACAAGTAATTAAAACACTGTTGTTCGGAATCAGACGGTTTGAAACGCGACACGTATGTTGGACATCGACGGTTTTAATTGTTTTGTGGGAACGATAGGATTTTTTCAATCTCCTAATGATTTTGGTTGTCATTTGGAACATTCTCACTGTCATTCCTTTGTTGAGTCTATCTCAATACTCTGAATCAATGAGCTATCTACAGATTTTTATAATCTTAAGTTCAAGTAGTGGTTGTTAATGCATGTGAATAATTTATCTTGTAGGAATATTTTTTTCCGAAGTATATTGTGTTATGTTTAGAAAATATGTTAAAACTTAGATATCTCTTAAAACAATGACATTGTACATGTACATACTTAGATCAAATAATGCTGCGCAAATATTTTTAAAAGCCCCTAAAATACTGTAATAAGTTGAACGTTTTAAGAACATTGGTTTAAATTTATCAGTTATAAATAAACACCTTTACAACCAATTAGGTGTTACTGTCACTTGTCAGTAGCATACTCCGTTTATCATTACAACGTGTTGCACGAGATACGTCCTAATTACTTATTAATTCAATTATCTTTATCTTATCTTATTAATTCAGTTACATCATCGATTGGTGTAAACGTACCATAATCTCAATACGCCAATTAAGGTTAGTATTACGAGTGCATAAACGCTTGTCGGCCGGTAAAGTGTGTCGTAAAGTAGGATTTAATGGCCGCTTGTGAAGCCAAGGGATTCTCTGCCTCAAAGTTGTGGAGTCGGTATTACGAATGATATTTATAACGAATAATTTGGATGCAATAGAATAAGCGATTGAATATAAAATATTGTTAGGAATCGGAATGCATTGCAACATAAAAATAATAATGATAGATTTTTTTATTAACTGAAAATGCCTATTCGAAATTTATTTTTTTAATACTGGCACAAAAGTATTTGAATTTGGAACATGGATTCGGGTTCTGAAAAAAGTTTGAAATTCATCTGCGAGATCGATTCGGTTTAAGAACAATGAAATGTTACTATACCTACCGGCTAAAATAGAAGACGAAGATCGAGTCAATAAATAAATCAGGTATGTAGTGTATGTAGTATCTGACATATCCTACCGCCCATTAATTCAATAAAAATCATTGGAATGACACGACAATTAATCAAGCATATTTCTTGCAACTTTGTTTGTATGTTCGTTTGAACGAAATAGGTCGGACAAACTTCACCTACATTGTCTTGTAATAATGTTATTTGTATGTAGACAACTCGGAATTCGTAGCGTGACTACAGACAGAAATTCTTGCTGTAACACGCTAACCATTTTGTATACCTAGCCTATTTGCTCTACCTATTGTTAGGTTACAGCATGATTGTCAAAAAGTTTTTAATGTAATGTCAACAGTTCTGAATATGATATTTTTTGATTATCAGCATGTTTGCTGATATATTGCATAACAAAAAGTCTTGTTCCAAACAGACTTTTAAACTAAGCTCAAGTTCAGCTACTTTCTTCTATATAAACCAACTAACTGATGTCCTGTGTAGTATTGGGGTAAGAGGAACCGCAGACAAACATTAGTCTTTTTATAATTACACTAGACAAAAATGAAGACTTTATTACGATTCGTCGAGCGTTACGATTTAAGCTGTCGTAAAATTATGTTGTAAACAATAAACCCAGTTTTATGATTCCAACATTATTATGCACAAAAAGATTATTCAATTTGGAACGAACGAACTTCTCAAAATGTTTATTCATGAGTTTAAAAACGCATTTTAGAAGATAAGATTAAATTTTTTATTTATTTTGGTAAATTATAAAATTTAATTAATTATTTTATATGTAACTGCCTGATACTGATAACTAGTTAGTGTGTCTAGTATTTGTTTTAATGTATTTTTTTCAAAACTCAGCGATTTTATCTTACAAAATATAATTCTACACATGAGGATTTTTTGTATTGTTTCATTACAATGCAAAGAAATCCACGGACTATAAAAACTATGGACCTGCAAAGTTTTTACCAATCTTAATTGGATTCGTAGTATACGAAGTCGAGTCAATAGGTAGAGCGTAACCTGATTGATATGCAGGGCAGCACGTCTTGTCCTGATTTTTGCCCCATGTCGACACTCCACGAGAAATGTATTAGTATTAACGCCTACAGAGTAAAACCCCGGATCGGGGGCTGTGACGAGAATTCACTATTAGTTGCCCTAATTCTGGGGTGTAAGGGCTTAGTAGGGATTCTAGGGCGCTTTGACTTTAGGATCTATTACTTTACATTAGGTGGACTAACTATCTTTGGCCTTGATTATTATGGTCTTAGCTGTCTTTGTTCAATGTAAATCAGAAGTTAAACGTTTACGATTATGTTTTTTCACTTTGGTATGGAATGTATACTATTTGTTGTAGTAATGTATCAGCGGCTGCTCGGTGCAAAGTGTCTTGTATTTTAAGTGTAATTTTACATTTATATTTTATTGATGAAAAATATATTTATACTTTTACTTTTACAAGAAAAGCACATTGAATTGTTATGAGCTTTATTAATATGTTATAAATAATACCTTTAAATGATATCTAATGAGCATTAAACGTTATTTTTATGGAAAACGTTATAACGTTTAAAAACAATTGCTTTTTGCTGTGGTCTCCATTAATTTATATAGTAAAAACATTTCAATATCAAGTAAAAATGCCATAAAAACATTTTCAAGACAATCACACGGCAGCATTAAAATAAATTGGCTCCCTAATCACTTTGTGGGGTCTATCAAATGCAATTTCCTATATTATTTCACCTAATACAAGGAACAGGCGGGGTGGGTTCACACGCACGATCATTTAGTAAACGGCATTGTGTAACCAGCCTTATATTATTCTGAGTGATTGGAACAAAGTTAATGTTACGTACATCAAGAAAATGATCGAAAAAACACGAATAGATAAGTTTATCACGTTACTGCGAATAGTTTCATTGTGACAAACGTTACTACGAAAATCAAAGACCAGAAAAGATCACCAACTGCTATGTTGTGGTTAGTAGTAGATTTGTCTCAAAATAAAACAGATTTCTAAACGTTTTTGTTATTTCCCAAATGTAGAGACTGCCTAAGAACAGTTTGAAAGCTTTGAGCAGACAGATTATGATCGCCATAGCCAAATTAAAAATGTGCAGCAATGATTATAAAGTAGTTTCAAACACAAACTCCAATACTTTTTACAACAGAATTATAGGAGGGAGTTCTTTAAACACTAACTTTATTAGCAATTTTCCTTATAAATGAACTTATAATTTAATAGGAATTCTGACACACACAAGCTTCCTATCTCTTTAGAAAGAATAAGTCGCATTTTATAAACCACATCATAATATTTTATGACGCATATAGATTAAAACTTATTTCAAAATGTTATGATACCTACGACCTATAGATAAAATCGAAATACTATAATTTTTTTATGTATTTCTTGCCCTTTAGAGACCTAACATAGTTTATGACAATGCAAAAGAATAAATATTGTAACTCCACAGAATATTTTAAAGTTTGTACTCCAGTTATTGAAACACCTGCTTTGGTATTCCTATTTGTAGAAAATGTTTAATGTTTTGGTATTTCTTTGCCTCAGTTCATACCTTATCAACAATATTAAGTTCAATTTCGAAACATACTCGTAAGTAGTATACATAATTTCAAACAATCCCTATCCTTACAAAGTTATACAGATATTTTTCTTTTTTGACATTATGTTTGTAGATAATGAACATAATCAATTAATACAGTTACTTTAAAAATAACATCGATTATTATTATGATTACAACAAAATATAATTATGTAGAAGAACTTCCGCAAAATCACGCCTGAATCAAATTAATTGTGTTTAAGTTTTTTGACCTTTGGGTTTTTAATTGTAAATATCTTAGTGGTTGTTAGAGTTTATTAAGTTTTAAACAAGTTGTACTTTAGTTTGGTCATATACATTTTTAACTTCCAAATATATTGTTAATACAATTTATGTGATGACAACCATGTCATTAAATTAGCAACGTGTATGTATTAGCAACTAAATTGCCTGTTTTCTTGATAATTGATAAGCAAGTCGTAAAGACGAACATAATGAGTTGTAAGAAGGGGTTGATTAATTACAATCTTTGATCACATTTAAAGTTTTTTAAAGTTTATGCAACATGTTGTTACCCACAGATAAATAAGGTATAACAATGTAGGTACGGGATCGTAAATTTTGATGAGCTATTTTGATGAGGATTACAAGAAGTCCATAAATTAAGATTACTTAATTAGTTTAATAGTAGGCAACAACATAGTAACGGGAGCTTTTGCAGCACTTTGAATGATGAACTATTTTGCAGTCGACTTTTAAGTTGTTATTTCTTATTAGTAATTCGTTTTATAATCGAGTAGTTTTCCCTTGTTTATTCTCTATACTTAAAATAGAAAAAGGTTGCATTTTTGTTCATAACTATCGCCTTTTCAAGAAGTTCCATTGGGTGACTGGCTCGCTTCGCTTACCTTAAAATGTCACATTGATTGAATAATTTTATACCGTTTTAATAAAAAACCAGAATTCGCGAAATATAGGCAAGTACTATTATTACTGGACCCAGAATAAAATAATGTAAAGGTACTATGTCAAGTATGGAATGTTAACTTCTGCAAAATGTGGGTATGTACAAAATATGTATTTAACATACCTCTGACTATCCCCTTAGACATATTCGAAGGATTTAAAAATGCATAAAAGATCAAAAATATATCAACCATACATTAGGAATACAGTCGTAATTATATTTTATTAACTTAAGTAGGTACTTAAGTATATTTGTAATTGTTTTGTAGGTAGGTACACTTTTGTATACTTATCCGTAAAGCTCACTAGGCATCTTATATAGCTTACTAAGCTAGTAATTTTGTAAATCTTTATACAGTCTCGCTGCGGTAAACCCAGGCGTCGTCATTCGAACGCCATCGGAAGTAGCGCGAGGGAAATGAGATGCGAGTGTGCGCCACGCCTTATTTATATACTCGTGTGCTCTCACCTTTACTGTATCAACATTCTAGCTTTATTTAGTTAGGAACAATGTAGAATGGTGTTATAATAAAGTTAAAACAATAACTTACTAGAATAATATTCTTTAATGGCAATCACTAATAATATAAATGTGAAAGCTTGTGTGTAAGTGTAAATATTTGTTACTCCTTCACGCTCAAACGGCTGAACGGATTTGAATGAAATTTGGTACCAGGATACCTTATATCCTGGATTAACACATAGGCTTTTGATTTCCGTATTCCCACGGGAACGGGAACTATTGACCGCTTGTTCATCTTTTGTTATTAATGTCAGTCATTCGATTTCTAAAAAGTTAAAATAAATGAAACAGAATTATTATTTTAAACGAATGAGATTAAAAAAAGTTTCAAATTCAAATACCAGCGAAATTCCCGATACGGACATCAGATTGAATGCTAATTGACATAAAAAATCGTCTGAGCAAATCGTTGAAACATCCGCACGAATCGCACTACAAACTGCGAACCTCGTTAGATCCAGGATACGATTGCGGACTATCGCATTTGCGATGCAATCACTCGGGGTGGAGTAGGTTGAATCTACTTAGGTTTACGCGAGTGCTTGAGGTAAAGTTTACATATAAATAAATTGACTTAAACATTGAGAAACGATAAGTTAAAAGCGATTTACATGATTTTCCTGATTTTAATGTCAAGATTGAAACCAATACTCACAGTTGAATCTTTATTGCTCATTAGACTACTTTTTGTACTAAAAAAACAGTTTCGAGTCAAAAGTCATTTTTAAATTATTTATGGCGTTTAGCGGTATGTACTATTTAATGTAATATTTAATTTTGGTACATGTCCTTTTGCAGAAATTAACATTCCATACTGACAGGTCACAAACTCATCAACGCCATTACATTCACTATTATAATTCTTCTTCTTCTTCTTCATTTTGGCTTCGCCGGCTTTTGCCACGCATTTAGCCACTACCATGTCAAAATAATTCAAGTTAGTAAAGTCAAGTCAAAGTCATGTCATAGTCAGTAAAGATGTGGGTTCTTTACTAGAGCTTTTCATGGACTTTTTGAGAGAACTCGAAATGCAATGATATTCAGTTTTGTTTCATTTGCCCAATTGTATTATGAAGATGATGACATTCGAGACAAAAAACAGATAAATGTCAATGACCAAGTATATAAAGCGGCTTAGTATTATCGTAGTGCTATAAACAAAATCTAATTATTGTAATTTTTTTTTTAAAGTATTTAAAATTAATAATCATCAACCGCTTGAAGTTGTTCAACAACTTTAATTATGGACCTAAAAATGAACATTGGCCTTTGAAGATCAAAACATGATGTTATGATCTCAAAAAACCTGATAGTGACATTTAAAACATTAGATAAAGACATTCAACCATCATTTTAATAGCTTAATTTGACGAAAACCAGTAGCGGGCATTTTATTCTTTCCACAGTGCCCTAATGCGATGTTATCAGGAAGAGGGTCTGAGTCGGCGCGCTTTGCCACTTAAAGCGAGACTATTTATATCTTTCAGTGGAGGGACCCCTTGACTAGCATCTGTTTCGAACTTTTGATTTCATTTTTTGAGGACAGGAGGTTGAGAAACGGCTGCTCTACTTTATACAAAAAATGAAACTGATGATGACTGTTTCCTCACGAGATCCCTTGTGTTAAGATCCTTTGGATATATTTTCAAAACATGATTGGGACTTAATCGCGTATGAAAACCATTACCTTTATCACAAGTAAAGTATGTATAAGAGCTTAATTGACTCTACCTTTTGCTAGCGACATTTAATGAATTTATTTACAGACACTAAACTACTACATATTTACATAACTATACAAAATTTAATTGGAACCAGTTGAGCCACCTAAGGATCGTTACAAACGATCTATAGGTAGCTCAACTGATCCAAACCACTGCCAGACGGAAGCGTTTATAAGACACATTGACCTTAAGCTTATATTTGGTGCATTCATAGCATCATAAAAGTTCATTACACTTTCCTGATTTATATGTGAACATTTTGACACACTTCGTATCAACTCACAATGCCACAGTTTTATTAAAACCAGATGCTTAATAGGCAATTGAGAACAGTGAACGGTTCAGAAGCATATCTATAGCGTAGCGTAGCAATGTCTAGAGGCTTTTATGGAAATATTTTTTAATTGTAAGAATTAGAAAACAACATATTTATTTAAGCTACAATTTACGAGTTATGGTTTGAAGTTTTTGTCTTTAATGTATGTATTCCTTTATTTACAGGTACGGAATCATTCACTTTTCACTGCAGACTTTTAAAAGGTAGGTGTAATTTTACTGAATTACTGTATCTAAAACCTAATGAAACCGCCAATACAATATGAAATAAATTTATATTAGGGGAGCGGGGGGCTAGTTGTAACAATTTTTAGTTTTTTTGATGGGGAAGTCAAGATAATAAGTATTCTAATAATAAAGTTATTTTATATTATAGGAAATATATCCATTTATCCATAAGAATGATAACCGCGCTGGATTTCATAACGATTACTTTAAAAAAAATTTTTTTGCAAACATAGTCGCTTGTTACAATATGCCCCGTTCTTGGGGCAAGTTGTAACTGGTGTGGGGTAGGTAGTAACAACATAACTAAAACAACATAATTATAGATTTTAGGCATTTATTGTTTGGTAAACAGTCTTAAACCAAATTTTAATTATGCACGTTAACACACATAAATATAATGTTTGATACTTACATACTAATTATAACATTTATTCTTACAAACGTACCTCATGAGTTACAAAAAAAAAACTCAGGCCTTTACATCCTTACTAGATGATTTATACAGAGTCAGGAGGCAGTGTCCCGTTAACTTAACGGGACACTGTAGTGCCTGGGACATTGTTGAGATGGAATAGGCTTGCCCAGCACCTAAACCATCCTCTCAGCTAAGTTGGTCATATCCACAGGAAAGACAATGATCAATAATACGTGTGGCTGACAAGCCGCGGGTTTCCTTACGATGTTTTCCTTCACCGTTTAAAGCTCAAGTAAGTTTATTAGTTACAAGTCTTTCTTTATCAACATTAAGAGTCTTATTGCTTAGTTTCTATAAGTTTTTTTTAGACAAAATAACACTATTTTTACAGCTTGACGAATTTTGGTTCCATTTTCGGAAACTTCCCTTGCAGCTAGTTCGTAGACCTCTTGCGACTTAGCAGCTCTTTCCGATATTTGCTTATTATTTCTCATCCTAAAACACAGAAGAAAAAAAAAATCTATTAGTTCTGTAATATGTAGGGATTTTGCCCAGCTATGGGATATTGTATAATTAGGTAAGTATTTAAAAAACTATTTTAAATGTAAATAACGACAAGCATAGGTACACACTTACGTTTAAAAACATGAAGGGGCAAGTTGTAGCATGTTACAATGTGCCCCGAGATTTCGTTACAACTTGCCTCATAGTAATATTTTTGACATCTTTGTTTATTGAAAATAAATGGTATAATGTAGCCAAAAGAAATTACTAACATAAGATAGCTGAATATTTTGACTACACAAACCAATAGAAACTCATTTCAAAAAGACAATGCAAGTAACCTAGAATCAAACTTTACGAACTTAAGTTTTTTTCATTACCTGGCAAAAATAGAGCACCTGCACACCACCACTCACTGCGCGCTCCCACGCGATACTTACTGTGTTCTCGTCGTAGGCCACCGTATAAGGACTTTATTAGCGCAAATTCCAACACAAAATATTCAATACCTGCTGAGTAATTAAGCTGTTAATACTTGCCCCCGTTACAACAAGCCCCCCGCTCCCCTACTTACGTTATTTCACTTTTATAAAGAATACGGCACTATTCTTAGCCAACAATGTGCCAACTTTGCACAAAATCCAAAGCTGCATCGAAAAAACCGTTGAACTTTTACACAAAAGCTCTCAGGTAAAGTTCAGGAATAGGTAGTTCCGCCTATACAAAGGTATAGTCTTATCCGTAATGAGACCAAAATAGTTCAACACTGCGAGTGCGAAAGAGACAGACGTATGCAACTCACTTGCGACCCTGCAAAGCTTAGAGCTCAGCTGTCTGCCGCGCGGTGATGTTTGAAACACGGGACAGGCGGAGCTTAGCTACAAATCACTCAATGTCACATTTTGACATTTGAGATATTAGGTCTTTTTTCTATAACACCGCCATCTCTTATTTTAGTACGCATTTAGGTATCGTCACTTTCAAAAATGTTAAAATGATCACTAGAAACGGTATCTTTTTATTGCTTTTAAATAGTTCGAAATTCGAAAGACAATAAGTTTCACTGTAATAAAGTTAACTGGCCACTATGAATTCACACGCCTCATCACAACAGCAATAAAGTTTACGATATCGTTGTCGCTCCCAATTTTAAATTTCGAACACAACGATTCAAAGTAGGTAGGCATGGGCTTTAAATAAAAATTAAAAAGTTACACGCGTCCAGTATAGTAAGAGCCGTTTCATTTTGGGGAAAATATTTTAAACTGTTCGTTCGTAAATTGGTTCGGATGAGGTCTTTTTAAAATGGTCGGTCATGGTTCAAGGAAGCGCTCTCAAATTGGTTCAAATGAGGCCATAAACGTCCCACAGAGTGACGTCTCTATACCGACTATTCTAATCATATTTTTACTGGGCTATAAATCATTTGGAAGTAACAAAAGCCGACTTTACAGTTACATCCAATTTTCTTAAGATTTAGCACAAATATTTGGCTAACTCTATTTTTTGGGAATTGATATTAAGTTTTTAGAAGTATATTACATAGTTTAAAGTTCCAAAGTCATATTCTGTAACTGCCATCGACAGTGTAACTAAACTTATGCGGTGCAAATCAACTGGGTTCCGGTTCTAACTAACCGAACTTTTCTTATTACCGATCTGGAATGCCGCCAGCGGGGCATTAGCACGAACTTCTCCTTACATTGAGACTTTGAAGTTAAGCATTAGTCAATTCAAGGTCTTGCAGTTTAGCTAAAAAGTCTAGACGTTCTTTAAGTCTTCTAATTTATATGCGCATTGACACGAGCGCTAAACGGTGAAGGAAAACATCGTGAGGAAAGCAGTTAGCTTTCTGATAGCATCGATGGGCTTGCAACTGTCACGTATGGAATATTAACTTCTGCAAAATGTGGGTATGAATCAAAATATATTTGGACATTACTCGTATCTCTGACTACACCTTAGACATTCTCAAAGGATCTAAAATTACCAAAAAGATCTAAAAAAAAATGTCTACGGCACCTTGGGAATACAGGTTACGATCATATTTTATGCTTTAAGATAAGCTAAGAACAAGATAATAACAAAAAATGTATCTATTTTAAATTTGTTATCTGTCATTATTCTATCGCTAAAAATACCATTGTAGCAAAACAATGTCAAGCCCTATATCACTCTAAAAGCAGTCTCAATACTCAAAACAAATGATTACGAGCCTACAAAAAAACTAGTCGGAACATGTGGCCTACAATGTTTCCGAAATTACGCAAAACGTCCAAACAGTTCCGGACATCAGAGGAAACAATAACGCAAGCTTTTGTTTGCATAATTAATTCTTGGTCGAAACCCGAAAAGTTCGACCGCAATGTACCGTTACGTCGTAAACGCAGCGAGCTCCAGAATACGCATGCACCAACTTAAAAATACAGTTGGAATGACCAGTATGACGTAGAACATAAGGTTTAATATCGATATTTTAATATTTAGTTTACTTTAAAGGAAAATACAATTCTTTGTTTCACGCATTCTAATTCTAACACGTTTTTGTTCACATATTGAGAAATCTTAATGAATTTTTTATAGTTTAATTACAAAGCTAGCTATTAATTTATTTTGTATTGTATTCAATTGCTTTATCATTTTTGTTTAAATTGTTGTATCATTTGGAATTCAAATTGAATTTCTGTCTGACCGATCTTTCTTGCAACAACTATTAAAATAAATATAAGTACCTACAACATAACATAACAAGTTGTATTATACTCGTAGTAGGTATTAGATTGAATAAAGTTGCCAAAACATTGAAAAATCACACAAATTAAAAAACATTTGACAATGGCCGAGTGGGTTAGTGCCCTAGACTTTCAATCCGAAGGTCGTGGGTTAGTATCGGCAAAGACGATTCATATCTATAATCGTCTTTGGTATCGGTAAGAATGTCTTTCACATCTTGGGAATACAGTCGTAACCATTATATTTTTATTTAAAAAAAATTGGTTTGTGTAATGAAAATAAGTTTGCAAAAAAGTCCATAGGTATCCATCTTAGGGTGTAGACACATCTGACGAACGCCTCTAATATAGTCGACCCCTGCTGAGCTAAGACGCCTTGATAGATGGTCACTTTATTGAAAACCAATATCTAGGCAACATGGCCTCTGGTCACGCGAGTATTAATAAGATTACCGTATGGGGGTTTCCCTGATTAAATTATTGGGATTAGAAACTTGAGCTTGCACGCTCTAGCTTAATTTAACGTTCTGAGCGGTCACAAGTTAGATGGGTGACCGCAAGTTGTATTAACAGCTGAGCACTTTTGTACTTCTGAGGGCGAGTTGATTGTCGATCCCGGCTTTTAAAAGCCATGAAGCTTTTGGGCGGCCTAAAACCTCAGTAACCAGAGGTCGCCATTATTCATACGAACTTATTTACTTTTGAAAATGTACTATCTAATCCGTGTTAATGAAGGGGTAGGTAATAATGAAAAAGATAATAAATAATTATTATACTGAATATTTAAATTTCACACAGCATCATCTAGCGGACTCCGATATTGAATTATGAGAACTACTTGATAGTTTATTGCAATGGAAAATATATATTTTTTATTTATCCTATTTAATCAAGTAATTTAAGCTTAATTATGTTTACATACATTTGAATAAAAGTCATAGGAAGTTAGAGTAATACGAATTCAAGTGAAGGGTAAGCCTAAGCACTCGTCTATTTGTTCAAATAATTTTATGTTATCTCATTTTTTCCACTTTTTACATCGCCATCGTATGGGCGATGTTTAAAAAGAAAAGTTTTATTTACGACGATTTCAAAGTATAGTACAAGTATTAAATCTATTCTCTAGTTTATTTTTAAATGTTGTAGAAAACCGATAAACGGCGGCTTCTTAGAAAAACAAAAGAGATTACTCATCCCGCTCGAACTCTATCTGAGAATTCCTCCGAGCGGACCAACGCGCCTTGATGCGCGTAGCGTTTGCAGAAACATACTGTATATAAATAACATTATACAGCATGTTTCATTATTATTTAGGTATGCTGTTCAATTATAATTATTTAAATTATTTTGTTTTTTAATAAAGAAATACAAGTAAGATTTTTATAATTTATCTGTGTTAGTAGAAGACATTTATAAACTAACTAATTATTAATTATCAATATTGACGAAATACCATAAGAACTTAATGATCGATTTATAGATAGCTGAACATTATAGATTATGTTATTCAAGATGCAAATATAAAGAGACAGCAAAAACAATAATCGTCACCAAACATAGCCATGTAGAAACCAAAACAAACACAAGTCTAACCCTAGCGAAAAACCAACACTTTCTGTCCATACCCACCCTACGAGAAAGCGTAAGACAGAGTACAGAGAAAGTTTGAGTGACGTACCCCCTCCAAGAGTCCCCCCCGCTACCTCTCCCCCGCGTCCCCTCAAGGATTTATGGCGCCATATTGGATTGGGACAAGATGACACGAGCGACGCCGGGATAATTTGGGCAACGGTAACGCTATGACGTCGTAACGGCACTTTAATTATGATTCGGGGGTGTATTGTTGGATGTTCAAGATTGTTTTGTTTTGATATTCTATTTAAATGATCTAAATATGAACTATAATAGTGTAAAATTGAAGAATGGACGGGAATTTAGGTATTTTCCCTGAAGTGGAAGTAATGGCTGAAAAATGAAATTCATGTAAAATGTGTTACTGCCTTGCTAGCATACATTTTGGCCACTTATTTTTCAGTGGCTTCAAAGAGTCAGACTAGTTAATAGAGAAAATGAATGCATGACTGCAATTTTGGAAAATACTTGTCTTATACCTAATATTATAATATATGTATATGAATACTAAATAAATGAATGTATTCATTTAGTGTTATAAAATAGTTTCATAGAGAGAATTTTAAATGGAGTCTCTGTTCTTTGAGCAAATTGTTCTACTTAACTTCAATGTCAATTTTAACCCATCAATATTTATCGAACCGTTTCGACCCGAGGCGCGTTAATGTGATAACCTAGACAGAAGCCTGTTGACAAAAAGCACCTGCAAATTAGTTGAGCAAATAGTTTTTATGCTTATCTACCCCAATGTACTTTTTACAGGACTCAATAAAACTATAAACAACTAATAACATATTCATTAGGTTTTTGTTGAACCCTCAAACGGTAGGTAATTCATTGTGCGCGCAATAAATTTACTCGTTGCACGCACTCTCGCGCACTGTCTTGTCTACGCATGCGCGATGTGCCAAAGAATACAATTCTACGAATAGATTAAAATAGTCCGCTTTAGTCAGTTTTACCCTTTGGTTCAGACATTGTAACCTTAGTAAATGTGTCTCAGATTCTTTGATCGTTATGTTTCTTGGACGGTCAAATATTAAGTACTTAGTTTTTGTTTGTTTATTTTTTAATTTTTAGGTAAAGGTCGCCAGTAGCCCCAAAGGCCTTGCGACCGCAAAAGCTTTGTCTCGTAACAATTATTATTATAATGCAGACTATGTAACCTCAGAATGAAGTGCCTCATATTCTTTGATCGTTGTGATTATAGTTCATATATTTTATTATACCGAAATAATATATCACCTTACTAATTGTTTCGTGGCCGAGAAGTTGAAGGCAGCCCGGCTAAAGGGAGATTGCTTGCATCATCGTGGGTTCGAATCCCGTCGAAGTCGTAACTTTTCGTAAGAGTTATGATTATATTCAAATTATGCAGTCAAATATTGAGCTAAATTTTTTGACCTGTATTATTGTCTCATTGCTAGCCACATCATCACGTAATGCCTTTTGCAACAACTTCTTCTCACAATAATTATTTTTTTTTTTTTTTTTTTGGGGGTAGATGTGAAACTCCACACACTTCTAACTTTTGATTATTTATTAAATTAAATAGATAAACTTGTTTGTTTATAACGTTTAATGATAGATCAATTAAAGTAACTGTACATACCAGCCAGGAAGTGTTTTCCTACCATTACATAACATCTACACTGCACAAAATTGGAGATTGGATTTTTCGTCTGAGCACTACACAACACACACTAAGATGGAGGATATCAAAAACTCTATGACTGATATGATGAAGTTGTTCAGCCAGAGGATGACACAGTTTGAGACTGGTTTGCAGAAGAATGCTCCTTCCACTATAGCCGGCCTTGCTTCAGAATATGCAGACTTCAAGACTTTTGTTACTGGAGCATTACAGGCATTGCAGCTTCAAATTGAATGTTTGGCCAAGCATCTTGACAATCTTGAAATGAGAGGACGACGCAAGATACTTTTGGTTCATGGTGTTGCTGAGCAGCCCAAGGAGAACCTCTCTCAGGTTGCTGTAAAGTTGGTGGTTGAACGCCTCAAGCTGAGTGGTTTCTCTAACAATGACATCAGCCGCTGTCATCGGATGGGTCGTGGTGGCACTTCCGATCGAACTCGGCCTATCCTTATCAAGTTTTGCGATGAGTCTGTGCGGAGCAAGATATGGACTGCCAAATCGAATCTAAAGGGGACCGGCATAACATTGTCTGAGTTTTTGACAAAATCTAGACACAATGCCTTCATGGCTGCGCGCGAACGCTTCGGCATTTCACGGTGCTGGACTATGGATGGCGTTGTGTTTGTCCTGGGTGCGGATGGCGTGCGGCATCGGATTTTGTGCGTTGCAGACCTCGCAAGTATCGAGACTGAGGTACAAGTCGAAGTCCCGAGGCCTGCTGCGAAGGATGTCGCAAAGCCGAAGCGTATTGCAGCGACCCGAAGATGATGTGGATTCTCTCACTCAACTGTGTTGTGTTGTGTTGTATCATAATTATTGCTTCTTTATTTTTGATTTCCGATCATCTGAGCATTGTAAGTCATTCGATTCTTTAAACACCCTCCTTTCTAAGTTAAACTCAATCCAACCCTCTTTTATTTTTGTTTATTTTCCTGTGTGCACAGACTTACTATAATATCATCTGACTGTCGCTGTCAGACTGATGTATAATGACGTTGACATTTCATTTAAAGCTAAATTACAAGATATTTTGTCTTTGTTTCCTGGGCCGGATGATCGGTTATTTGCTCAATAACTTAAAAAAAAACTCTAAAGTTATTTCTAATTTGTTTTAATTTTTTGTTTGATTTGCTTTTTCTTTTATTTTTGTTTTATTGCAGTGTTGGTTTTATGTTTCAGTTATATTTGTACTAGTAAGACACTACTGGCGGGTGGATATTTAGCGAACTCAATTTTTGTTTTTGAACTTATTTATTTAAAATCATATTCTTATCTATAGATTTGTATATATATATATAATTATATATATATATATAATTATTATTTTCTTAACTGTTCTTATTTAGATATATATTAAGTACCTACATATTACCATATTTCATTTATAAATACCTATATTTTATTTAGGTATTAATTTATTTTATTGTGTAATATTTATTTATACCATCTGAATGTCTCTTGATGGGACTTCAGAAAGTGATGAATTTGTTTCTTTCTCTGATTCTAGTCTGACCAGTGATGATAGTTTTAGTAGTGTTCCTTCATTGTCAGATTCCATTGATTCTTTTGTGTCTAATGTCCCTAAAAACCTCAATGTTCTACATATAAATGCACAAAGCATCCCTGCACACTATCCAGATCTGTTAGCCTCCTTTTCAAATAAAAATATACATGCATTATTAATTTCGGAATCCTGGTTCAAACCTTGTCTTTCTTCTATTTCGTACTCTCTGCCTGGATTCCAGCTAATTCGCAATGACCGCGTTGGAGTGGTTGGTGGGGGTGTTGCCATTTATCTCCGTGATCATATTCCTTTTACTGTTATCAGTCAATCAGCACAACCACCTCCACCTAACGCGGGGGAACATCTTCTTGTGGAAATATGTCTTTTAAAAGTCAAGGTTCTTCTAGGAGTGTTTTATTGTCCTTCCTCCAGCATAAACTACTTTCTCTCTTTTGAAACACTCCTTGAAAATTTTGCTTCCTCCTATGATCATACAATTATCATGGGTGATTTTAATACCTGCCTTTTAAAGAAAGACCATCGTTCTTCGTCTCTGGAATCGTTAGTGAGGTCTTGCAATCTTTCAATTCTACCAATGTCAGCTACACATTTCTATCCCCATTCTATTCCATCCCTTCTGGATCTTATTCTTGTGTCTTCTCCTGCTCACGTGTCCAAGCATGGTCAATGTGCTGCAGGTGCTTTCTCTTACCATGATCTTATTTATGTATCCTATAACTTTCGTCCTCCTAAAGCCAAGCCCAAAATTATTCTGCAGCGGAATTTTGGTGGTATAGATTTGGTAAATCTGCGGGATGATGCTGATGCTATTGATTGGTCTCCACTTGCTGATGAACCTACAATAGATGGCAAGTTACTTTTTTTTAACAATACCATTATTGACTTGTACGACAAACATGCACCACTTAGAGAAATCAAGTTGAAGCATCTTCCAGCACCCTGGATAACACCTGATTTGAGATCACTTATGCACAAAAAACTTGTAGCTAAGGCAAAACTCAAATCAAACAACTCTGATCACAATAAGAAAAAGTATATGAAGTGTCGGAATCTCTGTAATAGAGCGTGTCGTGACGCACAACGCCGTTATATTCATAATTCAGTAGAGGACTTAACAACTGAACCTGCTAAGGTTTGGAAGTTTTTACGGTCCTTAGGTATTGGAAAATCGCGTCAGCAAGATAAGTTCCCTCAGAATATAGATATAAATTTGTTAAATCAACATTTCACCTCTTCTCCTATTTTTGATTCAAATATCAAATCAAACACTTTACTTGAAATTTCATCTATTCCATTGCCTGACACAAGTTTTACTTTAAATCAAATCACTGATTGTGATGTTAAGAAGAGCATTGCATCTATTTCGTCTAAGGCTGTCGGTAGCGATAGTATTAGTCGCAATATGATAACTCCTATCCTTGACCAAATCGTCCCTATTATTTGTTACCTCCTTAACTTTTCTATTTCTTCTTGTGTGTTTCCTACTCTTTGGAAAGAAGCTCAAGTTATTCCTCTCCCAAAAAAATCAATTCCAACCTCTTTTACTGACTTCCGTCCCATATCCATTCTTCCTTTTTTGTCTAAAGTTCTGGAGCGTCTTGTTCACCAGCAACTCAGTCTTTTCTTATCCAGAAACCAACTCCTTAATCCCTTTCAATCTGGTTTCCGTCCTGGTCACAGTACAGTGTCAGCGTTGGTAAAAATTACTGATGACATACGTGACGGCATGGAAAAAGGACAAGTTACTGTATTATCACTATTAGATTTTAGTAATGCCTTCAATAATGTTGATTTTGACATCCTCTTACGTATCCTACGCTCTCTTAACATATCTCCAACAGTGATTGATTGGTTTCATAGTTACCTGCACGGGCGTCGGCAGCGTATATGCATTGATGATGTTTTTTCATCGTGGTGTAATGTATCTGCTGGCGTACCTCAGGGCGGCGTTTTATCACCTCTTCTTTTCTCAATTTTTATAAATTCAATTTCTCAAAAACTAACTTCATCGTACCACCTCTATGCAGATGATCTCCAAATTTACACGCAAGCTTCAGTTGATGAGCTATCACAAGCAATTCATATAATTAATAATGATCTGTGCCATATTTTGGAATGGGGTAAATCATATGGTATTAGTGTTAATCCTGCCAAAACCCAGGTCATTGTCGTTGGTGGCTCTCGTATGGTGACTAAAATTGACTGGACTAGTCTTCCTCAGGTCGTCTTTGATGGCACGCATATAGGGCAAAGTGAAACGGTGAAAAATTTGGGTGTTCTCATTGACAGGCAACTGTCATGGGGACCACAACTATCCGAAATCAGCCGTAGAATGTTTGCATCTATGGGTTCTCTAAGGAGACTGCGGAACTTTCTACCGATTGCTACCAAAATTTCGCTTGCCCAGTCTCTCCTGCTTCCTATTCTTGATTATGCTGATACATGTTATTTAGATGTAACTGAGCAGCAACTCAATAAACTTGAGCGATTGCAAAACTTAGGTATACGGTTCGTGTTTGGCCTTCGCAAATACGACCATGTTTCTGAGTTCCGTAGTAAGCTGAAGTGGTTACCTATTCGGCTTCGTCGTAACTCTCACCTCCTTGCCTTATTATACAATATATTATTTAACTCTTGCTCCCCACCTTATCTAAAAGAACGATTTCAATTTCTCCACGATTCTCACTCTCGTCCCTTACGCTCCTCTGACACTCTTCAACTTAAAACTCCTATTCACTCCTCTTCTTACTATAACAACTCTTTTTCAGTGCAGGCTGTTTCTTTATGGAACGAATTGCCTGTTCCTATCAGACGAGCAAAATCTATCTTTTTATTTAAATCAATGTTGAAGGAACACTATTTGTCTTGTTGTCGCTGACTTGTCATCAACCCATTTCGTACTAATATATTGTATTTGTTATGGTAATATTTTTTCTATTAAGTTCTATTCATTATCTTTTATTTTTTCCATTGTATATTATATACATGTAGGTATATTTATGTAATGTGAAGGTAGATGTGTGTGTGCCTGCTTATATTGGTTTATTATGTTTGTTTATTTTTTATTTAATAAATGCACCTTATTTAAATATATTTAAGGTTTATATTATAATACTATATATACTTAGTTATGCCCCATATTATCTTCTAATCTGTCCATATCCATCCTCAGGTTGTCTGGTAGAGATCGCTTTTTAGCGATAAGACCGCCGTTTGTATATCATAGTAATTTAAGTGTTTTATTGTTCATAATGTTTTTTTTATCTGTTAATGGTGTGCAATAAAGTATTTTCTATCTATCTATCTATCTAATTATACGTACTTCAAATTAAAATAAATAGTGATTGACTATGAGGTATTAGGGCAGACGCAAATGAGACAAAATGCCAGGAAATGAACTGGTTTAAAAGGAAGTAGCTACTTTATTCGACACGTGTATTAGTTTCAATAATTTGTAGATTTTTGATAAGAAATCAGGAAGCTTTCGATTTCTTTTTGAAATTAGCAAACTAGAACAGTTTCTTTGAACGTTAGTTTCATAATTTGCTATAAACGTTTTCTTTCTTTCGGTTCAACCTTTGTCTTAGCTAATCAAGCGATACTTCTTTTTATAGCTTCTAAATAATCTACTTACAAAACCGTAAGAGCATAATATATATCTTAAGCATAGCATAGATCTTAAGTCTGTAAAGTTAATGTAAGATTGAAATAAAGAATAAAGAATTTGAAATAATATTATTTAGGTATCATGATCACCGATACCGATATCATGAGTGCAACAACAAATTAATTTTCTTGAACTGCGGTAAGTCTCCTGCCATACGAACGGAATCACACGTTGCATTCTACCACGTTCTGTGTTATTATAGACTCTTCTCTGCAACATGTGACTTGGAGAGTGGACACGTCAAATATTGAGGAGATTCTAGCAATGGGTTAGTAACATTCTTCTAACAGAACTTCAATATTCAATTGAATACTGAGTCAATTAAGCTGCGAAGATGGTGCATATAATTCCCTTCAATGCAATCCTTCTCAATCTCAACAAAGTTTCAGAGTACTACACAGCGTCTTGCTGAATGTAGGCAAAAGTTTCCTTTACCTCTTGAAGTTGTATAAATCATCTTGTATAGAAAAGACCACAGTTTTTTTCTACGTCATCAAATGACAAACTTTTGTTCGGCAAATCGTGTCCTAAGCACGTGCCAACGACACCCATGATACGTCATCACACTACCGAAACCTAGGGTGCGAATGGCGAATGCTGCAAAACAGAAATCTCGTTAAGATGACAATTTATGGGTTGTTTTTGCTAAATGAAATAGTCGCGGCTGAACGCAGACCTTTTTGATTTTCTTAATGGAATCTCTCCGCTTGGGATTTCTGTCGGATGGCTTAAGATGTTCCGTTTACTCAAAAAAGCGATTTGTAAAAGCCTATTTTCTTTTCTCTGCGGAGTTTTCCCCAATCATTGTCATTGTGAGTCCCGTCTTTTGTGTAAAGTCCGTATAAATCTCTTATTTATTCACTTTCCTTATATAATGGAGAATCTAGGTATTTATAACATTCTTAAGATGGTCTCAATTCTTTATGCAAAGTATAGCAGTATTACTTAAAAGTTCAATATCATTATAGTAAGGTAATTGCGTACAGCACTTTCACAGGACGAAATCATTGTATTTGGTTTTAAACTGAAACAAAAAAAAAATGTACTACAAGACTAACTTTTTTGATTTTATTTTGCTGGTGAAAATTCCTCTATAATGCGCAGCTGCATACGAATGTTTTTAACTTAGCTACGTGTGCCTACAATTATCGGGAACAGAACGAGGTGTTACCTACTAATTCAACTTCCCGTATAATGTTCAACAGTAACATTATACTTTTTGCAAGAGCTTAGAAAATGAAATAGAATATTGTATAGGTAACAAAGCAACATGCATCTCTCTAATTAGCTGTCTCTCTCATTTCTTTGCTGAGTAAAAGCAACGTGGCATTGATACAAACTTTCTTTGTAACAAACCAACCAGTCGGAAGCATTTCATGATTTATGACAAAGCAAATTTTTATTTCCATTTCTCTCTCATTGTTTTTTATTATTTTTCCACAATTCCTCGGTTTTCAGAAAAAGTCGCCGTGGAAAGTCGCTTTCGTTTTAGTGGAAATGGAAAATGGAGATAAATAAAAGATCGCATATGTGTTGTGAGTTGGCTTGTACTATGACGGCTGACCGGATAGAATTCCTTTTAGCTTTTGTTTTGTTTTATTTTCTGTTAATACTTAAGTATAGTGGTGTAGAAAAGTGTAGAGTGAGGAAAGAAGCAAACGAATTTAATATATTGTACTAGTGGTCACGGTTAAAGATAATGTCTACCTTTTCATCAAAATATTATCTAGAGTTTAAAAATACTTACTGTATCATTAGCAACTACTTTATTAACTTATCCAGTAAAATTTCAAACCAACACTTATTTTTATGAGCTTTGGTTTTTTTATGTCAGGTTAGTATTTAAAACTTCATAATAGAAGTCACAGTGAAAGATGGAACCTGTTCTCAGTTGAATTCTCATACATATAAATTTATACTTCTCAATGTTTTTTTCATGCTTACACAAATATAGTTCCGAGAGTGATGAGAACTAGTAACTTCTACACAAATTCTGGGAACGGAAGCAGCTGCAGCTCCAAAAAAACCTTCTAAATCCATCGCAGAGCGCGACCATTTTTCCAACACTGGATACTTGCGTCCATTCAACCCCCTAGAGGTTTGAGAGCTTTGCCGGGCAAGTAAAGTCAGCAAAACAAGTTTTTGGAACTGAAGTGGAGCTAGTGAGATTTTGACAATGAACTTGTCATTTTTAGTATTGATAGATATATTTCATCGCCTATATTTCATCACCTTACTATCTAAAAGTAAATATTACGATTTCAATAATGAGACTAATTTGTCAGGGTTTATTGTTATGTTTATTTATTTTTTTGCTGACTGTACTTACAGAGGACTTTTTGTACAGTTTTCCTGTCACGCTTTCCATTTCGGGTGTTGGCGTCCTACTCTAGCGAATGAAAGATTTAGAGTTGACTCTAATGCGTTAATAATTAGGTATCAATATGCCTAGGCTACTTTTACTCGACTACCTAAAAAAAGAGGGTAATGTTTTTAGTGTATCTAAAAAAAGTCCGTGTACCATCTCCGTGTACCATCTCAGGAAAACATTTGTCTAATCATTTGGTTTCAATCATTGCAGATTTCGGCAATACGAAGTTTGCCGGGACAGCTTGTATAAAATAAATGATAATAATTACTTAGTATTACTATAGTTAATAATTACTTTAATTAAATAGTGTTATCAAATACGATTCGCAATCAAAAGTAAAGTAAATAATAAATAAATAATAAATATCCTTGGACATTTCACACGGCGTCATCTAGTCCCAAGCTAAGCAATATGGTAACCAGATGACTGATAAACTACATAGATCCATTTTTTTTTGTAAATACATACATATTAAACATAGAAAACACCCAGACACGAAACAAATATTTGCAGATCATACAAACATTTGCCCCGCAGCGGGGATCGAACCCGCTACCTCTGCGAAAGTTAAAATATTAGGTATATCATAAAATTGTCTGTCAATGAAAAATACTTTTTACTTATTACTAATTATATTATCAATACTATAGCAAATAAGTCGAGTAAATATTGTCAACACACATTAAGTCTTATTTTAGATCAATACAAACAATAAAATAGGGTAATAAAAACAATTATAGATAGGTATGCGAATGATTCAGATAGCTAAGTGTAGTTTCAAAGTAGCGCCAAACACACGTCATTCTGTTTTCTTTATTTTGTTTTGCTGCGTCCCGCTGCTTCCGCGCCGCGGACACTTTTGGTTAGTTTGCTCTGTTTTCCGTCTAATAAATAATAAACATTTCTCTACAACATTGTCAGAAAACTCGTATTTTCCTCCACAACAAAATACTAGGCCAAATCATTAAACAAAACCCAAAATTCCCATTCCCTTTCTCAACTCTAATGAAATATCAATTTATCAAACGCTTACGTTTATGCAACCACAAATTATAGTTCATTTCATTATGTATGCAGATGTATTATAATGTGGACATGATCGCAATTTAATATTATATTAACCAATATTCAATTGCATTAGGATATTAATAGAATTTTAATAAAATTTATGTTATTTTTCTGTCGATAAATCTTTTCAGATGTTAGGGTGATCCTGACAATAGATGATACGATTTTTCACTTATCAAAACGTTGGGCTTGGCACGCGTATAGTTTTATGTATTCCTGATAAATGGCCCCATTTAGTGATGCGACGCTATTGATATCGATTGTGAATGGCGAATGGTTGATTTATGCGTTTCCATGTAATTTCATTTTACAAAACAAGTTTTTATAACGCAAATGTATTGTCGATAAAATTCGATGATCCGTTGATGACGAATTTTTTGCGAAAATTCCGTCTGCAACATAAATTTTATTTCAATCGACAATACATGAAATGTGTCATCGAAACGAAATTTAAAATGCATTTTCGTTTAGGATGAGCCGTGAATTCGAAAAGTTTACGTTCATCTTGCTCGTGATTCGCGAAAGAATCAATTTTATTGGTAAAACAAGCGGCGCCGGTGATTTATGTCCTCCGAACGTGGCCCCACGATAGCGTGTCACCGGCTGGCGTGTTCGCGCCTCGCTCTAGAATTTGCTAGAATATTCTTTTGTGTTTACATGTACCAGACATTTCAGCAAATCGATTTTTTTGTAAAACCGTAGTACCCGTATGATTTTCGAAGTCATTTCTTATCGGTCACTACAAAATAGTTCGATAGAAAAGCAACGGTTTTGGGGTCATTGCTTTATGCGTTTGCAGATGTTTATACGAGTGGGTAGGTAGTTAGAATATCATTAGATATTTTTAATATTGTGAATATAACAAAGAGCCAGTTTGACCTTTAAGAATGCATGCAGATGTCGCGATTAGAATCCAAGCTAATGTAGAAATGCACTACAACCGAGTATTTTAAGTCGTATAGTTCGTTGTGGCAGGTGTGTGTGATATTATCATAACCGCTGTTTCACTAATCCTCGCGTCAAACATGTTTACGCACTATTCGTCATTACATCGAATTATATCGACATACATCACTATTAATTTACACGTTCGCTCAAATTAGGTGTATTTTTTGATCATTTGTCATCATTAAAGTGTTTTGCGTTTTCAAATAAGTACTTGATGTAACATTGAATTATTGATATAACGTTTTATGGCTTCATAGTTTGCGCTCATTTTAGTTTTTGTCGCGATGTACTTAAGATACATTTAAATTCTTGTGTTGGGTTGTAACTCAGGGCTAAATGAGGTTGTTAACAAAGGTTAGTCTCGAACGGCATAAACTTACGAGTTTTCGTATGTTTATGCTTTAAGAGAAAGCGTTTAATTTTTTTATGATTTGTAAAAATAATAAAGGAACTACAATTTATATTTATAAAATAAAACAGAAATACTTATTTACGTATTTTTTTTTATTAAACGCACGTGCGTAATTTTAAGGATTGGTTAAGTGTTGGAAAGTTTAAAAACAATGGACTTACAAGTTGCATTATAGATCTGATTAAACCCCTTGAATCCAACTTTAATAACTTAAGAGTAAATACCAGAGAATTGATACAATCTGCTAGCAAGCCTATTAACACAGTAGCTGGTACCTCGTGAGAGCTTCGAGATACAAAGGATCACGTACTCTAGATGATATTAAACGGAGCCAACTATGTTGTTTTCGTGACTAAGAGCTAAATACACTACTGGATATTGTACTGAGAAGAACAAGCTTTTGCTTATATGAATAACAATGTTATATAGAATCGCTGCTTATTTCAGGGGGATAAAATGACCGTTTTGAGCAATTCTGCTGATAGAAGTCATTTTTTAAATTTGAACATAATTAAGCACCTTATTTTTAATATGACATAAGAAATATTTTGTTAAAACGGCCTTTTTAAGCCCCCTGGTCATATAGAACAGCAATGGTTAATCTTCTTTATTTTACTATCCTCAGCTATGATTAAACAGTGTCTTTATAATAAATTTATAGGATGAGAACTTATGTGCAGCTTTGAATTAAAAATAAAACATTTTTTTTATACTACCTGCTCGTCAATGGCATATTATGTGTCATGCAAACCTTTCCTAAAGTAAGTCATTACAGCTCTTTGGTCTAGCAAGCACATAATGTTGTATGTAATTATCTTTCTTCCCCTAGAGAATAAAGTGGTTTGAATTTGGAATTCAACCCATGTAGTGGTACTTGACCGAGGTTGGTTTCAAAAAAGTTTAGTTGGAATGAGATTTTATTCTGATTTAGGCTGTATGTAATCATTTTCTTTGCACTGCCTACAAATAAAAAAAAGAAAAACATGAAAACTTTTTTCGAACTTCATTTTCACGCACGCGCCAAGAAGGATTTGTTTAAAGTTAGAATAATAATCTGTAGTGGTTAGTTCGACATTCGAATAAATTCTTGAAAATGAATTTCGTAAAAAAATTTCGTGTTTACCTATATTTTTTTTAATTTGTAGGCAGTGCAACGAAAATTATAACATACAGAAAAACTCAGAATAAAATCTCATTGCATCTAAACAGTTTGACGCATACAACCACCTTTATGTACTTTCTTTATAACAGTTTCAATTGCCTCGCAGAAAGTATAAAAAGTAGTGTATGCATCACTGGCTTAAATGTGTATTTGTCTTGGGCGATCTTGAACCCCTCGTACTCAGGATTCTAGCCATAACTCCAGAATCCCTCTTACTCGGGGTTCAATATAGCGCCCGCTACATAATACACTACTTTAAGCCCTTGTTGCATAAACTACTATTTTTATAGTCAATTATTTAAGACTGAGTGAACACAAAATTACTGTTTAAGTAACTAAGGATAACTTTACTCGATTGACAAGGTCAAGGCGAGCAAAATAAAGTTATAACAAAGCTTATTCGTAACCTACGAGTACGTTACACACGGATGTATGATAACATCTCTTTAGGTCCTCATTCTGAGCCAAATCAACATTTAGTTCTGATGTTTTTCATTAATAAAACACACGTGAAGACGAGAATGTTGGGATTTTTTATCAGCTGAACCAATTCATATTGAACATGAAGAAATGTACATTTCTTCATGTTCAATATGAATTGGTTACAGGTTACATTGGTACAGTCTATATGCCTTGGAATGCAACAAACTATAGGTAATTATATTATCAGGATGCAAGGAAAACATTGTACATAACTAGTTGTTTTGTATTATTTCATTTCGTAAGGGATATCAATATCAATATCGATATCGATATCAATACGGCTGAATAAAGTAACGGAATTTTCAGTCTATTTCCAATACAATACAGTTTATTTTAGATTGCAAACAGATATGAAGTAGAACAGGCTTCGAAAACTGTTTAAATCATACGCATGAACTGAAAATAAACTGAGATCACTCCTCCGTCCGCCGTAAATTCACTGCTAATTTACAGCCCCTCAATGTTATAAATAAATAAATACTCCCTGCCACTATATCTACAGAACGCATTGTGTCAACACACTCTGCCACCGGTTGTATGTTGCTGTCATAACAGATCCTTCGTGCTAAACTTAATGGATTGCTTTGAAAACTCCTCGCCACTTCTGCTTGCCTGGTAGTTTTTACCACATTATCTTGAATACTTTCTTAGATATTTCATAGACTTTTTACGATTTCCATACGAAAGTGACGTACTTTTAGCTTCTATTATCATAATTTGAGTTATCATTATCAATCAATCACGATTCACTCAACTCTTGTAGATCTTTATCAAATGAGTGATATACTTATAAAACTACGATTAATTGCACTAAACATCTTTCATTCTGCATCCCACCTCTCTCAATCTTCTAAAGAACTTTCGTTTTAAAAACCAATCAATCATGAACATTGTAGCGAGATCACACAAATTATTCTGCCACTTGGTGGTACGTTGGGTGCCAAGTGGAGTGAAGCTGAGGAGCAGCCGCATTAGTTCTGTGCCAGGGATCATCGATTGTGGCTATAGTGATACTAACTCCTCAACAATGTTGCTATTTGTATTGAAATTATGTTTTAATATTGCCGTCAAATCTCTAGATCACACCATAGAAAACTACCTTATACATATAATTAGCAGAAAAAAAAATTATTTTTCGTGTCAACGCATAACGAATAAAAAAATCGAAATAAAAAAAAATATACTTAATAAATATAACTTTCGTCTATTTGGATACACCTAGTAGAAGGACATCCTGTAGACAGACAAGTCTGGTACAACGATTAAAATGTATCGCGACCGCGTTGCCTAGTGACGTGTCGAGTATTTTAGTTCATCAGTTTTCCTATCGACGCCACGAGAATTCTACGAAACTTATGATGTAGCCAACAATGCTGTGTGCATTTTATTGCTTATTTATACGCACCTGCACAATTATCTTTCTTTCTTGCTTGTTTAATGTCATTCTTTCACCTCAACGCATTCTATTTAGTCGTTACTCACATTCTAAGCATCAAAGGTGACAATTAGTATACTTTTTGCTATAACCTTGGAATTATGAGAAAATTTACCCTATTTAGTTCCCTTGATAAAGTATTCCGTTGCTTAAGTAAGTAATAAACTCCTTACAATAACCTATTAACACTTTAAGTGGCAGTGATTGATTCTTTTCAACATAATTGAGCAATTCGCATAAAAAGACATTGATAAATGTATTCATAGCTGATTATTTAATTTTTCGATTTACCACGGACCATTAGTTTTGTTATTTCTCAAACTGTTCTACAGCCGATTACTCATCGTGACGTAAAAGATAAAGGTTTTCATGAACTTTTAATGTCTTATCCACTAACGATAATAGTTTGCCTTTAATCTACTTATTAAAAATCCTGAAAAATTTATAAATGAAGAATTAATAAATGATTGTGTACATGATTGGAATTGTTGTTAAAATATCTGATAGTAATAGTAAAAATAAATGATTTTCTCAAAATAAATCAGTCATCGATAGAGACAAACTCTCCATCGATAGATTGACGTGATCCATCACTATAGATATTCAGTGGAGTGCGACGGTTGCCAGCGGGCGGGGCCTGTATGGTGCCAACTATGGCGAGCGCGTTAATGTAGCGTCAATGCTCACGCGTTTTTATTGCACTCTGCGCAAGATTCGCCCGGCTATCAACTCGGTCATGCCACACACAGACTGTACGTGCATAAACCTAAATAACGATTGCTATTTAGCCACTTCGCATGCCGTCTGCAGCATTTTGACTCCGTAAATGCCAATCAATTGTCAGTTCTCTCCACATTTTATTGATGCGACGCGTTACATCTGACATCAGTCAATTGCTTCAATTACGCACAGAGTCTCGCCGAAATCCACGGCTAAATAGAATCGCTCCAGTTACCCGGCTCGAATAGAAAGCGTCTCAAATCACATGAAACCGAATCGAGATCTGTTAACATCCGCAACACATACATAAGCAATACGTACATGTGAGAAGGGCTCGTCATGTTTTATTTATCCGCAGCTGACTGGTAATAGAGTCGTGCCGTGAGAAGCGCCCGCAGAGTTTTTTGCTCAAAGTAAGTCCCGACATGTATTGAGACGTCTCTGGATGCTGATGTCTTGTTGCCTGTCTCCTATGCCTTGGACATGACGGCATTTATTTTTCAATACTATCTGCCTAGCTTTGGCAGCACGCAAGAACTTCGATTTCTACGTGGCGCCTCGACAAAAACGCGTCAGCATTTTTCATGAATCGAGACAGCTGCAAGTGGATATTAAAAATCCATTCATCACGGCACGTTAAAGCAAAAAATAAGAATTCAGATTCACACTGGAACACGGAGAGTGGGAAATCTGGAGAGACGAGGTGGTATTTTCCGACGAGCCACCCCCTCCCCGTGATCCGTCAGGCGGGGGGCGGGACCTCCCTTTTGACAGGAAATGATTGTCTAATATTAGCTTTGTTATAAGGTCCCTCTTCAGGGATTCGAGCGCCTTTTTGGAAGATGTTTTCGGTATATCCCTGTAAACGATATGGGAATTTGTCTTCACGTTCTATGAGAAAATTACTGTATCTACTTAAAATACAGTTTGTGGTGCAAACAGTAGGTGGTCTTCACAAATTAAACAAAAATTATGTTTATTCCTTAGATATGCTAATGAAAATCATTATGCTGACAATCAGAAGCTAAATAATGTGTGCATAATTATTCACTGTTCCGAACTCCGCCTGTAAAAATAAACTGTTAAAAGTTTTTGTGAAATAAAATAGATAAAATTATTAGAGGTTGACTCACGCCAGCGATGTTTTAAATAGGAGATCGATAAATTATCGCGAGAATTTAAGGTCATCGACCTGGCTGTAGACTGAAACTTCTAAATACCCTCATATTGCATTGAAAAAAATTTAAACGACTAGTAATTCAGCTGAAATGTATAGTCGGGATTTAATACGAAATTTATTAGAAATGTTATATTTCTTCAAGAGAATTTCTTGAGTGGACTATGAATAGGTACGAACCGTTGGTTTTACTATTGGTTTTACTGACAGATTTGTGTCTTACAAATGAATCGGCCGGAAGACTATTTTTTGAATCGTCTACTGATGGATTTAGTTTATGTTCTGCTTGTAACATTTATATTTTAAAGTTTCTTATGTGTTTTTGCACACATTGAAATATAAAAAATTGCTGCTGTGATGTTACGATGTTTGTAACTATGTTCATGTTTAATTAAACACATTGTAATCACGAATTAAAATGACACAAAATCAAGTAGCGAACTATTTGACGCAGAAAATCAAACGCGTAATCCAATAATCCGTCCAAACAAAAACAAAAGAGAAATTAAATCACCAATATCGCTCACCGCGAAATATTTTTGCCAATGCAGCAATAACGCGAATTCCGCATATTGCGCGATTTATTCGTAGATAACAGAAATAATGGGGTTCAAAAATGAAATTAATTCCAGGTTGATGATTTCAAATTGAAAAGTCACATCGGGCCGGGCTATAACTCATGATCCTGAAACGTGTCCGGGCGGCTGTGTCGGACGCAGAGCAGGGTTGCCAACAACGGTTTATTTTTGTTTATTGTGTGTTGTTGTTCACCGGGAAATGTAGTTTTAGAATTCGGTTTGCAGTGACTGCTGGGGAAATTATAGCGAATTTCGTCGGATCTGTTTAAGCGACAGGTTAAGTGAATGCAAGTGTTTTTAGGTTTACAGTTTTTACATCTTCGTATATTGAAAAGAACACAGAAACAACATACCTAGGTACTTTCACTTCTTAACCTAAACAAAAAAATTAAAAAGGAACTCTGCTTTCTATCTAAAATAATTAATATCATATCATTACATAGACATAGTTCGGATCACTATCCGCAGACAAAGTGCCTAAAAAGCTGCCTACGTTACCTCGTTGGATATTTACATTTATTAAGTTCAATTTTAAATAATGTAAAATAACTTTTACTATAGACATCTCGTCGACAATGTTTTTTATAGTATGGAAACTATTTCTCGGATTTCTATTTTGACCATGCTTATTCTCTGCACCCTTTCAAACATGTTTTGTAAACTTGAAACAATGAAACTTGATACAAAATATTTACCTTTCCTGACATACCATTGTTCCTTTAAATAATCCCTAGTATGATGTATGTTACTCATTTAAATACTCCTTTATCAACCACAATAAACGCGACACGTCTAAGCCTTACCGTCATAATTTTACAATATTTTATACTAAAAAAACAATGCAGATATTTACATGTGACTTTTCTATGTTCATAATATGGGGTGAATGTATCTACGAGTACCTATCGTTTGTTTTAGACAATTTTTTTTCTAAATTTTTAAATGATTTTGTATAATAATAATATCAAGTATGATAGTTTAAAAAATAATGTTAATCATTTATGAAATTGAAATCATTTTATTAAGGTAGGTATGATGTACTAAAATAAAAAAAAATTACAACTTTTTAATACTGATTTACTAATGTACTTCTTTTTATGATTTATCAACTGCTCAATAATTTGCCAATATTATTAAATTTCCAATCTATCTGATGTTGGAACTGTCAAATGTTTTGACAGCTACTGTCAACCCTACCGAGCTCATTGTCGTAGTCCTTTGTCGGCCTCTTCCGCTCCACCAGGCGGGATATCTGCGGAGGTGGCGCCCCCATCCGAATATTCATGAACATAACGTGTTATTTACATATTTCTAGCTTAATTTCATGCAAGCGATGTACGCTTATTGCTAAAGTGTGACAAGGATTTGGTCTCTAAGAAACATCAGCCTTTGTATACTGGTGACCGTCTAGCGGTTTCGTTCACGTGGTATCAATCAGTGGTCTTGAAAGATTTTTTGGAATCGGAGCATTAGTGACAGAGATTATCTTATACTTACGTCCAAACTTACAAACTTCCCTTGTTTGTGAAATGAAATAAAATCACGATTTTTTTATTTCAGAATAAAAGGGTTAATTTCAATTTTTTTTAATCTACTAAAATGTCAAGTAACGGGAGGTATTAGTTAGGCGTTTTTCTATTGCATGAATGCAAAACCTGTTTTTTTTTATATAAATAAATATTTCTGGTTACCTATTATAATTCATTCTTTTCCCACCCTGTAATAGGTGTACAAACGGATAGTTTTGAACAAAAATGATTTAAAGAAATGAGTGCGACACAAACCACAATCATTTACATAAATCTGAATTTACGTGATTGTTACAAAAAATAATAAATTTTATTTGACGTCAACATTACAATAATAATTTTTAATGATGTAACGGCTATAACTGGTTATCAAATATTATAAATATATATAAATATTAATTCTTATAAAGAACATCAAAAGTAAATGAGCATCTCAATTGTACAAAATTATCCCCACACTTAAAGTGGCGTTCACGCATAGTTGCTCTAGAGAAATCTCGATCTATATCTTGACCTCTAAATGTTTTAGGTATTGGACCAGCCTATTCAATCTGCACAATATCCCTAGAATTACAGTATCTTGTTAAATGTAGGCAAAGATTGCTTCTTGACACTATGTAGGTACCTACATCAGTTAGTAAATATGTAAAGGCCTAAGTTTTTTCATCTCTTTTGAAAGTACTTAACATAAAGATGCATTTTGTTGCTAAATTTTAGGAATTAGTAAAACAAAAGTCAAAACTATACGTTTGGAACTGTCCTTTTCTAGTCTAAATATCACCGTTTCTTTTATTTTATCATATTCATTATTGGGGTACTTGGGTTGCTCAGCTGCTTTTGTTTAGCGAATTGTTTAAAAAGTAAGTTTTTATATGTAAATGCGGCTCTGTGGCAGGTCTCATGTTTAATGCAACCGCTTGTCATGAACATTTGTCGGTCGCACTATTTCAGACAGTAGGTATTTTTAGTTACTCGTTGCAAGGAAAATATTTGTGAATGTATTTCGGTTGTAATTTTGAGAATTCATTAAATAAATCATATTTTTACATGTAAAGTTTCAACGGTATAAAATAATAGCACTCAATCATGACTTATACATGTAATTGTGGTCTAGCTTGGAAGTCTACTTATTTTATAATGTAGAAACAAAAAAAGTTTCATGACTAAAATAATTTAGTATCTATTTTAAGATTATTTGTCTCTCTGATGATTATCTGACTAAGTATTCAGAAGTACCTACATTTAAATAGGTACGTGTTTAGAACATGTACAAATTTTGTAATGAATACAAATATATTTATCTAGTATCTTGGGTTAAGGAAACGTTCATGCTTGGAAGCTTCATATTTTAATCATCAAAAGGACTCTTTATACTTAAAATTAGCTAAGATTTTCGAAAACTTATCCAAATTGTCTTAAATGATGCTACCCCAGATTGAAACTATTTAATTTGAATGTTTTATTACAGATAGTGACGTTGAAAAAGACGAGCCAGCGCCAAACATGTTAATCTAACTAATTATTTCACAAGTAAATTAGAAAAGCACCGTAAATCATCTCATCCACCGTCTATGTATTGCCGCAAGGCTTTTAAGGAAACAATAGCCATAACTGTCCTTGTCTATTAAGTCTGATTTAAACATGCTAAAACGAGAAAGCACTATTCTCGCATTCCCGAAAAAGAAGGCCGTAATTTGCCTGCACGAAAATTTGATAATAAATCATAATAGTGCTAGACAGAGTACGTAAAAAAATAAACCAATTTGGAAAGTGAATAAGGCACGGCGTACCGCTCGCCCTGTTATTAGAACAATTATGTTATTATGTTAGCCGTATCTAATCCGAAAAACTAAATTGGAGTCAGACCGCTGCCGGCAGCGCCCAATGGGTTCAATCATTTCGATTTTTGGGTCGCACGAAATTTGTTGCGGAAGCAATAAGAAACACGAAGATTCCTGACGAAATAGTCACAAATTACACTATTCCAGCGAATCAATCGAGAAAAAACACGAGACCCCATTTTGCTACGCTCTATAGTTTAGTACAAATTAAAAAAGGGTGCACTATTACAGTACATATTTCAAAGTTCACATTTCATAAACAGCCCCGCGTCGCCCTTTGATATCCCTCACTTAACTCATATATCATTCAATATGACCATAATTGAAGTGATGGGACCGCCTTCATTTGAATAAAACGCTTATTGCTCAAGTACAAGAGTCCATAATAGATTGCAGATAAACACTTACAATGAGCGATTGCCTCTTTCACAATTTGTTTCTTTAGCAAGATCGTGAAACTGGTTTTTCTCGTGTAAGCTCCGAACATTTTGTTTTCATTTCAAAACACCGCTTCAAACTCGACGTCCCTTTGTGTTATCAAAGTATCAAATATGAATACCAAATAAGGGTTGGGACAAAAGAAAATCTGACAACTTTTTTAATTTATGCGCAAACGAGTACATGAAAACATAATAATAGGAGCGTGTTTGGTAAATATATTAATGTAATAACTCTTCGAGGGCGTACAGAAATCGGTCGGTTATTTTTCTAAAATTTCACGGTAGATACATCATTTGGACTGGAAACGTAACATCTTCATCAAAACGTTCAGTTGTATTGTTAACCGTGAAATGTAAATGGTGAGCTTCTTTTGAAAGTTTTTTAGCTGTGGTGATTAAAAATACTGAAGCTACTTCAAATTTTTCATCAATTGTTTCGAATATAAGAAATGTTGGCATTACTTAATTTTGTTTACGTTACTCCCACTTTCCGACATGCCGTTGAAAGCGTTCACCTCCATGTTTATATTTTTTATCTATTTATTTTTAAACCAGTGCGTCTGACTGATACGAAAATGCAATAACTCATTATTATATTCATTCCATTCAACTTTTGTTTACGAAATTCATTGGGAACTTTTTATCAATTAATTATTGTTTTTAATAGAAGCTGATAATAATAAATTATGAATACTTAGCTATGAAAAATAATTGCTCCGTTGCGGTGAAAGTTCAACTTTGAACAGTAATTAATTACAAACTTGCAAATTGATTTCAACTACAAAGAACTCTATTATCTAGCTTTGTCCTAGTAAATTATATAGAACAATAAAAGTCTCACTTATCTAAGCAATAAAATAAATCTTATGAAAATGGTTCTGTGTTGAACCTTGCGGAATTCTATAACATGTTTTTAATAATAAAACACCCAACTTAAAAACTGATTTTAAAATTTAGGGCAGATATGCTGTGATAAAACCCATTTTTCTAATTAAGCAAGCCTATGAAAGATCTCATCAAGGATAATGTTCTGATAGTGTAGGTACAAAAAAAAGAAGTGAAAAAAAAAACAAAAGAACATTGGACCTATAGTCTGATCACACCGACGTAGAAAGTCCTATGGGATCAGATTTATATGTGACTATTATTTATTTAAAAATGTATCGAGTGAGATACAGATGTCTTCAAATAATCAGCTATAAAATCTTATACAAAAATATAAAGTAGAGAATTTGACTCCGTTCACACGCAAAGCGTTGTAAGAATGTTTTTATTAAGGAAAAACTTAGATAATTCTCCAAAATTGTCCTTTACCTCTAATATATTGCATATTGGAATTATTTAATAATGCAGACATTTTTTTTATAACCAAGTAATTGATTTCTTCATTTGGATAATTAGAACTTGACCAATAGGCTAAAAGACTTTATCCCGAACGGTACATGCACGCAAACTATATAATTGTTTGAATATTTTCTATTTAGTATAAAAAACTTTAAGATTCTCTAAAATCTTTCTACACTTATACCTAAAAATACAGTTTATACATTCGAAAGTGCCCGGCATAACCACAGCTTTTAGTAAAAAACATGTAGAGATTTTTCTATACCCAAGTAATTGATCTCTTCAATTAGATAATCAAAGTGAACTTGACCAACAAGTAGACTCTCTATTCATAGCTGCATTGACTGACACAGTTATCATCGTTCTGACCCTGCCACTGTGTTTTACTAAGCAGCGCAACGTGTTTATGACCTTGAAGATTTACAAGTTATGATAATTGATTGGTTTTAACTTGATCTATAAGATGTATTTACATGTATCTAAAATAATTTTGTTCTAACGTCCGCAGAAAACCTTTTACATTCAAAGTCTTTAGCATCAGATTCAGAGTTCGAAGTCTCTGGAATCAGATTCATGTTGTGCGTCGTTATGAGTTATAAAAAAATATTCTTTATTAATCATTAATACTCTAGGAGTATAATTTTTTTATATCAGACGACATAAACGTTTATTAAAAATGAAACTACTTGAACTATGGCAACTTTTAAATTTTAGCATAAAGTAATAGAATTAAAACCTGGAATTCATTATTAAACAATAAATTATTATCAATTTAAGTATGTTTACGTACTGTTAGAAATGTACTATGTCCCTTTGATATCTCCAACAGTAGATAATGCAAGTTACAGAGTTCAAAGATTAAGAAGGCAACGACTTTATGAAAATATTTCCTGATTTGTCACAGAAAACAATCAATACTGTTTACATTTACCATTTTCATTATTATTATTGTTAGATTTAATAACGCTAATAGCGTTGATGGGCTTGCAACCCGTCACTTAGGGATTGTGACTTCTACTAAATGTGGGTAAATACTTAATGTACCAAACGTGTATTTGGACTGACATCTGACTACCCCTTAGAGTCTAAGGGGTAGTTAGACATCTTCAAAGATAAGTAAAAAAAGTGAAAGATGTGAGAGAATAATGTCAAACGCACCTTTTTTATACATTTGTTAAATATTATTATCGTCTACTTATATCAAATGTAAATATTACGATAATTTATGAGACAGTTTAGTGTCCAATTATAATATTAATTGCCTTTACACAAAATTTATGGCTATAAGAAATTCATGATCAATCTATTTTGATCGAATTATACTAATACCGAATGTTTTGTACAAGGAATTATAAAGATTAAAAAGTTAACAATTACATTGCGATAATGACATTATAATGTTGAGACTATAACGGTAGCAGCCAGGAGTAAATAAAAGTATACATAATATACCCAGCAACCAGTGGGTGTGAATGATGATGATGATGATGGAACCAATATTATAGAATTTATTTTAAAACTAGTACTAACCCGGATAAAAAAGTTTGTGTAATTTCAGATCATAAACTATGTACTAGGTATTTCAAGTTCCAGCCAAATCCGTTACGTAGGTAGTTTTAGCGTGAAAGAGTAACAAACATTCATCTAAATCTAAGTACATCCATTCTATACAAACTTTATATTATATTAGTGGGATATAAATAAATAAAAATAAATATTCTTGGACATTCCACACAGCGTCATCTAGTCCCAAGCTAAGCAATTTAATGCTTGTGTTATGGTAACCAGATAACTGATATACTACATAGATATTTTTTTTTTATAGCAAGTACCTAAGTAGTTTATATAGCAAGTAAAATGTAAAGCAACTGATATAATTTCCTAAACATTGTTTTTTATTGTTTCAGGTAAGAAAAGTCATAAACTGATGATACTTCAAAGAAAAATCAAGACCCCATTATGTACAGAGTGATCCTTTGTGTTGACGCGTGCTCGCGCCGCGATTTGCAGTTCAATTGTGATTAGCATAAAGTCGTTTTTCAATTTCGCACGACCCCAACGGACTGTTGACACGAGTGTGTTTGTTGTGTGTGTACTGTACGTATACGAACGTTCATTATATCGAATCTATGGTAAGTTTAAGTTCCCAATTTTTTTATGTAGGAGTTTACTGATTATTTTTATGAGGCTCGATAAAGATTTCCGCTTTTCGCACTTAATAATCATTAACTTGAAAGTATAAATTAAACGGTTAGGTACATAAAAATATTATATATAACAATAAAAACGGAGAATCGTGTAGGTCGTTTTAAATCGATAAAGATGTAGGATGACCATGAATTCTGTAAAATCTCTTGCCAACAGAGATCCACTGATAGTGGTCAACCGGTCAAGTTTAATTTTATAGCTCATTAGGCAAATTAATGGATTATCTCTCTACTTTCTGTTTTACAAGATTTCTTTGCGGTTATTGATTGGTTGGTAATAATGTTCAGTAATTTGTTAACACTCGTAAATTTTATGACCGCGCTGACAAACCTGCATACTGTGAAAAGATGACGGCTTTGTCTCACAATAGCAACATAAAAGGTAGTCTTATTTTAATGCAAATTTAATCCAATGCTAGACAGCAAAACATCTCTTCCCGGCGTTTTCCGATCCGTAGCACCGCGCTACATGCATTCACACGCATTCAGCTAATCTCTCATTGTGATCGGCCACATAGACACGCATATCCAGCCATTTTATAAAACCTATACGGCCCTCACTCCGTTCTGCAGTTAGGCATCATTTCGTCTGGCCGCGTTAAAAGCACGCTGCATGTTCGCACTCCCACCCGCCACAACACAAATGCGATTCATGTATGAATCATGAGCTTTGAATGTGCGCGTGCCCGTACGTTCGCGCTCCGCTGGAAACTGTCAGTGTGTTGGTGCCCGTGCCGACACAAGCACGCGTGTGTGCGAGCTCACTCATGGCAGCGGACTATGACGGCTCGTAGATTTGACAGCTAGCTCAATGCGGGTTCAGACGTTCATTAAACGCCGACCGATGTAATTTTAGTGAAATACCTGACAGTTTATTTACGCTCGGAAATGACAATAGTGCAGTGACAACGTGTTGTGATAGTGAATTTTGTGAACGCAAATTTTCGCGCGAACTTGAACTTGTGTTTCTGCGTTGGATTCTTACCAAATTGACAATTGATTTGTGACATGCTCGATCTCAAGGATCGTTTATGATGTTCGCAATTAGATATGCCTCGTTTGAAATCAGTTCGAGGGGAAAGAAAGTGTATAAAATATTAGAAGACATTTCGCGGTTGGCAATAAAATTGGAACGTTTGAATTTAGCAAATAGCAAATGACGAAAATTAGTTATTATAGTAATTAAGTAAAAGACAAAGTTTTAAACAACAATGATAATAAAGTGATAATTGTTGCTATGAGCATTTATTTTTTTAGTTTTTCTATTGGTTTGATCACGATTAGATAAATTAGGATACACTAGTGACTATAAATGGAAAGAAAACTATTGGATTATCTTATTGGATAAACCTGTGCGGTAAGTTTACAAGTACTTGTTATAAATTACTAAAGTTAGTCCTGAAGTCGTAATAGTACGTGCTAATCGAAAATCCACTTCTATTTATGTGAAATTGATTAACATCTCAATTATTATAATAATATTTATAAACAATTTACATCTATAAAGTTCATTTTATTTAATTTTAAAATAAAGGAAACTTTTAATAATGACTTATTATAAATAACGTATTTATTAATAAATTTAAACGCTTGTGAAGGATATCATGCGGTTTTAGCAATCATTTTAATTATTTGTCAACGATAACAGTGCGATCATACCTATATTTTATTAATAGACTTTGACATGAGACATGTCCAAGTGTCCATAGTGGAAGTTATAAGCAAGTAATTTAATATTTACTGCTTTTAAATATGATAATACAATATACAAAATGCAAATGAAACAAAACATCTGTGTCGGCATTTCACTGTTAAAATGCATAAGATTAATTGAGACGTTAACAAATAAGCGTATATACCGGGTTTTTTGTAGGAGTAGCCGAAAACAGGTAACCGGGGGTTGTTCGGGGCATTTGGATCATTAATCACATTTCTGTGTTATCCTGATAAATGACTTGAAGAAAGAGCGAAATAGAGATATTCATATACGTACTTAGAAGACACCGCCCAAGATAGCCTTTAGATAACTCAGATTTTTTTCTTTTGTTTTTCGTGCTTTAGTACCTACTTCTGGTTTCTCTGAATTATGAATATTCTTATACTGTTTAGATAAGCTAATATATGAATAATTAAAAACTGTGCTAATGAAGCACCTTTTGGAATAATTCAACTCGTAACAAGAGATTTACGTTAATCATTTTCGTAGTCGGAAAATTATTCTTCAACTATTCTAATTTACATATTGTTTATTTGATTTTCTTAATTATATTCATACTGGTATTTTATATGATTAATAGAAAAGAAACCCGAAAGAATTTAATTTAAAATTATTCTATTGCATATAAACCGTTTCAAGAGATGAATTTATATTTTCAGTTGGTTCTCAATCAAAATGTTAGTAAAAATATTCAAAATTATATAAAATGTCGTGTTCTTGCGCTTTAAACTATTTCTCAGATATTTTATAGGTACTTGATAGGTATTTAAAAATCTTTTAAATTTTCTAAAGGGCTTAGTCAGATGTCTCTAAATACTTGGCCCACATTTTGCATTAAGTAGTTTAAAAATAAATAATAATAAATGATAACACATATAAAAAATTTATTGGAAAAATCGTTTTGTTCCTTTATTAATAAATGTACCTACTGATCAATATGTATTAGCACACACGTGGTGGTATAGTTGAATAACACCATGTGTACCTATCATGTGTGCTATGTCTGAATTGGGCTTTTGTGTTAAATTGAATTAATAATCTCATTAAATAAATGAGAATGTTTTCCACATGTTTGAATTTATCGTGCGAATATGTAGGTATTTTATTTGAGAAGGTTTAAAGAATGAAAAAAGGATATTGCATACCAGGAATTCAAATTGAAATATATCAACTCTTTTATTTGAGTCATTGATAAATTGCATCAAAATATTGACATAAACTATCGGAAGTTTTAAATTTATTCTCAAAAACATTAAAATCAACTTAAATTAATAGAATCATTGACAAAACGAGCCCGCCAAAAGAACTGGCTCAATAATTGATCCAGATACATGGTCACCGCAATTTAAAACTAGGCGGAAATCTTGGCTATTATTCTAACGGTCCCTTTCACCGCTATCTGCTGACCATCAGACGAAAAAAAAAATCTGCCTTAATAAAGCGAGCATGTAAGATTTTAATGTGCACTAGAGTCGGAGATTTGGATGATGTGATAATGCTCCGTGACTGAACGCACGACTTTCTACGTAGAGAAATCTCATAGAGCATGGCGATTTATTTTTGTTCGAATTTGGAATGATCAATGAAAAGTTAGTGCGAGTCGAATTTCCCTTCCCTATTGGTTCATTTTTATGAGTTCATTGCACATCATCATTATCATAGACTCCATTATCAAGTTTTCAATTGGTGCCTTAGTTTAAGTTACTTACTAAGTAAGGTGACGTTGCCTACTTATAGACTTCTTCCATGTTGCTCTAGAAAAAAGTGAAATAATTTTGAAAGATCTTCAATTCAATCCATTTTCGAAAATTTATATCATCTTCCTGCCCTTATCCCACCCTACGTTCGAAAATTTATATATGAACAAAATATAAAATTGCTATGAAACTGATCGATAAATTTGATAAGTCATCTTAATATTTGAACGGACAAAATGATTACGCCCACCTTTGTGTATCGTTAATTTAATATCATTTGTTGTTGTCATCAGCTCCCACTAACCGAACGGACATCTCATTAAATATTTTAATTAACTTTCGGCGGTCATGTTTATGTCAAAATTAGAGATATTGCCCTGTCAGCTTTGTAGTCATATGAGTAATACTTTGAATGCTATGATTCCAATAAAATATAATTTTAAGTTCCAATATTCTGTTTTCTTAGCCCGTTCGTTACATAAATGAAGATTTTTTTCATCTACACAACATGTTCTAAGTAAAATAATATTATAAAAACAATTTACCTACGTTTTATAATAAGAAAATGCTCAATTAAACAACGGAATAGTAAAAACCCAGAATCATTTTGTGCAAAAAAGGAATAATGTAGATAATTTTTTTTAAACACAATATTATATTCCTAGTTTGTGTATGTAAAACCAATTTCAAATACCTACTCTACAAGAATATCGAAGTTGAAAAATCGAATACAAGATCGATAACACCTAAAAACAAAAACGAGCAAAGGTCAGAATCTAACAAGCAGGCCCGAGATTAATTTTCAAAAATCGATCGATAATTTTACAAATTCGCCTTTAAACGAGCGGCTATCCCGAGCCCTATAATACACATTAATAATGACCGCTTCACATGTCAAACCGGCAATTCACTTGTGATTATCTTTATTTAGCCATTTATCAACGTAAGGAAAATGCTGTTTTAATACTTTGAAGAGGTATCTCTTTTTTGATGGACGCGGGTTTACAATTCTGTTTATCGGCAGAAATGTTTAGAATAAATGGCAATTTTTTTCAAAACTTCAATTTTGTACAAAGACTTTTCTACACTCTCGAAATGTATTTTTGTTTATTGTTATGAATGAAGATTCTCATCAGACCCTCATTTTTATGGGACCACCTCGGGTGTATCCACTTTTAAACCAAAAAATAATGTTTAAAATCGGTCGTCCGGCGTAGAGGCCTTCTGCACTCGCCAAAGCCCGATGAAGTTATAAAGGTCTGGAAGACCACTTAACATAAAAATCCGTCCGAAAAAAAAAAAAAATTAAAAAATCGGTCAACTAATATTGACGGATTAATCGGTGAACCAACAAAAAACATATACAGTGGAACATAAAACCTCATTTTCGGAATTCGGTTATAATGAAACAGGATTGTGAGTTTATTTTCAAAGTGTGGTAGACATTTCTCTCAGTCTAGACTTATAAGATAACGTTGAAAATGTCTAGTCGTTAGAGGTCCTTCCAAACAAATAATATATCTTGCAATAACTGTTTGCTTAATAAGTCAAAACTACTAAGCTTCTACATTTAGATAAACATTTAATATTTTGTTTTTCGAAGCGCATACAAGCCAAAGCTATAGGTACAACTATCACTAATTAGGCAACGTCCAAACGTCTCCAAAACTTTGAGTTGGGTAAAGACAAGGACTAAGGGTCGCCGCACACTGTACCGAATTATAAACAGTTCGTTTATAAATTCAAATGTCTCAGACCCTCTTCATGCGTATCGACGTATCATTTTACTTTTTGTGCTCCGATTTCATTCACTCGAAACTGAGATTCACATGGTTTTTATTATTTTTGTAGAGACTGAGTTCCACGGATTTTTGAAAAATACTTTAAAATGTAAAATGTTTGGATGACCAAATACCTATATTAAAATTATCAAATATAATTTTGAATTATCATTAGAAGATAATTATCTGTGTCTGGTCAATCAATTGCAGATTTTATTAATAGACCGAAAACTTAATTTAATTTTAAAATTGAATTCTTAATTAATCTATCAATGTAGCCGTATCATTATTTCATAGCAACATAAACTTCAACCATTACGTAAATCATTTAATATTTGGTAGCAGTTACAAACAGGTTTCATTTGCATTCGACATCCATTAATTGATTTACAACCTAGTTTTATAACATCCGATCTAGATAGAATTTTTATTTTTGTTTCTGATTATTAATCAATGCTGCCCTACTTGTTAATAATTTCCTGTACAAATAAACTTGAAATATTGTTCTCATATTCATTAATCGATAAGCAGAGTGACAGTTTAAATTGATTGCTCGATTAAGAGGTAATAATCACTAAACTAGAGTAAAAAATAATAATAAAGTTTACAAATTGTGATATTTAAAACTGTATATTTGGCAGTAGACTATTTTAACTACCTGGTACAACATAAAAATTCAATATAATTATTAAAACATCATAAGTACCTTTAACAAAACTTTTTTGCAAATGTTATTTTTGAAAATATATCATGATTTCCTTCACAAAACACCTCATATTAGATTGTTATTTTTCCGAATAAAATTTTAATGAGTCATAGCCTCCAGCGCAAACCAGTAATCGGTATAGCTAAGCAATAGACCATTTACTCATGAGCACTTAAGTAAATTCGTGTTATCTATTGTTACTCGAACGTGAATGACTTATGAGTTATATCCTCGAATTGGCCTAACCCCCAGCGGTCGCCGGAGGCTGCACACGTCTATAATCAACCTTGCTTTTCCATTTTTTATCTTCGATCTTCGATTACCACATGTCTGAATGATCCTTGGTATAGACGTGATCAAAAGTACATTTACGTCAAAAGTACCTTTACATCTTCTTTCAACTGTAATGTCAGCTTTGCAATCAAGTCCGTTCGTACAGATTTAGTGGTTATTAATGTTAATAAGAAACAGTTAATTCATTCTTCAAAAATCTTGATAAAAGTTATTTATTTAGATTTAATAAATCATGGCATTTATGAGTCTATTATTATAGTTTCCGAATCAATTTCCTTAAGATTCGATTTTTATTATGGTGCTTCGATTTGTTCTTGGGCGACAGGCTAAGTAGGTAGAATATTTTTAGTCTCGACGTTAACGATAATAAGACTACTTCGAGTGTGAAGCTATCAATGATCTTTATCATGTCGTGATAGTTATTTGTGGTTGTGAAGCAACTTCTGACAGTGACTGTCTTGGTATTTTATACATGATGTGATGATTTATATCCGTTGTAAATTAGGTATCGGCTTTGAAAGAGAGTCAATTAAAATGTTCTGAGAACACGTTTTGGATTTGTAGTAGATTGCCGATAACGTATACCTACCTATGATTTTATTGGCTTGATAGTGAAGTTTTTGAAGGTGATCTAGATTATTGTTATGATTTTTATGATTCAATTTGGTTTTTGTTATAAACACGTGTGATTACGACGTGAGACGTGGGCAGAATTTCAAAATTGTTAATATAATACTTTTTGCGGAGTTTTTAGACAGATAGGTACTTAACTTAAAAAAGGAATTTTCTTCTATGATCATTTATCACATACCTAAGTAATTTTCCGTAGTCAAACAACCATATAAGCAAGGCGGAGTTAAAAATCTACGATATTAAAAGTAAATCATCTTTATATACCAACGTGGATCTCATAAGGTCGACACTCCCTACGTACACTTGTGTAACTGCCGGATACACACTTATACGTTTATTGCATTTTTGGCATCTACACATGTCAATCTATCATTATAACTTACAAAAAAATAAAAAAGTCTACTCTAAGTACTTTTTTCTCAATCGTGTAACTGTCTAACTTTATTATTTGCCCGCCGTACAATGTTCTATCTTCCTCATACACACTTTGACGCGGGGGGAATGAGGTCCAGGTGGCGGGTAACTGCCACTTACTTAGTTCTTGCGCGGACAGCGAGTACAATGCGTGTGCCATTTGTAAATATTTTATTGCCGCAACTATGACATGTGAAAGTTTCCATTCTTAAACAACTTGAAAGCTAACGCTATTAAAAAAAGAAAAATAGATATATCAGACCCTGATATATCTACCTTAAGACCAGATAAGTAAATAATAATTAATTATTTACCAATGTTTTGTACTTTTTGATGTCCAATCATAGTTATTGGGCTTTTTTAGTCAGTTGTGTTTTATTGCCTTCATGGTTACCTTAACTATTATGGATATTATTAGTAAATTTTGTTACTTTCATAATTTTTTGTATTACCTACGTACAAATATGTAACTACGCACTTACATATTTATGCATCGGGGTTCAGTATGATCATAAGTGTATCTACGCACTTACATATTTATGCATCGGGGTTCAGTAATGATCATAAGTGTATCTACGCACTTACATATTTATGCATCGGGGTTCAGTATGATCATAAGTGTATCTACGCCACTTACATATTTATGCATCGGGGTTCAGTATGATCATAAGTGTATCTACGCACTTACATATTTATGCATCGGGGTTCAGTATGATCATAAAGTGTATCTAGGCACTTACATATTTATGCTTCGGAAAGATGTTAAATCATAATTCGGTAACTTACCTTTACATAATTTTACATCGGAAAGTTATTTAATTAAATGTATGGACCCATGCACTTACATAGTTCTGCGTTTGTTTTTTCATGTTATTTTAATAAAATAAACAATTATTTTATTGTATTTCAGATATAATTAATATCTCAGTAAAAATATGGAGGATGGCCTACGCGGAATGGATAAGAATAATATTAAGTTCTGTTATATTCTACAAAAAACTAACTACCTTAGAATAAGCTTAGTTACGCAATTGACAATTCGTCAATTAGGGTCAAAACACATGTACAAAACATATTATTAGATCATACTTTCTAACGTTAAACCATGTAAGTACCAATTAAACAGAAAAATTCTCTAAGTATATCCGTGTAACAGGCAGTTACAATATTGCCGTTCTACTAAGCATCGACGAAAAAGTATGTATGTGCCACATACATCATCGTAAGCACCACGTAAAAATATGTACGTGTAATAAAATCTAAACCAATAAATATTAAAATAAAACATAGTATCCATCTTAAACGTGATCTACAGTAAGAGCGTCTCACCAATTTTCACAGCAATATCTCAAAAAGGGCTACAGTTATAGGCATTTCAACTTTTTCAAATCTTAAAAACGCTCTCCTGTAAAATGTGTGTTTTGCAGATACACAACTGTACGTAGGGAGTGTCGAGGTAGCCTTAACCTAGCCACAAACTAAATTGAAAATTGACTATAAAAGTATGTTAATGAGTACCATTCCCATTAGGTACAGACAGTGTGTTTATTTATTCAGATGTGTCTTGGCATTGTCACTAATACAATTATGTACGTTATGAAGGTAATGGTGACCTGAAACTTAGATAATTGATTATTATCGTCAAGGTTACATTGAGAAAGAACACGTGTGTCTAAAGCTAAGTCAACATGTTGACATGACAAACGAATATAATTATCTCCTATACACTTAAAAACAAAAGTAGATTAACACTTATCTTCTCGAATGAGCTTGCTTCTGTACACTCCAAGTTGCAGAATGATTTGTGCTAAAGTGTTTTTTCTTGCTGTTTTACTAAAATGCCTTGTTATTTATTTACGATGCCGTCCCAGTGTGCGTTTACCTTAGGTAGGGGGTAGGGGTCATAGGTATGTCTAAATACATATATTTTGGTACATGCCCACATTTTGCAGATGATAACATGACAGGTTGGATATGAGAATCAGCTTATAATTTGCAAAAGTAATAAGCGAGCGAAGCGTGCACCAAAAAGTAACTAGACTTTTTCTAAGCTTCAAAAACAGCTATATAGCTTACAATATTTTTGAACGAAATAAGGTTATAAATCACACCATGAACTATGCACGACACAGTACAATTTGTAGATCGGGTTCGCCTTGTAATTTTCTTTGACTTATAGTTATAATTGGAGCGACTACGAATGTATTGCAGAACACTTACTGCAATTTTGAGCACGCAAGAAATGTTACAGAAAATTGTAAATATTGTATTAGGTATTAAAAATTGAACAAAGAATCTTGGAAATTATAACCACTACAGCAACAAAATATAGAAACCGAATTTACAGCATATTTTTTGGGTAGTTGAGCCAACTTTATAAATCGTATGCAACAACCCTAAATGTTTAAAAATGGTTCTAGTGTAATTTTTTAATTCCATACAAAGAAATTTATTTTTTATTTTGAAATTTTCTTTAAAGTTTATTTTAAATGAAAAGTAAGTTAATCTTGTCTCAGATAACAAAAAAACACAGAACCGAAAAGGAACAGACAAATCGAAGTAACGCGATTTAATTATTTGAAACAGAATAATCAGTCTAAAATTAAATATAGGTACTCGGGAACCTGCAGACAAAGCTATACAAGGAGATATCTTTATAGAATACACAGACTTACAGAGATTGGTTTATTGTTTTGTTGAGTTTACACAGAATGCGCTGTTTAGTACCGGAATAAACCAGTACAGTCAACTTCAGAAACATAAAAATATGAATTTATAAGGACACTTTAAGTTTGAAAGAAATGTCTACCGCTCCCGTGATACAGTCGTGATCATATTTCATTTCATTTAATTTTCTTAAGTTTGAAGGTATTTATGATTCGTGTAGGTACCTAACCATAAGTACCTTGTCCTTATCTCATGTGATGCCGTAACAAAATGTAGGTACTCCTAAACTTCTTACATTTTCTCTTTTACGTATCATCTATGTACCTACTTTAAAAATCCCTAATGTCAGTTTTCACATAGAATGATTGATACCTAACCAGTTTTTTAAAGAAAATAATTTGTTTAAAATTGTCAAATCCCTACTTATACATGCGAAGGGAACTCTGTCTGTCTGTCTGTACGCTTTAACGACTAAACCACTTAACCCATTTTGATGAAATTTGGTACAGAGATAGACTAGACCTTGGGAGAGGATATAGGCTACATTTTGTTCGGGTCTTAAGCGTGAGAAGCCGCGGGGTGCAGCTAGTCGTGTATATGTAATGAGAGCGAATGAAGTGAAAGAGGTGTCAGGGTCGTAGCAACTGAAGAACCGTGGTCTCTGCCTATCCCCTTGGGAAAGAAGCATGATTTTATGTGTACCTACCTACCTACTTATGTTGCAAATTGTGCAAACATGGTCGAAATTTTTTAGTTAGACTTTGACAAAGGCTTATTAGGTGACCTAAAAACGTAGTCAACATAGTCACTAACTAATACAAAATTAGTTAACCTAACCTTAGGTAGGTACCTGAGATATGTTGGCTCTAACAATCCACTTAGCTTGTAGAATATTCACCTGGTATATAGTACTGGGTGTATCAAAATGACTGTTGAAAATTTAGACGAAGTATTTCGACTAGAAACATCAGGATACAACTATCTCTATAGAAACGAGATTAAGATAATGAAATAAACATTTTGTTTTGTTTTATTGTAAACGTTGTTTATACAACACAAAATGTATGACACTTTTTGACGATCTACTGTCATCCGTACGTTGGACCTACATCGGCAAAAATATATTATATTGGAAGTTAAAAAGAGAGACTTTTTAATAATAAAATTGTTTTTAATAAATCAGTCTTGGACTGAGATTCTATAATTTTTATTCTTTATTTGGACTTATAAATATCACGCTGAAAACGGAGTTTGTAGGCCGCCTTAAGGCCTCCGTCATGACTTAACGACTTTAAACGCCGAGAATAATGCAACGTGACCTCGGAAGCACGGAAGCGCTCAGCTGTTATTGCCACTTGCATAGTCACCGTTGAATTTGAGCAAGGTTCTGAGTAACTTCAATGGTCTATCAGGAACGTCTTAGCAAGCTACGCCACGAGTACTTCGTAGCACACAAGCGTAGATATGTATGTATGTCTGTAGGAGCTTGTGCCGAACTCTGGTGATAGAGTTTTAAGACCGCCTGGAAGTATTCATCATTACTTTACGGTATTAGTGCAGGGACTGACAATTGAATAAAAACCAAAGTTTTCATGTTCATTTATTTTTAAGAATTAACTTTGTTACACCCTGTAATACATACCTAAGCTTCGTAGTAGAGGTAAGTTTATGTTAAATTGAGATATCTGGCTGGGACTGTGTAGGCTGAGATCTCGAATCAAGATAGAGCGAGCAAATTCAAAGAGAATTAATATCCTTGAAATACAAAGCGCTTTGGATATTGCATCTCCTTTGATTATAATTTTCAGTATATTCCGTAACTAATACCTGCCCGTGGCTTTCCTCGCGTAATTACCCGGATTAAAAACGTTGTGTTATGTTTTATACTACAAAAGTAAAAACGCTGAAAACTTAAATTCGATATTTGAAAGCTAACCGACGAAGAGGCGTCGGTAGTGATGTGCCGAGGTGTGCGCTAACTGCGCCCCGTCACGCGACCGCTCCGCCCACACTCACGCACCTTGAGTCGCTTGATGTATGACAGCTGACAGGGGGCTTTCGCCAAAAATAATTTGTACTTACCTGCCTACCAATCAAATTATTTAGGTATCGATATACGTGATGTGATAAAATATCATTTTGAACTAGATGATTTTTAGACAGAGGCCATAAATACCTAAATTTATTGATAAATTAAAAAATGTGTTAAATCCAAAAACTTGGTCATTCGATATAAACAAAAAATATAACTTCCAGAACGATACACATTTAAGTCATTAGGTAGGTACTCATATCGCTTTATTTCTAAACCATAATTTCATTAGGTAAATACCTACACAATATACTTAACTTATCTTTGATTAGGTAGGTAAGGACGTACTTCTTGTGACATTTTATTTAAATTAATATATTTTATAATTTAATATATTTTTCAATCACAAACGCATGAAACATAAGCAATCGCGCAATCAACTAAATATTGATCTATGACCAACTCAAATAGTCCAAATGCAACTAACACTCGTTCTTGATAAACGGCGGCCATCACTGCACGCCACGGCCTATTATGAGAGCATGACGTCACCGCCCCGCCCCCCTCCTGCTAGCTTCAATCAAACCGGGGAACCCTCGTCAAGCCCCCACCCCACGTTCCGCTTTACTGACTCCGCATTTTTTTCTCATAATAATAACGTCGAAAAAATCGCACAAAAAATCTCGACAGACGCGACGGCGTTGCTCATCCCATCCCTATCGTGGCATTCCTTTTTCGAATCGATGGAATTCTAAATTTGAAACTCGAGCTTGATCATCTTTAGGTAGGTACCTATATTCTTTTTGTGATTCATCTAAGTACCTAGGTAAGTAATTGCTTTAGGTGCTACTTTTAACTCAGTCATAAGAAACTTAAGAATTTTAACTTTACTAGAGCAGGTAGGTTTAATTAAACATTCGTTAGGTAGGTAGGTATTCATAATTATCTTTACCTACCAAATTGAATAGAGATACCTACTTGCCTCAAAACTTGTACCTACTTATATATTAATAAATATTAGCTAGTTCTTAAATTTTCTTTAAAAATAACACAACTCCTGACAATGTAGAGTCCAAGGCAATCTTAAACTAAGAAATCACCCAGACTCTACATTTTTTGATAGAATATAAAAACCATGCTTACTTGAGTAATATTGTTAAAATATAAAAATGACATTAATTGCTAAAAAAGGTTAACAAATTATAGGTAGGTGCTATACTTACAAGTTCAATAATTGCAGCGTTATTTTGTTAATCTATAATTTCCAATAAGATCGCCCTATGCCATCTGTGATAGAGGAGATTCTTATAAGTTTTTCAACATTTTAATTTTGCCACTCGACGCTAGAGGTCAGTGTGGTCGTTTTTAAAGTTTGGCCAGCTACTTATTTATTTAGTTCGATCACAAAATAATAGATGGTGTTATTGTAAATATTTTCATGTCAAGAGAACTTCTTACAAAAATGTGTAGGTACCTACTGATTTATAATATTAAAACTTTTTCTTATTAATTTGGGTGACATAATAATAGGTTTTTTAAATTATTGAATAAAACTTGGTGCCTAAGTTTTACCATTGGTTGAAATCAAAGACGATTAATATCTAGAAGACAGACAAAGGCCATACACAAAATCGTAACCCTAAAAAATAGCCTGAAAACTCTAAAACATCAATTTTATCCAAGAAATTTCAATTACTTTCTAGTTAAAAATGTTTAAATATTGAATATTGTTGCTACGTACTACTAAGTATTGAAATTTCTTGGATAAAATTGATGTTTTAAAGTTTTCAGGCTATCTGGTACTGCGGGATCGGGTTACGATTTTGTGTATGGCCTTTGTCTGTCTTCTAGATATTAATCGTCTTTGGTTGAAATGAAATAAATTTCTAATACAATCGGCTTGAAAATACTTTAGTGAAAAAAAAACAGGCGAGTGAAGGTATTAATATTACCTATTAATACCTACATAATTAAATAAATTTATAGTCATTAAATATTTCACGAGAAAAAGGTAAAAATATAAGACAGAAGTAAAAATGATGCTAAAGTGCATTATTTACTTCAGTCTTACATAAATATCAATATCTAGCTATACTTAACTATCACTTTGAAATAGGTAGGTAGGTACAATGAATAATAATTATAGTACCTACTTAGGTAAATTGTGTTAGTCTTGCATTTAATAAAGTTTTACAGACTTAAAATAATATTTACCTAAGTACCTAGTAGGTACTTAGGTAAGTTCGTAGTTATAAATAAATAAAAATAATATAAATTTATTTTCAAAAAGGATTACAAGTTTGTTACACTATAGCCGTTACCTAAATTTACCTAGTGTCAGAAAGTTTGAAACGTGTATTAACAGTACAATGACCTATAAAAAAATACCGACCATGGTTTCAATTTCACATTCTAAACTAAAACAATGCCTTTTGATCGAAGTTATGTGGATAAAAAATGAAATTAAAAGAAAATGGAAACAATACTATATCCAGCACTTCTTAATAATATTATAATATTTCATTTTCTTTTCCAATCGAATTCATATAAAAGATAGAGTGATATAGGAAGCTCATAGAATAGAGAACTAATGACAAATAAGATAACATGAGTAAGAACTAAAATAAACACCGAAATTATGACTTCAGGGTTAAACAATCAACCCCTCGTTGAAAGCTTTCACCGATAGTAGCATGTTGTGACCGAACTGTGATGAATGACTTTCATCGGTAGGTACTACCGGCACAGAATAACAACAGTTACTACTCTGCCGGGTACAGGGCGGAAGCTCTCAGATACCGCCCGCCCAGTCGCAGCGCGTAAATTAACCAGAGTCATGTCACACTTCCGCTTTACGGTGTAGATATTATTTTAGTAAAAATATAGGTAGGTATACCTATCTAGTATTTTATCGACCTACCTCAGCTTAGGTGGCAAATAAACCTAAATAATTACCTATACCTATTAGCAAAGACGATTAATATCTAGAAGACAGACAAAGGCCATACACAAAATCGTAACCCTAAAAAATTGCCTGAAAACTCTAAAACATCAATTTTATCCAAGAAATTTCAATTACTTTCTAGTTAAAAATGTTTAAATATTGAATATTGTTGCTACCTACTACTAAGTATTGAAATTTCTTGGATAAAATTGATGTTTTAAAGTTTTCAGGCTAATTGGTACTGCGGGATCGGGTTACGATTTTGTGTATGGCCTTTGTCTGTCTTCTAGATATTAATCGTCTTTGCTATTAGTAAGGTGCTTTAGATCCTGTATTAGATGCTTGATTATATAAAATTAGCTAGCGTTTATACGATAAATTAGAAAAGTAGCAAAGAAAAATAACTTGATTAGAAATTTTGTGAAAAAATTAGTTACCAACTCAATAATAGGTATATCTATATTATATTATTTAGAAACTGTGTTCTAGCAGGTAGGTAGGTACTTATTGGTTTTTGTACCAGTGGGCAGGTATGTATTTTGTAGTCCATAGTAATAATACAACAAGAAAAAGAGAAAATTGTGTTCTGGTTATTCAGAATGCGTCGTAATATTATTCAATGTAGCGGGAAAACGACCGTGCACAGAATTTTAATAAGAATAGACGTTTCGCTTTCCTATTTGACCTTTACTAGGTTTAAGTTTTACGAATTATTCTAGGTACTTAGCTGTAGACATTATTTTGTTATTACTAATTTGATAGGTTTACATTACACTAACTCAATCAATTGGATTAAATATTATATATTTATACAAAATATTGTTATTTCAGTAACAATATTTTTTTTCTAAATTAATTTTGTTAGCGATTGTACACGCCGAAACACTTATAAAAAGCAAGAGATGCTTTTGAGGAGGCGTTACTAAGCTTACGTCCATCGTAGTTCATTCAAAATTCACTAGATGGCGCATTCAAAAGTTCCCTCATTATCATTTAGATGGCGCTATAATCAATTCAACGTCTTCAATTCTCTTAATAAATTACCGTTTCTTCGCTGAATTTTTTATCACATTCGCAATCGATTGATTGATCGCGATAATAACTGCTTTGAAACCAATAACAAGCTAGGTTTCGCCCACCTTGCAAACCACTCCGCCTACATTCATTGTTCTTACAAATTGCATGACTACGTTCCAATCACTTACAAAGGTGTCGGCGTTTCTATCTCGTAAATCAGTACAGCGCGATATAACAATTAGCTGGTATGATAGCAATGTTAATGTTGATTATTAAAAGTTACAGCGAGACTAGCGCCACAGTGAATGAATTCGGAACTACGGCAAGCAGCGCACGAGCCGGCATTTTATAAAAATGTAAAATCATGTTCCGATGCTTGTAATTATATAATTAGAGTGCAAATTAAAATCGAGTTGTAATTAGCGTAATTAGTAGGTAATTCAATTTACATTACTATTTGAATAACCACGCGATGTCGAAGGTGGTTGTTATGAAATTAATTAGTAGGTAATCTCGCTTTACAAGTCTGGTTTAGCTGGTTTAATGTGATTGATGCTAGATATTAACAAAATATTCAGTAGCAGTAGGCAACTGAAAAACACTAAGTACTTACCTATAGGTACATTATTATTAATAGGTAGGTAGGTACCTAGGTATTGATTTTTTAGTAAGTACCTAAGTACCTACTTAAGAAGTTAGGTGGCCTACTTAAAAATATAGCTTAATCGATATAGAAGAGATATTTTGAGAATTGATATATAAGAGTGTACCTACCTACCTACCTACCTACTGAGTCCGAGTTTCCGAGGTTAATTAAAACTGTTGAGGAAGATTTTCGACCACAAAAAGTTCTTCATCATACCATACTAGATACCTAACCCACTGTTTCCATAGGTAATACTTTACTATTTTTCGTAATACAATTATGTTGTATTGCGGAGAACTTTTTGTGGTTGAAAATAGGTATGCGTCTACAGTGTTGGTCTGCGTCATAAACAACTATGCAGCTTGAGAGCTGGACTTCTTGATATTTCCGATCCAAAAAGTTGAATTTCATCACAGATAGGTAGGTACATAGGTAACGCTTCAGGAAGTTATCATTTAATTGGTGAGGTGAGAACGCTATGTCGTACAATAGGCTCGCTTTGAAGTCCCCTGGACGCAGGAATGTCAGGCATTTTGATTGCGGCACACGTAATTGATTACAGCGCTTTGATTAACAGATTCCGGATGGCATAGATACACACCTATATGATTGTGACAACAACAGTTCATACAAATTGTATAATGCCTTATTACATCAAAGACTAAATAGGCTGAAAAGAGGAGTTAAAAGAACATAAGACATCTAACTAGCGACCATAATGAGAACCCACCTAGTTCTAGCACATCCTAAAATGGCAAAACATTAAGTAGGTATTGGGGGCAATTCGGAGTGTCGCAAAAGCTAAACTAACCTAACTAAAACTATTGCCATCCTTTTTATTCCCATCGCTATGAAAGGGACGGCAACCATTTTAGTTAGCTTAGTTTAGCTTTTGCGACACTCAGAATTGCCACTATTACCTAGTTATTTTTTCATCTCTTCACATTATTCATCTAATCCAGTATAATGACTAACAAAAAAACAAATTTTTCACTTCAAAGTGTAACCGTACCTTCTCCAAAAACAAGTGTCAGTAAAACCATGCGTGTTAATGTTCTGAGTTTTCAAGAATTATTAAAGTGTTTGGATGTAACATACCCACCTACTTACATCCTAATTAAAACTAACTACAACACGTAATCTCACTTCATTTCACCTGCCAACTGTCTAACAATCTGTGGCAGGCACGTAGTAACTATTGCTTGCCCTGTGGTAACGAAAAGCTTTGATATTCTGAGTCACACAGGTGAACATAACCTCACTTAATTTCACATACCAACTATTTCATACACTGCCACAGTAAATACGTAGTAACTAATACACAGTCTGTGGTGTGATATTATGTCACAGAGGTATGACAAAATGACGTCATAAGGGCATGAAAAATAATGGGCCGGGGGAAATTACGAAGTTGTCTGATTAAATTTAGAAGTTGCCGGTGTAATTAGCGGGAACATCGCATTTCACTCAGAGCCCGCTTAGGCCCGGATTCGCTGGAGGGTCGTTAGAGTTTTGATGGTGGTAAAAATGTTGCGCCTTTCCAATTTGGGTGTGTAATGCAAGCCTCTGAGGATTTTGTGTGTAGGAAAACCAAATAGCTATTTGCGGGTTTTTGAGAAAAGATTGTAGGTATTATTATAGCAATTTTTTTAGGGGTGTACAATGAGTACAACGATAGCAGGGCTCATTTTAAAATCCATGATAACTTCCTGGGCTCATCATCAAGATTGTATTTGTAATCAAAAAACTGAAACAAAAACAGTTTAATTTTAGACTTGGAGCTGTTTTGCAGCAGTGAACGTTAGGAGTTTGAATTTATAATACTTAAGATTTATGAAATAAGTCGGAATACAAATTAAAATTAATATTAAGGTAAGAAATGCGAAATACTTTAAATTTATCCATTTGCAAGATTTAGTACAAAATAATCTACATCAAAGTCATATAAAGAGATTACTGCAACAAGGTGTTAGGTTAATGAAATAATTAGTCAAACAACAAACAAATGTAGATAACTGAAGATCACAGGGAAGGCAGATCGGACAAATGACGGTCTGCATTATAATGAATGCGCTATCATGTCTCTGTCAAGACACTACTCTATAAAATCTGTGTGGTCTCTCTATAGGGTACCTAATTACTTCTGATTATCGTTTCGAAGTACGAAGTTCAAATGACTGAGCAGTGTCTCTAATTCTCTATCGTTTTAAAAATATAACCAAATTGAAAACTTTATCCTTTTTTGAAGATGGTTAAAATTAACATCTCTTAACAATGAAGGAATACTGTAAGAAAGCGTGAAGTTATGTTGACTCGTATTGATATTGACCATGTCTTTGTTTCAAATTAAGTTCAAAAATAGACTTTATTGTATCATACTCCAACGTCACTTGAATCTAGCGGTCTAATTTAAGAAGTAATATGTTTAAAAATTTAGACTTAGATACATAATTTTTATGATCACACAAACTACACAATATTATTTTAGAAAATTGCGAACATTAAACTAGATTTGCACCTAATTTACGATGCATTTACAACAATAAACAAAATTTTATAAAGATAGATGCGCCGAATTTTCAAGATAAATTACAATTTAAAAGATCTGAAATAACTTTTCCTACTGTACAGAACCGATAGTCTGTGCGTAAATCAAACCACTTTGTTCCCAATATAGCTCTAATTGACAAATAGTGGGAATGATAAATACTCACGCTGGGAATAATCCCAAAATACAACTCTTTGATCGTCGTTTGATTAACAGCTACCGACACGTACACGCGAAATCATATTAATTTTCTTTTTAATTTGGTGCTCGTTTCTATTCAGTTCCAGTTCTATGTATTTTAATATGATTTATTCACTATCTGAAAAAATATTGTCTTTGTCAGAAATTCCTTAGATTTTCTAGTTATTTTTATGATTTACTAGTAGAGCTTTGTCTATTACCTATTATTTTAAGAGCTTTCCGCACTTAAATGTATCATTTATGATAAAGTATAATTCTACTTTATAAATATGAGCAATATAAAATTTTCGCAATCAAATTGTCTACATTAATTCTAATAAGCATTTCAGGTAGATTTTTTGGAAGATATTCTTATTGGTTAATATATTGTGCAGTTCACAGTGTTATGACCCGATTCTTAAAAGATTTTCTACTTTCGAAAAACTCATTATCATTCATCACATAAAACTTATCATTAATAAACACGTTTAAAATTCTGACTACACGTTATCTACTTACTAATTCTATGATTAACACAAACTTGTATAAACGCCGAGAAAAAGTTAAAACCAAGGTCCGTCAAATCAAAACCCTGAACTTCTTAGAAACCATGAACTCTAAACCACGAATTTAATTACCACTAACTTAGAAAATATATCTCACGAGTGGTGACTCAGAGAACCGGTTTAGGTATCACATAATTCATCGCTTTATACACACCGTTATCAAATTATCAAAAGCACGCTTACCGCCGGTCAGTTTAAAGACATGTTCCTTGAACTACAATCTCTGAGATTTGTATCTTGTTCGTAATTGCTAGATTCGTACGTGCACAGATTGCGTTTGTTTTAATTGGTAGTTTTTATGACTTTGTTCAACGTTTGTGACTTACTTTTTTATGTTTTCATACAAATCTTTCCGACCGCAAATACTTAATACAAAAGCGCTATGGAAATAGACATTACTATAATACAGATTTTAACTGACTACTGACTTATAAGACTAAGAATAATTTATTGTAAAGTTATTTTGTAGGTATCACCAGTAATATTAAATGTTGACGCTATAACGAAAATTAAAACAGTCAAATCATTAGACCTGACTGTTTTAATCATTAGTAAGTAAAATATGTATTACGAGTCTATTTAATAAGACCACTTGGATCGCGGTCATTAAAATGGGTTAATAGTTGTTCAACCACCCCGTCCGTCCGACCTTTTAAATCCTATTGCTCACAGGCTTTTAAATCTACAATACACCTTATAAGTACTGGTACAGTCTAGTAGGAATGCTAATGGAAATTGAAAATTAAAAAAAATGCGAGGGTCGCTCCGCCAGGGGCGGTGAAATCGTAAATTTAAATTGTCCATCCCTATACATGCAAATTTCGAGAACATTCCTTACAATGGCTGTATCGCCATCCTCAAAATTCATTTGAGATTTAATTAAAGCTTTGATGTCTTCAGCTTTACATTGAATATTAATTTGTTTGATGAAAATATTCGTCGCACGTGATATGGTTATGCAAAGAGAATATTTTAATACATTTTGTTTTTATATTGAATTATATTTTGAATAACGATAGATTAGTTAAATTATTATCAGATTTTTTTAAAGAAAAAGGTTGAGTAAATCGGATTTATGTTGAAAATACGAGTAGGTACTCGTAATGTAAAATAAGATGTATTTCAAATAATTCAGTTGTAGTTTGGTTGGTTGTGCATGTGTACCGAACACATTGTTTTCAGCCGCCGCCATCATTAACTGTCGCTAATGAACCTTGAGCTTTTTGGTTTTAAATAACTTCAGAGGGGCGGTGACTCTGCTCTACCATACGAGTAAGAAGTTTTTGTACTTTATATATGTTTAACAAACCATATCAAAAACACAACGACGTAACTTTGTAAAGATGCAAAGTATTTATCAAACTGCTGAAAGAGATAAAACGTGACGTAAGAACGCCGACTCACACGCGGAAGTATTTCTAGAATGTCCACAGGTTAATTAAACTTTTTTTGCCGGGCAATTCCACTTGTAAGTTCTAGTAGCTTTCATATAAAGTGCGTAATAAATTTCCTACTTAAACTTGTAGAACGAGATCTAACGATAATGCGGTGGTATCTGTGATATTTGTCCCTCGACTCAAATTAACGTCCGTGTAAAGTTATGTCGTCGGGCGGTTGTCACTCATGCTCCATCAACTGCTGGGAAGCGGCGAGGGTATGACGGCAGGTCAGCCACATGTCAGTCTCGAGACGTGTCACTATTTCATCTCCTGTCTCGCTTATGAGGACTTGATGCCTTCAGCCAGACAAAGACGGATTTTGATCTTCACGTTTGAATATACCGCGTAGTTATCTGTGCGGAACGGAGGGCTTGTATCGCAGACAGGTTGTCGCTAATAGGCGTTTACTGAATATGAGGCTCCATGACATCGTGTGGGTTCCGACATGGTGCCGATACACACGTGTCAGTCTGTGCGGTATCGGAGTCTCGCGATGACTCTGCCGCTATTATCCGCGAGCACGCCAACAATAACAATCGATCAATTGACTGCCCTCTCACCTGACCAAAGTGTAATTATAGATTCACTAAGTGCATCAACCTCTCTTTACAGATTCGCCGAGGATCAGATGAGGAGATACCGTCCGTCGGCACAGCGTGAACGGCCGGTGATATAACTAAACAGAGCTAAAACAACCCCGTCGTGTAGTGAATGGAATCGGAAGTGTCCGTGTCGTGACCAAACTGTGATATAGTGTCGGCCTTAGGGCCGAGAATCTGCAACGGAAGATACGGACGCGAGCCGCGCGGGCTGCGGGCCCGCGATGAGCGCCAACAGCTGCGATAACATGACCTACTTCTCAAACGCATACATGCCGGACATGAGGAACGGAGGTGGTCATGAGCACCAGCAAGCGCACGCGCACTATGGCGCGGTGCCGCAGCAAGGCCATGAGCTGGAGAGCTGCGACCAGCAGCTCAGGCCGGCGCAGCACCACTACCCGGCGCAACCCGCGCCCGGGATGCCCTACCCGAGGTTTCCGCCCTACGACAGACTCGGTTACTACCAACAAATGGAGCAGAACGGTTACCGGCCGGATAGTCCGTCTCAGATGGGTCACATGGGTCCGAAAGCGGCAGATGGGTATGGTCCTCCTAACGGGCACCAGCCGCCTGCGCCGGCGGTGTACACGTCGTGTAAGCTGCAGGCGGCGGCGGCGACAGCGGGCGGGGTGCCGGGCAGTCCGCCGCTGGAGCAGGCGCAGCAGATGCCTCACCACATGCACCCGCAGCAGCACATGGTGCAGCATGGCGTGCACCAACAGCACCTTATGTACCCGGTGGACGACATGCAGCATCAGACGCAGATGCCACCGATGCATCAGCAGTCGATGCACGCGCAACAACCTCCTCCACAGCAGCCCCCGCCTAACACCAACGCCTCGCTGCCGAGTCCACTATACCCCTGGATGAGAAGTCAATTTGGTAAGTTTCAGTTTGGATTTGCAACGTTAGAGTTCGTCGAATCTGTGTTAGTCTCAACATCCTGAGTTAGTCGTAGGTCCGCAATAAACCCTAAATAGCATTTTAGTTTCTAAGTGTTTTCACTGTTTTTGTGTCTCTGTTAGATAAATCTTTTACGCAAATGATAAATGAATTCAAAAACTTTGACAAACCTACCTGTGCACCTACTTTTGCTTTCAAACTATTTTTTTGTACAAGATTTTTTCGAATCTTCATCCTAGAAGACATTTCAATTGAAGCGCTCTTTTGCATACTCAAAATCAAAAGTGAAGAATTTGCACAATGCGTAGGCAGCAAAACCGATTGAACAATTTGCAAAAACACTTTCCCTTCGCATTGATGAAACAATGAGTGTCAGAAACAATGCCCTTCATACCGTTCCAGGATTATTTATTGGTTGTGGAGGCGTTCAAAGGAATTTCACTTTTCATAAAATTTACAACTTCCAATACAATGGCTCACCTTCTGTTTAGCTGACGCCGAAGGGAACAATGAGGCTTCAAGTTTCGCTACCGTCTCCTACTGTTTTTGAATTTGTGTGCGATCTAATTTATGGGCGCGTTGCCTGATTTAGAGATTCCTTTGTAATTGGCGAGGTCATACTTTGGCTTCTGGTGTTTTGAGTTTTGCATTCAGTTTTGCATGCAATTTGTACGTAGTTGGTCTACACTACAGTTTAGAACCTTTAAATTCAGTGAGTATCACAATGATTTTTTCGTGTACTTAAATGGGTTTATATTCAGTTGATATAGTGTTGTGTCAGTTATGTGTAATACATAGTTCGTAGCTTAGGCATGTGAACTAATTGATTCGTGAATCAATCCAAAGATTCGAAATTTCTGTTTTATGGTGTTGTCTTTTATTTTCAATTGTTTGTGTTCAAGTAGTGATTTTACAATCAAAAAAAGTATAGTTTTATGCAGGTATGTCAACCTTTTTGTCTATTGTTTTTCTTATCTTATAGCGTTGGAGTCATTAGATTTAGTAAGTCTCTAAGAAAGTTTATACGAGACAAGACAGTGGCTAGCTCAGTCCCCGTAGCCATGTTTCTTCTCAACAATCGCTAACACTATGAAAATAGAGAAAATGTATGAAAATTGTAATTGAATGAAGATAATTGACCACATCAAAAGTGTCAGAACAAAGAATGAACGACGACAGAAAGGGATTCAATGTAGAATTGGTTATCGTAATACAGTATTAGTGGTGAAGATCGCTTCTTAACGTCTTTTAGCGGTCATATTCAATAACCTATCTATCATTTTGCTTACTGTCGGTAGGTATTAGATTTTTTTTGTATGGAAGTAATGCCAAACTACTCACAGTAAGCAAAACTAAAGATAGATAGAATATTGAGACTGGTCTTGGATAATTTCACCTGTCATTGCTCTTCATAATTTTTATATCATTGGATAAAAACATGCTTTAGTTAAATAGTCTAGGTTTGTGTTATGGGTTGATGACACTGTATTCATGTCTCTAAAAAAGTTCTTAGCGCCCAGTTTTGCCCCCTAACCATGTGCTTTTTCATAATAGTGCCTCTCCAGCTATTTTGGGCTATCCAGAATAGGTCTTCAGCCGTGTTTATGTTTTTCCACCTATTACCTGCCTTATTGGTATATGTCCTAGTCACATACATAACTTAAAATATGTAACGCTATAGAAACGTAGAAAATGTATGGGAATTGTATTTCAATGACATAGATTTCAAAGGATTAGCGATTATAAAAGATATTAAATACGAAGCGATTGTTGTTATTATGTTGGTTTTCCTGATAAGTTTGGTAACGAAGTTTGTCATTGAAAGTGTTTATTGTGGTTTAAAAGTATTTTTTGTCAATGCGTGACTTTGCTTTCGAATATCTGGATTGAACTGGATATTGTAAAGTGGGCGGAGAACAATGTCATACCAGGTCAAGCTAGACCATGTCATGACCCGTTTCTAGAGCTGATCCTAGATAACTCGTGCCCATTCCTGGGATACTGTTAGTGAACAGAAATGTACCTACTTCTTGGTGATATGAAGTTGCTTTGTTGTATAGAATCTTTTTGTATTTAAAATATTAGAAGCGATGGACCTTGGTACATCGCGAAGATATTTTGACTATAAGCTTAGTTTTATAGAATTAGTACAAATTTGTATTTTGGACTTATTTTAAAAGACGTCAAAGACGATTTAAGATATTTTTCATGTTGTTTAGACCTCTTTATGTTTTATTTGCTGGCAATCCCTAAGTTAAATTAAAGGTTTTAAAAATATAAAGCTTCGTATGTTTATTCGACATCGTAATACATATTACTTTTGATATGTTTTTTTTTTGTCGAACTGTATTGCTACACAATACATTACTCAGTCACTCAGACTTACAATAATAAAGTGGTACCTAAGCTTATTGCCAATTTTAAGAAATCTATAACAGATTCTGTGCCAGTTTCCTTCGTCTCGGATTACTAATTTGATCTTACTTCCCAGTCCGGTCAGACGGGCTCCAGTTAATTAATTCTCAACTTCGATATAGTTCCGTTTTGACGGAACAGAGATAAATCGCTCGCTAGATTAGTTTAGACTGTGCGGCATTTTCTAATGAGGAAATAGCTTATTTAGTCTCTGTTTTTAATAGCCGTGTATAGCTTTAGGTCTCCATTTTGAATCAATCATCATCAATAACATCTTCGTCTTTCCGCTTTGTCTGTTCTAATTTAAGTCTAAACTTAGTCTGGCTACAAGCAGATACTACTAAGCGACCATATTTGATTGAGCTCTTATTTCTCTTAACATAAGAAACACGTCTTGTCACTTTAGTAAAAAAAGTTCCACAAAAAACTAAAAGCATTACAAGTCCCAGACTGCCTATTTAGCGCATGAAAAATAAACTCCACTTAAAACGATCAGTAGCAAATACTCGCACTTAGCTAAACACTCGTTAAAGTATCTCATGTTATCTATTTGAGATGCATCATTAATTATCTTCAAAAATCGGCTGCCATTTTGAAACAAAAAACGGACCAATAGTAACTCGATGTTTGAAAATAGAACATGAGCACAGACGAATCATTAATCATTTGATGCAGACTCAAATGACTCAAATGATTATGTACTAATAATAACTGAATATTTATAGAAATAGGCATTTTTTTATTTCTAGAGATAGTCTTGTTAGTCTGACTGAAAACTAATGAAATTGTGTAAAATCGTCTGAAATTTAGACGAGAATTTTGTGTTTTCATTAATTTCAAATGACATGTTACAAAAGCGTCCATTTTTCATTTCACGACTCTTTAATACGCAAACGAAAACACTTATATTGGAGAGAAAAGTGTTCAGCATTATGAATTTCCTCATTCATCTCATTACAGCGTACAAAGGCGTTTGACGTACGACTAACGGCATAGAAAGATAGACTAGTCCAAGAGGTAGGCCGCGATAACTCGATGAGAATCGAGGTGGAAATGGAAATGTAATGGAAATCCCCCCGCCCACCCCCTCCTGAAGCACACAATGCCGGATAGACGACTTGTTACATTTCATTGTTCAGTTATCAGCCCCAAGGCCTTTGTGGAAGCCCGATGATTGAATACAAGTATTTGTTCTGTAGCCTGCCGCTGATTTTCCTTCGCTTGCTGTTGAAAGCTCAAATCGCTTCGTAATAAACGTGTTTGTGAATGAGTTTTCGTTGTTTTAGTTAGGGTATCGCTTTGGGTCAAAGTTTTCATTTGATGTGCGAAATGATTGTTCGCTTAGTCTTTCAATATAAAACAAAACCTGGTTTTTGATGTATGTTTCTTCAAAATTGATTTTTACGAGAGCAATCTCTTTCGTTTACTCCCACCTGTTCTGTTAAGTAGTTCTGTCAACAGAACTACTGGAATTTTTTCTCCCATTAGTTCTGTGACTTAAAAGACATGCTTAACACCTGACTTTTATCTCTACTATTCCCACTTGACCTCATTAGATACTTTTCCTTTAAAGTAATGTTATAATAACTCGATTTTTTTAAAATTTTTTGTCAGTGGGACATGATTGTCCCACTGCTGGGCAAAGGTCTCCCCCTTCGACTTCCACTCTCTGCGCTCCAATTCGATTATTTATTTAAAAATATAACAGCAATCCTTATTTCCTTCCCCTTGTTTTACACGTGCTATTATTTGCATAAAGATTTTTTCATTCAGAGGGTGGTGTGACGTGTAAAAATACATTTCTAATTCTGTTCGCCAGTCGCTTTCCGGTTTAGTCCGGGAGCTTGACGTTGACGGATGCAGTTTTCCGTTTTTAATATTGGTTTACAAAGTAAAAATATTTAAAGAAACTATTTTAAGAAACACCCTGTAAAAACATTCAGAAGAATGAGTAGGTTTACTTAATTATTTAAAAAAAAAACATTGGAAAGGTAGTACAAAAATGACCGTCATTATAATGACATCAAATAATGATCCAGCTTTTTTGATATCTATTAGTGAAGTGAAGCTTAGAATTCTAACAATCAAAAAAGTCTTATTTCTTTCATAAAACTTTTCAGCCTCACCATCATAGCCATATTTATGTAAAAAATAACTACCAAAAGTGAGGTAGGTAGCTTATTAAAAAAACATTACCATACTATAATTACATATAATTACATACACCCACATATTCTGTATGTGTCATTAATACGTGTCCAATGGATCACGCACACATCGAAACTGTATCACATCGAGTTCTTTTTGAAAAGAATATTATTACGCGCACGTGTTTGGTAGTGTGCGTGATAGAGTTGCCAGAGTTACGAAATTTACTGACTTTTAGGTAATTTATAAAAGTCTATTAGATTTGTATAGCCTATTTTTTTCATATCTATTTCATATCGGCTGAGTGGATTAGTGGTCGTGGGATTAAATCCCGGCGGTGCATCAATGGATTTTTGTTCTGAAAAAATTATAAGCACATTAATTACGACATAAACGGTGATGGAAAACATAATGAGGAAACCAGTTAGCTTCCTAATAGCGTCGATATGCTTGCGACCGGTCAGGCCGTCGATATGGCATGTTAATTTCTGCAAAATGTAGGTATTCACCAAAATATGTAAGTATGTGGTGTGGACATACCTCTCTGACAACCCCCTTAGACATATTTTAAGGATCTAAATTGCCTAATACAAAATAAATACATACAGTGGAACATAGAACTTCCTCCCTTTTTGAAGTTCGTTTAACAAAATATAATAAAGTGCTAGCTATAATGTGTAGTCATTGAATTTGCCTAACATCAATACATTAAAAAAAGTAAACTACTTACTTACTTTTACTTTAATACATTCAAAGATCGTCAACGTCTTGTACACACGTCACGTGACAAGTTTATACAAATTTTCTGCCAGATACAATATAGCGCGTGGTAGATGGACATAGACAATTTTTATGATATCGAAGTGTATAGAATTAATCGTCTTGAGCACGTTTCGGATTGTTTTTTATTCAGTTTAAGTAACTTAAAAAAAAAGGTTTAGACAGATTATAAGTTCACTTCACAAACATTCCTTCATTCGTATGAGCAAGTGGCCAACTCTAGTGACGGAATTTTTAGGCCGCCTAAAGGCCTTCGTCATGGCTTATTCGTAAACATTAAGATTATGATTTCTATTCCAACAATTTCAATGCAATGTGAAATATATTAATCTCCACAATACATTGATTAACTGTTTCACAATTTCAAACAAACTTTACTCTATAACAAAGATCTCGGTTGCTTTGAACCCTCCTACGAAGTTTCCGAGTTCAGACCAATAATTTCCCGATCTACGTCTTTTTACTTCGCAAGTAACTTGTGTTCAATTAACTGGCAACACTGTCAGATAACCCCTCTCTGTCTCGCTGACGTATTTCCTTTTCTTACTCGTGTAAAGGCTGTTTCACATTAATTATACGTGGGGATAACGCGCCAATCAAACTCTGACCACCGCTAAGCCAGTGAAGCCTAACTTATTATGTGGTATTAAAATTCCATTTTCGTTCGCTAATCGACCCAAATTGAAATGGATACGGAAAAATGACTAAATAATAACAGCTTTTTAATAGCCGTAATTTTAACACAAAAAACGATTAGTACAAGCAAAAGTAAATTACATTTACTAAACGAATGAACGTTTTCTATCAACACTAGAAACTCATTAAAGTTGATATGATCAGAAAAAACGTCATGCACATGTGCGAGTCGGGACATAAATCATACGTATCTTACGTAGGTACTTGTGGGGGAGTAGCCATCGACGTAGCGCCGGAAAAAAGCCCCCGTTTCCTGGCAGGGGATCACACATGACCGGCCTGTCTATCTGCCAGACCCGTGTCAAATATTCTCTGGAGCGGAGATCCCCCCCGTTCGGGGGGAGCCTGAAACCCCCTGGGGCTCGCCGTCCCGCGGCGAAGCTCATCTTGAAGCCCTAATGCGTTCCGCGCGGTATTACGTTGGGATGAATTTTTAGGTGTCTGTGCCGCAAGCTTTTGTTCGGTTTCTTTATTCTACCGCTACCGTATTTATGGAAACAAATTGCAGGGCCTTCGCACAAAGATTGAACTGGAAACCGTTTGAGCTTGTACTTACTTCACGAGACAATATGATTCTTACGCAAGTCTGGCGCAAGTGTGCATAAGACTAGTAAAACCTACGTTATTCTAAAGGCAATCAACGCAAGCAAGAAATGATTGAATATTTTCTTTTTCATTAAGATTTTCGCTTTCAGTCGACGGGTGTTGAAAAATCACCCGCCCCGGCACCTTTCATAACTTTTCACTTCGTGATCCAACGCAATTACTCACATTCTATCGCCTTCTCAAATATTCATTCGTGATTTTCCTGCAGCAAATTATAGTAATAGCTTGAACAAAACAGGTAATTAGACTCCGTCGTGTAAGGGAGGTTTAGAAGCAGCGTTTCGGTACAATCAATATTTCGTGTCTCGGAAATTTGATGGGTTTTGAATTATGTTTTTAATTTGGTAATGGAAAAATTGGAGGAATATTTTCGAAATGACGTAATGATGGTCCGGCCCATAAATTCTCGATGAGGCCGAGCCCAAAACTAAAAAATAATTAGTTTATAGATATGACAGAGCATTGCGTTCGGGGTTGAAGCGCCATCATAGTTCCCTTTGTTTATGCGATAGCGTTGGATTGTAGCCACGTATGTAGATGTACGAGACAGGGTCGGGCAGGTCCGCGCTGACAGGCGGAGTCGGGCCCAGAACAAAGCTTCCAGGGCCTAACAAAGACGTCACCGGCCGTGGTTGCGACGCGGAGTTATGGCACCCATTGTGAACAACAATACCCCAACAAACGAGTTTGTATAAGCTATTAGGTACGCGCATTAATATATATTTTTTGTTCGCCCGAAAATTTAGCATTCCATTACGAGGGAGAGAAATGAAACGCCCGCCGCATGAATTATATTAAAATATATTTGAATATTTCATTTGACACCTTTTTTGTGGTGGAATTCGGTTCAATCCCGTGCGGCCTCGAGTAATTTTTAGCGTAACGCTGAAGCGAAATTTCGGTGAATAACATTCCGTTTCGGGTGCGAGCCGGAATCAGCGTCAACAAAACACTGAATGATGGCTGGGTGTTATCGTCGAGAATTCATTTTGAAATCCGACCAGATTTGACGCGACGTTTTGCGAAATGTTTTGTTTATTGTAGCTCATGTAACTTTAAGACACTAAAGCAACACGACGTATACAGTACATAAAGTAATGTAGAAGATGAGTTCAACTCGACATTCGTTAGCAGAATTCTAGATCTCTAGTAAGTCTGTTACACATTTTCATCTACAAATTAGAAAATTTTCCGTATATACAAACAGATATCTTCAAGTAATACCATTATGGGATCGGTTCAAACCATCAACTCGTAGCCTACTTATGTACAACGTCATCAAGTAAAGGCCCGCCCAGACCAGCGAATGATTAATGAATGTCAGCGAGGAAACCTGCCACGCTCTTTCATTTTCGCTTGTATCTTATACTTTATTAACTTCGGGGTTTATGTAAATCAAAAATACATTATACTTTGTTCATTTAAGAGCATTATAGCTGTTGAATGATTTAATCTGAAAAGCAATTAAGGTGGTTTAATAACTCTCCTAAACAATAGCGGTTAACTTGACCGCTTGGAACACAGAAGGTTGCATTTTCGATTCCCATCGCGAGGTAAATGTTTGTATGAGTTGCAAATACTTGTCTCGGGTCAGAGTGTTTTTTTGTATATACAATAATGTATGTATTTACAAAAAAAATAAGTGAATAACTAGTGGTATCAGTCACGTACTACCCATAACACAAGCTATGCTTACTTTGGGACTATTATGAGACTGAGTTTGTTTCATCATTTATTGTTTATCCAATGTTAATGTATCATTTTTGTCAATGAAATTCTGATACTGATTCTGATGATGCAAATTAATTTGAAATTGTGTGAAATTAATTTATTATTTTATTATTTACTTTCAAAAATTGTTAAAGTCATGTCATGTAAGTAATTAGAAGGTTGAAAAATCTTATTTCTGTGATCATTAGATCACAGAAATAAGATTTTTAACATTAAGATTTTTAAGATTTTTAACATGAAGAGTTGGATTAAAAAACATGCTCTTGATTTTAGAACTGCTTCATAAAGCTAGATTTGTATACTATAGATGCAAGTCAAATGAAACCGTAACAAACAATTCATTTTAATGACACAAAGAACTCCGATAAAATCCATGGCGATGGATAACAGAACACGCGAAACCATAATTATGGCCCCATACATGATTAATGTGGCAGTGCGTCGGCACTCGTTTTTAATAATACACGTGTTTGAACTAAAAGTAGGTAGATTATATTTTTAGATAAAAATCCATATAAATGGAAAATTAGACCGGGAAACATGCTACATCTAATTGCAGTGACATTGAAACTCAACAACTTCTGTTAAAGGAATTGGTTCTGTAATAGGAAATGTACATAACTAATTTATTAATTATTTATTCATTCAAAATAAAAAAATAAAAAATAGTAACGGGAATGAATAGTATAAAATGTACCCAGCATACTCGTAGGTCTTGAAAATAGGTACAATTAGCTATTTTTAACACTGCAATCTTAGCATACTTACCTACACATAAAATATTTAGACCATCTTTTATACAATTTACAAGGTTAAAATATTATTTTAATAAAGGTTTAGTATTTTTTTACTCGTTACTCCAATCACTCTACCATACAAATATTCAAATAATATTAACCACCTACATAGTTTGTTATCATATTCATAGATGTCGCTAGTAAATTAAACATTTAGATATATTTAGTGTAAGTGATTAATCGATTCAGAGGTTGAAGATCATGATACTAGCGCCATAAATAAAACGACATTAAGATTGATAGCATAACTACATTTTGTCAACACAACTCAATTACGATCAATTTGAATGCCAAACAGTAACGGCGGCCCTCATTTACTCAGTAATTGCAATATCAATTAAACTTTAAAAGCAACCTTCGATTCCGAGAGTTCAGAAACCACCAATTTTATTTACGACGTGTAAGCGTTTAAGAGAAATTGCATTAATCTGAATACCCGTTTGATACCGTGTACGATGTTGCAATACACTGAGTGGAGCACCCATAACCTAAGGTCATAAATAAAGAGGATCAACAAAGCGTTTTGCACTGAACGCTGCAATGAATAAGGCCATGTTTCGATTGATATCCTCGGGGAGAAATATGACGATTTGGACGGCCGCATTCGTATGAAATTGTAGGACATGAATTATGGATTGTCGATATCGCTTCAAGCTGTTGCTATATTTTTTTCTCTGGCGCGATACCGCAACGAATTAAATTAAAAGCTCTTTTCACTTGTCATCCTTTGATGAATTTGGTATTTAGGCTTGTAGCCAGTATGCGCTATTATTTTTATTACATTGGACAAGGATCGTACGTACTTTTCCATTGTCGTGTTTATTGTTATAGGTAAGAATCGGGGTGACGGCGGATACGATGGTAAGCTGCTACCAGCTGCTACAGCATGTCCTCATACTCAAAAGATGTTGCAAAGTGCCCTGTTATAACAGTTTATCCAAAATTAAACTACATATCCGTATACGTAGTACGTATATCAAAATCAAAGTGTTTTCAAATGACAATCATAATCCGTTTCCAAAAATGTTTATATCATGAGCATGGAATCCGTTAGCACAAAGCTCAATTCCAAATTCAGATTGATGGAAAACGTTAAGAATGTTTTGAAAACTTTTTAAATATTTTGATCTCTTTTTCTCAACTTGACCTCTCACTTCGCAGTGCAACACAGTAATCAGTATAAATGCGATCCGAGATAGTCGCGCCGACTTCGTTCAATATTTTATCTCGAATTCATCCAGATAAATGGAGCTCGATCTGAGGGTCTGAGGATTAGCTTCACCTCGATTCTTGTGGATTTGCAACTGCAAATGTCAAACTACTTTATGAGTTCGAAGATTCAAGGTTTTGTTTGCTTACAATAAACCATTTTATAAATAGCAATTTGTAAAGTTATTCTGCATTTATATTTTTCAATCATAAAGTATTTTATGAAGTCAAAGCAGTTATTTTGGTTCTTTAATCCAGTGATAGAAATTCTTTACTAAAATTTCATACTTAGTTCGTTTCAAGCAAAGACTTTCAAAGAAACCAATTACAGAAATCATAATACACACTTTAAGATTCAATGTTTACTCATGTGTCACTAATATTCTACAAATCAAAACAATGAGTTTGCTTCATCAAAGCAAAATAATAGGGCATGTACACATCGATATCACATCACGCGTGACCGTTGTATCGTTGAGAAAGTAAGCCGGCCCTGATTTCCCCCTTGCGATGATTTACGAGCATCCGACGACACATGCAGCGCTGCGCCCGACGACGCTTCAAGCTGCGATTTCGGTGGTGCACACGAGCGAAAATAACGCTGCGGTTTTGACGCTGGACTGAAACAAATAATTAAAATGTCAGCAAAAAAAAAATAGGTTTACCTAATAAAGTTGCCGTTTTGTTACAAAATGTCAATTTCATAGGTAAACACTTACTATTGAAATAGAAGCACACAAAATAAAAACACAACAAATTTTCTACTTTTTTCACTATAAGACCAAAGAGAATGATACAAATATAATTTAAACATTTTGTATTTTTAAATTGTTTTATAAAAACGTAAACAAAACTGTCACCTCAAAATCTACACCACCTATGGTGGTATAATTGATTGTAAATACATTATCAGTCACAGGGCATCATGATTGCAAAATGAAAACATTTCTCATCACTCGTTGATACACAATCACTCAACTGACATTTGGAGTTGCCAATAATAGTAGTACTATTAAATTAAGGCGCGTACACACTGGAGGCGTTTCTCCAGACTTGTCCCTAATGCTCTTATTACGTTCGGGTTAAATCTGACGGTCGGATCATGTTTTATGCATTTCAGTGTGCGATGAAACCGCTAGTGTAATATATAAAGCGGCTAGAAGGGGATTTTATGAGCTATATAGTTATTGCAACGGTTTTGTTTTAGAATTTCCTAGCTGAAAAGCTGTCTTTGTTTACTTTAACGATTTTGTCGAATTCTATCTTTCAACACTCTCAGAAAGGAAATGTTAAATCAGAAATAGTATTTTTTTCTGATTCATTTCATTCTAAACCTAAAACTTGTTATTAATATTTTACATCGTTTTGATTTTTATTATGTTCCTACCATTTATAAGTTTTCTTATATTTAAGACTAGCAGACCCGCGCGGCTTTGCTCGCGTGTTGCACATGAACTTCGACACTGCATTTCACCTTTTAAAGGTTTTTTTCGAAAAACCCTAAAACACGTATATATTTATTTTGAATTGTTAGTATTGTAACCAAGTTTTGAGCAAATCGAACCACCCATTCAAAAGTTCCCATACAAACTTTGACACCACATTTTACCCCCTTCTAGGCGTTTTTTTTTTAATTTTTGAAAAACATGTAAGTTTATTTATCATTTACAATATTTATACTAAGTTTGAAGAAAATCGCTTCACGCATTAAAAAGTTGCATACAACGGTTTTCACCCCTTTTCAACCCTTTAGGGGTGGAATTTCGAAAAATCCCTTCTTAGTGCGCAGTTTTGTTTTAAAAAGAAGCTACCTTCCAAATTTCAGCTTCATAGCTTCAGCGGTTTGGTCTGTGCGTTGATTCTAGAAAAATGCTTATTGTTTTATTTATAAGGTGCGTTCTGGTAAGATCGGACTATTTTTTAGAAAACCTCAAGAGTGTTAGAAAATATTTTTTTGTATCACCTCTGGTTATTCTTTTCTAACGCAATAGCGTCTAAACTAAAGTAAAAATACAGAGGTTTCATTTCATAGTTTAAGTGTTTCGATAAACACAACGGTTGATGTTTTATGAATGATAGAACCGAGCATAATTTTTCAGAAAGGCAAGGAAAAGATCGGACCTTGTTGAGGTAAGACCGGACTGTCTAATAAAACCACCTCTGTCACAGCTAGAATAAGCTCTATCTCAAGAAAATATTCGGACTTACCTAAATAAAAACATATTAAAAAATGAATTGAATCTGTTGTCAAAATTGAGTTGTAGCTACGATTTAATACATTTTTTTACCCTTCACGTTCGATCTTACCCCGCATGCATAAAACTCTGATTTTTGTGTTTCTCAAAGTTTTACGACTATATTTATATATTATGTGCTTATTAAAACCTATGCAATATTCTTAGCAATTTTATGTTTATTTTATTCAGTTACTAACGAAAGCTAAGCTACGAAGGAGAAGAAGCTATTCTGTTGTATAGCAGTCAGGCAATTAGTTAAATAGAAGTCAGTTTTGAAACTTGCAGTTTCAAACTCAAATAATAACAAAAAATATTAATCAATCAACTTTATTCGCTCCGTTTATTTAATATCGTTTAGAATCATTTTTGATCTTAAGCCTATTTTTTTTGTTTTAAGTAAGTACCTACAATAAGAACTACATATTAGGAGCCGTTGCTCGCTGTGATGTTTTGGGCATGGCGAATCTGTAAAGTGTAATAAATTTAGAACAAATCCTCACATCTTAGTCATAATAAATACTATACTTAATGCGAAAATGGATTTGCTACGCTTAACTAAAAAAAAACCATTTAAAAAAGTTTGAGATTCACTGTGAAAGGAAAGACCGGCTGATTATAGTCCGAACTTCACCTATTGAAATTTCCGAGGCTAAAGATCGGATCTCTGTTTACAAACGTCTTAGACACGATTGTATAATACTAATCAATGAATTTTACAACGCGCATTGTGATAAAACAGCTAAACTTCAAAAATAAACAAAAATGGCTTACCAAATTGCTCGTAAAAGTCTGAGGTAAAAGATCGGATCATCTCCTTTTTGCACTTTTGGTCCATCCTTCACAAGAACGACGATAACAAACATCTGGGTGGTCGTAGAGTTAGATGCAGGCTAATGGGAGGGGCATAACAAAATTGCGCGTAAGGCGATTTTGCCATAATTTAAAAATATCGCCTAATTACGTAGTTACATGATGTATCCGGACTTACTACTTGTCCGATCTTACCAGAAGGCACCTTATTGATGATTCCGACGATTTTTTACGAAACATTATAATATAACTTCACTTTGTTGAACCAATCGCATAAGCACATTAATGATAAGTAAAAGATATGAACTGAAGAACATATCTATAAAAGCAGATGTTATAAAATCACACCGGTCAGTAACATCTGCATTCTTGAATGCGTCCCAAAACCCGGCCGCGGGAAGCTGTTATCAATTTCCTATGCAACAAGTGGGTGATCATTCTGAATCAGCTTCTGCAACCTAGCTCTAAGCATAAATATTTTTACATTATCCTGTGAAAAAGAAAAGTTTATTTCCTAATCTTGATTATAAAATTATATTGCTTCAGGAGGCAAACTTTACTGTGTAGTTCTGGGAAATTGCTGAGATTGGGTTTATCTAGCAAGTAAACTATCTATTCTACTTATTCAAGGCTACGTTGTAATGGCTAGAAGATTTTGAGATGGGGCTTGCAATATCACTCAAATTGGCATCTCAGCAACGTCCAACGTCAAAGATAGACAATAACTGCCTTAGTTGTGGGTTTCCTCGCAATTTTGCTATTCATTGTTTAAAATTCGTCTTCGTTCATGTCGAAAATCAAAGTAAATAAATAAATAAATAAAATAAATATCCTTGGACATTTCACACGGCGTCATCTAGTCCCAAGCTAAGCAATTTAATGCTTGTGTTATGGTAACCAGATGACTGATAAACTACATAGATACATTTTTTTTTGTAAATACATACATATTATACATAGAAAACACCCAGACACGAAACAAATATTTGCAGATCATGCAAACATTTGTCCCGCAGCGGGGATCGAACCCGCAACCTCTGCGTCTCAGGCGGGCTTTCGCCCACTGCGCCACAGAGGTCGTCAAATTAGTAGATGCATTATTTTGTCTAGTTTAGTACAAGTAATCATAATTATTAATTTCCATACAAAATCCATTGCTTTCATTTCATATCTGTCATGTTTTATTTCACTGCATATTTTCATTCTTAGTACGTTCCCAACGTAATCCCTTCATTTCGTGTTAGCAAATTTCTTCGAAGTTTGCGTGTTTATTTTGTATGTAAGTTGTTTTGCGTGTTTTAGTTCAAACGAAAATAATCAAGCAACTTTAGCTTTGTTTGGGCTTGCGTCACTTGCGTAACTTCGACTATTTCGAATTAAATTTATGACGTTCAATGTGTGTTATAATTTTCATAGCAATTTTTCTAATCTTGGTTGTGTTTTCCTAACCTAAGGTTACTTCCAAAAAATCGATTAGTGATAGAGATTGCAGCAATTACTTTATAATAGTTTTTTGCTACAGTTTTAGATCTACAGTTCTGTTTTTATCGAATGTTTAGTGTATTTCCACGACCAGATTTGGTGGTTTTTAATTATTAAAATAAATTACAGTTTGGAGCTTCACCTAAACCGTGTATAATAGGCTCGCATCTTCCTCGAAGAATAATGATTATAAAATGAAAAAAGCCTGCGGCGTCTTAAATTATTTTAATTGGTTTCGGTAGCGCTTTGGATCGAGTTCTTAATACACAAACACGCGTTTACTAAAGATACTATTTATGACAAAATATCAATAAAATCAAATTAATTAAGATTTGAATATATTCTTAATCATTCTCCATGCCCCTTTTATATGACAATTAATCATGTTTTGCACACATTAAGTAAATTAAATGATAAAATAATAATTAATATTAATACCATCATCAATTAAGTTTGTGCATAAATTACTCAAGAAACTCAACAGCAGAAAATGTTATATAAATAGGTAGTCATTTTGCAGTCTGATTTATTTAAGTACATTTGATTTATAACTGCTTTTGGATCACCCGCTTACCTCGAGATGATGTCCAAAAGCAAGACTCAGTTTGTTCTCGACGAAACTTTGCCACCCGCGACAGCCGAGAGAAATGTCCAACAAGCAAAAACAATTAACAAATTGATAAGCTCAAAACAATTTTCAATTAACTCCGCCGGGAGTGTTCGCCGTTTACAAATAACTACCATTTATCAGAAATGCCTATGCAGTTTTTAACGTCTGGCGGTCAGGGCTGCCTCCCGTTTTAAATTAAAACTTTTTTGTATTCTATATTAATCGGTGTCATTATATCATTCCAGAACGGAAGCGGGGACGGCAAACGTACACGCGGTACCAGACGCTCGAGCTGGAGAAGGAGTTCCACTTCAACCGGTACCTGACGCGGAGACGAAGGATCGAGATCGCGCACGCGCTCTGTCTAACCGAGAGACAGATCAAGATCTGGTTCCAGAACCGCCGCATGAAGTGGAAGAAGGAGAACAAGACCAAAGGCGAGCCCGGCTCCGGCGACGAGCCGGACAACATGAGTCCACCGACCTCGCCACAATAAAGCCCCTAGATTTAGTACCCGCGTTCGAAACCACGGACCTACTGTTCCAGAATGATCGATCGCTTTCTTTCTCGGTTCGTAGTCGATGTTGAATTTTACGTTCGATTTGATCAGAAAATCTGGAACAATACGTTCGAAGGCTGAAGTTACTAGAACAGTTTAATTTGTATAAATTGTATGTTGGACTTTTCATGATAATATTACATTATAAACTAATACGTAACCTAGTGATTTCGAGAGTAATGATAGTGTGATGAAGAGATTTTTACAGTTGTTAAGTATAAATTAATTTATAGAAACAATCTCAATACCAATAATTACCAAAAAGCAGTTATGTATAATTAGAAAACTGCGTCGATGTTTATGTGATTCATAGAAGATTCAATTTTGTCTGACAAATTAATAATCCATTACATTGAAAACTGTTTCGGTATTTAGACTCTCGACAAAGTGCTTGATGTAATTTATTTGTAAAAATATTTATTTTTTTAATGGAAATTCTAGATGGTGAACTAATTTAATTTTGGAACTATTCAATTGACGTCCACTGTTAAGATTTTGATTAGAAACCAGTGTCAAGCACAGTTAAAAAAAAATCAAAATTTCATTTATAATTTTAAATCACAAAACCATAAGGACCTCTTATAATTAACCATTGATAAGAAGGCAATTAGTATCCATAATATTGTTATTATTTAATATATTTGATGTTTTATTTTAAATTAAGCTATTTTTACTATTCTGTAAATACCTACACTATGATAATTTAAGACTTTGTAATGTACAATTGTTTTAGTGTGAATAATTCAACTGAGATTAATTTGATAAGCAAAGATTTTGTGTTTAAAATATTGCATAATGAGTGTTTTTTTGCAATTTTTCTTCTGGTTTTGTATAAAATCTACGGATTTCGTAGCGTGGATAGGCCAGTTACAAGTGCAATGTATACGATTTTGACGACACATATACGTAAATGAATACTGATAATAATCGTAATAGGGAATCTATTATTATTGTAAAATGTTACGAGGAAGAAGCTTATAATTTAGAAAATTATCGGGTTCGTATATCTACTTTTATAACTTCTTATTAATTGGATGTGTGCCATTCAATGGAGAATACGAAATTAAAAGACATTTTGAACTTAAAGTGTTAAAACTATTGTTATTATACTGTAATGAAACAAATGTTACCTTCAATCTTGTAAATTCAGAGGAATTCAAAATCTAATTTTCCATTACTGAGCCTTAGTGGGATGTAGGTACGTATCAAGTACACAGTATACCAAAGTTAGGAGATAAACTGGTTGTTCTATGTTTGTTTTAGATGGAATCTTTGTGAGCTATAGATGAGTTATTGTGATCTACAATAGTAAAAATATTAAAATCTTACCTTCTTTGTCTATCAATTTTAGAAGAACGCAATCTGTGATGATCTCTCTTTCATTATCTGTTTTTTTAACATCTAAATCTATCCGTTTGTTTAATAATTTGTTACTTAATTTAAACCAAATAAACGTTATAGCAGAATATTCATTGTATTTTAGTAGTTTGAAATGATCACAGTCACTCATCTCAACAGCACGGCTAATATAAGTATGTATCAACAAACCTTCATAAAACGTATTTTTATAAAACCATTGTATAAGGAAACCGATATACGTAAATATCGATCATTGATATATTTACTCGTAACGCGATAAATTAAATTAAAAAAAAATTGGAGTACATCCAAAAGAATGAATTCAGGAAACACGTTATACGTTTTCATAATAGTGTAAACTATATGTAAATTATTATTTTTCTTAATAATAGTTATATAGATTGTAACTAGTGAATGTTTTTCTTTTAGAACTCAATGAGCCGGTTTCATGTTTATAAAAAGGAAAATGGGCTAGGGTTAATACTGATTAGTTTGCGAGGCCGAATCACCAGGTTTGCCCAAAATGCCTCGGTTTTATATTATATTTTTTGTGCTGTGTTCGTTAAGTAAAATGTAAATTGTAATAATTGTATATTGTCGATATATTCAATTTATTTATTGATTCGCTTGATTAGGTTCGCTTTTATCTATCTCTTATAATTTGGTGATGTTCTCGATGCTGTCTGGCTGGGATGCATTTTTGTTGACATTATTTTTAGAGTTTGCTCAAGTATCTCATTTTTGTGTTGTAAATTTATTTCTTTAGCAGTAAGAATTGTCTTGTCATTGTGTTGTGTATCTTTGGCATTCAATATTTGTTTCGAGTTTGACGTATCATCATTCATTTCTCATGAATCGTTGGTTGCATCTATCCTAGTACCTATTCCAAGTGCAATTGCTTTTGACAATTTAAAATCCTCGCCAGATAGAAACCTTTGTCGGTTTTGATTTGTAAAATTTTAATTGAGTAAATTAGGTTTAAAACACTAAATTAAGTTCGATTTATTGGGTCTTATAGAACTATTCTGAAACTTGAAAATTAGGTGAGTATAGAAAAATATGGGAACCTAATTTGAACGATTTTATTTACCATTATGTCCTATCGATTCTTTACGACGTAACTAGTAACTTAATAAGGTTAGGCGAGACGATATTGTCATAAATACCTATATAAATACATGAAATTAATAAAGCATAATGATTGTACTTTATGATTTTTATTGTACTGGCCCTATGAAGCTTTCCTAAATTACAATAGAATAGCATATGTTTGAAACTTCATAAGCCTACTGAATTTAAGAATAATTAATGTGTATATTACTTATTGGACTAAGTATTTTAAGCGCTTAGAACATTTTGCCTTATATTAAGAATATGCATTAGGTAAAAGCACCTTGTTAAGATCCCGTTCACAAGCGTCTTGAAACTAAACATTTTTCTATGAGGAAAACTAGAAAAAGCTGCCATTATTTTTCACGTCTGCCAGCTGTTCTTAATGTAACAACATCCATCTCTTTTTCTACTCCATACCTAGAAAACAAAAGGCTTTCAGATCGTGCTTCTAGATATCGCTATTATGCCTCTCCCTAACGACTAAATAATGATTCGCGTGATACAACCTCCGTTCCTTCCGTGTCAGTCACGACTGATTGGTTGCCCCACCCGCGGCACAAATCTCCAAATTACTTTTTTTCCAAGAATGTTATATACAAATTTCTAGGTGTGTATCACTAATGAGTTTTTAATAATCCCTTCGCATCCAATGAGCGAAGGCAAATCGCATGGACTAATGCGTTTTTGACAAGTTCAAAATTGAGGCAATTATGGTTTTGCTGGTTTTTAAATGACACCACATTTGTTGGCGGAAGCTATATCATTATGATTATTGTATAATAGTGTGTATAAGGTCAGATATGTGACATTGGCTTTGCGCAACTATTTTTGTCTATAGAGGATGTAAACAATCCAATCTCTATCAATTTCTCGACCGATCAATCTTGGGCTCGTGTCGTTTATCTTTTGATAGAGTTCTGGTACTGGTCAGTAGGTCTCTTTAAACTGGTTTGTCTTTCGTCTCAACCTTAGACGATAAATGTTATTTATGAGCTTCGTCAATGTGCCATTGCACTTGATACTGATTGGGTTCACGGTCGCGCCATATGATTTGTACCTACTTGTACTCGTATGTTAGTAACAATTGCATCAAACAAAGTCATTTCTCAATTTATTTAACATTGTAATACAGTTTTAGGACAAATTCAGCTTGTTGCTACCTATTGAATTTAACAATATCAAAATTATTTTATGTTTATAGTTAGGTACTATAATTGAATAGAAATCAATAGGTAGGTACTGTAGAGTCTGATTAGCTGATTATGGGGTTTACATAAAAAAATATAAAGTTCCAATAAGGTTTTTGGGTATCCATTTGTCATAGAAGAATGTAATGATAATGTTATTTTCCAACTAGTAATACAAAACAGCTTAAGGTATCCAAAAACTTATTTGATATTAACAATTTTTAACATGTTTTTTATAAACATTAATTAACGTATTCTACGAATACAATTGCACTAGAACCTTGTCGAAATAAGAATGAGTAGAGGAAGGGGTGGTAATTTGGAACCCCACTTTATTTTAGGTATTTGAAGAAAATAATTAATGTGTATTCAATGAGTGTGAAAATACATAATTTTACCCTAAACCGTTAGGTAGGTACTTGTACGATTATTTATTTAGTGTCTTTACTGATAAATCTAATTACAGTTAATACCAATGTCGTAATAATTTAAAAACCGGTTGTACACGTAAAACCTTACCGTTCCAAGATAAAGACATAAATCACCAACGATTTTTCACTTACGACCTTGTCTCATAACGTTCAATTTTATTGACTGCAATAAACCAAAGCAATGGTTAAATCAACGCCGCAGTATCGATATAAACACCTCGTAAATATTCTCTATCCTTTTCACACTTGTAAAACTTGTTGTACGTGCGAACGGGAGGGTAGAGTTGCCTCTTCATTTAGCTGGTATTGAAAATAGTTTATGATAGCTAAGTCAGTGGTTCACCGCTACTCGATTATCAACTTTATTGTACGGAATCTGGGGTCAATTTGCCGTGGAGTGAGAAATTTATAGCTTTTAAATGGGTCCTTAAATCGCAATAACGATTTGTTTATAGATTCTCATGTAATGTCGGCGTTCCTTTGTAGGAATCAATTTAATTTATCACGTTAGATAAGTTATTGTGTGTTATTATTGTGATTTTATTACTAGTTATGGCAAATTAATGTGACTAAGATTTTGTATCCCTAATATGAATTATGATGCCTTGATTTATCACTTCTGATACTAATGTAAGTACTTACATAACTGTACCTACTATTTTATTTTATTTTAATCTATGAGTAGATAGGTACCTACTGATAATTTAAAAGAGTACCTTACATACCTTATATGTCTTATAAAATGAAATTGCCACTGACGTTACAACTTAAAAATGACAAGTAGATAGTCCTAAAAAAATTACAGATTGTATTATTTGATACAATTATTTAAAAAAAATATTAAGATTTATCTAAAAGCATGTTATTATTTACCTACCAACAGGCGTTATCATCACCTATGTGCTATCTATTGTCTATTACAGACTATCATTTATTTTCCAAACGAAATGAAACAATTCTGTATCCAAAAAAGAGGCTTCGAAATTCAAAATTGGCGCGCAAACCGCCACCATTTTGTTTTGGGCGGTGCTCCCCGCGCGTCCGCCTCTCGCCTCCCACGCAACCACTCGGACGCAGCCCAACTCATTTGTTATAGTATACAGTACAACGCGAAAGTTGACGCAAAAAGATTTAGCTGATGATTTTTCTAGTCTTGGAAAATAAATAAATGAAAACTTGATATTTTTGGTAAAATGGTAGAAATGTTGTTGGAATGTAAAATTTTATGAAAACTTTTGGAATGGCTATATTTATGGCGAAATCAGGGTTAAAAAAGTTGTTTTTGATGATTCAAAATGTTTTTATGTCCTACACTTTTAGAGTCAAGTTGCTTTACGAATTACTGTGTCAGCTTTTATGTGTAGCATAAGTAGTTTTTTTAGAAGCAGAAAGGTGATTGGTTATTTTCAATCATTAGAAATTTTTTACAATAGATACTACTATTTTTCATTACTATAGGTAGGTACCTAATCGTATAACCTTTGTCTCTAATATCATTACAAAAAAAAATAAGAGATTAATATTTATTAAGAAAAATAGAGACCCAGTGACAGAACACTAAGTATTTATAAAAACAAATTTTCTACTAATATTAAATTTTAAACTACATCAATATTACCACCACTCGTCGACGGAGAAACTTGTTGCCACTGGATACTCAGCAGGCGTTGATTTGAAGATGGCACCGTTTGAACGGCAACCGTCCTACTTCCATATAAGGTAAGTTATATATGTCTATCTTATTCAATCAATCTGTCTCTCACTTCTACTTCAAACACAACAGTATCGTATAGGGAGCTGTTGCGTCACGTAAAAGGTCCTAGGGGTAGGTATAGAAACCTATAGTTGTAGATATGAAAAGTAAGATATCTGCAGATGGCTTGGTTTTGAATTTTTTAGATGAAGGTAAAGAAAAGGTTACGCCTGTTGTACCAACGTGATAATACTAAAGTTTTCAAAAGCTCTAGAATAGAATAGAATAGAATAGAATCATTTATTGAAAAAGAAGAACATCAACTGTTATTAAACTTAATTAATAATGTTAGTGTAACATCTGGTTCTCGTCATGTATTTAAGTTTACAATTTTGTGGTATGTATAATTGCATTGAATAGGAGGGCAATTAGGTCGGTAGGTAGGTACAACAGTTATAACATGGCTTAATATTAATAGTTAGGTATACATAATATCATTGGTCAGAGAGGTGCTAAGATGCACTCAAAAAATTTTGCTGTAAAAAGGCTTGTCATTAAAATTATAAATAATAAATTAATTAAACTGTAAAATAAAGGTAAAAAATAAGGAAATTTATAATAATTAGAGGTATTCTTAATAACTCAATACATTCATTGAAATGATACAAATATTTACTTGGATACATTGATCATCTCAATCTAGACGTGAAGGTACTTTTATAAAGATTAAGCTTTTACCCGCAGCTTCACTCGCGTGGTACCAACCACGATAACAAGTAGTATATTTGTTATTCCGGGTCATAAACTATGTACCTATATGTATTCCAGGTTTCAGCCAAATCCATTCAGTTATTTTTGCGTGAAAGAGTAGGTAGGTACTTTTTTGTAAAATTTAAGCAGAATCATAGCATCTTTTCAAAAGCTTGTCCAAATAAAAGTCAGTTAAAGACACAAGCAATACTAACAAGTTTCCTTACAATTGTACCGCCACCTTTAAGTTTAACTTCAAGACTCTTACCATCAATGATTATGACAGCATAAGAGTGTTCATATGCTGCAGTTCATATACCTATCAGTAATTATCACCTACACTAATTAGTGTCCTGTAGATAACCAATTTGCTACTACACTATTACATTTTACCTTGTATCTGATTATCGTTTTAATTAACTGCTATTTTTAGTTTAAACATCAACATTTTTGTACATGGGTGAAGCTATAAGTGTTGATATAAATTGCTCTGAAAAATGTGTTATAATTACATCTTTATGACAAAAAACTGTCTATCTGTAATATGTTTGTATGAAAATAATACTTACCTTACTCCTTAATCATGTTATTGTGAGCAACACTGAACATGTTCAGTTTTAGTCTAAGCACGCAACACTCAACATGTCATGCAACATGACGGACAATATGACGGTATTTTTTTACGTGTAAAATATCTGTAAAAAAAATATTTATTTTTTATTTAAGAAGACTATTTTTTCAGTAATTCAAGATATTTTCAAATCTAGAAAAGATAACAAATAATATTTTTTTAAGTTTTTATAACTTTTCATCAACGCACCAAGCAACTGGCAATACTTAGTACACAAGGTGTTATCTTGATAAGTGTGATTATAACACGAATCCAACGTTTATAACATCATCAAGTGCATGATAATTTGTTAGAACCATCTCAACTCAAGTAGTATTATTAGGTTCATGATGGTTTAAGAATTGCCTCAGGTTTGCATTTTCTCGTTTTTCTGTCTTTAAATACGTTAATTTACGTACAATAAAATTGGAGTAAATAAATGTACGTCTTCTACTTTATAAAAACATAATTGTTTAATTTATCTCTCGTATGATATTGCATTATGTTATATAAAAAAGACACAAACATAATTATATTTAATCATATTTATTTTGAAGAAGGATCAGAATGCATTCGTTCTGTAGTGAAAATGATGTACTGAAATGAACAAAATAAGTATGTCTAGGTTTTTAAATAACGGCTTCACTAGAATTGAAAGTGCCTACTTAAGTTAAAAATAGATTTCGATTTAGAATGTAAAAAAAGCGTACCTACTGTAGGTATACGCTTTTGTACCTGGATGTGAGTGAGAGTGAGTGTTACACTGGAAATAAACATTCTCCTATTCTTATACCTATTAAGAGATGGTTGAATGATCCGAATGGTCTCCCAAAGAACATTCAATTAAATGCTTCAATTTATAGTCAACATACAACTAATTAAAGGTTTCTTAATTAACAAGCGTTTTAATGACACTCATATTGAGGTGTTATATATTTATCACTTGGCTAATGTCACTTCCACCTGGGCCACAGATTAATATATATTTAGTACAAGGATTAAATTTGTTTGAAACACTGCCAAGTGTTTGAGTTGAGGAAAGTCGATCCACCAATACTGAACTTCTTAGCCAAGTTTATTTTATTTTTAATTTGAATATTCAAATAAAAAATTAAACAATTTATTATTGTTTGCCATAACTGATGCATAAATTTTTGTTGAAAATACCTAAATAGTTTTCGATTAAAACTGAATCATGCAATACTTACCAATGTATGTTCGTTCCAAAAATTTACTTTATACATTTTTGATTGAAAATTCTCCCCTTTCCTCTTAGGTGCCGCTTGTAATGAAGCAATGCGTCTTTATCAAAGAGTGGGGAAAACAAATTAAGGATAAATACAATCTTACCACAATATTATCTAATTATCTCCTTAGCTAATGTTATAGTTGGTATATTTATAGCTGTACTTTTCAAATAATAAAATCGTTCGGATTCCGTCGGCTAGTCCTACACCCGTCGGTAAAAGAAAGAAATAGTGGCATATGCAACTATAAAACATTACAATAATGACCCAAAATAGCAACAAATGTAGTATAGATTTCATTTTCTAAACTTTTTTAGAATACCTTCTTATCATGTCAATAAGTAATTGTTTTAATATGTAAAAACTCTTTTATTTTAAAATTTAATTATCCTGTTTACTCATTATTATCATAAAAATAAGGGTTTGCTTCATGGTTGCTTTAACTTCTTTGTTTCCTTAGTATTTGTGAAGCTGCTTTATATTTATTTAAACAATACGTGACAAATTCTGACAGATGATTCTTGCTGGGTGAAGGTCGGCTATGCTGATGCAAAACAGAGTCACGATTCTCTAATGTCATTTGTGTTGCGCAAACGCACTTTCTAATGTAGACTGAAACTTGGCCGTGAAGAATTTATAATGCCTAACTTACTAACAAGCTTGCGCCCGCGGCTCCGCTGGCGTGGTAAATAACCTAAACCTTAAGTAGCATGTGTTATTCCATGTCATAAACTATGTGCATTCCAAGTTTCAGCCAAATCCGATAAGTACTTTTGCGTGAAAAAGCAACACACATTCACACATCCATACAATTTTTTCCATATAATATTAGTGGAATAATCATGCGCAATGCTGCCTTCTTTTGGGCACGCTTCTATCTGACAGTGGCATGGATCAGTTGAGCATGCACCTATAGATAATTTACAACGATTCTTTGGTGGCTCAACTGGTTTAGCTTCTGTAAATAAATATGTATAATATAGGTAATAATACAAATATAAATACCAAAATGGAAAGGACCAGCCGGTAAAAGAAATGTAGGAAGACCATGTAGACGGTGGACCGATGACATACCTAACCGACATGGCAGGAAATGACTGGATGGATGGAGTTGATGAAGAGTCATGGCAGATGATGGAGGAGGCCTTTACCCACACAGGGATCCATCTCTCGCAATAAATAAGTACTACTAACACATAAACTTAATCTTTAGGCAAAATGTAAATCAGTAAGAGATTTGTAAAAAAAGGCTATTATTATTATTATTATTAAATACCTAAATTCATTCGCTTTTCGTTTTATTCTAAGATGAGTCAAGGAGTACTTCCGGTAGGCTTCAAATACATAACAAATGTAGATCTCCTCGAGCTCATTCCAGCTATGCAGTGTCATGCTGCGAGCAGCGTGGGGTAATTCAATAAAGATAATCCAAGAGATAGCCGGGTCAGACCTGCCTTCTCATTCTACTTCATACGATTCGGCTAACTAAATAAATAGATCATCAAAATATTTGCAACATTTAATCAAATATAAAATCCGAACGAAATATTGTGATAGCCTGTTTATAATAATACTAGTAGGTAAGTACGTAACTATTCTATATTTACCATAAAATAAGTATATCTATCTATAATTTATAAAATTGGTGTCACAAGGTGATTAGGTTCTGAATTGCAAAAAAAAAACATTTATTATTTGGTATCTAAGAATACCTACATACCTAATATTTTAAAACGCCAAATTTTTACCCTTCCACCCCTGTGCTTCCATGTTTTAGGTATCGTATATGGCATAACAACATTTGCGGGTCAGCTAGTAACTAGTACACGTATAAAATGTAATAAGTACCTGCAAGATCACAAAATTACAACTTACGCACTAATACTACTTTTAGATAATATAAATTTTGGCTTTGTTTAGTTTTAAAATCAGCCGAATCATATTGTAGGGTCTCGCTTAAAAAGTGTTAGAAGGTATTCTACACGTAGCGCAATCTATGATATGGTTAAGCACATTTTGCTCTAAATTCTACGCTTTGATTTTGATTAATAGTAAATTCACTGATAAAATTATTTACTGTAATAACAACAGTAAAAATTATGCCCAAAATATTTAATAATTATTATCTATGAGAAGAATAAGAATACATTTCTATTAGGAAATAATATTTGAACTCGTTGAGACTATTATATTACTATTTTATGATTAGTAAGTATGGTTTCAAAACTTGAGTTTAAATATATTTTTTAGAATTTCACAAGCGTATCTTCAACCAATCAAACCATTGATCAAATGAATAGTGTTTCTTATGTAAAGTCAATTTATTCTAAAAAGCTTTTAAGTCAAGGTGGTGTCTAAAGCTTTGAGATAGCAGGAAACCAATCCAATCCCGCTCGATGTGCCACAATAGGAGATAAGTTTTTCGTCTGTCACTTGTTTCCTGACTTTCACTCTGAGCTGGGGGACGGAAAGGTTTTTTGGTACTCTTTGTTCTCGATAATATCCCTTTTAAGTATACCTTCGCTTAATAACTTGACTCGATTTTTTTTTAATAAATGCATTTGAATCTTTAGACTCAAAGTTTGTTCAATGTTTGATTTTGGTCCTGCATTCTTTGCATCATTAATAACGACATTTTTTACATTGTAATAAAATAAAAATGTAGCAGTTTGTCATTTTTTCAAATATTCAATTTTAAAGGCAATGACTTCTTTCTTAATGTAAAGCATGTTTTAATTCTTAATTTTTTTTCAGACGAAGCTCCTCCTACTTTTATTGTTGTCTTCAACGTTCAGTTTATTTTGTATTAACGCTTCAGTCACATTAAATTTTAAGCTAAGGTGAAATTCTCGTACGAGAACCCGTAGTACTATCGGCAATGTACGGAACCAATGACGTGATTCCAGACAAAGGGGCCAGTGTATGATTAATGCCAACTTTCCGTGCACCGCTCTACTGAGAACCCTACTCGTGTAGTTCAATGTAGGTAAAAGGAAACGTCTAAGCTTGTTTCAAGTTAGACTTCGTTCATGACTATCAAGCAGGTAGATAAGGTGCAGATCGACTATTATATTCATTTTGATAGTAAGAGCTTCTCGTGTTAGGCAAACTAATTGACTATGTGACATACAATATGCAAGAAAGACACAATAATTTGTTCATTAGAAACTAGTTTACATGCCCGCGGCTTTGCCCCAGTGGTACCTACCTGTGTAAAAAATAGCCTACTATAATGTTATTCCAGGTCATAAATTATGTATATTTTAAATTTCAGCCAAATTGTATATGTTTAATTTAATATTTGTTTTTTTAAGGTATGTGTGAAACTAGCGCCGTCCTTACAGACTTTTTTTTAATTTCTTATACAGCAATAAATAAAGCATAGGTACTTCATGATATTTACTTTAAGTGACAATCTTACTAATAATCTGAGTTTGTTAAAATGCATTCCAAAAATTACTTTGACCGTTTTCATTTAGTGCAGTTTTTACGTTTTTAGATACATTTTAAAGATCTTACAACTCACTTTTTTCAATATACAATTTTCACTTGCTTATTATTAAATCGGTGGAAGTATTTAGTTTTACTTCGCATGAAATCTATTCCACTGTAAATACAAAATGGGTAGAGAGAATTTAGGCATCGGCTAATGAAATTTGCTGTTCCCAGTACAGGAGAGGGTCATGATAAACGGTGTGAAATGGCCGGGAAGAAGTTTAATCGTCTTACTGGATTTGAGTTTGCATAGTGAATTAATTTGTCAGATTTCATATAAGCACGTCTTGATTTCCATTTTATTAATGTTCAGACGTGAAATGATTGAATATGATTCATGGTAGAATATTCTTAGAAGTGTAAATATTCGGGAAAATAATATTGATGTAGAGTTGTAGATATTTACACACAATTTTATAGTGAAACTTTTTTCAACTTTCTGCCTTTGCAGAAAATATTTTTTTATGCAATAATTTATTTATTATTAAAAAAAACTGTTAATTCAGATAATATATTGCTTAATGGTCAATGTTTATCCACAACTAGGTATATAAATAATCAACATCTTGATTAAAAGAACTATGATTTTTTATCGAATTTAAAAGCTTATAACCCACGTGTGATATTAGGTATCTCACAAAAGTTTGAATATTATTTTTCTGTTTTGGATAATTGCTTTTAAAATACAATACTTTCTGATTATGCTTTGACTGATCAGCAAGCGGATGAACCAATGAGATCATGATTTATATGAACGCACATAATTGTCAATTACTTAAACGGCTTCTTGAGGAGATAAGGGCGTTATTGGATGATGACAATCAGGTTAGATGTTTTGCAGTGTATTTATAGTTTCACTGTCACATTTAACGTCTTCTTAGATGAGATAGAAAAGCAGCTAAAACAAAGGTCCATTGAAACCATTTGTGGAAACAGTATTTATAACCTTCTATTAAACAAATCAGTTTGTCTTGTTGATTGTAACCAAAATCCCATAATTATCAACAAGTTTTGATAAGAATGGTAGGTTTGATAGCTGTCATTTTGCACAAGATATGACCATAAAACACACGTTTGTACTATTGTTATGCTAAGATTTAAATATACATTTTAAATCTTAGCATCAACCTCTAAACCAAACAGTAATCTTCAATCCATTATATTCAACCATAACTATGTATATTTAAAACAAACAAAAATAACAAGATCCCTCATATCACGAGAGCTTTTGAAAGCTCTGAGATACGGATCATATTTTGGGGGTCTGGTTACGCTAGTCGTATGATTTCGCCTTGAGGTGAGCGGTGGTATTGTTGTTCTTATTGATTAATACCACAGTTTATCTACCGATTGACAACAATGGTGCCCGAATATGCCTACGTAGAGGATTATTCTAAGCTGGTTTACAGGGTGTTTGTACTGAAATCAATTTCCGATCATAATTTGTGGGCACGGACTGGTAAAAAAGACAAATAATTATACTCGTACATTATACAAAATCACTTATTTAGCTACCTATGATTTTACATTGGACCTCTTTAGGTCCTTCGTCTTTTATTGAGGTTTCTTTGCAAGCAATACCGTGATATTGGTCTCGAAAGAAATCTTAAAACCTGTACATTTCTTATAAAATGTTGAAGAGGCGTGTTGGTCGAATATTTTATCATCTCGAATTTCGGTGCAAAGGTCGTGTATTCGAATCAAAACATTTGTCATCACTGATTATTTTTGATAAGTGTTTAAATCTTTATTCTAAAATATAAAAAATCTACCAATATTTTTATGTTTCAAATTAGCAGTCTTTCTCTGAAAATTCAATGAAAAACATCGAAAATCTGTGTTGGAACACAGGATCCCAAAAGTTATGAAGCAGATTATAATATAGTAAGTTTTGAAAAACATAGGTACTGAATACTATTTTAATGATAGACATAAATAATGATAGTAATAATAATTTAAAGAAAATAAAACTGCATTATTTATAATTTTTTAGACCTTTATTATGTTCTTACTATAAAAATAATGTTACAATTATTTCACTGTAAAAAAAGTGTTAAGCAAAGCAAAACAAGGACACGCTGTATATCTTACTAACAGCTGTCACTGACATCTGCCAGTCACGCTTTGACAAATGACAGTTGAATCTTTGTCCCATTATATGCAAATGTTCTCCCTCATGTACCTACATTTCCCAGATTAAATGTATTGATTGATATAAATTATATTCAAAGAAGACATCGGTATGTGCCTGATGGAGTTACAGATTCGAAAATTATCATGAGAAAAAGTTTTTGTGAAAATTATGTATGAATTTGTACAATAGAATCAATCGTGTTTCTAGCAAAGTATTTCTTTTATTTTATGAGTCAAAGTTGTGGTTAAGCACAAATTATTGTTGTTGTAAATAATTTCTGGATATCAGTGGTTCTTTGCTGCTTGAAAATTTACAGCCAGAGATTTTACTTTTTATACTTTTGGAAATAAAATTCAACAATTGTAAATCAATATACAATCTGGATGATTCACATACTATTTTTATATTCCCAGGAAACGCTACCTAAGTAACCAATCAAATTCTTTTATCTTGTAATACTCATACTAACCCTAAATAATAATACCACAATATAGGATATAGGTCACGTCAAGTAAAAAGAACTCTGAGGGGAAGTGACGGGAAGTATGTTTGCGCATGGGTTGGGTACACTTGCGTATAAAAGTATTATTTTTGACTAGCCTATTGTATTATTTTTAACTAGCATTTCGCTTGCAAACAGTCGCATTAAAAATAGAGCTATCATCATATCGACTAGATAATCATTTTTACAATAATCGTCATCTTCTCTAAATTACATCAACTGCATTTAACAGCCTTCCTCAAATATTATGTCATTAATTATTTTTCTAAAACCATTTCGTAATCAAAAACTTTTGTATGCGATGTTATTCAGACCTATAAGCTTGACGTCTAGGGTTATTTTTACGTGACGTGACCTTTAGGTAAGTTTGAAAAGTTGTAGTAAGGAGTTTCATCGCTTGATTTCAGCAACCCATGAAACTGACACGTAACATGTGGCCCCACGCGTGTTTCATCTCTCAGGGCGGTGACACTGCGAAGAGAAACAAACAATATGCATGTGCAATTCTCATTTATCAGTAAGCAGGTACTGCTACAGCTACATATTACACACCTCGCATGAGTAAAATATACACATAAAGTGTAATATTTTATATAAATCATAGATGGTAACAATCACAGTAATAGTCAATGAAAGTGTGTTTTGGGATATTTAAACTTTTTACAGTCACAGGTTTTAATTATATGCCACCAAAAGTTCATATCAAAACCTTAAGACAAAAATACTCTAGGTATGATTTTATGCTTAACCAACGTCTGAATGATTATGATTATTAAGTTTTCTTATCTACTCATAAATTCACACGTTATTTTACGTTAATGTCTTTAATATGGTGATTCTTTTTCTTGCTCGGTATAATCTTGGCAGAGTGGTTGTGGTCAGTGTATTCTTCTTTTGTGGTACATTTGACAGCGCGTTTCCACCCTTTCCTGACCTGAACTACCTTGCTTATACACTCATATAAGGGAACGCCCATCACTGCCTTTCTCTGGTCTGTCCACCTCATGGGTAACCTTGTCTGGGGATCATCATCAGTAAAAGCTCAAATGATAGCCCACTGATGGCTATAAGGCTCCTTTCTCAAACGCCACTCTAATCAGCCCTGTGCCGTTCGCATCCATGCCTTTCCCTCTATGACCTCTATATTGTCCACCCACCAGGCTGATGGTCTTGCTGCCCTTGCTTCTATAGCTCCCTCTTGGCCACCACTTGCGGTCACGGCCTTACACCACCTGCCTTCACCAAATCTGGCCAAGTGTCCAAGTGCCAAGTGTATATCTGGTAAAGTAAGTTACTTATATCTGGTGATACAAACAGTAATTTCCATGTTTGTAAGCAAATTCGAACCTTAATATAACTAGGTATGTTTTTGAAAACGTGCAGACGAGCTTTCAGCAACCCATGAAGCTGACAGGTAACACGTGGACGCATGTTTCATCTCTCAGGGCGGTGACACTGCGAAGACAAACAAACGTGATTAATGTGTAATACCGATAAAGTTCGTAAGGGGAGAATTATGTGTTCGATCGAGTGGTGTGGTTGTTGGAGGACGAGAAATTGAGAATAATAATAATAAACTGCAGAAGTGCTTGTACAAAAGAAATAATTTGTTTAAATGATGTTGTTTGTATTAGAGTCAAACATTTTGATACAAAAAATGACAGCAAAAAATAGCTTCATCATTAGTATCAGTTGAAAATGTAACTACGATAATATTTTAACAATTTGGATCAGTAAACGTTTTTAAATATTCAATACTAACTAATATTGATAGCAGAACCGAAAAAATAGTTAATAAGTAAAGCGATATCTACATTAAGATACATCTTAAATGTAAAAGTGCCAGAACCATCTATCAACCTAATAGAGTTGTCCAAAAACCTTCTCTATCAAGGAAATGGAGAAACTAATGATTACGAGATAATGCGTAAGAAATGGACGAAAGGAACGAACACTTTCCTGCGTCTGAAAAAGCGAAAAAAGGTTCCGTGATGGAGAGACGAAAAAAAGACCGAATTTCGTCTCAAGAGAGTAAGACTGCAGAACCTGAATATCCGAACTTGCCATAGATAAACGCAACAAGTTACCATCAGATTAAAACGACTTTCGACTTATCACCAATGGAGGATAGAGACTAGTTTTCTGTGATAGAGATTAAGCTTAAGATCTTTTTAAAGTAATTTGTAAAAACGAGATATCCGTGACTAGTCAGACAAGGACAGGAACAGAAAAAGAGCGAGATAAAAATATGGCATTTTGATTAATACACAGACATTGCTCAACGCGGGCCGTGTACCATTGCTAAGTAATGACCACTCCATAAAGACATGGTTAAGGTTAAAACAAAATTACTTTATCAACGCCTTGTTTTTAATAAATATCCTGTTTCAGGAAATATTATTGTTATTTCCAATACAAGAAATTGAGATGTTAAAGAGATGTTAAGATGCAACCGCTTTATTGATAGCTACACAAATGATGTATTATTAAGATCGTATATTTTGTTAGGAACTTTTGTTTTATCTTTTATAATAAGAGTATTATTGCTGTAATTAATATAAAGATTGTGAATAGATATACTTAATTGAAATTTGATATTCTATTTAATGTTCTTTTCATTTTGAAATATGATTTGATATTAACAGTTTATTAACACGTTATTTTACACGTCGTAAATTAAGAATAATCGATATTATAGCATCAAAAACCGGTAACGTACTTACAAAAGCAAAAAATCTTGACTTTCGAAAACGTATATTAAAATGCAATAAAAAACAGCTTAATATACTAAAGTGGGAAGAAAAAATGGCTCTATGTAAATGCGCTATGACATTCTCATTGGATAAAAAGGGTTAAGACAGCTGTCAGATAGAGTCTCGACCAAAGGAATGAGTAATACCTTGAGATAATCTCTGACAGATCCGTCTTATAAAAAGCCGACATTTTGACGTGGATAAATAAGAATAACATAGTTATTTATCAAAGGGTTTTCGGTTCCTGTTTAATTACTTGGATTCTCACAATGTGCTCTTTTTGCATTTGATTTGATTCGATTGAGATTGGTGAGGCTTTTTTGTTTGTTTCGTTTTTTTTGCATTTCAATTAAAGATGAATTTACTTTATTATTGACTTTAATAAAGTTTTAGATTTTTATGAGAGTTTTATTACAGATACATTATTATTATTTAGTGCTTTTTTTTATTAGTATTTAGTTATTATTTAGTGAGAGGTGCTTGAATCATCGATTATTTAAACAAGATTAGGTTTTTACATTTGAGATCTAATCGTGTGTGTCCGACACGATAACCTTGTTTGAAACTTTTTACTTATTTGAAACTTTTCACAATGTTTTGATTTATAGACACAATGTTTTGATTTAAGTCATACGATGATTTCTTCATGATCATGACATTTGCTTACACTAAGTACTTTCTAATGTTTTTAAGACGGCTGAAACCAAAAACAATCAGACGGGTCAATGTCAAAAACCCCTTAGGATATAGAAATTTAAGAGCTCAAGATTTTCTTAAAGTTATTAAATAGGTCCTTAATCAAACATGGTGCTCCTATATCTGTATGAAATCGCAACTGATTTCCGTATAACGTCTTAAAATACCTCAGTCATACACCTTAAGTCATCAAAGTGGAATCACAGTCCGTTGCTGGCTCCCGCAGGCAAATGACATGGAATTAGTTGGTAATGGCGCGACCATTCTACCTAACGGCCGGTGGCTGGACATATACAATTGATTATAGAACCCTTCTGTATGTTTAAGGAATTTGTGTTTCAAGTGAATGCATAATGCTGTCTTGAATTTAATATTGCAAATTATTATTATTTAATTAATAGTTGAATGGCATTCACGAATGGAGGCCTATGCCCAGCAGTGGGTTAAAAGTGGCTGATGATGATGATGATGAATTAATAGTAACGAACAAAATAAATATAGATTCAGAGAGCCAATTATAGGTTTTCACGAGTATAATAGAATAAGTAGAATAGATTATGTATTTATAGATAGAAAAACACCCAGATCCGGAATCTTTCCGGAATCTCCAGAACAAACCGACAAACATTTGTCCCGCACCGGGGATCGAACCCGCAAGCTTCTGCGTCTCAGGCGGACAATTACCAAATCATTTTTTGACTTTGACTTTCGAAAAATATTTCTCAATGTAATATTTATGGTAGGCATTTAGTATTTACACATAGAAATTAAACAATTGTACGGTAAATAAGGAAGGAAAAGTCTTCGTATTAAAGTGTTTTAGTAATGATATCACAATTCATTTTCAAACACATTGCAAGAAAAAGACAAAGATTCACTGAAAACTGCAAAACTAATTTTTTTTATCAAAAGCTTTATTCGCAAATTGAATAAAATGTTTTCATTACTCTAAAACAATTGTTCAAACCTTGACCTAACATTGACATTTGTTACATAATCTCATCCACCCGCACGCAAATGGACGGGATTATCCAGTAATGGCGAGACTATTCCAACTAAATGTGTCGGAGATATACTTGGAGTGCCAAGCCATCAATTGTTTTGCTTCTGTCCTGAGTTTGTAGTTCTATGATTTTATTACAGCGTTAGAACTTCTCTTTGACGTTATACTTGTCACTTGGTCTCAAATCATAAGAATCAAAAAATTTATCTAAGTAGTCAGTGTGTCTCGACGGTACCAAGACTTCATCTTGGTACCGTCGAGACACACTGACTGATTCTAAAGATGAATTGAAAATTTTAAACATTATCTGGTAGGTATCTAAATCGACGATATTTTTACGTGAGTAGGTATACCTACTCTAGAACATAATGAAAAGTTTTGAAAGTGAAATTGTTATTGTTTTAAGTTTTGATAAAACAGATTGTATGTATCGGTATATAAAATAAAGTATATCGTGTTTTTGCTTGCATACGCAACTCAAAAAACATTACCAATCGATCTCACTGTCGAAAAAATGCGTAGCATGTTTTCCTTTCGATTTCGCTAAGATAAACTATAAAACAAAAAAGGAACAGATCCTGAGGGGCACGCCTCTATCAATCACTTTCAATATTTGCCATTGGCCATAATCTGTGTTCCCAACTCAGAGGGACACACTATGGGACAAATATCGACTCTCACGGAAATTATATTGATATTCAATACACAATAAATGGGAGCTGTCAAAAACTTGCTGTTCGCTCCTACGGTCATCCCTAAGCTATCTGTGTCATATGCTATTGGAAACGCAGAATGTGTGCGTCTCGCTTTTGTACCTTGTTCATTGTAGAAGGAAAGAGGACAACACGATATAGTGGGTTTTAGCTCGCCTTTGTCACGAGGACTGAACTAATTTTTCATCATAGGGCCCGCGACAGTTACAAATGCGCCCGAACTGTCTCCTTCTTTAATAATACTTTTTATATTCTTTTCAAGGGTAGTTCGCCCTCCCTGAATAAAGATTTTCATCCAAACGCTCAGGGGAAAGAATTTGAAGAAGCTTATTATGTTATTTTTCTGGCTTAATTCCTTTGTAATTAAAAATTGGCCACGGATGCAAGATTCAAAATGGAATTAGATACTAAAAAAATAATGAAGTTGAACTTGTTCGCGTTGGAACAGGCATTAGAATCACCGAGCATGTAAAACGAAACTTAAGTGATCCTTGAGGTCCTACAAGAATAAATTATTTTTCTTTCTTTCTTTCTTTCTTTCTTAAAAACATTGTGAAATAAAATGATCTACTATATTAACCCATAACAATAAATCTGACAGGTAAGAGCGTCCTAATAATGGTTAATACGCTCTAAAACATTTAAGTAGCGTTTCAGTATTGGGAAGCTGGAAACCTATATTCATTAAGTGGGTCAGATATTGAAAGATTTATTGGTGACTCTTTCACTTTTTTATGACATTTCCTGAGCTAAGTTTGAGAAAGAGTCAACCAATACCCACACTTAATAGGACTCTCCTAAGACTTTGTTTTAAATGGAAGTAGGTACCTCTAATACCTCTAATACCAAATAGCCTCCAATACTTAATAGCTGAAAGCGCTTGTTTAATTCTCAGTTCCGATTAAAGCAGTGACTTGATACTAGTAAGTAAACAAATGCTGTGAAACTAGTGAGCAAAACTTGAATTACAAAAACCAATCTCGCCAGTGTTTGAGATAGAGTAGCCCCTAAGCCAATATCGTGCCCAGGATAGCACCCTCAGAATTATAATTTCTCCCTCAAACCAGGCTCCCTCAGATCACTGCCCGATCAATCAATGTACGAATCTGTCATGTTAGGTTTATGAGAAAAATTGTAAGGATGCGCCCAAAAACCCCAGCTCCCCTCTGTAAACATTCGACAAGGAAAGGGTATAGGAATGCTTAATAAATGATGCGTCGATTTCAATGTGGGGTTTGCTTCTTTTCTTTGAAGTTACCTACATTATGTAATAAGCAATACTTTCAATATAATTATGTAATTGCTTATTTGCAACAGCAAAATAAGCGTTTGCATAACGTGATTAAATTAAAAAAAAAGCTGATGTAAAAAAATCTTGAAGAAAGACATCTAGATAGTTTGTGACCTGGAAAACACATCTTACTTATTATCAGGGTTCACGCGAGCGTAGTAGCGGGCGGAAGCTTGTTATAGTACCTAGGTATATAATATCACAAAATAAAACACTGATAGGAAAATACTTCGTGGATTTTTTTCATTACCAAGCATTGAGTCAATGCGACTTGGTGGTTCCCACGCCTTTCTTACTACAACTGAAAATTGTGCTTCAAATACGATGTTCTGCTAAATTGTACTTTATTTTATACCGCATAGAGATAAAAAATCTAAGCTACCAGCGACAGCACTTTGTGGTGGTGTAGATATTTCGAGTTTCCGTTAATCGCCTAGAAAAAATATTTGCTGATTCACCCAAGGTTCTTCTACTGTGATTAATGTTTAGCTATTGGTAGGTTTAATATTTAATGTCCGATTTAGGAACGTATCTTCAGACATTGAACGGTGAAAATGTTAGCCATAGAAGTTATGATACTTACTAATTAAAGTATGAATAGGTACCTTAATTTGCTTACTATATCAAGAAGCGTAATGCAAAGATAGGTATTGACCAAAGCATTATTTACAGAAACTAAACTACTACATATTTACATAACTGTACAAAATACAATTAGAACCAGTTGAGCCACCTAAGGTTCGTTACAAACGATCTATAGGTATAATTAATGTTATTAGTTATTAGTATGTTGTTAGGCGGCCTAAAAACTCCGTGCCTGCCCGCTTCTTCATACGAACTAACTATTTTATAATAATTTTTTATTTATAGTAATTTCTACATAATTTCTGAACTATCTGTTCGAAGATAAATCAAAATTAGCTGGTAGCTTTTTTAGAGCATGAAGGATAGATAGATATTGAAACACAAACGGCCGGCGTGATTCAGTATTCATTTGTCGTGATGGAGGCTTAGCTCCGGTTTAGGTTTCGGCGGGCGTCGTCTTCTCGTACATCATAGCGCACGCTCTAGATGTTGTGATGTCGACACACTGGGCTATTATTATTACGATTTTTTGATACTCTGATTTTAGGTGGCCTCTAACATGAAGTTGTCTTTTTTAGCCGCCTAAAGGCTAGATTTTTCTGACGAAACAGGATTGTTTAAACCCCAAATTGTGATGCAATGTTCTTAATATCTATTAATTTCTAAGGGAATTTAGATAAAATGATTTATATTAACATACCTATCTACAAGGTTTTAATGATGAGGTCTCAGAATTACAGTCCTGATATTCTGTTTTAATCATTTTTTGTTCAAAATATTTCCGATTTCTCAGAATTTGATCTATAAGTTCATTTAAAATTGACGGAACAGGTTCCTTGGTTCCTATCAAAACTGAGTAGTAGCCATTTTTGTAATTTTTTTTTGTTTTTTTCCCATTTATTATTAATGTGTTAATGACAGAATAAAGTTTTTCTTTCTTTCTTTATTTCAGAAAATAAAAGATTTTGATACATTATTCCTGTTCTCAGTGTGCCTTCTTCTCAAGAGCTGGGTTGACGGGCGCGGGCGCGCGTAATCCCAAAAGATTTCCACTTGAAGCGAGCATCAACTCGGTCCCCGCTACACATTCTAAATAATAAACAGGACCGCTACCTACGAACCGTTTTATATAGGTATACCTTACTATGTACATTATAACGTAAGTATATATAATAATATATTATATTATTATAACACAAGCATTAAATTGCTTAGCTTGGGACTAGATGACGCCGTGTGAAATGTCCAAGGATATTTATTATTTATTATTTATTATTATTTATTATATAAGAAATGAAGAGGTTTAGAACTATTACAACTAGGTCTTTTTGGAGTCTGAACTCAGACATGAGTCTAAGCTCAAGCATCGACTTTGTGACAGTTATTTATAGAAATTGATTGATGTCTGTTTTACAGAACTATGTCTCGTGTTTTGTTTCGGACTTTCTGGCAATGTAGAGGCTTTCAGACGCCTTAATGCTGGTGACTTGACGACTGGCTCAAACAAATTTAGAAATAGACCTTTTGATTCATATTAAAGACAACAATCAATTCACAAAAACGAAAAAAAAATATCATCTGTAAAGCTGCATCGCCACCATCAATAAAACCGTCGCAAATAAAACTCCTTGGACGCTAGCAGAATTGCATTGACATTAGGTGCATAACGAGTGCAATACGTCGACGGTCGTGGCGCATCAATCGTAAGCCCGGTGGACCGGGATGCATGGACGACGTTACTTTCCGCTGTCTAGAACTAGCTTTACAAGTGTAATCTTCGACTGCGTTCGATTTTTCTGATATATTTTTCAGTTTTTTATGAAAATTCTAAAATTATTGTTACCTATGCCAATACTGTGTAGTGAACTTTGATCAGGTCGTCATAAAAAATATTTTGTTTCAGTTTGAATACCGCCTTATTACTTACAAAACTTAAACTTAAAACTGAGTAGTAGCCATTTTTGTCATTTTTCTTATTTTTACTTTACTCTTCTGTTTTCTATTATTTATTTGTCCACAATGTTGTGTGATTTCTCAAGACTGTAATAGAGTACTTACTTATAGTTTTATTACTTATTAAAAAAATACTAATAACTGCTGAATATTATTCAGGTTGACTAAAAGCATTAATTTTAAGCATTAAATTGTTTATAGGTATACAGTTTTAAATTAACACAACAAATTTTTACATTCTAGAAATGGAAGGTGAAACAAATAAAGATACCTATAGATCGTTTAGACCGATCCTTAGATAGCTCAACTGTTTCTATTTGTATTTGTACAGTTATGTAAATATGTAGTAGTTTTGAATATAATAACATAGTAAAATAAACAAATAAGTTCATTTTGTTAAAAAAACAATGATCGTAAAGGCCGACTTTGACTTATGATTGGAATAAATTTCTTTAAAAATGATTAAGTACCTTCAATAAACAATATCATAAATGTAGATATTGTTTTTTATTCTTAGTTTATTGTAAATAATAACTACATTACATGAAATTACATACTGTATAGTTTTCTTGATTTTCTTGCAGAAAAAAAAGCTCGTAGAAATGATTATAAAAGAAAAATATTTTGAATCTAAGAAATATTCATATTAGCAACGGACGAATTATAGTTGTAAATTAACATACCTAATCCTTCTAAGCGTTTTCGGTCAGAACTACATAGGAAGCACTCACAAGACTGGTTGAAACATAAATCTGAGTCGGCGGCTCGGTCGCGTGGAAACTTTTTGAATTATTAGTTTTAATTTCCGCCTAAGATCCGCTCTGTCCCCGTATCTGTCAGAACCGAGGATGTGCCCCAGGCTTATACCTATGTGTAGAGCTGTACCTACCTATTGGTAGTTATACATAATTTCTATGTAGAGCTATCTTTGGGTAAATTGGATTTAAAGGTTTGTAGATTTTTACACCTACATAATAAAAATTACATCAGCCTACAGGTAGATAACTAACTACATAATATAATTATACTATATAAACGTAGTCTATATATAGACCTATATTTACGTTTTGGTATGTATTGTAGTACGTACGAAAAAGTTGTGTTTACTTACGTTTTATAGATTTTTATACTTATCAATTTAAATTAAATTAAATATGATACTAGACAGATCGGCAAACATAAAATTGTAAAAAAATATATAGGTACATAAAGCTTTTAGACTTAGAATACGGAATTAGAATATTCTAAGTCAAGCCAAGAAAGCCTTCAGAAGGCCTGAAAACTCCATCAGCAGACAATAATACATAGTGTTAGACAAACTCTTCAATCGCAATCCATCATTTTGTTTCTAATAAACAACGACATATTTTATTATTTATGTTTATTCGTTTACAATATACAACGGAAGAATTAAGTTTGTAATCAACCCTTCAAGCCCCATACAATTTACACGCTCCTTACAATTGCGTTATGGTTTATGTTTTCAAAAAGCGGTGACCGTTATAAGTAATCAGTATGTTTTTACCTGACAGTTCTTTACATAGGCGTGGCTAATACACTTCCTGTGTTGTGCATATTTAAACAGAAAGTAGCATAACTTCGTGTTGTGACCAAAAACATACAGCTAAAAGAAACACTTGGGTACTATTTTTAGCGTAGATATGTTATTGTACTTTTCATATATTTTAATAAAAGTAAAACAATACAAAATATTTATACAAACAGTATACATAATACCTTGTATCTAAAACACATTCTGTACATACATTCAGGATAATTAATGTATGCTAACCAACATAGAGTTTTGTGAATGCACTTTTTATATTTTTTGAATTATAAGACTACTAACCAAACCAAATCTGATGTAGACTGTATGTACTACCTTCACCTAATTCTATAAAATTATTCAGAACTACAAATATTGGCACGATGTATCGTTTAGTTTAAAAACTATGGACCCTGTCAATACTGTCAGATAGCCCGTTTCAAGGCGGCCATAGTTTTTCAAAGATCCAAAGCCCGTACGTATCAAAGATCAGAAGAGTTCTTAGCACTCTATTAAGATACCAGTTTATATTGAATGGAAGCGTAATTATATACTGGCAGCGCCACCGGCCGCTGTTGATTTTAAATCGCAGATTGGAAGATATTTTTGAGTAATGCACCTTGGATACTCTGTTCGTAACGTGAAGTTTTGCGAATATTCGTCTGGAAGTTTCAATGCCCTAGTTTACTTCTAAATAAACTTAGAAGCGAATGTTTGAAACTAAGAAGACTTTTCCAGTGTTATAATTATGGCAATAATAGCTAGGAAATAAGGTGTTCTATTTTAATAACAGAGTTTGTAATGTAATGTAATTTTGAAAAAAAATACTCCTATTATTATTATAATAATACTAGCATTTTTTTTCACAAATAAGTTGTTTTCCAATTCTAAAATAGTACGTTCTACGTTATGACTCATAGCATACAGCATGATTGTTTTTATTACGCAATATATTCCTTATTTACAAGTTGTTTGTAAATAGAAACATCAACACAGTATCAGCCGATAGGATTAATAAATTTGTCTAGTGGAAACGGTGCTTTCACCATTCTCCCTTTTTGCGCGTGTTTCCACATTTTTCACGCAGTAAATCATATTTTTTCACCGGCAGCGCTTTTTGCCCCGTCCTTCGGTTTGGTCGGGCGCACTGTCATTTTTTTCACTCGGACATTCGAGTTTTGCACTTGGTCATTTTAGTCGTGTTTTGTACACGGAATTTATGATAATTCGTTAGTTTGCCGAGTTGAACGAACTTTGTAATTGTAACAGCGGGTGTTGATGTAATCATTTTAACATGTACTCATGACGGCATGACGGTACTAATTGATTAATATGATATGATAGTGTAAACTTGAATAAGTAGTCTCAAATCATAAAATGAAAAATAGGCTTTGAAGCCTCCAACAGGGAATGTGATGGCGCCACTTTAAATCTCTCAGCGCGTTAAATTTTAATTTAGCTACCACAATGAGAACAGTTTAATTTAATTGCCAAATCATTAAATTAAGTACTCGAATATTAGTCGGCACTACGACTGAATTAATGTGTGCTACGATACAAATAAAGAAATCATCGACGTATCTTGTGGAAAAAATAGCGGAGAGTGTACATTAATACGTGGCCATAAATTAAAGCGTGGCTTAAAATTAAGACAACAAGGCTCTTTAATCTACAATAAATGGTCGTCGCTCTGAGACCGGTTCGGAGATGGAGGCGTAAAAGAAAAAAAATATAATCCGGTCCATGCCGGGTCCAAAATATGATAGGCATCCATAATACAACATGGCCGCTAAGCTCCTACATCTTTCTCCGTCTCTCACGCGCGTTTTATATAAGGCTGTCGCACTTTATTAAGGTTGACCACATGTGGAGTGTTCCGCTAAGCCTAACCTTGATATCATACTCTCGTTTATACGGGGTGTCCTTGGGTAATAATTTTATCTGGACAGTGTTATATAAAACAATGTTATTTCGTACTTTTTATTTATGTAACCTTTGTTTTTTACTAAAACGTATGTTCGTGTAAGTGCTTCTTTTTTATTGCTATGTTGTTCTGTATATCTTATAGATTGATTTTCAGATAGTAAACTACGAAGATATTCAGATAGTAATTTCAAAAAAAATACTGTGTGTGATACTAGTATGTATCACACACAGTATTTTTTTTTAAATTTCCGCTAATATTATTTTAGATAATACTACTTTAACTTTTATCTTTTATCTTCTTAAAATTGTATAATAAACTGTATAAAGCAACCTAAACATATATATACTCTTAAAACTAAAAGGAGATAATTCAGAAACCTTACAACTCTTAGTAAAAGATCTGGGATAATGTTTACAGCGTCTTAAACATGCAGTCGTAATTATTTTTCAATAATCAAAGAGGAAAAATTAAGTTCGTAAGAGCGTGGTCAACTCCGAGTGACGGAGTTTTTAAGCCGCCTCAGTGCCTCCGTCATTGCTTAATGTGGTGAAAAATCGTAACCGTGATTCACAAAATAAAAACACCCTCTAGTGTTATCCACTCGCGACCATCACGACCACAACATTCCATTATTACGTACACGTTATAAATAAGCTCTATATGCCTACCTGCCGAAGCCACGAACACAAAAAGAAAAAATACTGTGTTGACATCTCTCTTAAGTTATTTATAAGTACACGTTCCAACGAAGGTGTTTATTGTACTTAATTTATTATTTCAAATAGATGTTCAGCTTTCTAACGCAAATAGCCAAGTATGTTAGTGTTCGTTGTGAAAGAAAACTAATTTGAACTTTGGTATTTATCATTCGCGTTTTGAGATGTGCTGTAGGTAAAGTTTGATCGTGGGGAAATACCTTACTACAGTTTTTAAATATCTTAAATAATTAAATATTTAAGTTTAAAGGAAGAGTTTTTGATACGTTTTTGTAATTTTTTAGCACTTACCGTTTCAGGGGTTTTTCGTAGTACTGTATCTGACTGGTTTTTATTTAATTATGATTTAATTTAATTATGAGTAGTTTCAAGCACAATTCGAATTATACCATTTCTCAAAAGTGAATCAGACTGACCACACCAAAGTTCACTACAAAACTAACTATGAATCCGAGATAAAACGAAACTTCTATTGTATCGCAAATAATATGCAAAACTATTAACCCGCAGGTGGTCATTGTATTACAAGCTATTGTTTCAAATTGCAAAAAGTAACATTTGCAAAAGTGTAACAAAAGCACACTTTCACTTGCATTCGTACACCTTTCCTTGTTTTGAATAATAGCATTCGCAAAGAAAAATACCTTTACTTGTTTTTTTAAACTTTGTTTAATGTTTGTGTCCTTAATGCGGTTGTAAATCAGTAAACACTTTCTATTGAAAGAAAGTACCTGTTACAATTTTGCATAGTTCTGTTACGGTCACGGTGAAGTAAAGTTATAATGTAAAATTGTAGAGTTTTTTTTGTAGAGATTATTTTTTGGTTGTATTGTTTATTATTTCAGATCACGCTCGCTGCTTTTTACATAAACTGTATATTAGAGCTAGCGGCCCACATACAAGGAATGTTATTATATTGAATTTTGAGACATTGTCACACTAATATTATAAAGGTTAAGTGTGTAGTATGTATGTGTGAATGTTTGTTACTCCTTCACGCTAACACGGCTGGACGAATTTGAATGAAATCTGGTACCAGTATAGTTCATATCCTGGATTAAAACATACTTTTGATCCCGGTATTCCAACACGAAAATATTCACCGCGGGGTGCAGCTATTAATTAAGTGTTTTCATATTTTCTGAAAATTATTGTTACAAGTTTAATTTTTAAACAACTTTATCAAAAAAAGTCTGTCGGAAATTGTCTTCAAAAATAGTTTTTCTTCCGACATTATTAATACATTTACTGAGAAAAGCATTGTTAGGTATGTATGTACCCTATATTGCAAAGTATAAATATGATTCAGCTGCAAATGCTGAGTGGTGACCGCTTTGCTTCACTCATATTTCCTACAAATAATTGTACCTGTACTGTAATGTGTGTGAGTAAATGTAAATAAATATTTGTCTATTTCTATTTCTATTTTCTATTATGTTGTGTTAAAAAGTACCTTAAAGTACCTAAGTACAAAAATATGAAGCCCTCTATAAATAGGCAATTCGCATCGTATTAATAACAGCGAGAACATCTGTTATTGCAGCTCGAGCGATAATGAGTTGCAGCTATGCCTGCGCTACTGTAAATGCTATGCTATATCACGCGCTGAACTTATGCGATTTACACCGCATCATCTCTTGGCTGCACATGACCATAGTATTTTTATATAAATGTTTTTTTTTATAATGTGTAATTATGTGTACTGTTGACGTTGCCTAAATAAATAAATAAAACTCTTATGCAAAATATTTGCATCTGAAGAAATTAAAATAAACTCTGACCAACAAACTTTGGTTTTCAAATCACGTAATATGAAGCACAACGTGAACGTTTCTGTCAAAAATGTACATTGTATAAAAGAAATTATTCTTCTTCATTGTTTTGTAAAGGTTTTTCTTTTAGCCCACTAAACAATTGGTCTTCTATTTCAACAAGCTGGTTTGGCTTTAACAATGTGAATTTATGTTTGTTTGGTATCGCAAACATAAATAAATAAATTTCATAAATAGTAACACTTACAAATGTGACAGTTTATGAGTTGATGTCTATATTTTGTTACTTCTTACTGAAACGGCTAAACGAATTTGGATTAAATTATAAATCGACATTAAAATACAGTTCATTGGAACACAAGCAACGTTTATCACGACCTTTTGACCTTTTGACGACCTCTGTGGCGCAGTGGGCGAAAGCCCGCCTGAGACGCAGAGGTTGCGGGTTCGATCCCCGCTGCGGGACAAATGTTTGCATGATCTGCAAATATTTGTTTCGTGTCTGGGTGTTTTCTATGTATAATATGTATGTATTTACAAAAAAAAAAAAAATTATCTATGTAGTATATCAGTCATCTGGTTACCATAACACAAGCATTAAATTGCTTAGCTTGGGATTAGATGACGCCGTGTGGAATGTCCAAGGATATTTATTTTATTTATTTATTTATCACGAAAATTTGCCCGTACAATAAAATCAACACGCTAAACGCAAAATGCGTAAAAATTGCAAAAAAATTTAAATTGCAATTAGTAAAACATACTGATACTGATATTTTTATAGCGTAGCTTGTTGTACTTGGATTCCTAAACGGGCAACAGATGCAACTTTTATGAAAGAGATATTGTTTTGAGCCGGAAGAGAGTATCATCGAACAAAGTATTCATTGATTCAATCATTAATCTAATTCTGTGTTCGGTCGCATTTGTTATGAATTGTTAGAGGTTTATAAAGTTTATTGATAAATTGTCTTGTTGTACAAAATGAAGGAAACACTATGGCTAGTCTCAATAACCTATCTATCTTTGGTTATGTTTACTGCGGGTAGACATTTGACATTTCTTTCATACAAAAAAGGTCAAATAGCTAGACCCATGTTATGACCATTCTCAAATTGATTCACATCGCCATTGGAAAGCAAATTTTTTATCATCCAAGTTTTTAAATCTTGTGATGTCATGTGCCGTTTAAGAACCGGTTTCTAACCAGAGCTTTTGCTAGTTCATGATTTTGTTTATGTACACCTCAGTATAACATTCGACCCACCACAGGTACCAAGAACAATATAGCTAAATTCTATTGAAACACCATTACCAAATAACTGGATGCACTATCAATCAACACACCACGGATCGCGACCCCGTCTCTTCTGTCATTAATCAGTATCTATAAAATACTGTGGGTGAATTTTGAACGGTTTTTGAACTAGTATTCTAGCACTGGTTTGTAGGTTTTCGAATGGTGAAAGAGGAGACGAAATTCAATAACGAAGGGATGTTTTTGTTTTAGTTTTCTTCAAACATAATTAGGTTTCATCGCACCATAATATCAGCACCAGGATTTAAAGGAATGACCATAATATTAATTCCTGTTTATTTATATGGGTAGGTACGTATTTAATATTACAGTCAGATCATGGTAAGATAATAATGACAGCAGAACGCTGTGTACTCGTAGTATAAATTGTAAATTCATATAATTCAGCTACTGAATTTTTTTCGAGAACACCTTCACTACTTCTTTTTCAAGCTCTCTCAAGCACGAAATGGCTCATTTCTTAATAGCACTACCGGTCACCCATCCATTACGTGATCACACAGAACTTCGAAGATCTATTAATAACGTCAAGTAAAACAAAACACTACTTTAGAACAAAGGAAATCTGTGCATTAAATTCGTTTTACTCTACGTAGTACTATCGTCGGCATTTGAGGCGTTCACATTGACGAGCCGAACAAACATATTGCATGTCTATCAGTTTTATGTGCAGACACTTCGACTAATGCTTTCAGAAATGCAAGGTATTAGTTTGCTATCGATCTAGTCATTTGGCAGGGAGTGATGAGCGAGCCGTTTTGTGGTCATCTACTTTGAACTTTGGGATCGAGGTTTTTTCGATGTTTTTTAAAAATCTTGGAGTATTTTATATATAATCAAGCATAGATAATCAACGTTTTTATAGTGTCTGTGTTAGCTTTTCACGTAAATACTCAAGAAAAATCAAAATAAAAAATGATCACGACTAAATTCCAGGGAGCGGTAGGCATTTCTTTTTAGATCTTTAGACAATTTTTAGATTCTATTGAAGATGTCAAAAAGGCTAGTAAGAGAGTCCAAATACTCACAAGTAAATGCGATAACTAGAATTACTTAGTTACATACACAGTCCAGACTACAGTAGTTTAAACAGTTAATATCATAATTGTGCCCTTCACGACCATAATGTACATTATTTATTACAATAACAAAATTATTTCAGGTAAGTAAATAAATTCTTAAATCCGTTAAATAGTCTTCTCTTATTATCTAAAAAAAGTCACATAACAGTTCTCAATTTTAGATAGTTTACATCAAAACTGAATCACACCCAGGAAGTATGATTAGCATCGGCATCACTTGTCGGTCCTGACAGGAATAATTTTGTTTAATAATAGGGGAAAATGCCCTTAGGGCCATGCGGGCTATACTTACCACGTAATTCTAGACCTTATCGGTTAAAGAATAAGGGCTAATGTATGAGTTTGCAATGTACTACGGCAGGGGTTGTCAACTTGTTTAGACCTGAGATCCACTGTTCAGTGACTGACTTTGTACGATTGACCCAATGATATTATCCTAACTAAAAATATAAATGCGAATATGAGCTTGTTTGTTACGCTTTCACGCTTAAAATACTCAAGTGTCCTTCTTGAAATTAGTAGCCAAGGGTAGGTGGTTACAGAAAACGACATAATATCGCTATCGATAATCAGCGTGAGCGAAGCTGAAGGCAAAATCTATACAACTGACAAAAGTAAGAAAAAATACTTTTAATTTATCCGTGAACATGGTGTGTCATTTCAGGAAGCTCTAAAATCCACGAATCCATAGTTATTGCTTATATATATTATAATAATACTAGAAGAGCCCAGCGGTGTTACCCGCGGTGAATAGTTCCCGTTCCCGTGTGAATATCAAGATCAAAAGTAGTCTATTTTTTAATCCAGGGTATAAGCAATCTTGGTACCAAATTTCATTCAAATCCGTCCAGCCATTTAAGCGTGAATGAGTAACAAACACTTACACACACACAAACTTTCACCTATAAAATATTAGTAGGATTTTTTTATTTTATGAAATGACCAAATACAATACAAAAAAATACTTTTTTGGTAACAGACACTTTAAATATGTAAGCCATGACGGAGGCCTCTAGGCGGCTTAAAAACTCCGTCACCAGAGTTGGCCACTTGCTCATTCGAACGAGCGAACGAAATGTATACAATATACAAAAATGGGCCGGTTGACCACCCCAGTACTATGGCATGCAATTGGATCGCGTTTCAACTATTGCATGCCACATGCCGATGCCGTGTACGTTTTATACGCTGAGTGCATACAATTTGATGCGTAGGTTTTTTTTGTAAGCACAAGTATTTTAGATTGACTTTGAAACTATTCCTTGCTCTTTCCTTAGGTAATTTAGTAAGTATGAATTTTCAGTGATTTGATTTATTCAAATACATACATAGTTTGATCTGTGTGAGGCCTGAAATAGTGATAATGTGCCTTAATAACTTGCATCTGAAAAACTAAGGGCGTACCAAGAACTTAAAAATAACTTGTTTTAAACTCGTTTTGATATTGCACAGCAAGCAATAAAATTGCTTTACCGTCATTAGGTCAAGGAACCCCTTTACTCTTTTTTATAATCTAAAACACCTAAAGATCTGAAAAGAGTATATCGCCATGTACCTACAAAGAAATGTATAAAAGTAGGATAGTTACATCATGATACAGTGAGCTCGTGTCCTTCTTTATAAAGGAGATCTCACGAGGATGGAAAATGAAAGAGGAGCACAACCAACTTAGGTGGACTACTACCTATGTCTTAAATCGTATTGGCATCACCTTTGAGTACAATATAAATATATTTACATCTAATCTTTCCAGATTTGGCCACTTGCTCATACAAACTTACTTACTTACTAATTCAAATCTTTTAATCTTTGTAATCTTCCATCGCATCTTTAAGAATGATGATGAGGATAGATCGCAATCCTGAAACCAGTTAAGGCTGAGTTTCCATCAGAGATGAGCGAAGATGCTTTGTGAGGAATGTGTTTGCTAAGAACAAAATAGAATTGCTTAATTCTTCGAGGCTAAATTCTATACCTATACAATTTTTGTTCGTTGCGGGGAATCTTTGCTCATATCTGGTGGGAACGCAGCCTAAGCTGTGTGATGAAATCCATTTGTCAGCTTCGATCGCGCTCGCCATAATTTCAGCGGTACATTGTGATAGGTGACCGTTTTGTTCAGCGAATGTTTTGATGCGATGGTATTTGGGACGACAAATCTGGGAGCAGGTTAAGCGTTTAGCATTTTATCGGGACGAATGATTACGTGTTGTTTTAAGTGTGAAATAGTTTGGGATATTCTTTAAAATCAAATCTATAATAGGAAGAATATTTATTGTTAAATCAATTAGTAGAGCATGTTAATGCATATCCAGAAATGTAGCATATTGTAAAAAAACTTTCTGACGTTTTAAAATATATTTTTTTATTGGAACTCAGTAATATTAAAATCAGAATCCGTAATCAATATATTTATATTACAAGCTTCCTCGTGGGGTATTAACCCGGATAAATAGTAGCCTAGCTATTACCTATATTGCAAGATTCAGTTGAATTCGTTTAGTACTTTTGCGTGAAAGATTAATAAACATTTAGCCATCCAAACAAAATTATGCGTTATAAACTTATAACATTAAGTAGGATTAACTAACTGATTTGACAGATATTTTACTGTCCACATTGAAACAAAAAACTCTCAATAATTTATTAATAATTATATAACATTTTAATGAGCCAATTCAGTTTAGCGCTTACCAATAACATTTGATTTTGTTACATACATTTTGACATTATGAGTAAAACGTAATTAAACGTCTAAAAGCAATTCAATAAAACAATCGATAGTTACCGCGCACGGAATCGATTACCGCGAATCGATACCCAAGAGGAGGTAGGGGGAGTACTGTCTCTGCTAGCGGCGTTGACTAATCGAGGCGCGTCCGCGCGGAATAAGACTGATTGCACCGGAGCTCGCCTATGCCTGCCTGCTATGTGGTTCCCTCCTACCTACAGCTAGGGATGGCTGCAGGGCTAACTATAACCGGAGAAACTTCATTAGATATACAAAGATTTAAATGTATTTTTATTAAGTATTCCTATTGGATATCACACCAGAGTTGGCTAGTTGCTCATACGAACAAAGGAACGTTGGATATCACTTTTATTATTTTGTTTATCACGTGCGAGGTTGGTCAGGACGCAGCGTTGTGTAGATGCAGGACAAATCTTGCTCCGGAAAGTCACAAATAAAAAGTTATACTTCAGTATAGATACGAACAATCTGTCTCTGAGACCGTCATTCAGAGAGGGAGGATAACGTTACATTTTGATATTCTTGTGATGTGATCTATACATTATAGTAATTAAACAGCCGTGCATAGCCGGGGCGTTTCGTAATTATATATAATGTTACTGATTGTAAGTAATTTCATAAACGAACTCTGTTAGAGTATAGCAATAGGAAGTCCAAATCTTTCAGAAGAATCCTGTTTAAATACAAATTATACGAAGATAAGTACATTAGTAACTAAAGTACTTATATTTGTATTTAAACTTAGCAGAATTCTCCGGCTTTTCCATTTCTTCGCATCAGCCCAACTTCCAACCAACATTATTTAAGAAATCAGCTCGCTCAGCCGGCAACAAAGGGAGTTTTTGCCGCCCACGCAACGTGCTTTTGAAAGACTTATTACGTAAACTAAGTGCTGGCTAATGTTATCGAGAGATTGTGATTTGAAAGAAGCAATACGGACTTGATGTATTTAGTGCTGCTTCTATTTATAGTACAATAAATTATGAAGTCCGTAAGCCGTGGTTTCTCGTATGATTTTTTTAAAGCATTTTTGTTTGTTCATTTGCTATTTTTTCTTTAATCTTTATTGGCCACGGCTGGGCATAAGCTAGTTTATTTTATTTCAAGAAGTATGTTTTTATAAAAATAATAGATTAGCTAGAAGTCGTTTGTAACCGACTGCAAAATAACATCACTAAATTGCAATTATAATTTTATTGTTCAAAGAGTTTTTCAGCAAACTACATAAAATAAGTGCCTACATTGTATTTTCACACTAGCAAATGTGGAGCTAATTGGAACGGCCAATAAAAATACTCCTTCTATGGTTAATTAAGTAATTATATCAGACTTGAGCTAGTAATTGTGACTTAAGTGATAGTCCTCATTAGTCAATACAGATAATAAAAGCCAAATCCGCCCACTCTACTCAATTAAGCACTTATTTTTTTGTCTCGTTTTATTGGTATAAGAAAGTGTGAGAAGGAAGATGTATAATCACGAAGTATGTAGTTATTGATCACGTAACGTCTCATTTACACACTTAAACTGCAATTTTGTAAAAAAAATTTAGACCGTCGTTATTGAACAGAAATTAATACTGATTTTGTCTGCACTCCTTTTCATACTTTATTTAGTTCAATATCCAGTTACTCGACACGGACGCAGGTTCTAAGAACTCAAAATGTTTTTGGAGTAAACATTTTCATAAATTTCGCTTCGTGTCTCAAGAAATGGTAAATTAATCATTTTAAGGTAAAATTCACCTGTAATAATTATAATATCTTTGTAAAAAATGAATCCATTTTTTTAAGAAACTCACATGAAAATAAACATGGTTTACGGTGTACATTTTTATTGTACTACAAAGTAGAAGGAGGCTTCACTTCTTGAAATGTATTGTAGTGCTTCTTGAAGAATACATTTCAAGATCCGATTGGTTATAGAAAAGTATTTGTTCAATTTCATTATTTTAACATTCAGTTCTAAATGTTACTTGTAAACAAAATAACAAAAGACCACCGCGGTACTGTATCTTAGATCAGAAACACGGAGTTTACGTCAACGGCTGGACAATTTTGTACCAATTATAGGCTAAGCTTGACTCTAATAACAGCGCCTCACAAATTACTGTACCTACTACCTAGTTGGGAACTAACTTTATTGAAGATTGTCAGGGACTGAACAATGTCTTGGGCTATTTATTTTATCAACCTAGGATTATGATTTAGTTTTTTTTTTAATTAAATAAATAATTAAAAGAAAAAAAAGCGCTCGGGACATGTAAATAAGTAAAGAAAATATTGATAAAAACTTTAGGTACTTATTACTTAAATTTAAAACCTACCTAAACTTGGTTATAAAGGTATGGCCTCATTATGCCGCTTATTATCATACCCCGATAAACTTTATCAAAATTCATTACCTATATTTTATTCACGTGCCAGTCTTTTATCGCGAGTTTTCTCACTACGGCATTATAATGAAGAGTTTAAATTTAGGAGTAATGGTTGACCAATAAGATAAAAGCGAGAGGGCTAAGATTGCAAAGATAACCCTTCGGATCTATAAGACTTAACGCGATAAGAATAGAGTTGAGAGTTTTAGAGTTTTGTGGGGGGATAAGATGGTAAATTGGTAATGACGGACGCATGGACGGTCGCATACAAAGTAGCCGGCTACCAAAATAAAGTTATCTGGCGATACATCCCTATATTAATGGCCAACTCGTTACTTGGGTATTGAGATGTTAGGGATCACAAAACTCAATGAGCTTGGATCGAAATATTTGGGTAAGCAGGTAGATTTTGATATTACGTTACATTGCGTTTTCCAAATTATATTGTAATACTTGACTTGATTCAATAAAATAGTTCAATTATTTACATGAATCACAATAGCCACATTCTTGAGAATTGTTATTAAAAGGGTTAAATGTTTGACTTGAAACAATAAGCATGATCGCCGTTTAAAACATTTTTTTTAGCAACAACTCAATACACAAGATAACAAAACGGTTACAAAAAACGAAGATATTAATATTAATTCACAAACAAAACAAAACTCATCACCATATAAAATATGGAAAATAAAATTGGCGCATTAAAGAAAGCTACCAGTCTTCGAAGGAGTTCGAATAATGAAGAGTTTTATTCAATATATTATTTTTTTGGCTGCAAAATGTTTACATGTTAAACCTGATGTGGTCGGCGAGACCACGACTGGACGCTGCATTTTAATAACACGATCATACGAGAACAGCTAATATACTGTATGAGGACGAATGAATCTTAAAATTATGAATTGAGAATTTGTAAAAATTTACAACGAGAGTATCTCTTAACCAGACACTCTTATGGTTTAAAGCTTATCTGAGAAAAGAAACAGAATTTCATTTGTTTGTCCCGGAGCCTTTGATGTCTAAAAGGGTTCAAAAGTGCCCTTTGAAAAATACAAACAAGATGTTCAGTAGGTTTGTTTGGTTTGCCTGTTAACCTTACACTGACCACTTAAACGGTCAACATTACAGAAAAGAGAGTTCAGCTCGACAACCTTTCTCAGGTATCATTTCCAGGCACAATCATTTAGTTAGTCACCATAATGGGTCCTTCACAATAATAGTCGGCAATCATCGTGATCTCTATCGTTTCGGTCCGTAAACACAGCCACGGCCAATGTCTGCGGTTCCAGACTATAATTTGCCAGTTTTCGCCGCCTAGCTGCCTGTAATTTAACAAAACATCGACCAGTTTGAAGACTTCATTTTGATGTTTAAAATATCCTCTTTTTGCAGCGGATAGATGATTGGAACATCTTACGTAAGACTTTAAAATTGCGCTCGCGTTTACGTGTATAGATGTTTTTCGAAAAAGGTAATGAGCTATTGAAGTTTTGTTTACACACGTACTGTTTCGGTTCATAGAGACCTAATCTGGTAACCAAATGTTCATTATGATGCAAAATTGTGGCTATTGCTTGAAAAAAAATATCTTTGTGGGCGAGCGTCGAAATGTGCAGGGCACACGACGAGGTATTCAAATGAGGCGTGCGTCATAAACGTCAAAAAGGCTCGTAAATCATAAAGGACATTGAGACAAAAGGCTCCGCTGTGGGCCTTGGACACTAAAACCAGGTCAGGATCACATGTGCTTCTAGTTCTTTGTCCTGCATTGTGCAATCTTCCGGGTTCTCTGTGGCGCCTATTGTGGAATTTGCATGCGAATTTTTTGTCAGTATTTTGATATTTCTTTGTCTAAGTTTTTGTTGCACATTTTGCAGAGCGGTAGCCGTTTGAAATTATCGACGGTACGTAGACTTTTCTTAGATTTTATGAATAGTGTTTTGGTAGCAGCGCAGTTGAAACAGTTAAATAGTTAGGTACCTACTTCGCTATGTAGGTTCCTCCGAGACTAAAAGAAACGTTTATTCACTCTACATGACGCTTTACTTTTCCTCAAAGATGTTGTTGATGGATTGGTATTTTTGAACTCCATCAGCCATCTGTTCCAAGAACGTGATATTACCATAACAAAATAAGAGTATCACAAATCGAATTCATGGGAAGTCGAACGCGTCCGAACAAATCACCGTGTCACTTCATCCATTTACTTGCAAATTTCGCGCAAAACTCGTGAAAAAAGCTCAAGATAAAGGTACAAAAGTGTTCTATTCTAGTCGCCAGATGAATAATTACCTTTCACGTCGCTCCTTTCAATCCGCAGTCAGCGATCGATCAGCGTCGGGGAACTCTTTCAGTCGCGTCACCCTTGCCGCCACCTCAGGTAAGACGCAATTAATCTGAAACATCCCAAATCAGTATTACATTAAACGAAATAAAAAGCCCACAGCCTGCCGGTTTTTTCGCTGCGCGTTTTCTTTACCATTCAGATTTTTTTGACATCACGAAAAATGAGGCTCATTTATTTGACTCGTACACAATGTATGTATGTATGTATGTAATGTATGTTTGAGTACGAGTATTTGCTATAAATACGCATTTTTCTCTACATCTCCTTCCTCGGTGGGGTGAGTTCTCTCAGGGAGTCTCACGTGTTCCTATTGTTCGGTTTCGAGATTTGAGGGGAGTGCTGATGCCTATATTCTCATGGAATTCATCAAAATAATCGCACGCTCATGTATAATGGATCGCGGTGTCGCCAAAGTTTCGTGTCATTAAATATTGTCACACTTGAAAATTGTTGTAATATTATGTTTCAAATCAAAACATTGAGATTGATGACGCTTTTTCGTCGATATCCTTTCAATCGACTCATTAAAAAACATCATGTAATTTTGTTTTAAAATAAAATATTATTCAATAGCCAGAAACAATGTAACTTAGCAGGAAGAAAGTAACTAAAATTAATTTGGTTTTAATAAGTCAATTTCCTTTCATTGAAACGACGCGCGCCGTCTCCAAAACTAAGCGAGAGAGTTCTTTACTCATTAGCAAACGAATGAAAGGAGATTGTGTATTTCACTTCTGAAGTTGGGCCCATTGTCTTACTGAGAACCATGAGTGATGCTGTGTCACATTCCCGCTAATAGTTCTAAGCCAAATTTTAAGGTTCTTTCTTCTTCTACATCCGAAACATCGGGGCATTGTTTGATAAATAGCTGAACATAAATACTGTTTTGTCTTTTTCCATTCACTTGTAATTAGGTAGCATAATTTGCTCTCTTGAATCGCTAATGAGACGCGAGTGCTGGTTGAACAATAAGCGGTAAATCAATTACCTATGCAATGCGTTCACTGTATTTTTCTCTGGAGTCTTTGAATATGGAAGCAAGACAAATTCATCTGCATTATTTAGCTTTAATAGTTTACCAGATTGTGCAGACACTAGTCTGCACAAAAAAAAACGGTATAAAACGGTATAAAATATATACCTATACATTATACACCCTATGTATATTTTAAAAACTATAATAAACTAGCACTAGTTTTATTAGTTAGTTATTTACGACGTTTTAATCCTCAATGAAATTACTAAAGTTTATTAATCTTCGAAACAATAAATAAAAGAAATGGATCTGAGCTTTAGAGAAGTGTAAGAGGCAATTTGAGACATGCCCAATATTCATAATATAATTATGTTGGCATAATGCTTAAATTTTGAATATTGTTCGCAAAACACCAACTTATTTATTTACATGCAGAGAAAGTATAGTTCACTAGAAAAAGAAAATTCTCATTCGTAGCATAAAATATCAATCAAGACCCAAATACATTTGTAGCAGCCTCTCAGCGATTTGTTCAAATGAAAAATTTATTTCGCCGATGATTAATTTAATGGCGTATAATAAAGCGTAATTGCTGTTTGGAAGTTTTTACATCTTCCTCTTGTCTAAATTAATTTGTTTTACGAACCAACAGTAGCAGATTGTAATGTAACCCTACTTAAAATTTAATGATTCAGTGCTGAGATTTTAAAATTGAGAATTATTGGCGAACTTTTTATTTTCTGGTGACATTTTACGAAAGTGTAACTACATTTTTCTGATTATGTTTTTTTTTGGAAATTCTTGATTGTGGTTTCTTACGTTATTTATTAGATTAGGTAACTAGATGAAAATGTGTGTACTTACCTTACTATTGTTAGATACAAAAAAAAACTTAATAACGTTAAATTAACAATAGTATTATTTTAAAAGAAACACTACCAACATGATAAAGCTCGTCTTACGTCGAACTGGAACTGGCACATCAGAGCAATTTTATTTATTTCTAAAACTATGTACAAGAATGAACAATACAAATACCTAAAAGCGTTAATGCTTTGGGTCCAGTCAACATTCAACCCGTCAGCCAACCCCTCGAATTAAAATCCTCCGAGGGCCAAACGCCACTGACAGCAATGCTTTTGTCCACTTCGAAGGGCGTTTATTGTTTTATACCTTTGTTGTGTTAAAATTTAAATCCTTAATTATTCATAGGATTGTATCGCAGACTACGGGTTGGACGAAACGGACGAACATGCGTTCGCATCGAATTTCAAATAAATGTGGTAATGATTGGACAAATGGTGGTTTTATGAATCGGTGAGTCTCGACCAGTTAATCAAGGCCACTAAATTAAATACCTGTATTTTTTGGAAATAATTTATGAAATACTTACTTTATAAAATATCCCCAAACTGTATCTACAGCTTGACGCTTGACGACAGAAAACTTAGCGATATTTTATTTTAAATATACTTTTTATCTGTGAATAGTCGCTTCTCATAGGTATAATATTGTAATTTTTGATACCTCCTTAGGTACCTACCAAAAAAAATTACAATACAAGTCGGACATTTTTAAAATGTATATTTTAGTATTTATGTTATTTTCAAAGTTTCAAAATTTTCCCTTGCGCCACTCTAGCTTTCACAGTAATATTTTCACAATAGGCGCCGAGCTTTGCAGGGAGGTAATCGGTTTGATTAATAAATTGTCAACTTGAATCCAGCGTTAGAATATAAATTGTTACCGCAGATATTTCATTCCATTATTAAGCGAGATCCCGTTCATTGTTTTACGAAACGTCATATCTCAAACTGTCACCTGATTGTCTCTGCAGGTTCGAAAGTGTTTGTAGTGCAAGTTTGTAGTTAGCTCATATTTAATACCGGAAATTCGGGTAAACTTTCCTATATTCTCTTTATACCCGTATATAGAAAGGTTAATCAAATACAGAATTTTTCAAATAGAGGACGGAAAAAAATCCTTCTACTAAGATCTGATAGTTTGTGAAATAATAATAATAATAATAAGGGCGCAGGGCACCTTTGAGGCGAGGTGTCGGGGAGTAGCGACCCCGCGAACCCGACCCGTGCTCCTGGGGGAGGTCACCGTTCCTCACCTCCGCTTGCCTTTACTGGCCGGCCGGAGTGAACACTGACGAGGAACAGGTCCCCCACCTCCGTGTTGCCTTCACTGGCCGGACGGAGTGGAGTCGCTAGAGCATTGCTCGGGGGCTGGCGGTGTTACGTAAGTGGTGAGTGGGCACGTGAAGCTGGACCCTCAGGGAGCTCGTGATCGTCGTTTAAAACCCGGTAACATCTCAACCACCCTCTAGCTACTCACGTCATGTTGCCCCCTTGTTGCGACATGTGCAACTATTTTGGGGGGCCCAGTTGTGAGTTGGCGAGTCTCCGCCCGCCATTTTATACATGTTTGTTAACATTGTGTCGGCGGGTGCCATAGTCCCCATAGTTCCCCGGTAACCAGTCCACTACCATCCCACCCCCATAGCCCAGTAGTAGTTTCCCACATTTTTAATAGTCCTGCACAGACCGAGGACTGCTTTTGGATGCATTTCTTGTGTTATTCAGGGTAGTCACCGGTATGTGTCTCCATCACAAAAACATCAAAACTGTCAAAAGGGCCTCTGTGTGTTGGCTTTGGCCCCATGCATGCCTACCAAAGGTCCGGGACTCCATAGTCCCGTGATGGTAAAACTTGACAAACATAATAATAATAATATCCTTGGACATTTCACACGGCGTCATCTAGTCCCAAGCTAAGCAATTTAATGCTTGTGTTATGGTAACCAGATGACTGATAAACTACATAGATACATTTTTTTTTTGTAAATACATACATATTATACATAGAAAACACCCAGACACGAAACAAATATTTGCAGATCATGCAAACATTTGTCCCGCAGCGGGGATCGAACCCGCAACCATGTTTAACCATGTGTGAAATGTTTGGATGTCCCCGTTTCAATCATGTTTAAAATACAATTCCCTTTTACATTAATCTTAAAATAGATATACCCAGATAGTAAATACAACAAGGTATGAAAACAACAAATGTTTTTTTATTAGATTACGTGGTAAGTAAATAAATGATAAGTTATTTATGTTTAGATAAAATTACAGTTATTATTACAGTATAATACAAATTATATAAAAATATAATTTGTATTTCATTATTATGTTTCATTTAACTATAATATACGTTATCAGAAAGACATTGTTTGTTTATAAAAATGATATTCAAAGGCTTAAGTCCTATGAAATCATTCAAAGCTTTGATTAGCATCGAAATCAATTAAGGGCACATCGGTTAGGTCCGCGTCTCCGCCACATGTCGGTCCCCACTACCCTCAGCTTTTTCCATAACGACCTGTGAGCCCCTCCCTTCTTTAGAGAGAAAAGCATAATCCATCACTGTACGTCACCCCTATTTTGGTTCACTCCATCCCTCTCGCACATTAATAACAAGAGTATACCGCGCCTTGTCTCGCCCGCTAGGGGTAGTTTCTCTCAGTCGCCGCTTGACGGGTGATCATTTTTCTTGTGGCGCGTTCAATCATCGCGTCACTATCCCCCTCTCGTTTTCTCGAGAGCGTGTTTTATTTGCCTCTCGCTCGCACAGGCCCTTCCTGTCTTTCTGTGTGTCCCTTATTTTCTGTTAGCGGTGCGTGTAGGACTACGTGCCGACCAAATATGGCGTCTTTTGTGTTTGATTTTGACGTTTTAATTTTTGTTAATAAAGTGGTTCCTTTTTTAATTAATTTTCTTTTGTTGCATTTTATTATTGTATCCGCTGAAGGGCCGGTTATGGAGGCCATACACGCTAGGTTTTGCATGATGGTTTTAGCCGTGCATGCAAAACCGACAAGCATAACCGAGTTTCATACTACACATACACGTTAGGTTTTGCATGCACCGTCTTGACATGAACTCTGAGTTGAGCTACGTAGTACGTGATGGTGTGTAGGACGCAATAGACGACGACGATGTGATAGCTGTACTTGGCCTAACACTTTGTTCTGCAGAACAGAAAAAGAAAAAGAGAGCGCACTGAATGGTCTAAACGCTGGTTATTGAAAAGAAAGCAATTCTCTCAAAATTAATACGTTACTGCGTAACGTATTAATTTTTTTAATCACATCATCTTTTGTAGCAGTTGGCTCCAATTCCTTGAGCTTAGTTATCAATTTCTCGTATGCTGCCGATCGTTTGTCTCTGTCGTGATATTCTTTGCACTTTACGCGCCAAAGACAAGGTTCCGACTTATAAATTTCAATGAATTCTTCTAATGTGGCATTGCGCTTGCGGCTCGCCATTATCGCGAGGATGAGCGCGCGCGACCTTCCGCCGTCACAAACAATTAAAAACTGAGAACTGTGGCAGGCAAGCTCGCCGGACGCCACACACGCTCGGTTATGCTCGCGCGCAAACATAACCGAGCGGCATAAAATATCAATTTTGATATTTGCTCGGTTGCATGTACATGCACCGATAACTGTACAGTTTAATCACATACACGCTAGGGCTTGCCTGTCGGTTATGCATGCACGGCTAAAACCATCATGCAAAACCTAGCGTGTATGGCCTCCATTAGGTAAGCGATTATGAATGGTCAAAAATGTGGTTTTATTACAAACTTCTTTTAACCCTTTATTAGTAAGTTCTTTACAGGTATTTTATTTTCGTTTATAGTTTACAAATAACAGATACTTTTTTAAATAAAACATATAATTATTAATAAAATAGTGGTTTTCATAAGACATAAGGCTCAGATTCGGATTACTGTATTAATCCACCAGTCGTAGGTTCGCCGGCGTTGAAACATATGCAAATGCACTATACTATGTATGTAGGTACTCTGCAAAGCAGTACATGCAAAACTTTGAGACGGGTAAAGCAATTTCCATCGTCTTTAAATATATCCTGCTGATACACTATAATTCCTGACATTTCTTCACAACATTGTAATCTTAGTATTTATTTTATTAATTTTAGCTATTAAATAATAAGACGTCGGTCTTTCCAAATTTGAAGTAGACAAAACAATGACCACCAAACCTTTTTCAGAAACAGAAGTACTTTAAATAAACTTATAGCGTATATACACTTATAGCGTATAACGTTTATAAATTACTAAAAAAATAAACTGAGTCACTAACATCTCCATCGCAATACATTTATGCAAGTTCAAATGCAAGTTTTTGATGACTCTCTTACTAGCTTCCTTTAAGTCGCTTGTAATTTTTTCTTTTCCTCCTATTTAAATGCAACACTGCTGACTAGACAAATCAAATATCTTTATCTTCAATTCACTTTGAAAGCTCTTTTTATGTTTTCCCCCTACTAGCTTTATTTTAATATTTAGCCGAATTTGTCTGAATCCTGCATATACTGCAACACTACAGACGGGACCAGGACCGCCCGGGACCGTAGATTGACTTGTCAGAATATTTGAATTTTAATCCGGAGTACGTTTGTTTATTCATGACATGCTTAGGTTTACTGTAATTGTTTATTTGTGGATTTAGTTGGGTTAGAAATTTAACAAAATAATTGATATTATCGTATTAGGAAAGTGAGGAAAAATTGTTAATAATCACTTCTAATTGGCATTAGTTTGTAATAATTTTAATTTAGAATGTATAAATCGAGCAGACTGCTTGTAAACTTTTTAGAGTAGGTATTAAAATCGAAAAAAAAACAATATGTCAGTATCCAAATCACGAATGAAAATGTCGTAACAATTATCTGCGTGAACAGTATAGTTTAGATATTCAAATAATTTACTTAAAAATAAAAACAGTATTTAAATTAAGAATTATTTACAGGTACTCGTTGATTGCAAAGTCCGCCTCCAGCCTCGAGGTTCTACATCGCGCCCGGCTTTCTTGAGCGAAGGGTGACTTACGCTTAGCACTGCGTGAGTACAATTTTTTTAATAATTTATTAGATAAATGATTATTCTTTCTCATTTCAATGATAATGACACGACAAAAATAAAAAAACACGGTTTCATTCCCCAAGACGCAGTAGGCATTTACACAATATCACTGATTGTTTATCGATTAATCAGGCTGCTTAGTACCTACCTATTGTTTTCATTTAAAAATTTAAAATACTTTTATGAAAATAAAATATTATCTTATGTTTTTCAAAGTGAATATTCATTTTGATGTAATTAGAAACACTAAAATAATTCAATTTTGCAGGTTCTACGCCTGAAGAATAAATGCAGAGCCATTCAATTTCTTTTCGCATTAAGGCGTGAGATGAATCACAAGCTTGTTGTTGAACTTGAGTAAGTGTTATAATCAAATATATTTGTCTCCATCAGGCTTTTATCACGTCACGGTTTGAAATTGTATCCCATAGACAAAATTTAACATCATCTTGTGAGTTTGTAAGTATGTTTGTATGTTTTGTATTTCTTTAATGGCCGGTGGAAGTGAATGTAACAACTTTTTCATTTTCAATTCATGTCAGTGTCAAAAACTAATTTGAATCTTTTTATCTCAAATCTTACACGATTTGCGCTCCAAGTGGAACACCCCAAAGCATTTTCGACCCAAGAATCCTTTAGGCAGTAAATGATTGGATGGGTTTTTAATAAGTTACCCTATACGGTTGGCATGAAATTTAATTGCATGGCTTTCGAAGGCGTTGTAGGCGCGATCTGCGATGAGGAAAAGTACTCAGCGAATGAGCCATAATTGCTTGTATCTTGATGAAAAGTAATAAATAGCGAAATGAAGAAGCAGGACTTTAAAGAGTCTTTAGTAAACTTCTGTATTTATAGGAACTTTTTGTTAAGAAATATATTTTCATTATCTTTCTATGCTCTCGCATCTTTACTGTGACATTATAGTGCTTGTAGTTTAACTTGTTGATTTGTTATTGATAGATGTCTACAGTTGAGCGAAGTTATTGGTTTCAGTTTGGATCTGTTTTCCGCTACTGGCCTAAACTATAAGGTTAAGCCATAGGGTCTTCAGGCGTCCTTAAAAGTCTGCCCCCATTCTATTTAAAACAAAGTAACGTTTTGAAAAGTTTATCATTCATTTTTTAGATACCTTTTCCCTCATTTTCACAGTAAAGTTTTTCTCAATTAAATCTGCCGTGAGAGCCTCAAAAGGTGTACGCTATTATTTTTTTATATGTTTTTACGCAAGATAGTGGGTTCCATTAGCGCTACAAGGCTGAATGAAGAGTCGACTAGGGCCGCTTGTAGGGTTGCCATACGCGCATTTTTGGGTACATCCGGCGACATTTACTTTAAGCAGGAAAGGATACAAAATTAAAACAAAAAATATATTGTCAACATTTTTGATCATAAGTACAGGTTTCTTTTATTTGTTTTTATTATGAGAAAAATGTTGGTAACCCTGGTTAAAATTAAATTTATTAGGACTGTGTTCATAAGGTGCGGTAGGTATACTCTTTTATTCTATAGGCATTTTAGGTCTTTTAAAGTGGTCTAACCCTAGTTGCCCTAAATAAATATTCAATAGAGGTTTAAATATGTTAATACAGCGTTACAGCGTCTTCTCATTGGGTTGTAGATGGCGACGTCGTTTTTATCTTATACGACATTTAACTCCGGTAATTCAATTTAGTTTATTTGCATAACGTTGTTTCTAAAGTAGGTGAGTATGGTAATGTGAGTTGTGCTTATTTATGGCCCTTAGCGTTTATAAATAGATTAGAGTTTATTTACTTATCTTAGGATTACGCCGATAAATAATATCTGTTTGGAACTCATTATATTCTAAATGGAACACAACTTTGTTGATACTTAGGCTTTTGTGTTTAAGATTACACTTTGATTCCAATTCTTCAATGATTTATGTTTTTTTTTAAATTAATACAAAAACTGTAAAACATACCTACCTATTCAGAAAAAAAATATCTTAAACTTTGATGTTTTTTTGTGATTTTCTAGTCAAAAACCTGCCTTAAAACGCACACTTATCCACATCTCTATTTCTTAGCCCGATTTTTTCTCCGCGAAATTGAGTAATGTGGGCGTCAGATGGCATCACGGTAGATTGATAACATCGAATGAATCGCCCCGTTCTATTGTGTGGCACGCTGATACGGGGGGGTTTTTACTTCCTTCGCCCATACACTGTTTACAATAGAGCTACTTTATAACGGAACTAAGGACTTATGGTGATGGATTAACTTAATTTGGATAGGCTGAGACACAATCGAAATTTAAAATATTTCGAGGCAAATTTTTGTACGCAAATTTTTGTTGTTAGTTCAATAATAATTTGCTTTTTTAAAAAATAATTAGCAAAATCTCACCAGTTTTTGGCATTAATATATTTTTTGCGCTGGGCCTGGCTTTGAATTGACCTCTTTCCTTTCCAATAGACTTATTGGTTACCTTGATGCTACAATTTTAAATGATTATAGGTACTCCTAATGTACCTAAGTCATGCATTTTGTTCTGTTCTTTATTCGTTCTCTCAATGTAAGCGTATTAATTTGACAACTTTAAACATTTGCAAAAGAGAAAATCATAGACAAGTGAGTCAATGACAGTTTTCACAGTTCAATATAGCATAGATTTTTTCACTCGATAAAACAGGTTGATAAAATTAATAGGCTCTCAACATCCCAGATATTTTTATCAACTAGAGAAACAGACAAATTACCAGAGACAAAAACATGTTTCCACACATATATACGTACCTTACCCTATAGAAACAATACGTGTTGTGTCTTAAAAAAACAATAGGCCATGATGAAGACGTAGCCATTGTGAACAACGAGAGGGCCATATTTCACGGCTTTGTATGCCTTTAGTGCTCGTTTAATTCTAGATATCTCCATTTGAGAAGTGATGAAACCTTTTTGATTCGAAGGTACTTAATAATTGTGGGTAGTATAAGGTATGTGTAGTGCTAGGTATGTATAACCTAGCACTTTCTAATAAAAAGTTAGTTGCTGTTAAAGTAGATGCTTTTGTTGCGACAGCGTGATTCAATTTTTCTGTTGTTTACGATTGAGTCATTTTCTTATTGATTGAAAGAGACACCAAATAAAAGTATTTTTTAAGATGAATTGATTTAAAAATATGTTTTTAACAGTGTAGGTAGGTATGTGTAATTCAGAACCTATTCTATAGCTCGCTCTGAGTGCACCCACACATATCCGAATTAGGGTACTGCTGTATGTTGGTACCACTGAATGATAATTTAAATTCATTCTCTTCGCCGCCCGCGCCATCATTTGGACAAATGCTACGTCATTTGTCTAAGGGCCTGAAGAGGAGAGCGGGGAGGTAAGGTTCACAATATCCTCGTCAACAATGATCCATAAGAGTATAGTAATAGATTTCATTTTCCACCAACTTACTCTGATCAGATTCCAAAAACTTCTGCTACAGTTAAATTACGCAATATCTGCCTTTAAACATCACGTAGTAAAGTTCATTCGCGTTTGTCTACTCAAAATCTCATTTTGAAAGCTTCCGAAAATATTTTCACAATGAAAAATGAGACTTAAAAGAATGTTTTGTGGGTTTATTTTTGATCGCCAAAGTTTCTTTCAATGGGTATTGAATTAAAACTTGCCGTATTTGCGCTACGTTACTAATTAATTTAATTATTTATCTCATTGTGCGCATGTATATTCAATACCCATAATTTTTATTAATTGGTACTAACGAATGTAGCTACCTTAAAATTAATCAATTCTTTCCTTTTGATACTAAGTATTATTCAAATTCTTGTTTTAAGTCGTGGGTTAAAACAACATTTATTTGTAATTTTAAAGCTTTTATTTAAACAAGATTTTCGAAGTATTTAATCGTCGACTTAGTATAGGTAACTATAAAAGTAAAAAAAATCACAATTAAAACCACAGTATGTATCGTTAACATTGACAGGTCATAAATACCTGAACATACAATACATCTAAAATACATTGACGCAACGAAATGATCACATACCGCGTAAATGTTCTATTAATGACCGTCCATTTGTTCCAGCGAAATAAATTTGATGAAATCAAAAAAGAAAAAACACCGTAAGTAATTGGCGCTTGCGTGTTGAATACGGCATACGATATTAAATTCTGTGATGAATTATGTAAAGCTTAATTGATGGATAGGAAATGTTATGAAAAGTGGAGGAAAAGATAGGAGATAAAAAAGATTAAAAATTCGATTTAAGTAAACATATCTCATACGTAAATTACCATAGACATCAGTAGAAAAAGTCATCTAATATTTTTAAATATTAGATCATTTTAATCTTCCTCATCTAATCAAATTATTAGTTAGCTTTGAATTATACTTTAGGTAAAAAAGGATAATTAGGAAGTTATTGATTAACTATGAAAACAAGCCTGCAAATAGTTATTTTTGTAATTTCTGAAGTTATACTTTAATTTTGATATTGTAAACACTAAAAACGGGATAGTTACAAAAATTCGAAATTCTGGTATGGCGCATACAATTACTGTGGTTACAAAAAATAATGAGTATGTATGCTTAATATTAAATACAGTGTTTTTTTTTTTACTATTGCGATCAGAACACAATGACATGTTAAAAAATATAAGTATAAATAAGGAAGTCGCCATAAATACTCGTAAATTATGTCTTATCATAAAGTACCTTATAAAGTAAGTAGAAGTACCAGTGTTCTTTAAAATACCTTGTATTCATAACTAATGTTTTTTCCGATCCACCGCGCAAACCAACCAACATTTTTTGAATTGTTTTTGACAGCTAATTTTTCTATTTTCTCCCTCCGAAAAGCAATCTAGTTTCACCCGACTTCGGGTGGGAGTACTCGGTTCTTTTTTGTATTTATCTAATTGTACGGTATGCCCCAGAGATGGGGTGATGGGGTGATGAGCACGAAGTATTGTCCTGTACCAAAGATACAAAGATCCAGGGCTATCACAGAATAGGTTGTTTTAAGAAAAACTATATATTATGAATGCTACAACCATCTTAAAAGTAAGTAATTTAACGAATATTGATAAAGGTACCAGCATTTTAACGTCCGTTAGACTTTCAATTATTAAGGTTCTTACCAGAATAAGTTGTGTGTGAACTTACCTGTTGTGAATGTATAAACGATTTTGATTTATATTTTTATTTTGATAACTAAATGTTTGAATTTTTTAAACTAAAACAAAAGATAACGTAAATAAAAAACATGAACATAAAATTGATCAAAAAACATTATAAATCTAATTTAAACACATTGTTGATAAAAAGACTTCGGATCCAAATATAGAAAATAAACTAACAGCTTATAAAAAAAAATCAATGACGTATCGCCGGCTAGTGAAAGCTACATATAAACATCAATTTACTCTACAAATCGTGTACAGAAAATGTTACTAACTCCGTCCCTGGTAAGGCGCCCCACCGCCCGCGAGTGACACTGACGGATCGCGGAACATTAGTCATAGTCGAGACCTCCCCCTTCCCCCCTCACCCCTCATATACCCTGTTTATTTACTTTTTGTAACGGTATTGATGTTTAATTATGGCTCACCCTACTCGCCTAATTTTGGCGGAATGTTTTCTTTGTAATTTTTCACGGATCAAGAATATTGACGTTATTTTTATGGGTGTTTTTATTTCGGTGTACCGAAATCTAGTAAGAGTGTTCGTTTATTTATAAAGAAGCTTTTAATAGATTATAATGGTTTCATGTTGGAATCTGCCTAAAGAGGTTTCCCTTGCCGACAACGTTTCCCTTGCCCTTGTCTAATACGAGTATATTTTAAACAAAGTAGAATAGAATAGAAAGAATAGAAAATACTTTATTGCACACCATATAAGATAAATTAACAATGCAGTAAACTACAACAACATAATTAATAAATATAATAATCCAAGGATATTTATTTATTTTATTTATAATTATGATAGGTATACAATCGGCGGTCTTATCGCTTAAAAGCGATCTCTACCAGACAACCTGTAGTATCACGTGGTGTTTAAATAATGTAGGCATCAAGTAAAAGTGTCAAAACCAATGCATTTTTATTCATCAATTTATGGCTTAATTGTTTTCGGGAATAACAGCGTACATTGAAAAGACCCATCCTCGTATTTAGTAGGTACTTCACACATCGTTTTACCACAGAATATTGATACAAGGTTCTACAAAGTTATACTCTTTTAAAAATCACGTTTAAAGTGGTCTATAAGGAGTTTGTTGTAATGTAACTGACGGCCATTTTGGGAGAACCAGCTCATTTTTGTTTTTTTCTTCCAACTCACTTGAATTTGCCTATGAAAGCATCATCCATCATCCATCAATGAAACTCGCATCATCACCTGAGGAGGGCGCTTATCACGGAGGAAGACAGATGACTCCCCTATCTGTTAATTAAGATTTTCACGACTCACGTGCAACTGTTAACGGATGCTGGCAATTTAACTTTGTCTTTTGGAGTAAATGTTGATGTTTCGTGACAGTGTTTGAAAAGGTTTTGCTAACATTGAATCATACAAAAACCTTTATATAATTAAAGGCAACTAGGTACGAGTATCTCTCAACTTCGTTCACACATTAAGAAAAAATTATGAAATTATTAACTAACTTTTAGGTTGTAATTTGAGCATTTGCTGTACTCTCGAGGTTTTCTGTTAATTACTCCTAAAGATCCTCATAATTTTGTAAGACCACATAAAAGTAACACCCTCTGGACCATCTGACCACCATGAACTTGCCACCGGTTGTCAATTGAGACGGAAACCACCCTATTTTACCACTGGAAACCATTTCAAACATAAAAGTAATTTTTTAATCGGTTTATAATTGACTGAGAATATTACTCGTACCGACATTCAAAATACTACATTGGGACATCCTTGTTTTTGAAGTCGGTAAGAAAACAATAAAGTTACTTAATTACAATAACATTCCTAATTGGACTGATTGTAAACAATAAACCAATTATATTTTTTTTTTAAATGAAAACATTTATATAAACCTTAGCTCTTGTAAGTGCGACTGCAAACTAGTCTAAGTACAAAGTTGAGATAGTTCGCTGATCACCGATAGAGGGCGGGTCGAACAGCCATTTGTCAGGAAGAGGCTCATTAGGGTCGAATCTGGTCGAATGTCGAGGGATTAAGGGCCCCAGTGCCCCTGCACTATTCAAGAAAACATTGAGAAAATGACTGATTACTTTGAAATACCGAGATAAAATCATAGAGTTTCAAAAAGTCTAACCATATCAAAAATACTAAATACTGCGAAACACAATATTTTAGCATTTTTGATGTTTTTGATGTTTATTAAAATATATTTAAATACAACTATTATAAAAACATTACCTAACTGATAGACACAAAGTTATCGTAACCGCCAATCAGAAACGAGAACTCAAAATAAATCGATGTAACATCCAATCATTACTCTGTGTCAAGATCGACTCAATTAAAATATCGTTAATGAATTACATTCAAAGAAAATTAGACCATATGTTTTGAGAAATAAGACTCAATTTTCGCAGAGGATGTTTTTACCTTGTGTTGGTCATTATGGTAAACGTAGTATGGTACAAAACCACGAAAACGATGCGTTGGAGAATATATATAAAATAAATACACAGTAGTATCATATGACTTGTTTAAAAAAATCATCCATTAAACTCATGGCAAAGGGATTCGAGTAAAATAAAAGAACGTAATTATTCCTACTGTCAATCATATTTTAATTTACTGCAATTTTCAGTCACTATGCAAGCCGACCTAACAATATAACTAAACCTAACTTAATGTTTTACATACTGTTAGTAATTGATTGGCAAAATCCAGTAAGAATTTATAACCATTGTTTTCTACCAACGGTTTAAACTCAAACAAAAGCACTTTTGAAATACTTTAAACTTTGCAGCTAATTCATAAATGATGTTCCTCAAATGGAAATAGACCAGGTTTTCTATCACAATTTCAAAAGCCAGTATAATCCATCGCCAACATTGTCAACCTCATCAAACTTTATCAAACATTCATGCCTAAATGTACACAACGTTTCTTGCGATATATTACTTGTAATTTTGTACTCGGGTGATACCTGAGTAAAAAACACGAGACATAGACGTCTTGGTGCGTCGCAAATTACGGTCATCATCTTCTCATCAGTGCCGTGGGTAAGCGCTGATGTATAGGAGTCGGGCTCGGGGAGGGTGTAGACATGTCATAGACTACGAACAGACAGATGAACCACAGGAGTGAAAGAATTAGGTCGATCGTTGCAACAGTGCTGGTAAACTCTGATGTGTAAGAGAAGGACTTAAGAGCGGTCAACCCGGCTTACTTTTCATACAAACGCTCGTACGTGATTATGTAGTTGTAACAGATCTTTCTTTTAAACTTTTGAACTAATAGGTATCTTGTGCACTATATCTAGGTTTCTATGAAAACTAAAAATCAAAATTTTGAGAAACAAATTCAGTATAAGCCTCCAAAAACCTGCTTTTTGCATAAATTTTACCTGAACTTTGGCCGTTCATAATGTACTCATAAATTGTAAAAGTAAAAACAATATTGTGATAGAAACCTTGCAAATGTTATGGAGATTCTAAATGACAAGCATTTATTTTACAAACTTGTAAGGCTTACTAAAAAACACGTATTTCCTGGAACACTTTTTATGAAATTTCCGCACACTATTTTTCGAGTGAGCGAGTGAGCGGCGAAAGTACCAACTGAATGCCGAGCTCTTATGCGTTATCTCTCTCTTTTCGCTTTGCTTCTTCTTCTAGCATTGCGCTGGGTGAAACAACAAGCTTTTTAGCCATGCTCGCGTCGATGATAGACGCGCCGGGAAGGGTCACCTTAAGAAAGAGTACTTTTTATTACTTGGAACCACGGACGTATAGATATGTCATGTCAGGTGCCAAAAGGAATGAAAAGATGAACTTATCTAAACCGTGCTAGAAAAGTGTGGGTAAATTTGATCTGTTAAATAAGGACTTGGGAAGGAAGATATAATCAAAGAGTACCTAGTCATAGCCATAACGGAAGAAACAGCATGAGAATGAGTACAATATGGCGTAAAGTAAGTAAGTTCATATGAGCAAGTGGCCAACTCTGGTGACGCAGTTTTTAGGCCGTCTAAAGGCCTCCGTCATGACTTAGCGACTAAAGCTGGGACCGACAATTTAACATGCCCTCCGGAACACGGCGCTTCCATGCTTGCTAAGACGTTCTTGATAGATGGTTGAATTTAACCAATGTTCTGAGCTTGGATGGGCAAGTGGCATTAACAGCTGACCGCTTCCGTGCTTCAGAGGGCACGTTTAATTGTTGATCCCGGCTTTTAAAGTCGTAAAGCCATTACGAAAGCTTTTAGGCAGCCTTAAAACTCCGTCATCAGGGTTGGCCACTTGCTCATACGAACTTACTTACTTACTTACCTATCGGTAATAATTTCCAAATCTAGTCTACAATAAAAATGGCTCGAATGTAGTAATTTTATCTGTTCAAAAATTATCTCTGCTACTCTTTGGCATAAACATAAGCACCTAAGCATCAGAGAGAGTTGGCTTAGTGAGTAAATTGACGTTCAGTGCTAGGTTTTAAACTATTCTGCAGTTCAAGCCTCGCAAGAAACAAATTACTATAGAAAATCATCGCAGTTATAAAATGTTATATAACATTATGTACCATTATAATGCCATTTACCTCCTGAAGGCTTTATAATGCCTTTGTTTCGTGATAGGTGGAAATGTTAGTTTATTTCTTAGATTTGAATGTTTTCTAATGGGTAGGGTAGGGTAGGATTATGACAAAATCTAATGATTGGAACTCAAACGCGAAATGGACTAAGTAAGTGGTTTAACACTATATTCAAATATATAAACTATGAGTAATCATTTCTGAAATGAAAATGTATAGTTTATGATTTATTTACCTCAAAATCCCTCAAAATTATCAAAAATTACTTACTTATGCCCTGAAAGCAATATACAAACTGCACAATGAATGCTAAAGCCAAAACAGTTTGTTATGTTCCATAGTATTTGTACAAGTTGCTCCAATTTCATCTACTTAGTCAGATTTTAAAGTTCAAAGTTTAAACATAATAGTTATTCAAATATTAGAAAGGCAAAACGGGTGAGGATGACGAATCATCACCACGCGTGTCGAATTGTAAACTTTGGACAATTTATTTTGTTTACGGTAGGTAGCAATGAATGTCATTACGGTTGCTATATAAGGTCTGTCGCAGTTGCTATAATATTATGAACTTCAGAATACATATTATTATTCTAAGTAAAAAATAAAAAATGGGCCAGCTCTACCAAGAAACAATCACACATGTAAAAAGTAGAATCCATGCCGTGTATCAATGAATGTTGTTTAGAAAAATGTAGGTATATGCACTTTAAGTATAACACAAGCACAACTGTGTCCCGTTAAGTGTAGGTAGACTCAGACTTACAGATTTCAGGCAGATAGGATTTTCGTGGCGTTATGCCTAAAACATGTTGCAAGTAAACTTTACACTTTTACAGTACTTATACCTATTAGTCGCTTAAGGCAGTATTTTATCAAACTTACCGAATCCAACCATTTTTTTTATTCACGCATAATCCTTATCATAGTTTTTTGTAGTAAAATAACAAATTACTAAAACAGATTGTCGGTAAAAAAGTGGGCTGACCCGTCGGATCATTAGTGCGGGCCAATGGTCGTTACCTAAAAGTCATTAGCGTCAACTTTTACTGTAATTTGGGATATACATCACTATACCAATATATTATGTAACTACTCAAAGCTACGCGAGTCATCATAGAAATCGTGTAAGTAGGATCAATATTACTTTTCAGTTGATTAATTTTTTATTGTCTTTGGTAGGGTACAATATTAACTGTATTGTAGTGTCTAAGATTAGAAAAAATAATTGAGTAATGTATCTAAAGGTACTAAGGTAATAAAACTGTTTAAAAAAAAAATATTTTTATGTAGCTTAGATCCAAAATAACCAGTACTTACCTACTTATAATAAAATTGTGAAAAAAATAATTATGGAAAAAAATATAGGTACTTAGGTACTTACATTTTTTAAGCTCTGTGAAAATATCCAATGAAAAGTCGAGTATAATAAAATAGAGTAATAAAGTAGCAAACTTTTATTCAATTTGATGCAACAAGTCATTTAAATCGATCAGACTAGTAATTACGATCATAATAATTTAATAAATTCATGGAATAATTCTATTATCATTATGCAAATTATCCAATTTCATGTTATTATTTTGATGAGCATAATGAAGACATTTATCACTAAATCGGTGAAGAGTCTTCGTTTTTCAAATTGCATTTTGCAAGCATAAACTCTCACGCAGATCATTTTCATGAATATAATTGAAATTTCAATCCCATTCAAACTTGTTATTCTTTTCTAGAATGTATATAATGTAGTATATCAGTCATCTGGTTACCATAACACAAGCATTCAATTGCTTAGCTTGGGACTGATGACGCTGTGTGAAATGTCCAGGGATATTCATTTATTTATTATTTATTTATTTTTTTGAGCTGCGAACTATAATTAGAGGTATAGAATTACCCTTGAACGATATAATATTATCTCTGAGTAGAGTCACTACTGTTTATTGTGTATTAAGTTTTAATAGTTTTTTTATGACTTGGAGTTTTATTTCTTTTTACATGGTCTTTCATCAACTATTTATACAAAGATATATTATCAAATAATTATATAACTACCAAAATGGCAGCTGCTCATCAGTTCTCCAAAATATAACTGCTCTTATTTAATCTCTAATTTAAATCCATCAAACATAGCTTACTCATAACAGTCCTCTCAGAAACAGTACCTACATTATTAATAGCAATTTATTTTGAAAAACGGTTTCATAAACAGAAACCAATCGCAAAAAGAGCAAGAACAGGAAACTTTAAATGAATGAGTTTGAATCGATTTCTAAACCGCACGACTACTGGTCATCAGCGCAACCGACAATACCTAACAATAATGTACTTTGTCGGTGTGGTACAAGTTATGAACTATTAGCGATTTACAAAATGTGTAAGTATATTTTGGGGGTTAATAACGGTGTTGGAAAATCTGCATTTCGATATCAAAGTTTTGTTCTATGTCATGAAATCTTTTTTACTTGTCCTCAACTTAGAGCTCTGTCACATTGGTTCCGCATATAAAAACTATAATAATGTATTCATTATTGTTTTTATATATTTTTTCAACACTATAACTACGACTATTTAAGACTGTGTAACGTGTCATTGACCTAAAGCTTTAGATACTTACTGTGAAAATAACAGTAATTTGGCCAACTACACTGGATCTTCATATACTTATACATTTTATAAATTACATGCATCCAAACATACACCCTAAAGTTTCTTCACATTTCAAATAAATATCCCAAGTGCCTCAACTTTCATGCTACAAATCACCCATACCATATAAATCTGTTAACAATTTAACTTTCAAATATGTCCAATCAATCACGCCATTGAATGTTCTTAAATATTTTCAGAAACGTCATATTCTTATAAATAAACCACACTTGTACTGAAAGCCTGGACCACAAAACGGTCCGTTTCCACACCTCATTGCGATCGGCGTGCCATTACAAATCGCCCTATGATTATAAGACATTACAGTAATGGACACCACATAATTATAATAGCACAGTATTCCTTGTTATTGCGTGAAACAGTTGAAAAATATCAATTAGATATAATAAATTGTATCGTTTCTTTCGCTGTTCTTAAAGATAATCGGTCTATTCTTTCAGTGTCACTGGTTAGTATCAGACATTATAATATTTATAATGTGGAAACATAATTAGCACCAACCTCATTTGATAAATATAGAGTAAAACTGACTGATTAGACGTTCTTAATATTTAAATGATGTCTTTCATTTGAAGTTCTAAGACGGACACTGAAATTCAGTATAAATGAGAGACGATTATGCGGGAATATTATAATCAATTCTTACTAGTCATAATAATCATTATCTATTTTTCCTATCCCACTAAGTGGGGTCGGCACAACATGTCTTTTATTTCAATTTTCTTCTATCACTCGTCATCTCAGAGCTAACTCCTTTCAAACACAATCAGCATGCATACAGTCCATTCATCTTTTCTTAGACCTACCCTGTTGGTCAAGTAAGATATAATCTGGAAACAATACAAATATAAATTATAAAAAAACCTGAGCTTCTCGCCAAGTGACAAACGCTATTTTTATCATCGCTATTCCTTTGATACTTCCACTCCAGTTTTCGTCATCGAATGTCAATTCCTATACATATTTTTCGTTTCTTTTCTATAGCGATTGTAGAAATGACATTTCTCTAGAATTGTCAGAAATTCAGGAAAATGTGTTAATTACCCTTAACGGGTTGACATCGCAGCCGTTAGCTGAACTCGACGCGACCGGGAAAGCCACTTAGCCAGGTTTGCGAAACCCTCAGAAAAGCTTAAAAAAGGATGCTTATTACATTAACTGTGACGATGTGAAATGAGATGGAATTTGTCAATAGTAGGTGATAGTAGTAACGTAAGATTTGCTTTTTAAATTTAGTTTGTACAAGTGGATCGCCTCAAGTCAATTATTGCTCAATTTCATATAAACCATCCAATTTTATACGCATAAAATACAAGCAAATCTACCAACCTAGTTCTTATTGTTTCATACCGAAATGCCACATGTAAGTTGAGCAAGTTGTTTTAAGATATGATAGACACGTATACAATTCAAACTTTCTTAATCTATAGATACCTTATTTATTTAAATGAATCACGAGCCCACGAAAACTGTAACACAATCAAACATCGCGAAATATTTATATAAGGTAATGTAATTACGCGATGAAGTCCCCTAAAATTCATTTAAATGATAACAGACACGGCTAGGACCACTACCGTTCTTACGCTAGAAACCCAAATAATTCAAATAGGAGGCAAATAGGACCGGTCTAAGGTCCAATACAAACATAGCACTAGGTAACCACCTCTGGGAGCCAGCCGGGTACACCACAAATCGCTTAGCGTTCGCGCTCGGTCTAATGGCACGCCAATTAAAAGTTCCTTCCCCAGACGGGCATCCTGATCTGCTGCTGTAAAACTGAACATCTGTGTTTTAAGCACTGGTATCTTTGTAATCAAAGACAAATATAATTGAGATAAAGTTGAAAAAAAAATTATTCAGTCGGACGTTTGGGATCATATTGAAAGCTAGGTGATAGAGGTGAGCTACACATTTAATTTGCGATGAATCTAGTCATAGTTGCATCTACATTTTGTGTTATTACTCTATTACAATCCTTATCTATATAAATACGAGCGAAAATATTTTTTTTTTTGCTTCAAGTGATCATCATGAAGCACTTTGTTATTGAGTACAGAAATGTACGAGTATATACGAGTAAGCCTAAGGTACAGAATCCAACATGATAAATATAATGTGTCCAGCAGTGGGTATTTTAAATGTTGTTATCTTATGTGGTCCAGACACTCAATTTTAACTCTATTTGATAACGTTATAAAGTAATGCTAAGGGTACATAACGGCATAATGTAGTTTCGTTTGGTGATTAGCATTTTGATGTCGTGCCAAGATGTTCTCTCATGTATTTACACTTTACAATATTATATAAATTTAATCATATTTTAGTAGGTACTTACATAATGAAAAACGCCATGTTCAAGATTATACGGTAAGATACTGCAATGGAATCACAATTGAATTATAAGCCAACCCTGGGATCGTAAAATAAATACAACCTATTATTCTTTTAGGTTAAAAAAAATATTACGTCCTTATAATATCCTTTACCATATAATTTAGTATATCAGTCATCTGGATACCATATCACAAGCATTAAAATGATTAGCTTGGGACTAGATGACGCTGTGTGGAATGTCCAGGGATATTGTTTTATTTATTTACCAAATATAATACACATTTAGGAATTTTAATTAAGTTAAATTTTTAAGAAACTAACGTGATTTGGTCTAGTGTTTTTGTTTATATTTTTTTAAGATTCACTATTCAGGTCAAAGTGCCTACAAAGGTCCTTTAAACTTCATGTAAATCTTTTCGTAATACACTCAGTTTTAACAGTGAAAATAGTGAACTCAATCAAAGGTTCGTTCGTTCGTTCGTATGAGCAAAAAGGCCAACTCTGGTGACGGAGTTTTTAGGCCGCCTAAAAAGGTTGAAAAAACTATATAAAAAAGTATTCAAAAATCGTTTATACAGTTATATTATTAACTAAAATCGTAGCAATAAGATTTCGTAGCACTTGTAGCACTGCGAACTAAACAAAGTTCTATTTGAATCTAGCTGGACAATCTAACTTAAGTTTGCCACAAGCATTTCCAACTGTTACTCAGTTGTTTTAATGAAGTCTGTATTTTATAATGATAATATTGTTTTGAGTTAAAAAATACATTATTAGCTGACCTGCCCACTTCGTTGGGCGGTAAACATTTTTCATCAGTAAGAAACGTTTCGCTCGACTGTTTTTTTTCGACATACTTAGCAAATCTGACTGCCACGAAATAGCATTTTAATTTTTGGGGCCTGTGACATTAACAAATACTGTAAATTTCTATTGGTAAAATAATTTTCAAAATAGGTTCAGGAGATCCAGATATTGCTATTTATATTATATTATATCGCCGTGTAAAATGTCCAAAAGATATTTATATTTATTTATTATATTAACCCCTGCAACCTCACAAACTCGAAAACTTTAACTCTTTGTAATATTTGTATTAGAAGTAATACGATAGGAAACTCATAATCTAAAATCATGTTTTTGTAAATTGCAAGGTTAACTATAAATAAATATCTTTGAACAAGTTGAATATGATGAATATATCAAAGAAAAAATGAATGTTCAAAGAGGTATAAAAACTGAACATTTTTATACAAAAGTCGCCCAAAGTTAACGAGGACCGCGAGAAATGGATACGTGAAGTTTTAGCATAATTTTAGTTTTGTTACAGCCTATTACATTATTCATTGAATAAAATATTATGATAAATCTTTCTCTGGGAAGGATTCTAGAAGGTATAAAAGATTCGGTAAAATTATATCCGAGGAAATTCTAATAAAAAGACTTCAAAAGGCAAGTATTTACACCTGGGTGAAATTATAAACTTTGTTAACTAGCTGCTGTTTGCGGTTTCAGAAAATATAGAGAATTTTGGACAAAACCAAGGGATCGACCAATAATATTTTATGACCGTAAAAGTTTAGTAAATTCAACTTGAATTTTCTCTAAGGCAGGTGAGTAATCAGGACTCAACAGCTTTATCAACGTAAAATTTATCAACCAGCCAAAACATCCTATACCTTTTATATTTAGAACCCTTTTAAAAACTACAAGAATAATAGTTTCAAAAAGAGTTATAGTTAATATTCGTATAACTTTATGAATTTATATTTTTGTAAAAAAAACACTAATTGGCAACAGTAGCAGATCTTTATTGTCATTGATTAATAACAAAACTTATTAGTTTAATAATTAAATAAAGAAAATGTCCTCATATCTTCAAATAAAATTATATTCTTATTAAAACATTTATATTATTTTCTGTATGTGTTCGTAAATCCCGGCTACAAAAAGACCACGAGAATCCGATTACAAGTGAACATTTTTCGAAAACAATTCCTTAAGTCAGCATGTCTCCATTTAACGAGAGCTCGTTACCGCCACAAATCTCAGACATTACAACGTATTAAAACTCTAAAAGTTAGCTACGGAGCCATTTAAAGAGCAAACTTTCTTACATCATCGCGGTGATTTAAATTCAAGCACTGTTTGACTGCGAACTGCAGATGACTTAGCAGCGGCTTTCTAAGATATCGCTTCAGAATGACGGCGGTAATAAAGCGTTGGACTGTCTCTAGACACGATCATTGCATATCGTTAAAAAGTGATGGATGTATTAGGAGGTGAACCTAATTCTAGAATATTAAATCTGAAAGGTTAAGTAACAAAGGCATTGCTGACTAACCCTTTCGTCAAGACCTTTGATCGAAAAATTCCGGTAACATTCGCGCGATTAGGCGATTTTGAATGTGTAGGATAATTTTGTATTTTGTTGTTAACTGTACAATATGTTATGTGATAGGAACAGGAGGAATTAAATTTAGAATATTACAGTATTCCCCATAGTTTTTATTTTCAGTAGGAGCATCAGGACATGGGTGTCCTGGTGCTCCTATCAGTAGGAGTTTTTAGTAGGAGCACGAGGATGAAGTGAATATAATATATCGTGTAAGTAGGTACTTATACTAGTTTTTTTCATAAATGTATGAGAAACAGTTGAAATGTAACAGGAATGCAAATAATACATCCGTTGTTAAAAAAAGATTTGTTTTGAATTTCCCGCTTTTTAATTTTGCCATAAATTTTGCAAGTGGCGCCATGTTGCAGATTTCCTTTTGCAACCCCTATCTATGAGGGGATGAATACAGTTCCGCGTAGCGCCAAGAGATGGCGGTTCTCTCCTTGTGACTTATGTTTCGGGAAAATTCTCAGAGATGGCGTTTAATTTGAATGTAAATTTTTAGAATTAACACGTAAAATATTTGTTACAATTTCTGTGTCAGGTATTTTTAACGTAAAATTTGGTTCGATGTTCATTTTCACATTTTCTTCACATATGTTAATTTTTAAATAAATTATTTTAATACAAAAGCACAATTTTAAAAAAGCTTTTACAACCTTCAAAACTTACAAGATTTAAAAATAGTTTCTTATTTTTCATTCGAATTTCAAATTCGTCAATTCGGTGTCATTTGTGTGCACGGGAACACCGGCTGCTAGAGATTAGACACGCTAGCCGGAACAATTTTTTAATATCTCCAAACAAGGAAGGCGAGACTATCAAAGTGTTTGTGAAGTGATATTATATTTTACTCCCCTCTAAAAATTTCATTATAATATTTTTAATGCATTATTATGTTACGTCGAGATAAATAATGACTTAGCCAAAGTTGTGGGCAGTTAATACTTTAACTATAAATACCAAATAAAAATTTCATGAGACTAAGCTGCAAAAGATAATTGAGTTGAAATTATATTTTATTTAGTCTGTATTTTTAAATGTTAATTACTTTCCTATAATGATGCCCATAACATTTTTCCACTTGAATGTTCAAAATATTTTGTTTTCACGTAGTGGCCTAAACGAAATACAACATCTTCGAGGCAGTTCATCTTGCCACTGCGCGCTGGTCGGAAGATAATTAATAAAGAATTAGGTACTTATTATGACTGAAACTAAACTTTATACTCATGTGTAATAAGAGCAGGCCTCTATGATGACCTATAAAAGTAAGGTCTTTTAAGCTAGTGGCCAATCTAAGGTATCTGACTAAACTCAGGCCTTTACATTTTACAAGATGATTTAAACAGCGTCAGAGGGCAATCTTTGCCTACGCTTTGGATATTGTTGAGATGGAATAGGCTTGCCTTGCACCTGGACCATTATAATCCTCATTATATTATATCTCAGCATATCCACAAGAAAGACGCAAATACGTGTAGGTATTTAACTAAGGTATATTTCTGTCGATATTTTTGATTATAGTGTTAAACCACACTTAACCGAAATATCATCTTACTGATAGTTTCGTCTTCGGCGATAAGGACTTCGTGGCCGAGTGGTAAGGCTTAAGGGTGATCGCTTGTATCTCGCGGGTTCGAATCCTGCCGAAGTCGTAAAACTTTTAGTAAGATTTTTCATTTAAAAAAGGTATATTTCAATATTCGATAATCCCAAAATCTACATAGAAAGCATTGAAACGATCAGTCAACGAACAGCCAGCTACATTGAGTGCAGCATTGACTAACGACCTGCCAATCAGACCGTGCCTTAATTGGAAATCCGTGTTTGTGGTGCCACTCCGTTCGGAGCCTTTGTTCGCAAAAATTAAACGGTTCCTTGTTATTGATCTTGAGAGTTCGACTGCAAGCTCAAACACGATTACTACGAAGTTACTTTAGAATGTCTGAAGGAATTACATTTATTATTTAAAAAAAAAAACTGTTCATCCGAAGATCCTCATCTGATCTTCAAAGTTTTTAATGGTACCAGCTCAGGAGTAAACTCTTTCAAATAAAAAAATAAATAAAATCGATACGTACACTGAAAAATCATACGGAATAATCGGTGAATGTAGCTAAAAAAATTAAAAAGTACATACAGAGGAATACATTTTTCCCTATTTTTATTTGTTCTATATTATTATATTATATATCCTATAATATAATAATATCTTTATCCTATTTAAAAGTCAGTTAAAAAGAAATACAAAAAAATATTTAAAAAAAAGAACAGATACGCTAAATAATTATAACAATTCATAGTTCATCATTCGTTCGAATGTGCTAGATGCTAACTCTAGCTAGTATAATTGTAGTTTTTACTACAAAACAAATAATAATACATGTGATTGCCAGACAACCTTATAAATAGTAATACATTCATAGATTGATGATCTGATCCTTTGCAGAGACTAAATGAAGACACCAAGTCGAGGAAAAGAAACATTGAGTGTATTTCTATGTAGTTATATCATTTTCATACTCCGTTCAACCGTTGCAGCCCCTTGGAGAACAGATAATGGCATGGAGATAAATTTAATTCTAAAATGTTTTTATTTTTCTATGTTTTCCTAAAATGTTAGCATCAAGTTAGCAACAGGTAATACCTCCATTTAATAAAAACAAGTACCTATTTAAATAGAATCGAACAAAGTTTTACTTGTTCTTTAATCAAAACTATTAAAAAAAACATACAACTTTAACAAAAAAACTAGCAATTAAAAGGTTTAGTTTTTATTAAACATAATATTAACCTATTAAATAAAATAATAATAATAACCTTAATGACAATATAAATAGTCAAACAATTTTGATGTAAATAATTTGAACTCAGTTCTCTAACTCAGTTTATTCTGTAACAAAGTTTTGAAAGTTAATAAGTGTTAAAGGAAATGTCTAGATTTATTTACAGAAACTAAACTACTACATATTTACATAACTGTACAAACTACAATTAGAACCAGTTGAGCCACTTAAGGATCGTTACAAACGATCTATAGGTAGCTCAACTAATCCAAACCACTGCCAGACGGAAGCGTAAAAAAAAAAGTAAGTAAGTGTTAAACGAATAAATTTGAAAATTGATTGAATTTTAGCATTAAATATTATGTTTTCAACATACAATTGAACACAAAATATGAAATGATATAATCACAACTGTACCTACTCCCAGGGAGCGGCAGTAAATTTTGTTTTAAATTTATGTTCCATGAAGATGACTGTCTTAGGTGTGTAAATGTACTTAGGCAGAGGTATTTCCAAATACATTATTATCTTTTACCAATCAAAAACTATCAAAAGCTGCTATAAAAATAATACTTTAAAAAAATGCAACTGCAAGTGACAACGCTCAGTATTAAAAGCACTCAACTTTGGTAAAAAGTATTGAAAATTCCAAAAACATAAAAAAAGTTGTCTTTTCCATACATTCCTCGAATCACAAAATGGCCACGATATGGAAAAAAGTAGAACGTTTCAATACGATTTTTTCTATCAATCTTCGTCATGTTTTCAGCTTCAAAGGCCTTTGGATAGCTTTTTTCATTTTCTAACTTTGTTTTACTATAAAGAAAAATGTTAAACTTAATGTAGGTACTTTAAAAAACATAACATTAATTTCAAGAGCCAAAAATAAGCAGAGGTAAAATATTAAGATACGAGTATTACCTACATCAAAAATGTATAGTAAAACACATTTTTTGTGTGCGTTTACAAATTATTATCAGGCAATTAAATTTGAACTTTTTGTACTTACGCATAAAAGTTGAAACGGCAACAGCGACATGACACATTACCACTTTGAAACTTAGAAAAATATATCCCAACTATTTCAGACACGTAAAACTTTATGCAAATCTATGTTAATCCAACATTTTCCGAGTATTTATTTCTGGCCGCATTTCTCGAATGATATTGTCTCGTAAATCAGTCGTGCAGTGTTTTTCTTGGAGCGTCCAGGCCCGCCATCCGCCATGTTTTGTTTAGAATCACGCACACCCTGTCTGTGTCTGTTCCTATTGTGATTTACTGTTCCTGCTTTTATATTATTTTTACACCTCTTTCGAAATTAAAATATAAAAAATAACATTTTCGTCACGTATTAACTTTTAAAATATATTTCTTTCCATCAAGATTTTGATGATAAATGTCTAGATTTTTATTTTCCTCTAGCATCAATTTATCGAAATTCCACAGAAAATCGTTTCGACTCAGGTGTAGACGTAAATTATTCAAATTAATATCATGTCTACATCAAAAAGTGGCCGATTAAAATATGGTTTTCTTATCTTAACAGCTAGTTGCCGATTTAATTAATGTGAGAATATTTTAAGAGGAAACAATTTGTTCGTACTATTTGTGTTAAATACTTTTAGTTATTGCTCATTTCCCAAGCATGATAAAAATTGGAAACACGACTTGCTTCTTATCTAAATGAGTAATAAGCACTATATAAGTGCAGGTGCTAATTTGAAACTGTGGGAAAAATTAATATTAATATGAGGTTGCACACTTTCTTTTAAAATATTAAATATACCCACAGTTTTATACGAAGAATAATCTATATTAATAATTTCGTGCAGGGGTACGGTAGACTCGATTGAAACCATAAAATAATAATAAAACACTAAAAAAAAATGATTTCGAATCGACAACATATATCCGCAAAATTCGGATTGTCGAGTATTTTGTTAAATTCTAATGATTATGACAAATCGCAGTCGCCATTGAACACTAACGTCACACGACAACGACACCGGATGACATTGACATCTTGAGTAGGTAGACGTCGCGCGACCAAAGAGAATAAAATCACTATCGCGCTTAGAGAAAGAAAGAAATAGAGCGCTGTATATTCCTTTCTCAGTCACACAAAAACAAAAGAATATAATACAACATTCATGTGAGTAAAAGAGACAAAGCATCAGATCTTTTGTCCCTCATCGTGTGTCGTTTTTTTGTATGGCCAGAAACTTGATGCGCCGAATTTTGTACTACGAAACTATGGATTTACTGCATTTTTTGTCCCTCTCGGCCGCGCCATTCATTTTTAAAGTGTCCATTGGCTTTTTGACGGGAATTTGAGAAGTCATGTTGTCTTTTTGTTTTATTTTCCGAAACTTGTGTTTTAGCGAATGTTTATGTGTAATAATGCTAGATTATTAACCGTTGAGTGTTCGTGAACGTACATAAGTGTGGGCAACTGTAACAAAGCTGGATATCATTGCATTTCGAGTTCTCTCAAGAAGTCCGTGTAATGCTTCAGTAAAGAACCCACATCTTTACTGACGCTGACTATGACATGACTTTGACTTGACTTTGCTAACTTGAATTATAATGACATGGTAGTGGCTAAATGCGTGGCAAAAGCCAGCGAAGCCAAAATAAAGAAGAAGAAGAAGAAACATTAGGCGAAAAAAAAAATATTTTTCAGTCGTTTCGCAAAGATAATAATGGTAGATTATGAACCGTTGAGTGTTCGTGAACGTACATAAGTGTGGGCAAATGAAACAAAACTGGATATCATTGCATTTCGAGTTCTCTCAAAAAGTCCATGTACTTAATGCTTCAGTAAAGATCCCACATCTTTTTCTTCTTCTTCTTTATTTTGGCTTCGCCGGCTTTTGCCACGCATTTAGCCACTACCATGTCATTATAATCAAATTCAAGTTAGTAAAGTCAAGTCATAGTCAGCGTCAGTAAAGATGTAGGTTCTTTACTGAAGCATTACATGGACTTTTTGAGAGAACTCGAAACGCAATGATATCCAGTTTTGTTTCATTTGCCCACACTTATGTACGTTCACGAACACTCAACAGTTAATAATCCACCATTATTACACATTAACATTCGCTAAAACACAAGTATAAGGAAAATAAAACAAAAGAGACAACAACTTCTCAAATAACCGTCAAAAAGTCCCTCCCACATTTACTGACGCTCCCCCTTTACTGACGCTGACTGACTATGACTTTGACTTGACTTTACTAACTTGAATTATAATGACATGTGGTAGTGGCTAAATGCGTGGCAAAGGTCGGCGAAGCCAAATAAAGAAGAAGAAGAAGACTCTTTGATTGTGTAAACGTTGAATATACCACATTAGGCGAATAAAAAAAAATATTTTTCAGTCGTTTCGCAAAGCTATTGTTTTGGTCATTTTTATAGGATGCGTTAGGTATATATTTTTTCTTAAAACCTGAGATTGGCCGAATGCCAAGGGAGAGGGAGAGGTAGAGAGATTTTTGATGCCTTGCTTACTTTATTCCTTGAGAACCGATGACTACAGAAACATAATACCTACCTACCTATATTTTGTACCTAGATGTGTATTAGGCTCAGGTATTAGGTATGAGTCACATTTTACCCGAGCGAAGCCGGGTTTTCATCTAGTTTAAAATAATTTCGAAGACAACATTGAAAGACACGTTACTTGGTCAGTTCCGGATTTGAAGTTACTAAGCCATGACGGATGCCTACAGGCTGTCTGAAACCCATTTCACCCATACGAGCTACACATTTTCTTTTAGTAAGCTTCTTCACAATTTTAGTACAAATCATACGTCATGAAAAAATGTATTCACCCACGACGTTTCAAATTCAAACATTTCTATGACGAGAATAGAAGAGTAATTATTGTTATTCGACGGTTCGTATGTGGCGTTTGAACATTCCCTATTGTGAGTCCAGGATCGAAGCTCTGATTAATGACGCAAGGGACAACTTTGGGGCAGCTCAGTGCGAAACGCAAAAAATATTTTTATATCAATGATTGTGAGAAAGTAACATTCTAATTTGTAACGAACTAGGCCGCAAACTAATTTCCCTTAAAAACCTGTCTTTAAAAATGAAAAATAAGTTGATAATGTGAGAAATCACCCGAAAACAGCACTACAGGTTTTTTTATTAAATGTTTGTAAAGATCCAAGAACACTCTACTGATTTGGCTCATTTTTTCTGTATTATAATTAATATCAGAAAAAGATTTGTAGCTCAGTTTTATGCAATTTAACTATTTACCATCAAATAAAACTTGATAAAAAAACATATTTTTCTACCTAACCTACAAAACAAATAAAAAAAAAGTTCTCAGGTAATCTTATAACAGAATGAATCAGTTCTATTCGTTGTAGATATTTTAAAAAGATCACTTGCTATTGTGCATTGTTTTTACAGAATGTTTTGTTATTTAGTCGGCGTTGTCAGATGTCTTTTTTAATTTTTATTGTCATTATTGCCGTAGACAATTACTTTGTTTGGATCTTTTCGTAAAATATTGGTCAAGGGCGAGCATAACAATGAGTTGGCGAAGTTTTGCGAAAAACGAAGGGTGGCTCGTAAAATTGAGACCGTCGGCAGTTTTTATCAAAAGGCTTATCTTTTTCGCGAAAAAGAAAGCTAGTAAAAACACAAGCCGGTATATTAGTAGTTAAAGAATCAAGATAATGTAGTATGGTCCAATATAGTGCCATCAGTTTTCAGGTGTATACAATTGAAACTAAAGCTGTCATTTGCGATTCAATAATAAACTATTTATAACAACAATTATTATACTGAACTATTACTTAAATATAGAAAAAAGAAGGATTATAATTGAAGTATTTGATGAATTTGTACAGCAACTTTACTAGCTGCTTTTTACTACTAACTTTGCTAGCTTTCTGGGCGATAACAATTTAACGGGAGACCGTTAGTGGCAGCACAACTGAGAAATTTGGGGCACTTACGATTTTTGGTACCGGCGTTTATGTCGAAGGACTTCCCAAGACTTAGATTCGCGTGGCTGGCGGAGTAAGCTTATTTTTGTATGAGGTAGTGACCTCATACAAAAATAAACATACTATGCTACGTCCACTGAACAGATTTACTAGTGACACTATACTTCTTTGACTACAAACTCTTGACACAGTTAACTTAACAGTAAATATGCACGTCTTGAAGTCCCGTTTTACGCACTGATCATAAATCTTCGATTTTACCACTTTAACTGTCAACAGTTACACAGTTGACAAAATAATGGAAGAAGATAATGGATAGGTAATTCGGCATGAAACGTAACGGAATCTTTTGTTTCTGTTGGGGAAAGTACGTTCGATTTTACTTTATAGCAGGGTCTAGTATAGTATTCCGTAGCTTTTTGACCCCTTCGAATTTTGATGTATTTTAATTCGGTATTAGGATATTGTTCACAGTTTACACTCAATTAATGGTTTTCTTGAAGAATGGCTATATATATTTATTTAAACATCTCACGAATCACCATAGAATGTGAAAAAAAATAATTACTTAAATAGAAATATGATCACAACTGTATTCCGGGAGCGGTAGACAGATAATTAGGCAATTTTGAGATCTTTTTGAAGATGTCTAAGGGGGTAGTCAGAGGTATGTCCAAATACATACATATTTGGTACATACCCACTTATTGCAGAAGTTAACTTTCCATACGTGACAAGTTGCAAGCCCGCTATTAGAGAGCTAACTGGTTTCCTCACAATGTTTTCCTTCACCGTTATAAGCTCGTGTTAAAGCAGATATAAATATTTCGATGCGAAAAGTTCCTTGATGCACGGCCGGATTCGAACCCACGACCTTCGGATCGAAAGTCGAGGTACAAATCCACTTGACCAACACGGCTTATAATGTAATTCGCAAAATTACTCGTATAAATATTAATACACCGACTTGAATTTCGTAAGAAGAGAGCAATATTCTGCACTCTCGAGGTGCATTTCTGTTCAGAACTCCGAAGACCCTCATCAGATCCTCAAAAAAATTAATGGGAATTAAAAATACATACAGTGTAATAAAGAGCCTCCTCCTTTTTTGAAGTCTGTTAGAACGGAACGGACTTTACATTATTATCAAAGAAATAGTACTACTTAGCAACAGCATACCAACCATTGAGCTACCTAAAGTTATCCGTCGAATATTCGCGAAGTCAGGTAGTATTTTATGACGTCGGCTGCCGACTTTTCAAAGGTCTTAGTAGAGAGTACTTTATTGTTTTACAGCCCCAATAAACAGTGAAAAGATGTTTGTTTTACAAGAAGCCGCCTCCTGTTCTATATAAACTATTTAGTTATCTATGCTGTCGTGTTTGTAGTACCGACTGATAATATAAACAGAAAGGAAAACTAGAATTTTAGGTAGTAAGGGTTTTTTATTAGGGCGAAATCGTAAAATAAGCAAAGATAAACAATTGTACCAACTAAATGTATAAAAAACATGTTTTTTGAAATTAACAAAGCTACCGAAAAAGTAGGAAAAATTGGATCACGTCAGACATTTCCTCAGATTTTCAAGCCATAAAAGAACTTAGGCATAGTCAGTGACACATAAAATAAGTATAAACATAGAATAAAAACAATATCACAAAAATATCAACGAAAATAAGAAGTTAACAGATTATTATAGAATCTTTTTTATTGTTTTTTTGAACTGGATCTGAAAAGTTTTATTTGTATAGCATTTTGCCAAAGGACAAGTGTGAAGCGAACCTTTGCACGTTCCATAGGTGCGTCTTTTGTGTCTAAACGCAACTGCAACGTGACAGATGTCGATTTTTTCGCAAAAACCATAAATTAGAGAAAAAGATCCAAAGTAAATATCAACCAAAGCCCCGCGGCAAAACCAAATACAATATTCTGAATAAGCCATCGATTGATTTCGGAAGATAAATGGTTGCATATTGTCAGCGCCATGGTATGAGTGACGAGAACTTGGTAGGTATTGCGCAATGAAAACCAACTTTATATTCTTGTAGGTAAGAGTCAAAAAATTTATACCAAAATCTTTTAGAACTGACAGAGCAATGAATGGTCTGCTGTGTTTTTGTATTCCATGCACTGCATTTTCTATCATAATTTCATCGTGGTAGAGCTCAAAATTTACCGTTGTTTGTAGAGAGAAGTTAGGGTCCGACAAAATTGATTCTGGAATTCAGTGTGAAATTGAAATAAAAAGTTTTTTATTTTCAAATTGCAACCGCTTCGCTGTAGTGCGTGGTTACACGGTTAATCAGATGATTAAATATTTATTGGTTTTAAAAACCATTAACTTCTGTTATTAAGTACAATGGTTTAATTTTAATGATTGTTGAACAAATATCACTGAGTTGTTTGTTTGTTCTCTATTGCATGGTTTTATTTGCCCTGTCAAAATTCTTTCATAAATCATTCTGCAAAAGTATGTCCAAATGTACTTTTATAAACTTAACCTAACATCAAAACAGTGTTTCATTCTTTCTGCATTATGTAGTCGTAGAAAAGGGGACTACCAAACCAAAACATAGGTATAGAAAATGCTTGATTTTCTCTTAGAAAAAGTTAATCATATATTTGCTAGAAAACTATCAGTTTCCTATCAATTTCCAATCACAACGGGCAGAGCATGAAGAAACATTTTGTCCTGATATTTACAATAGAAATGTGGGTGTGCGCCTATCGAACAGATGTGAACCGAATTTGGGGAGGTGGTGCAAATGTTACAATAGATACGTATGTCGATGTTACAGAACTACAGAGTTTAAGCCATTGGCTGTTCAATGTTGTGGACGTAGGATGACTTGTTATTTATGCAAATTATATTTAGGTTTGGATGACCCGAAGAAAATCCTGACCAAATTTTGAATATTTTTTCCCTTTTATATTAACTACTTTTAAAACTTTAGTTAGATCGTTTAACCATAAAATCAGTTAAAAATGTTATTTATCAAAAATAAGAAATTATACATTTTAAAAATAATATTAACTAAATTTAATAATTATATAAAATAATACATACTTGTATTTTTGATAGTATTAGTTTAAAAACTTCTAAAACAATGATTTTATAAGATAAGGGTTCCATATTTTATTTTCAGTGCGGAACCCTAAAACAATGATTAGAAATCTAAGTAATATCAGAAGTTAATTAATCTAAGGCGAGATGACATCGGCTGCGCGTGCGCACGCCGCGCCATTGTCGCGACCCCGATTGAAGTGTTGCAGGCGATGAGTTATGTGCCTTGCTTATACAGGGTGGCGTTTGAAATGCGAATGTAAATAAAGTTAAAAATACTATTTTTTGTGTTTGGTGTTTGCTTTTTAATCACTCAGAACCGATTTAAATAACAACATTTACAACATTATTTGTTTTCTTGATAACAATATAATAGTCTTTGAAAAAAATATATTCATACTATCTTTGATCAGAAAAAAAAAGTTGAACCAGTGATAGAAACAAAACTTTATTCAATAGAACCTACACTGTCCTAATCCTTTGCTAGAATTTTTCATTAGCATCAGAAACTAGGAGTAGGTACCTACCTACTATAGTACCAATAAAAATGATGTATCGTTATTTTTGTTAACATTGGTCAAAGCATAATTTGAACTTAAACTTTGGTAACATAGCCTTTTGTTTTATGCAAATAGCCTAATCTCACAAGTTTTTTGCAAACAGTCGTCTGGTAGTGTAAAAATACTGCTATTACTTTGGAATGATAATGTATCAGAACAGAACAGGACATCATCATTTCAAAACATCCTGTATAAGCTTGCATTTGCCAATGCAGCACACTGACATACATACGTGGCTTTACACTAAACCAATAATAGAATAAAATCAATCTATAGCACCCTCTGTACACACAAGCACAGCGTAATCATTCGTACCTACGCACGCACACAACCAAAACCTATTGGAAATATTGGCATTGTAAACATTGACAGAATATTTGCGAAATATCCCCCAAATTTTCTACTTACACCCATCTCCTTCACACATACAACAATGAATGGGCTGCAACAGAAAAGGACAGGGACGCAGCACCCGGTTTTACAACTTCGCAGAGGGACAATGGCGACGCTATTGTTGAAAGTACCCCTAAACTTTTTTTAGGTCACATAAAGTATTACATTTGTAAGGGACGTGCCGCCTGTATGCACTTACTGCATTCGTTTCGCAGTCCACCTAGGAGAAACATCTCCCACGCAGTCCAGTTTAAGTGATAAAGTTCATGAATGTGCTTGAAGAAAAAGTGTAAAGATGTCCTCTGTAGCGACTACCAATCGTGCCAGTGAAATGTGGAACAATCCAGATGTGAACAGTCAAAGTGTTGCTAAAAATTACGGCTACAAACAATACCCAGCAATGCCTAACTACTATAATGGTTATCAGAATCATTTTTACTCTCCAAACTCCGAATATTCCAATGGGATGAGCGCTGGCTATCCCGAGAAACATTACGGACAAAATCAAACAGAAGCAGTTGTGAAGACCGAACCAGGTAATTGGCAAAACTACCACAACAACTACATGGCTAGCCACGCAAGCGCCGATGCTATCAATAAATGGAGAGAGATGAACTTTTATTCGCATTACGAAAACTACGGCTACGATCAACGAATGAATCCAACGAAACAACATTGCCATGAGATGACCGAAGATGCAAGATCAATCAACTCTCCAGGCCAGTGCAGCATTCCTGAAACAAGTTATGGCTCACCACAAAGTGCGACAAGCAACGCCAAATCGCCCGAAGCAGATGATTCCCCAAACCTCAGAGCGCTTTTATCAAAGCCGCAAAACAAGCGAGTATCGCCTTATTTTGTTAAAAGTGACAAACCGTACTCTCAAGATATGCACATGATGCTAAACCAAGAAGAGATTAATGAGTGGGAGAAAAGTAATGAAACAACTGAAAAAGAAAGCAATTTATCGCAATTTCATGGTAGATTTGAGAGCAAAGGTCAAACGTCAGTCAAGAGAGCTGCCGTAGGTGGAGCGGTAGTGAACAAAGGTGCAACGTCATTGCATGAGCCGACGGAACCCTGTCAGGACATGACGAGGGTCGAAGCAGGCGGGGACAATGCGGATTATGCTGAGAACAAAATGGCCGCTGCAACTGATGCACAGACATTCTATCCATGGATGAAGAGTGTAAATGGTAAGATTCATTTTCCACATTTATTTATACTTACTTAATTTTTAACTTGTATAGCAATTATGTTCAAGCAAGTCTTACAAGAAACTCAAAAAACATTTTCTTTGTTTTAGGTGAAGACCGAAAGGAAGGTTCAAAGAGAACGAGACAGACCTACACAAGATTCCAAACACTGGAACTAGAAAAAGAGTTCCATTTCAACAAATACCTGTCAAGAAGAAGAAGAATAGAAGTATCCCACGCCTTAGGACTGACAGAGAGACAGATCAAAATCTGGTTTCAGAATCGACGAATGAAAGCAAAGAAAGATGGTAAGCTGAATTCGTCTCCAGAACCGTATGTTGTGGAAGATGGTTTAACAAAATTAAGTAATATGGCAGAGTACATGGATACAAGGCAGCAAGTTTCAACAGTTCCTGATTACCAAGCTTATAACAACGCTGCTTTGACCAACATGGGTCAGATGACCGCACATATGCCACAAAACTTTATGATGCCTACATACGGAGGTATGGCACCGAAGATTTGACGATCGCTATTTTGTTCAAAGACTACAATTATTTGTGACAGTTTGCTTTGACCACCAACCACAATGATTAAAACTGTAGTACTTTTCTGTACTTTACATCCTACTAAAGATACTTTATATTTATTGATTTTGTACCATTTTAAGTTAGAAACTCTTGTACAACATTGTTTAATTTTAAGTCTGCGGTTTGTTAGATATTATTTTTAGTCCGTTTATCTACCCCCTAAGGAGACGTAATTATTGTGTACATATTTTGATTAAAATTATAGTTAATGATTGACAAATTAAGCTTTGTGATGACTGTTGCTGAATATGAGCAAATGAATGTAAATATTAAATTAAACAATATAGTTCCTATTGAATTATTTTAAACGCGAAAATGCTATTATATTAAATTGTAAGGTTGATTATTTATAATGAATACTATTTACTTCTCTAGTCAAATAGGGCGCTAATAAATAAAGAGGAGTTTTGATTCCGAATCATATCAAGTTTACTTTTAATTACTATCCCTTATCTAGAACAGTTTTCCTAAGAAAACGGTTTTTACCCGTCCCTTTAAATGTAAGCTTTCCCCTGTTAACTTAGGCCTTTACATCTTTATAGATATGAATCATCTTTATAGATGTAAAGGCCTAAGTTTGAACAGTCACAAAATATCATTTGAAAATAATAAATAAATAATAAATAAATATCCTTGGACATTTCACACGGCGTCATCTAGTCCCAAGCTAAGCAACTTAATGCTTGTGTTATGGTAACCAGATGACTGATATACTACATACATACATTTTTTTTGTAAATACATACATATTATACATAGAAAACACCCAGACACGAAACAAATATTTGCAGATCATGCAAACATTTGTCTCGCGGCGGGGATCGAACCCGCAACCTCTGCGTCTCAGGCGGGCTTTCGCCCACTGCGCCACAGAGGTCGTCAAATGTTGTTGGAATGAGTGCATTAACTTGCAGCAAGTAAATTCCCGTGTCGAAAGTCTTGTAAAAGGGAAGGAAGTTCGTATGAGAGTGGCCTGGTGACGTCAAGTCAAGTATAGTCATTTAAAGTTCTCAGTCTTACCTCAATTTTTTGGTAGTCATGACCTAAAGGCTAGTTTATTCTATTACTTCTGTTCCAACACGATCAACGCCATCAACTCATTCTCCTCTTTCTGCTTCGCATGTAGAATCAGCAAATGACAATTACTTCTTTAAAAATTAGTAAATATAGTAGCCCGTTCGCGGATTCGCACATAAAAATACCACTTAGGCTACTACTAGCTTTAATTACTACGTAAGTACTTACACAAAAGAAAGAAGAACTCATTTAAAATACTTAATAATTTATAGGATCGCAGTCATCGTACGTAACCTATGAGAAGGATTAGTACCTACACTATAATAATATTCTTCTTACTTTTGTATAAGTACTTCAGTAGTAATAAAAGCTAGAAGTACGAGTAGCCTAAGTGTTATTTTTGTGTGCGAAGCCGCGAACGGGCTACTAGTTTTTACTAATTTATATAGAAGTATTGTCATTTCCTGATTCTACATTGCATAATTCAAATCCCACGTCAGTCAAAACATCAACAACTGTAGTCAATTCGCTTAGTGAACAGTGTTCAAACAATGTACTTACTGAACCCTTTCGCATAGTTTAAAGGGTTCCAGATCTCTAGGGATCAATGTTTAGCAGTTTTGAAATGTTTTGACTGGCGATTGGATTTGTTAGGCTTAAAAATGCTTTGTAATGAAGCTTAGCTACCTGTGTTGCCTTTTGTCGGTCTAGATTATGCAGTGTCACTGTTGGGATGTCTTTTTTTGTTATGGATGGTTTTCTTTGATGGTGTCGACACATTTACAATATTGAGAACGTATGTTTTTGAGTGATGGTAAATTTAGTACCTACTCATGGTTGATGGTTGATTATGAATTAGAAAATATTAGGTAGGCCATAAAAAAGAATAGCCAGTGACGAAAGTTACCTACAATAAAAGAGGGAAGTTCGTATGAGTAGTGGCTAACTCTGCTGACGGTATTTTTAGGCCACATTAAAGGCCCCAGTTATAGTTTAACGACGTTATAAACCGGAACCGACAATTGAACGTGCCATTTGCGGTCACCCATCTAAATTTCTGCTCAGAACGTTGCATAATCAAGAACGTCTGCAAACTTCGCCACGAGCGCTTCAAAGTTACATTAATTGATTAATAATCTTGTTTTAAAAAGGTGCACAGTACGCTGCATCAAACAAACAAAAGGTATGGTGAGACTGCGGGCGACTTATAAAGTATTAGTCTGAGACTTAGTAAATGTAAAGGTGTAGTCAAGTTCCGGCACCGTTCCATTATACCTACTCGGTTTTGTTTTGTTAGTATTTTATCAGTGATATCTCAATTGTAATGGATTGTATGAGTAACTACTTATTTTTGCAAATAAGGAATGCTTTTTTCCACAGTGCAGTTATAAAAGTGTTTTCTAATTTTGAAACATATCAGATGTTTATCTTCCTAATTTTAAAACTTATTTAATTGTATAAGTATTAACAGGCTTAAAAGACCACCCAATTATTTTTTTCAAACAAAGCTCTATGCTTGACTAAATTTTAATCAACCGCGCACACTGTGACTCGCCCTTTACTTAAAATTCACATGAGGTGTATATTCATAGAGATCTTTTTATTAAATTAAATCAAATGATTAGTGCACTTTCCGATAGCGAAACCTATTTGTCAGAAAGTTCTTAGGTAAGTATTCAGGGTTTTTGTAATTCAACTTAATTCCAAAATATCATTTGTAGGTACAACAAGAATTGCAAAATTGTAATAAGTACCTTTTTACAATAGCTGTCTTTTTATCGGAAAAATACAACCCAGTACGTATTTATTTATTAACATGAAATAATGTACCTACTGCCTTATAATCTAGGTGACCAAACTTATTACAGTAAAATGTAGAGTAAAAACTAGCTAAGTGTCCCCTAAAATAAAATTTGTGTAGTGTGTAGTGTAGTGTATTAAACACTAACATGTAACTAACTTCACATCAATATCACCCTTGCATTAGAAAGTCGGCCCTCCGTTCTTTTGAATAAAGTTGAACAATAGAGCCTTGAGAAAAGGACAGCGTATCCACACTATTATGTTGAGAGAAAGAGACAAAAACCATCCCTTGATCCAAGGGTGTGTTCTTTTGCGCATGCGTAGACATTTGGCCAATATGGCTGCTTGTGTTTGGTCCGTATTTTTAAGTTTATTTCGTTTGTTCTTCTAAAGTGTTAAATCAATTAATTTGGTAAGTAAAGTGACAAGTCTAGTTTTGTATTGATGAAGTGATGGCAGCTGCCTCGAAAGTATTTTGGTTTCTACCAAAACTCTTGTTAAAAACAAATTAACATTCTATTATTTTAAATTTTGGCAATGCTGGAAATGTTTTTACTGGTATTTAATTTAAATAGCAAGCAGCCTGATTGATGTTACATTATCTTTGGATGTTAAAATTAGTTGATCTTTTAAATTTCATAATTTTAGTTCACTACTATGCCACTAGGGGCTATTGTTTATCCGATAAACCTATTATTATTTTGACTTATATTTATAATTATGATATTCGTATGACTCGTGACTTTACTTGCGTGATACTACCCGAATAAATATTATTCTTTTGCTGGTCATAAATCATGTAGGTATGTGTATTTTCCAAATTTCAGAATCCGATTTGTAGTTTTTTAGTTTTAGCGGTAACAATACTCATCCATCCAAACTTTTCATTTATTTAGTTCCTGGGTAGGAACTAAATAAATGAAAAGTTTGAAAAGTTAAAAGTTTTATCTAGTGTTTAAATAATACTATTTATCAGTACCTATATTTCATTTGCGAGGTTTGTTTACTTCGTAGATAAATCTTAATTTTTTTCAATCTATATTAATTTATGGTCTTATTCATAAAGATTTGTTAATTTAATGTAGATTTAAATAAATAAATAATAATAAATATCCTTGGACATTCCACACGGCGTCATCTAGTCCCAAGCTAAGCAATTTAATGCTTGTGTTATGGTAACCAGATGACTGATAAACTACATAGATACATTTTTTTTTGTAAATACATACATATTATACATAGAAAACACCCAGACACGAAACAAATATTTGCAGATCATGCAAACATTTGTCCCGCAGCCCGCAACCTCTGCGTCTCAGGCGGGCTTTCGCCCACTGCGCCACAGAGGTCGTCATTAAAGAATGGTTTATTCTTGTTACTCTCATGTTCATGAAAAGAGATAGCAACAGATTTAATATCCGTTTAGCTAAAGTAGATAACTAAACCAATATGCATAATGGGATTAATGTTTAGGAAAATTTATCAATAAAACCTGTTTTCATAATCCCTAGGATGCCTATTCAAACTTTGTATAATACAGCTTCCAAACTGCAAGTTCCAGCCATAGTTTCTCCCGCAATCCCCAAGTTCTCGTTCCGTCCATGAATGCATGAATGGCATCTCTAATTAATCTGACGCAGGTTCATTGGAGCAGCCTCAAAGAAACCTCCTAATGGACATTTGAATACTTCGATCGTATTTACCTTGGAGGGTCGTGAGTCATACAAATGTAGGTGTTTTATACGCATTAGTTGGTATGTACGAAGCGGTAATGTTTTAAAAATAAGAGTAAAGAGAGAGAAAGACTACTGGTATTTTAATCATTATTTTGATAGATTTTTAGGTCTGCATTTTACTACAAGTCAATATAATTTAATAGTAGATTGACAATTCTGAAATAATTGGATTGATGAGTCGAAGATTGCATGAACAAGAATTTTTTGATTAACTCGGTCGGTTTTGTATGATACACGAGCTTTACGGATGAGCATATAACCGCGGTAAAGCTCGCCTATCGATCATGGCCTTTAGCCCTAACCCAGTCCCTAAAGCTATATTATTGAAAAAAAATATTTTCTCAATCAAAAAGTTTTAACTCATTTTAAGCCTGAAAATTCGTCTTATCAGTTACAGATGTTCCCTTTCATCTCACAATCAAAGAGAGCCGATATCAACAAACATAAATAACAACATAATTAGATGTAACGATCAATTAACATCTAAGTGGGGGCAGAAAATAATAACTTATGATAACATTTGATAACATGTCTTTGAAGATGCCATGTTATCGGACTTAAAAGGAAATACGGTATTACAGAAGTCAAACTGAACTTAATTTATAGTCAATTTATAAAGCATTTAGATGGAGACTTGCAACCTGCCACGTGGGATGCAAAAAAATGAAATATGTATGTATGTTCATGAGTAAGTGGCTAAACCTGGTGGCGAATACCTTAAAGCTGAGACTCACTCTTGTCTAAAAATCTAAGTAGATGTAACTAAACTAAATAAAATGTAGATATATTGTATAGTTTAGGAAGAGTAGCGAAAACAGTTTGTATAGTTTAGGAAGAGTTTGGTGGCCACCAAGTGCAACTTCGCTACTACTTCTAAACAATTCCTTCAAAATAAATCTATTACAGAGGTATTAAAAAAAGCTTATGATAGGTTTCACAAACAGAACATTCAGTTTTTTTAAATTCCTTTGTTCAACGTAATAATAAAATAAAAAAAGCGGCGGCGCTACGAGTAGTTTGACGTATACAGCCACCTTAATGAAAAGCAAAAAGCTTGATCTACCAATGTAGTTTCTCTTGTAACATTACCTACTCTATTACTCCCACAACTACCCCGTCTCGTCCCGGACCCATCACGTCAGTGTCCATACAAAAAGCCTAACAAAAGAATCTGTACGCATTGTGTTAGATCATTTATCAAGAACGCTCCGCTGGCGACTGAGCTGATCAATGCTGGGGCGATTAAAATTTCTGCAGGAGAAAATGTTAGTGTAAAATATACCTATGAGATTGTACGCTGTATCACAATAAATTGGTAATATAGAATAGAAAGCTATATTCTAGCTTTATTGCACATTATAATAATTATAAAAGAAACAAAGTAAAATAAACATAAGTTACATTCAAACAAGTGTAACAACCTTATCGCTGACAGCGATCTCTTCCAGGTAACCTTTGAATAGATAGGTAAATTAATTGATGGAGACGGTGGTCTACATAAATAATATTGTGACGAGAAATACAAACCTTTTAAAAAACATAATATATTTAAATAAAATAATACACACTAAAAATACCTACTATGCAGTATGAAGATATAATCTTTCTGTCTTTAGGAATAAATATCAAAAAACAGTTAAATCTTTGTAGGAAATAAATCGAAGTAGAGCACCCCAAGACGAGGTTATAATTTTTTCAGATTTTATTTAGTAGATTTTTTAAACATTTATTTTTAAAAAAATGTTTGATATGTCCCCAAACACTATAATTTGGTGTAATCACGTTTTGCATAAGTCAGCCTGACAAGTTGCAAGCTCTTCACCGTATAGGTATTAGAAAAGTTATTGATGCAAGATTACATTTTTGTTCATATTTTTTACAGAAAATATATATATTAAACACACCTATTAAACAAAAGGGCAAGTTTTCAACACGAACACTTGCTCACCACATAATAGCGGCTACGTAATAGCAGTTATTATAATTCTGCAATTTGACGCCTTGCAAAATGTATACAAAATTCCAGACATTTGACTGACTGAATTTCAAACCAACCAACCAAAACGTAAAAATTGCAATAAAACTCGATTTTATAAAAAAAATGGGGGCAGTCGTTAAATCACAAATTCTTCTACATTAGGTTCAGTTTTAATTATAACCTGTAAATTCTATCTAAACCGTTCACTGCTCATGATGCACGTGGGATAGAGTCAACCGGTCGGCCACGGTCCTCTCCGAAGGACGAGAGAGGGAAAAAAGAGAAAAAAAGAGAAGGGAGTTAAGTCGGGAATGGGTTAATATTTGATATAGGTACTTACTACTAATAATATACTAGCTTTCATGGCCGCGGCTTTGCTCACGTGGTACCTACCGAAACAAAAAATAGCAAATGAGTTATTCCAAATTATAATTTTTAGAGGAGTCAATTGCACTTAGATGGAATTCAGTAGGTAGGTAAGAATGTGTACGGAAATATTTATTCACAACCAAAGACGCATGCATTCGTCATGTTCATAATAATAACTCAATTTAATAAGTTGCTGCAGTTTTTGCACGAGCCACCTGAATAGGTCGTTACATAAATTTGATTTTGAATGACGAATTTACTTAATTATACAAAAAAGTAGTTGAAAAAGGCGATTTTGTATAGAAGGCCCACATATACCAAGGAACGGATAACCGTTGAGTCTCTACTTAATTAGAGTGTATTTCTACGTTTCAGAGCAGGTGAAGTTTCCTATCACAGTCACGCCTTGTCTGGGACGCTATTGAGGAAACGTAGGTTTGCCCAGCGTCTAGGCCACTCTCCTTTCTCTAGCTGACAGTACCTAGAGGATACAAGTAGCGCCAGAAGGGTTGAAGGAGTTTGGCAAAGATTAAAGATGCTACTCGTAAACTATGAACCTTAACGGGAACTCCAGCTCCGAGTTCAGTTACGAAGTATAAAGTTTTTATTAAGTTCTTCTCAAATCTCTATATCTATTTCCACGGGAAAGAAATAAATACTCCTATTTCTCTCTCTGTCGGGAATTCGCGAGAGCAGACTACAGTCAGCCGATTTTACGACATGCGCGGGTTGAGTTGCATGCAGCTGATACATTCTAAGGTTTCACTTTCGTTCCCAGATCAGCATGGAGACTTACCGGGAAGTTCGATATCGTCGTTCAAGGGACAACCGTTCTTCTACGACCGATTCACCACTGGACGGTTCGTCGACAGGACGATTCACTTATTTCCGTCTCACCAGTAGTCTTTCACTTTTGAAAGTCGGAAAAAAACAGGAAAAAATTAAAGAAAATTTTGTTTTTCGATGATTTTTTATGAACTTCTTTTTGGATGATGTATCTCTGAATTATTCTGAGGCAAAATTCGCCGGGTCTTGTTATACAAGTGAATACTAATCCACTGATAAAAAAAAGAAAGTAATTAAAAATTAAACGAGAAAATGTGGATTTCCAAGTTCGAAAAAGATTTCTTCAGCAAATAAAAACCCGGAAACTTTCAGAAAGTTCTACTGAAGGAGTTTTTGTTTTGTTTGTCCGTCGATCCTATGGCAGACTTTTTGCTAATGCAAAAAGTCGGGTTTGTAATTTTAATATATTTAAAAAAGGTTTTTAGACATAGTTTGTAATAAAAATTCAAGACAGAACAAATTGTTTACAGGTTTATTGTATGACAATTTATTCTAGTAATAATGATAATGATGTGATTTTTTGTAATATCGACGTCGAAGCTGCAATTTTCCTACTGATATGATTATTATTGCAAAAGAAATAAATAAATTCTCAAAAAATTACTCACATTATTATTATTATTTTTAGCCGTTTGTGTCCCACTGCTGGGCAAAGGCCTCCCCCCATTCCTTCCAGACGTCACGATCTTGTGTTAGGATCTCCCAGTCGGCTGTAAATAAGTCGAGTTCATCCCTCACATTAAAATGTATAAAATGTTTTTTATTCAAAAGGAAGGTCGTCAAAAACCGCGACTTGTCACAACTGTCTCAACTTGCTCCATATTGCTTGTAGAACAAAAATAATTACTCTGAAAGGCATGCGGTGCGTCGCTCAAACAATGCTAACTTACATTTAGCTGTCAGTCAAAAACAATTTGGAATTCGTTGAGCGCGGAGGGTCGGCTGGGTACGGTGGGAAAATAGGATCTTACTAGAGTTGATAATATAAGACAATATATTTTTTTCCGGTAAAGAGAATTTGTGAAACTGAGACTGGCGGAGTTTTTGGACTGTCTCAAGGTATCCGTTATGGCTTAACGACGCCGGGATCGATCGTTCAGCTGTTATTGCTAGCATTTGCGATCACTCATCCAAATCAGGACGTTGCTAAACACGTTCAGAGCCCATGACGCACCTTGCGAGAATAACCTCCCAGAAAGAGGACAAAGCACAAAGTGATACAGTAATCAATTTACGTCTTATGTGTACAACATATATTTGTATCTCAGGACCACAGGAAGGCATGTAGCTAAATCTTAAATCTGAAACAGAAATCTAAAAAAATGAAAATAAAAAACTGGCTGAAGATTTCGTGCAGACCTTCATACATTCTATTAATATCTGAATTGGTGAGGGAGATAAACATTTCAAGAGAGTTGTAACATCTCTGCTCATATCCCGGTAGTTCCTTGCCAGTACAGAAACGGCTCGGTAGCTACCATCCATCATTTCCTCCATCCTCTCGGCGGGTTAAACACATAAGTGACATTGACGCCGATACCGACCACTTTACTTGATCCCTAAAGCCTTACAAAATAATGAGCGTGTCTTAAAACACCAGAGCTCAGGTTACACTGGACGGTCAATGTACATTTCTGCTCAGGCCACGTCGATTTAGGTTAGGTTCAGGTAAATGATGTTGTAATAAGATTTTGATCTCGATTCTGCCAGTCAAATTGTATTTATACAATTTGACTTCCAAACTATTTTTTTTTTCATTTATAAAAATAGTTTGGAAGACCTTATCAAATAATCTAGGTCACTAAACGTTGAGTTGTAAATAAATAATTATAGTGAATATAAGTAGTTGTTTTTTTTTTATTTGAATAAAAATTTAAAATGAAAATGGAATTACAAGTTCATCCTCACGCACATTCAACTCAGATGTTCATTATTCAAGATGTTTCGAAGATTCCTTGAGAAGAGTAAATAATTAGACAACAAAATATCCATCACAAAACCCTACTAATATTTTTTTCTTGTTTCAGGTACTCAGTCAGTTGCAAGTGGATTTTAATGCCTTCATTTTTTAAATTTTGTAATATATTGAAATTCATAAAACTTGTTTTATTTATCTTTTTTAATTAAGAACACTAAGAAAATCTCAATATAATAAATAAATAAAATATTCACAACATTATACCTACTAACTTAATTCACCTAGGTGCATTATACACACATAGTTGTTCTTTAAATCAAAATACATTTTCTTCAAGCCATAAGGTCCTATGTTTTGGTACAAATAGTATCAAGAAACAAAAATTCCCTTGCCAAAGCTTGCTAGGAATGTCAATAACATCACACGCTGTCGAAATGCGAGTGTTTAGCTGTATTAGTGGAAGGGCGAGCTGACAAGGGGCGACGTTTTGACTAATAGCTAACTCTCTTACTAGCTCACATTGACGCAATGGGTTGATAGGTAAATTAAATTCTTCTTTTAAATTATACTGCAATTGAATACAAAAATAGAGAAGTATTCAAAAGAAGAAATATATTTGTAAAGTTCCAATTGTTTCAATTGCCAAATAAATAGTGTTGAATTATTATTGTGATTTGGCAGCTATGGTATGGTGGAATGTATGTGAAATGAAATTATATATTGGGTAATAGTAACTATAAATAATTGTGTGGCTGGCTGTATAACTTCTTGGTGAGCTGATAGTTGCATCCATCACAAGTATCAAGAAACATAGAATCGTAGTGTATTTGTCTGACTAAGGATGTAGTCAGTGAACCAACAGTTACAATTACAACAGATGTACGGTCGGCCAAAAATGTGGTCTACCACCCTACAGTTGAGTTTAATTTGAACATCATGAAACAACAAGGTCGATTTCCACTTGCAATAAATTAGGAAGCTACAATTGCTCTCATAACTATATGAACGTGAAACCATGTGTCAAGTTGGAATTCATGTAAGAAAAAGCCAACCTTATCTACAATTAAATCTCACAGAAACTTTTGTCAAAACTGGTAAACCACTTTCTTGGCCGACCGTACCTACAGCTGTCAGAATTCTAACTACTATTAAGTTTGAATAAAGACCAAATATAAAATAATCAAGCATTATTATTATGATAATTGCACAATTTATTCGCTCTTTCAAGGGATTCTACAAATATTTCCCCAGTTAAGTATCAAGTTAGTTGGGTTGGTATAAGTTTTAACATTATTTAAAAATAAGAACACAAATTATAATCTCGATTAGATTACATAGCTAATAGCTATTACACACTGTATTCCTGGGAGAACAAAACATAACGGCGTGACAAGCATCAAACCAGCATTCTCAAACCTGCAGGACACCTACATCTAAGGGTATTCATAAAGATTTGACAATTTAATATTAGATTTAAATAATGTTTTTTTCTTGTTACTCTTATGTCAATGAAAAGAGATAGCAACAGATTTAATATAATCCGTTTTAGCTAACGTAGGTTTACTGAACCAATATGCATAAGAGGGCTAATTTTCAGTAATAACATAAGGAACCTTTACATTTTAGTCTAAGGACACGACGTAGGCGGTGCTACGCCATCTATGGGTGGCGTAGAGACGATCTGAAAGTGCCCAGTAGCGCCTCTAGCCAAACTTTCAGAAGGTTTTTTTGCGGGTTTGTATTATTACACGTATAATGTGTGAGTGGCATTTTTTAGATCATTGTATGTAGAAAGGAAAGACAAGAAAAATGGTTTATTGATATGATTATTATTTGAATATCTTTTTATGGTAAAAAAAATACAACAATTTGTTGCCAGGCAGAGTGAACAATAAGAGAAACCGGCAGTTAGTTAGTAACTGCCAGTTTCTCGAACGCAGATCATCTCTTATGTTAACTAATCAATGGTCAAATCACGTGACAAGTGTCAAATTAGGAATAAATTCGACACGTGATTTGAATATTGATTAGTTAATTTTGGAGATTATCTGCGTTCGAGAAACCGGATGTAGGAGTAGCTTTTTGCGAAGACGTCCAAGAGCGCCATGCATGGGTCGACGACATCAAAAAGACCATAGATTTTGGATGCGTGAGGCATAAACCGGAAGGAATGGCAGAAACAAAGGATACAGCCAGCAGTGCGATACTACGTGCTGTAGATGATGAGTTATTTAAAATAATTATGGTAAGTGTTCTAAGAAATCCGAACTTGCCACATTTATCTTTAAAGGTATGGGTTTATATCTCTACTAACAAATAACACAGTATAAACAAAATTTAAACACCTAGGTACCTACGTCCGATAATTATATTAAAAAATATATTTGAATCTAGGTACCAGCAGTTAGACTTTATATTTAATTTATAAAATAAATCAGTTTTCAAACGTAAGAAGGTACTTAGGTACAATTACTTTTTAATCCAATATTATACGTAAGATTTTTATGTAGATTTATAATTAAGTAGGTAACGATAACAATAATTATAAAACCTCCTTTTACAATACTTTTAAAATCTAGTTAGTCAAAAAGCCTTGTTTATAAAATGGTCTTATTGGCATTTTAATATTAGATTTGCTGTAAAATAATAAATAGCTAATATTAAACGGTTTAGTTTCGACTCTTTATACAACAAAACCGGCAATTCTAAAACAAGATTTGCTGTTTTATTTTGTTTAAACAACTATTTTTGTGTTGTTATCAAGAGCAATAAAAACAACTTACCATCCAACATGCTGTAATCATTTTAGTTGTGCAATAACCATTGTTTCAAAGTATGCCAAATTCCAATCACGTCGCCAGACAAGGGATCTAAAAGAAAATTTTGTATAATTTCAAAAGTTTTCAACTATAAAACTGCGAAGTTTCTTGAACACCTTCACACCCCTCTAGTATACGAGATTTCAACCAATCAGAGAGCTTGAAATCACGCAGGTCGCCGCGCCCATTGCCGCTGCAATACGCATGCCTCACTGCAAAGCCGTCACCACAAGCAATCCGTCCTCTTCACTCCGATACACAACCACTCCGCAAGACAAAGACAGCTACATTTGCCATTATGATTACATGCAAATTTTTTATTCATTTGCAAATTATTGCATTAAGTAATTATGTATTATTATGTGAAATCACGACAAGATGAGGTAAGAAAAGCGTGACACAGAAGTTATGGAATGTATTATGGCATGTTGTTTATAAATAAGTAATTGTTTACAAAATTACAAACATAAATGGGTTTTGCTGATGGGTAGTTGATTCTGATGCAAAATAATAAATTAGGTCGGACACGACTTACGCCTAGTCTACCTAAATCAATCCAGTTAGCAACATGATCTAATAGGAGTTTAACAAGTTACATGTAAGAGGATTGAATTCTTGTTAGAATAATACATAGAGTTCTTTTTTGTGGTTGTAATGGTAAACCCTTTGAGATACCTTCATAAAAATCATTATACTGGTAACATTAGCTTACGGAAATTGCCACCTCTTCCTAAAGATATTATTATCTTTATCCATAGGCCATGACGGAGGCCTTAAGGCGTCCTAAAAACTGTATCACCAGAGTTGACCAGTTGCTCATTCGAACTTACTATTTTTCTCTTTATCAATGAAAATTAGAAACCCGATGATATAAAAGAAATTTTACCTTCGTAATAAAGTAATTATTCTGTTTCTCAAGCATAATAACAAGTATTCGGGTATGTCCAGCTCTGGAGACAGAGTTTCTAAACCGTTCAAGAGCCCCCGTCATGGTTAACTAACATTAAAGCTAGGACTTAAAACTTAAGGCACTACAGTGTCATTTTAACGATACCTATTCTAGATTTTATATTTTTATGCCTCTGGGATCAGTAAAGCTATTTTTGAGGTTCCTTGTCAAATGATAAGTATTTCAAAAGAGACAGCCAATGTAATCTCTCCTACGGTTAGTTTTATATAAGTATCTAATATTTATTTATTTTGTATGTGGACTAGGCTAATAAAATAAACATAAACTCTCAACGTTTTTCGAGTACATCAGATATTTTAACTGAAATAATTACACTGCTTTCAAATGATCAAAAAAACAGGTTTCTAATTTATTACACTATCAAGGTATTCATCATTTACCAAAGGGTAGTAAATTCCAACCAGAATTCCATTATCTATCTGTATCTGACATTCCTAAGATGAAAAAACTCCCTGAAAAACTTTCCAAAACTGTCCATAACAACCCTAACCACGAACATAATTAAATACCAATAAACCAATTTTAAATAAACATATTTGTCACCTCTCTCCCTCATGGTTATGACGTTGGAAAGAGATAAGACATCCCCTCAAGTCGTAAATTATTTTGGAGTCACGAGGTGGCTTAAGCTATGTGTTCGCAACATGTGTTGTCGACCTGTTCATTATTAAGTTGTAATAAATTGTATGGCCCATGGGACATAGAGGTGTCTTTCTACAAAAGGTTGAAATTAACTAAAGGAAATGGAATTTTGACATTTCAACCCCCAAAAGCGAAGCTTAGTTATCTGTTTTGTTATGTAGGTATACTTTGGTATACTATGTAATGATTTAAATCACATAACACATGAAAAATATCGAATATTTTTAGTTATTTAAAGATAGGGTAGTACCTTGTTTTGAAGGTTTTGCTAACTCTGTTGTCAGAAATTCTATAATTATCAACATTAAATCATTTGTTTCTCCTAGAGATAGCAGAGTAGATGAATATGAATCGATTGAGAAAGACTGGCTTTTTTGTGACATTGATAGATAATAAAAGTCTGATAATAATATGAACTGAACTCAATTAGGTACCTACTAGCTCTAAGTATCTCAAATTTGTGGCATTATGGAATTACAGATACTCTAACAAAATGGCGATATGGCAACGTAAGTACATCTTATGGCATTTATGTCTATGCTAAGCTAGGTAGGTACTACTTAGAGCTTATTCAGAGCTTTCACGCACTTTTTTTGTAAAAAGTATTCCTAATGGACTTTAAAAAAGAAACATAACTTGCTAACAAACTAACAAAATAGGTAATGCTGACTTCAATTGTCAAAAATACAATAGAACCAGTTGAATTGTATAAAGATTGATGCAATCGATAGCTCGCCTGATTCAGGTCACTGCCAGTCGGATGCGTGTCCAAGTTTCCACCTGCTATGTTATGGCAATAACATCCATTGGATCACATGACACTCCTGTCAGACAACAGGAGAAAATATAAACTTAACGAGTTTTTTCAACTGTGTCGAGAAACTCTAAGGACCTAAGGACCTCTGATACTGACTTATTTTATTGTATTGAACTGTTGATCTATTGAGTACCTTCAAATAGCTCCAGTACTTTGGACACAGCTCGGCAAGATGAAGATAATCTTGAGTAATGGTGATAACCGACACAGTGAAAGGCAAAATGCCAAGAATCCGAAGTCCCAAGCAATCAACCTGGTGTAGGTATATCTAATGATGCTGGGGAATGCAGCCCTCCAACAGGCAAATCAAAACTCCTGGAAATTATACTGGCTACTGTACGTATACTCTACGTCGGTAAAGTCGTGATCCTCGGCAAGAAAGACGGGAAATATGAACCTGTACAGTTATTAGTCTTTCAGTCTCTTCACAAATTGAATTCTAATAGTATCCGGGAGACTAATTTAGATGCAGAAAATTTGACCAGCGTCTTAACCATATTCTCATTAACTACCAGAAATATATTTATGGCATTCAAAATTAGAATCTTTAAGCTGCATTTTTTTTACTCACTTTTTTAAATTAACAATTTTCATTGCCATATTGAATTCAGTGGCAGTCAGGACCTTGTATTCTGAATACTCAACAAATTTAATAAAACAGTAATTATGTAAATTATTTTTACTGGTAGTCTATTCCCAAAGGGAACAATAATGGATTATGTTTAGTATAATGTTAATTTGAGTTAATTAGCACTTAATTACTATTATGAAAGCTCTAAAAGCTGGTCAGACGAATGTCTATCATTAAAGTGATTCACAACATAACTTTATTTCGGATTGCTTGATTATTACAAAGGTGTTGAGGGAATATTTTTATTCATGAAGTGTAACACTAAATGGTATTTAAATCTCAGCAAAAGAGTTGGTTTAAGCTGGTGGCCAATTCTGGGAAGAGGATTTTAGAAACCCAAAGATCTTCATAATTTTTTTAAATTCGTATTGAGAAGCTATTGAAAGAGAAAATGCTAGTACGCATTCCTGAGTTTAATACCTACAAGTATGATTCCGAACATTTGAAATCCCATTCAAAAATTATACTTTTATTGACCACATCAAAATAATGACATCGATTAATAAATGAAACAGTAACCTAGATTGTTATTACATAAGGTTCTATAAATCCATATTTTGCAAAATAACAATCCAACTGTAAAAACTGCGTAAAAGTAAAATTATTTATAGATGAGATGTTTATAGGAAAACTAAAAGTTTTTTCCCTAAAAGATGTTTAAAAAATTACATAACAATACATACTAAAAAAATAAATATAACCACATTCTAGCTAGAACATTCCAAGTTCATTTCCTTAATTAAAAAACAAAAGTCCCTGTTTGCATACATTAAACTTGGAGGTAATTTTTATTCCTCAAAGATGTCAGTACGTCAAGTGATGTATGAGACGCGTCCGTTCTTTCAGACTTATACTAAGTACACTACATAGAGACTTATAATACTGTATGATATCTGTAACATTTATGTGTCATTGTGTGAAAATTAATGTAGAGCTAGAATTTACTTTAAAGAGTTATGTTAGCTCGGAATAATTATGCAATGCACCTTTGAATTAAATTAGTAAGTTGGTATTTTTATATGTACTTTTTAAATAGCCTAACTATATTTATTGTAATTTTGAAAGTATGCTATTGTGCAGTTTATCTTTTAAACTTAAATTTATCCAGCATTTAATTAAAAGGGGATTCATTTGGTATTATATGAAATATAAATACCAAATACCCTTCTAATTAACAAACTTTTTAGGTCATAAAAAAATAGACATTTCGTCCAAATCGATTCTTCAACCCTTTCAATAATTTTCAATTCGAAACTCAATCATTTTCTGATTTCACAACAACACAAAAAGGAAAAAAAAACACTATTAAAATACTGACACAAAAGCAAGCACCTCTTACTTAGTGAATTGGAATATGTTTTGGCAATCCCAGGCACTACCAGTGTCCCGTTGAGTGTAGGCTAAAATTGTCTCCTGACACTGTATAAATACCTAGGCTTTCACACCTAATTTTTTATTTTTTTCATTGTTTGGAACAAACTTGTAGCTGAATCCACCTGCACTATGATCCATCAACCGGTCCATTGAGTGCTGATAAGCGGTAGCGGGCGCGATAGCGGATCCACGTGGCCTGGCAGTCTCAGGTGCGCCCCGCCCCCCTCGCGTCTCGCCCCGCCCCGCCCGCTTCAAGCGTCACGTCAGCCGCTCACCTAATCGTCAGAAGCGCGCTGCCCTCACGGTCGAACGCCGGGAAAGCGAACCGTTTTCCGCGAACAGAAAACTTCGAAATTGAAAGTTTCTGTTTCAAGTATTTTTGAACTGTTAGTTTTTTGTGAAGTGTATGGATCTTGTGGGATGTTTGTGATTTATTTGCGACTTTTTTTGTTGTGATTTTTCGTTTGCTGATTGCTATTGTTAATTGGTGTGAGTATCTAATACGATTTATAATGCTCGTTAAAAAATATATTCATGAAATACGGTTCAACAGATCTGTAATAAAATAATTAAAATTGAATAAATTTAAAAGGGCGTATTATCATAAAATCAAAGCGTATCGCAGTAAATCTCTCCGGACTTTGTGGATTCGAACTGTCCACTTGACACGGGACATTAAATGTTATTATATCCCGAGATCTTTTGGCATTAGCGACTATTAAATTCACTTTAAAGCTTTATACGAAGATCTGAAGTGTCCGTTTCGAGATCAAACGCTAAGCGAATGAGTAGTGAAATACTATACATCGCAATAAAATTCACCACACTGTTTTTTGTCCAGCAAAAAGAGCAATACTAATCTTGAGAATGTCAATAAAATGTATATTTTAGGTATTATTTCATAAAATTAATTCACGAACAACGGTAAAGAAAAAATGACAAGTCGTAAACTTGGCTATAAAACAACCACCTAGAACCACCAAATTAAAATAAACGCAGTCATCCAAACTCATCAAAGGATGTCTGGGAATAAACTTAGGAATAAAAAAACGAAACAAAACGCAATGAAATTGTTCGGCCCATTTAATGTGGACCGGACGGGAGTGACAAAAATTCTAAACTGAAATAAACTGAACACATGCGTTTAAACGTCAGTTGCAATAAAATTAAAAAGAAAAAGCTTTGTGATTTGAATAGTATCTGACTGATACTTTAATAAAGTAAAAATATGTAAGTAACTATTTTAATAATGGGATAACATGTGATGAACATTGTGATAATATTCGATTTAAAGATACGGTTGGTTTTAGAGGTCTTGTGAAAATTACGAATATGAAATACCATTGAGTTAAACTTAAAGTTTTCTAGTTTAAGTTCAACTTGGTGTAATTAGAAATAAGGAGTTTTGTCTAAATCTATGTATCTATGTAAAATGAACATTTTGTGAAGGATGATGAACATGCCTTTAATTAGCAATTATTGTTTGGGCCCATCATGAGTTTTTGGTAACTAAATTGAGATTCGGCTAATGACTCTAAGGAAATGTAGAGTTTTAATAAAATAGACAACTACAAGTTTATCATTAAATCATATAGTTTAAAGGTTTGCAATAGGTTTTACTAAGGTAAAACCTGACTTACCAGACCTTACCTTACCTAAACGATTTTTAAAATAACTACATACGATGTCAACTTTTATTATAGGTATAGTTTCTAGAAATAAATAAATCATGATGATTTTGCTAAAACTCTTTTTCTTGTGAAACCTGGAAGTTATTTTTCAAAACGACGTAGGAAGCAAATGCTATTGATTATGTATGAAAATTGAGATTCAGTATCACACGTGCATTCTGTGCCAGCCAATGCAATATTTTTAGTTAGCAACAAGCATAATAATAGCATATTTCTTTATTGAGAACGTAATGTTATCATGAATGAAAAACACTTGAATTTTTTCAATGATGTGAAGTTCATTGCGGTGTTTTGAAGGGAAAAACAAAACTAGGTATAATTATCTATACATATCTATAAACCATTCAAAAAAACAATAAATTAAGTATAAAACATGCCCGTTTATTACAAACTTTAACTGTTTCTTGGCCGTGTCATCTAAAAAAACCTCGTAAGATTTGCTTTTGCATTTTCACTGAAACAATACGTGTTGATTCGTAAATTAGCATCAATTTTTGCATCAAATCTTGATGAAACTGCTCACCGTTGCATTAAGCATTTATCATACAAGATGTATGTACGTTATCACATTAACTGGAATAATTTACAGCTTCAGATTCCGAAATAACGCGATGCAGAAAAATTCGCACATTTATCATTCTCCGTGTAAACGGTACAAATAAATCCGAATGTACAATGACTGCTAATTTGCGCGTAAAGATGTATGCACTGGAGTGAGTCCATAAATCCGTGAAGTCGGCCTACCGCTTACACCCATAAACCTCAACGGACACTTTTATAGCCGAACCACGTGGCGGAGTGTTTTTTCCTCACTTGACTTGACATGTGTACAACGCTTTAGGACGTCACGACCCTGTATTCATTTATTGTTTTAAAATAGACCCCCTGCGTTAATCCGTCACATTCAAAAATTTTGACTTGCACTTGTTTGATGATAATAAAAAAATCAAAAATGTTGCTATTTACAATAAAACAAACACAACGCTAATTTTCTCAATGAAACGCGCTATCTATTAAAACTTGAGTCAAAACAAACGTAAGAACGATTATTAACGAGTCATTAAAATCATTTAAAACTTGCTGCTGTATAATTTGATCTCAAAAATCTACACTATTCCAAACGATTTAGATACAATCTAGCGTGAGAACATTTATCACCAATAACGAGAATACACTCTTGACCAGCTAATGTGTCTCATTTTATCACAGGTCCATCAATCAACCGCTCTCCGGGACAATTGGAGGCCCTCGCATCAGTAGCACTTAACATGTCCAGCTAGAGCATTCAGTGCTCGTCTACGATGACAAGTGTCGAGTGATCCAAAAAGGAACGGACACAAAAATCTGAAATGAACGACCTAAACTATAACGCCGGGATGAGCTCCTATCAGTTTGTGAACTCGCTTGCTTCCTGCTATGGGAACCAAGCGCCCGGGCGCACGGGTACGCCGGTCGACCAAACCGGGCATCCGGGGCTGCCTACTCCAGGAGCAGACTATTATAACCCAACAGCGGCTTCGGCATACCCTAATGCCTGCTACTCACCGCCGCAAGTGGGTCACCACTACCCTCAACACCCGTACGGGACGCCCGCGTCTGGCGCTCACATGCAGCCGCAGTCGATGATAGATTATACGCAGCTACATCCGCAGAGACTTGGCAGTGCAGCGACGCATATGCACCATTCGAACCCAAGTCCTGGGGCTCTGTCTCCTAATCTGATGTCGACTCCGCCGAGCCAAGCGGCCGGGGCTAGCTGTAAATTCGCTGATACAACTTCGACAACCGGTGTTGCGTCGCCTCAGGATTTGTCTACATCTTCGGGACCAGGAAGAACTTCTCCAGGATTTGGTGTTGGGCAGAGTAGTGGAACGAGCACCAAGTTGGGGCTAACTACGCCTATTGCATCTCCCGTGGAGCACAAAGCAGTTGTCAACCAGAACATTTCGAGCCCTGCGTCCAGCACCTCCAGCAATGACAGCAACGAGGCTAACAACTCCAGCTCGAATTCGAAGAACTCTAAAGCTGCCAACGCGTCTAACCCTCCGCAGATTTACCCCTGGATGAAGAGAGTACACCTTGGAACAAGTAAGTGACCAAAAATATTACTGAAATATTGCATCTCTTTTTATTGTTCTGTTGATAGAGCTGGGAAAAAAGTGTTTAGTTCCCACTTTTTTACCGGCAGCCGTGAAATCACAAATGATTTGACTTCCTTTAATAAACTAATAACGGTTACGCGACTACGCCTTCGTAAACAGTTTAACACGATAGAAAATAAAACAATCCATCAATTGGCCGAGGTGGAGACAAAACAAATTATATAACTATTTATAAAGCGTTAGCATGCATTAATGTTGGATCGATATGGTTGGCTGATGGATGGTGTTCATAATAAGGCATAATGGCTTTGTTGGCGGGCGCTTGCAACGTACTAAGTCTTTTTTCTTGGGCCTCCTAATGGAGAATGCATCGTCACCGTGACTTTTGGTTTGAGGGATTCCTGACCTTCTGGTGTTAGGCGTGAATAGCCTTGTTTGGATGTTAATCTATTTTAAATTGAAATTTAAAAGCTTGACTTTGGTTTATTTGCTCTCGTGCACCTGTAGTAGCAATTAGTGTTAGTATAAAAAAAATCCTTAGTAGGTTCTTACTTATTTCATGAATGCGTGTAAGGATACTTTTTAACTGGATCATTATTACAAATATTATGTTTATCTATCCTGAATTCCATTAAATTTATTTCCAATAAGATTATGCATAAATATGACTATGCAAGCAATTAACGAATAAATGCAAAAGCTCAAATAAAAATGAGCAAGTATTTACACAAATAGCTTTCCCAAACACTTGACAAAGTCGAAAGAAATTAAAAATACAGCGCACAATAAACGAGGGACATGCATGAAACAGGCCGGTCACAGCGCTGTCACATGTAGATGTTAAGATAAAGACAGTGTAAAGACAAGCGCAGATGTTTTGTCACAGCCGCGGCCAGCCCACCGTTTCGAAGAAAACGCATTGTTTTTACAGAACTAATCCCGTGTGACGCGGCCTTGTGGACAATTGCATATCACTTCAGTTTTTTCTTAGTTCTAATTGCAAAGTCATTGTACAAAAATAACCCATCTGAGCACTAGTGTTTTATGTTCAGTTGACCGCTAAAGTTGCCGTGTGTTGTTTGCAATTCATATCCTTCTGGTGAATTTTGTTGTTTCAAATTTCTGTGAGTTACTATACTACTTCGTCTAAGATACATTTACAAATAACAGGGTTTCTTCTGTATATTTTAATCCGAAGAAAAAATGTACTTTGGTACTCTATGAGCCTACAGAACAATTTAGGTTTTGAGAATGCAAAAATAAAACAAATCTTCTCTCTTTCAGTTTTTTACATTTTAAACAAGTAAGTTTTTGCAAGCCGCATAATATAAACTTACCACAAGTTAGTTTTTGTAAGCTAGTTAGTATCTAATTTTAAGGTTACGTCATTCTTTGACAATGAAAATTGTTAAGAACAATATTGTCATAATAATATATCAAAATGCACATCACCAAAAGAGTTATAAGTATGAATGCGGATGGGTATACAAGAAGAGAAAGGCCGAAGAAGAAGTGGATGGATTGTGTGTAAGAGGATATGAATGTAAGAAGAGTGAGCTCAAAGTTGACGAGTGATAGAGGAAAGTGGAAGAGAAAAACATTATGTGCCGACCCCAATTAGCGTGGGATGCAGCAGGAGAATGATGATGAATATTGTCATATACCAATTTACCTACAACATGAGTATGACAGCATTCGTGACAGGTTGTGAACCCAACAACTCTTCAATCCCTAAATGTACTCGTAGCTTGCGTCTAAAGTTTTGTAAACTTAACAGCAAGTAGCCTAAATGCAAATAAAGTTAGAAAAGCACCTGCAAGCCTTACATGTTAAGTCGCCATAACTCAACAGTGGAGCGACCACCCCTGCGTGCTAGACTTATAAGTATTCAATACTACGGCTAAAGTGGGAATAAATATTAAGTTATTAAGTGATACCAAACTTAAATTGAAGTTGAGTTCAAAACCGCAGACCTATAATTTTTTTCAATATATCATCTAACATGAAATGTTATTCACTGAAAATGCAAGTGGCAAAATTAAAAAAATTATAAAATCGAGTCTAATTTCGTAAGAGAGCAATCTCCTGCACTCTCAATGTGCATTTCTGTTCATAACTATTTATTTACATTTTATGGAAAGTAGTATAAAAAGATATACTTAATTTATTTACAGAAACTAAACTACTACATAATTTACATAACTGTACAAAATACATAAAAAAACTCCACAGATCCTCATTAGATCCTTAAATTTAAAAATTGATCCAATATTAGTGGCAATTCGGAGTGTCGCAAAACCTAAACTAAACTAACTAAAATTAATGCTATCTTTTTTATTCCAATCGCTATGAAAGGGACGGCAACAAAAAAATTATAAAATCGAGTCTAATTTCGTAAGAGAGCAATCTCCTGCACTCTCAATGTGCATTTCTGTTCATAACTATTTATTTACATTTTATGGAAAGTAGTATAAAAAGATATAATTTATTTACAGAAACTAAACTACTACATAATTTACATAACTGTACAAAATACATAAAAAAACTCCACAGATCCTCATTAGATCCTTAAATTTAAAAATTGATCCAATATTAGTGGCAATTCGGAGTGTCGCAAAACCTAAACTAAACTAACTAAAATTAATGCTATCTTTTTTATTCCAATCGCTATGAAAGGGACGGCAACATTTTTGGTTAGTTAAGTTTAGCTTTTGCGATAGGTACTCCGAATTGCCACTATTGACGGACTAATCGGTGAACATACATAGAAAAACAGACGGTGAAACATAATACCTCCTCTTTTTATGAACTCGGTTAAAAAGACAAACATTTTTAAATTCTTACAATTGAAATGATGAATTTTGGAAATCGAAAATAATTTGTCTTTTTGATTGTATTATCCTGACATTCATTTATGTTTCACGAAAACACGATTAGTTAACAAGACTTAACTAAAGTAGGTACCTATCCCTGACTGTCACAATAATATACTATGTTGGTACAATACGCAAAACCACAGGCGATTTGCTAGTCATACAAATTACACAACCAAGAATGTTAGATACAAAGGTGGTAAACCTTTCATTTGAACCTTGACTTACAAACTATTAGCTAACCTGTGCCTTTACTTACAAACTATTAGTCTATCTGTTTCTTCCAAATACGATAACGCTAAATTGCACGCAACGAAACAACCTAGATACCCAGACTAAGAAACTAGGCTGCAAATGTTACATTTTCAGGGATTGTAATTCCGTATAGCAGTTAAGTAGAACCAGAATTTGCCTGCAGGTTTGTTCGCATTGCATTAAAACTTTATCAGTAGCGTTTAGACTATTTAATTTTCATAGTCTAGGTATATTTTCTTAAATAAGATATTTTAATGTTTAAGTTATCATCTGCATAAACTTTATGCTTAAAGGTGTTGCCTCATTGAAAGCATTCGTCTGTAATGTAACATTTTAGATTGATTTCATATCATCATAACGTATTACTGATTGTATCAGTACATGTTGCGTACTGTAGTGCTCGGTTCTTCTCCCTCATTGATGTGATGTATCTGTAACGTTACATTACAGAGGAATAAGTAAGTTACTAGTACTTACAGGTGAATGCTCCCGGTGCTGGTGAAGGAGTGCCTTAAGATTTACTAGTTCTCATGTATCTATCTATAGGTATGTAGTGTATAAATTGCAATATGTATAATAATGTGGTATTATGATTTAGAGTAGATATTTGTAGGTATGATTTTGTGAAGAAATCTTAGAACCGAGGTTTAAGGTACCACAAGGTAATTTTAGAAAAAAAAATTATCGTTCAACTCAACTTATACCTACAGCCTAGGACAGTCATAGTTTTATATTAACATCCTATTATATTACTACTTTATTGAATCATTGAACAGTTAACTTTGAATTGGTTTGATCAGAAGAAAGCTTTAAAATCAAGTAGTCTCAGGTGCAAGCTTTCTAAACTAAGCTGTGTATGATACTACTGATGTTGATCACGATGATTGTGAAATAAAAATAGTTGGTCACATTTTATAACCTCGTTTCTCCATAATCTAGTAGCTTAAAAATAGAACTATAAATCTATGGTAGTCTCATCGGTCACTACAGTCCGTGCCCTTAAGAGGAATGCACATTAAATCAACATAATTTGTCTCAGATTCCCGAATGAGATGCGAACCCTACCTGTTCTTAAGCGATTAGTAAATAAATAACAAATTAAATTCCAGTAAAGATTAGTGGTCGAGTGTTTGTGAATAAATCAAGTCAGTACTACAGTAAATTATGACTCAAATAATATTATGTTCTTATGCTCGTGTACTCGCCACTTTACCGTGTTTTAACTGGTTTTGTAATTGCTATGCGCTTTTTTATCAAAACATAAAGTCATGAAGTCTTTGAAGGTAGAATATTCAACCATTTTGCTTGTCTAATCAATTGTTGGATATTCATGACTTTTGTAAATACAATGATATTAGAATTACATAGTTATAAAATTTAAAAAATATATTTTATCTAATGTAAGGTGATTCCTGTTCGTCGTAACTAGAAAATAAAAACAATATCAACGAATAAATTACAATTTATCAAAAACCCAAAAAATATTCACTATATAAGAGTTGATGACATCGCTAAGAAAACGCTCAATTATTACAGTAAAAACTAAATCTGTCCATCTGTTTAGGAGCTACGTTGGCTCAGACAGACTCACTGATACACAAATACACAAGGCAAACTTATAACAGCGCTTTTTTTCGTAGCGGGGTAAAATCGTGTCCACAGATCAAATTGCATACAAATGTTATACAAGCGTAAATCCCAAAAGCCGTAGTCCAAACGGCTTACTACAATCACGAACAGAGATAAATTATATCTAAACAAAACGAGACACGTATTAATTGTAGCTAAGAATCGAGATCACGATAAAATCGCAATGCAATATAGAGACCGCCCGCCTTTTTAATATGCAAGGATTTAAAAAAGAACCCAAGTTTGCCAACCAAATAAAAAAAAGTATTGTAAAGGGATTAGTAAGCGCTGTGTGGTTGGTGGAACCGATTGCAATGGCGGACGATGATCTTGCAGAAATATCCTTTCTAAAAGGCTTCTGTATATCTGTAGGGGTTTATGTACTTTATGAATGCAGTTGGATTGTATTGCTGTGACCTGCGTAGGCAGGAATGTACGAGGTCGGTAGTATTTGCAAATTTTAATCAGTAGTAAATGAAATATTAAAGTTGTTTGTTACTTTGTGATTAAATCGTGTCTTGTAGATACTTAGTTGTAAGTTAGTAACACTAGGTAACAATTTTGAGGGTTTACAAAAACAAATAGGTACTTAATACCTAATTACCTAAGTCACACTCAAATTCATACATTATTTATTGTTCATACTATTATAACATTACAGGCGTTGTTTTCTTAGGTATCTTAATGTTATGCAAAGTGTTTACAAACCTAAAAAATAATACATCAATGAGTGATGTAAACATATGATTCCAATTACCTAGTTCTAACGTGTACTTACATAAAAGTGAAAACATTGCTCCATTTGAAGCTCAAATAGGTCTCAAATCATTCTAATAGGTATAAAATTAAGGAAGTTTATACCCAGAAGGACGAAAACTCTCAGAGAAAGTTCACATCGCGTCCACTAGTCGGTAAACCCCCGTCTCTAGAGGCACAACTTCAATTATTGATGGCAACTTTTAGCCACTATAAAATATAGGGGAAAGATCACCACAATTTTTCATCTAGTTCACCTTTATAAGTCTTTATTTATGTTCGCTACGTAATTTATAGGTTGTAAATTAAAAAGGAGGTTTACATATAATTTTACACGTTTTATGAACAATTTCGCAGGTGGTTGGTTTCAATGTAATTTTGTTTTGACACCTTTGTTTATATCATGTGCAGCTACTTACATGGAAGCTGTACATAAAATAATTGTATTTATTTATGAAACATCATCAATGTTAATGATAATTATAATTGTGAGCAAAAAAATGCTTGATCAAATTTATGAACTCTTAATTCAATTTTGATATATTAAAAATATATAAAATGCGTTTCATTCTAAGTTATATATATAAAAGACAATTGTTATTTGTATATACTTACATAAGCACCCATTACAAATAATTACAGTTTATTAAACACTGCAATAATATTCGTAAGTGCGTTTTTACACCATTATCGCTGCCGTGCCCTTTTTCGAAATGGCCGCTATTATACCTTATTATTGCAATTAATTATTTAATATGTTCACTTACATGAGTTATGGCACCATACGATGAATTTTCTTTCTTTAAATAATTCATAATTGATACTTTTTAATATCCTCATTTTACAATGTTTTGTGCATGTTTTTATGAGACAAAACGAAAAACATAATTATAAATAAAATCACTTGCTACGATTGAAGTAATTTAAATCGTAATTTTATAAAAGTGATGAAACATGCCGAAAGAAGAGACATTCAGACAAACGTCTTTTTTTTGTTCATTTAAGATTACATTGTAAAAGAAACTTGTTTCACAACTTTGTCTAGAAAAAAAGGCGAATTAGGATAAATCTTTAAAAACAATAATAATTATACTACAACCATACGTCTGCTTGACTATCTTAAAAACGGTTGCATATTTTTAAATACTTACAACAAATTTAAATATTTTCTTGATACAAGATTTGTCGAAAAACAAGCGGCTGCTGCACTTGCATCATTTATGAGAACTAGTCTAACCTACAGTACGTTCAAGGATTTTAATTAATATACAGAACAGCTCCGCATTATTTCTCAACGGTTTTAATTCCATTTCAATAACCCGTGTCGCCGGCAGACACTGATTAAGTTTCGAATAAGAACTCCACTGATCCTGTGTACTGTTACAGCTGATAAGTTTATTGGCTAGAACAGTCTGACACACATCCAACAAATGAAAAAGGTTGTGCTGGTCACGCTACACTTTCATATGACAAATGTAAAAGTTGGTAATGTTGTAACGTCTGAACTGATTTTAACCTAATACTGTTAAATATTGCCTAGACTGAATGATAAATACCTTATTTACCGAAAAAATTACGAGAACTGACTTTACAAACATTTTACGAGTACTCTAGAAACCCGATTCAGAATATTAATGTATACTGTAATTGCTGAAATAATGACATATTTTTTAAGCTTTTTTGATCTGAAATGTAACTTTGAAAGATATCTAACAAAAGTTGAATAGCGAAAACCCCATACACACAAAAATATCAACAAAATTCAACAGCATACAGTTTACATTATTATTCTGAATCGGTTAGATACCATTTCTTAATTAACTGCAGTAAACCAGCTGGTTATTTTATTTACTATGCTGCAGCCATACCACATAACCACTGCCGCATATTCCATGCATATACATAACTGCATATGTATTTAGAATTAGCATAAAGGAATATGCATATTGCAAGTGCGAGACTGTGAACGTAATTGACAATTATTTAAGTTGTCAATTCGTTTAACAAGTTTTGCATCTCTATGGACATCCGACTTGCAATTTATTAATTGGTAGAGCCATTTGCATCTTTGCTGTGTTGTTATTAAATTCAAAATTGGAATAGAAGTGAAGATAAAGTTTTTTTTATTTTATTCTATCATGCCAGGTTCAGGGTATCAGAGCATTAATACAGTCACATTATTTTTTCAAATTTAATAAAAAAACATTGGACAAAGGAATTATTAAGAGTGAATTGAGATGTTACAATAGCACAATACTTTTGTTGAATCAATCCAAATGAACGTCTTCATCGACGCAAAAACTCGAATAATACAGTTATTGCTGTCAAATGCGGAATAATGGTAACACTACAATTGTTTTCGTGGTCATAAATAACTTTTTTCAAAAGATCCGCGGTTTCCTTAAAAGCTAAACTGGCTGATAAACATTTTTTTTTTCTTAGCCGGCTTTCCTGCGGCGATGCCTATAAATATTAATACAATCAAATGTTTTGACGTGGGCCTTTTTTAAGCTTTTATCTTGCCTTCGCTTATTTTTTGTCGGATCGATTTCGTTTTTATTTCGTGTTAATTTGGACAGCGAATTTGGTCTTTTAGCAGATCGTAAAGTATATGAAGTGGGGCGAGAACGGTTTTTGGCGCCAGGTGTATTTTGTATAATTTGGGGTTTGTAGGGAAAAATTGAATGAAATGGCAGTTTGGGTAGCACGTAATATTCCGTTAGCACTTAAAATGCTTTCAAAAAAAAAGTTAAAATAGTTTTAAAAACACTTATTATAGGAATATACGAATAGGTTATCTGGTAATGGTACGTTTCAAATCGAAATGAATTGTAATGAATATACTTAAATACTCAATTGAAATATTTAAAATGATAAAAAAATCAATAAGACATTGCAATATTATTAGGTAATTAAAGTGCCCTTTAAATGTAATGCATCACCTACCTCTACAATTCTTCTACGTCATATATTATTCCGAACAACGCACCAACATTAAATTCGATTCATTAAATAATCGTTGATGCTCAAAATTAAAATAACGGCGATTACTACCAACACCGCTTAAATCTTTTTGAATAAAAACATAAATCTCTACTTTGACTCAAAAACTGTTGAACAAACACCCACTAACTCATTTTTCATCACGGTAAATTAGACTTTACTGTCTAGAATGTAAGGTCCAAAGGTTTTGATTCTAGTACGTTTTCCGACAAGATTTGATCAAAGTATCTAAAATGGTCACAGTTAGTGGGTTAACCACTTCAAATTGTCATCTGTCTGATTTATATCGGTTCTTTTGCGGTCAACACATTTTTTATGATATTTTTTTCTTTAAACTAAAAAATTCTAGCCTACGTTATAAAATTCCGCAATCCTTTAAAATGATTTAAACTCATAGCTAATGATTTATTTCAAAGCAAAATAAATTAATATACATACCAAATAAATTAATAAATTAATATACATACTAAGTGCCTAAAATTATTTACAAGTTGTGAGCATTTTTAGTAGGTACCTAGATTATGAATAAGTAGCAAAATTCTAATTTTTATATAAATCATACTTCAATCTAGTAAGAAGAAAGCAAATTCCTGCTCTCTCGAGGTGCATTTCTGTTCATACCTTCGAATATCCTCAAAAATGTTAATTCGAAAGAATAACAAATAAATAATTATCTAAATCGGAACTATTGACGGAATAATCGATGAACATACCTACATAAAAATTTAAAATAAAACCTCAGAGGAACATAGAATCTCCGTTCTTTTTATGTCGTCATACATCAGCAGAAAAAATCTGGCTACAAAAGTTTCACAAATCTCTGAATTTATAAATAGAGCCATAGAACAGTGTACAAGTTCTTAAACTATAACTATATGTAGGTAGGTATTAAATAAAGGATAAGTAGGTAAACTGTGCATTACTTAAAGTAAAATTTACTAAAAAAATAAGTAGGTAACTTCACTAAAGCCTAGTTATACAACTGAACAGTAGGTATAGTAGTTATTTAAAAAAAAAAAAAAAAAAGATGGCAACATTTTTGCAGCACATTAGCTGGCCTACCAAAGAGCCAGAGGCGTATCCAGTGAATCGCTCGTAAACTATAATCATTTGTAGAGTCCATAAATAATTGCACTGTAGGGTTGCCATACTAATGAACACATAGTAGTTCCGTTATCAACATTAGCCAAAATTATTTAAATAAAAAATAAAAAATTCAGTGTTCGTTGAGACTTTCAAATTACAATTTTTTAAAATTATTACTAAATTTAAAATGATAAGGGTTCTCATCATACATAGAGCCTCGGCAACAATTCTATGTATTTTTATGTTTACAAATTTTATAAAAAAAGAATTTTTTTAGTAAGTAAAGAAATTGTCCTAAAACTTTCGCAATCATGGCAACCCTGCGACCCCGGTTTTGTCGGTCGCCTGCGCCCGCGCAGGTAATATAGTCATAAATTTCCATAACCGCCACACGATCTTATCAAACATGATTTTAATTTGATTTCGGAACCACACGTGTTGAGGTCGTTCTGATCGCAAGTTATGGTCGTAGGTATAATCGATAATTTGTATTATGTAAAGGAGTTTTGACCGAGTGACTCATATGTGTAGGTATTAACTGTCAGACATAAAATATCGACTAAGTCTTAAATGCGATAATTTTTTAATCTTTCACTGCGAATATTATTTAACATTTCATTGCTTACGCTTATATAATAACTAATCGATTATCTGGTCTTGATTATACATTATTTATATTTTTTTAATATCTACGGAACACATGAAATATATATATAGTTCGAAGAGTGAATTTTAAAACTTCAAGTACTAAATCAAAATTGTCAATCGTAATCAATAAGCGAAAAGCTAAATCGACTTCTAATGATAGACTTTAAACAAAGTGCGTCACGCCTTTACATAGAAATATATCTGACAGCAATATGTCATTAATTCGTGCTGTTATATAAAAAATTGACTGACAGTGACACCGAAATGAAACAGGCAATAGTCCATACCATAAAACTCAGGCAATAATTGTGCATCTAACCTTTTTTGCGCTCTGACAGTGAAATTGAAAAATTAGCACACTCATGGTTTAAATCTAGTAATTTTAGCATTTTATAAATCTGTCTTAATAACGGCACTGGCTAACTCAACTTAGATCAGCTAAAAATGCGTAATGCGTTAAAGAAGTTTAGTGTATAATATTAAATTATCTGAGTCTGAGTTTAACGTGTGTTAATTTATGATGTGAACCGATAATGAAGGATTTTTCTTTCATCGATAAAATATTCATCTAATTACGAGACCCAAATAATAAATGACTATTAATCCCTGTCAAGATACACAATTCTAATCACAAAAAGCTAGAGACATCTAGAACGTTAATAACCGTTTATGAGTTCCGTTTTAGATTATCCAATTGCTTACATTCTGGTGTAAAGTACTTCCTTTAAACGTCTAAAAACTGACCGCCGCTTACGAAATCACGATTTACAACCCACAGTTCTTATTATCTGGTATCAGACTCTAATCCATTTATCATTGCTTTTGTTTACGATGCTCGCGTATCATCGACTATTAATTACAATGCGTTCTACACTTCGAACTTTGACGTTCTCGCTGTGTGACAGAACAGAGATAAGAATTTTAATGTTACCCGATACTGTAGGTACACTTTTGTTAATAACATCCAACCAGAATTCAACTTCAACTACCAAGAAATAAGATCGAAGTTACTGCTACAGGCTGGAAATTTAATATGAAATAGATTTAGAACTCAATTGTGTATCAATTTAGAGTCGATTGTCCAATGAATGGAGGAATTCAAAGCAAGTTTAGGATTTTGATGGATGTGGTTATAATTGTTTCTGTATCGATTATGCCATTGATAAATATTTCGACTATTCCTCATTTTATTAATGACGTGGAAGCGGAAGAGCTGCGCTATAACGACAGTGTAATGTCACAATTAATAATGCCTGAGCTGTCATGATATCTGTCATGTTGACATCTGTCAGTGCACGGGCTTTTCATTTGCGCGTAATTAAACGTGATTTGTTGTACCTGGCATTGTTTTCTAATTCTAGACATACGTTATGAATGCATTATTATATTAATAACATCATAAATATCTGGGACATTGTTTCTGTCTGTGCCGGGTTTGTTATAGGCGCTTTTTTGTTGTGCTCTTAGAGGAATTTTTAATTCATATTTGATCTTTAGCAGCACCATATTATCTAACCCAGCAAGTATAACATTTTGAATTTTTGATGGATAGTTAGTTTAGTAGTGTAGGTAGGTACCTACTAACTAACACTGTTGCAGAGACGATCTTTAAATTTAAAGGTGACTTTAAACTCTATTGTTACAATATTAATGTTGATTAAATGTCAAATGTCACATTAGTGTTCTAAGCCGCCTTTAAATTAAACGTTTTTTTCTGCAACTGGATGTGAGCCTTGTGCGTTTTGGCATTGAGCTAAAACATTTTTATTGAGTTCCACATAATGAAAAAACTAAAACTTAAAAAATGTTAACTTGATATTTCGTCAATTTTTCTGATTTTTAGTGTAGAGCTCGTACAAAATCAATACTGTCCCTAATTTTCGCTGAAATTAACGGCATCGAATCAACCATCGAAGCAACGAACCGGACTGGAATTTAAATAGTCTGAAGACGCCTTTACCGCAAGCTGTCGATACTAAAAGGAAACATTTTTATAATCAGACATGGGATTTTAGCCCCTGTGACGACAGAGGTTGAGTTGAGTTTAGGAAAATGGTTTTATTACGAACTTTTCGATACTGTTGCAGAAAAATCATTAGAAGTTTGCGGACGTCTGTCTGAGGAGAAATAGTTTAAAATAATTTTGTTTGAAAGATGGTTTCTGTGATATTTCTAAAAGAAACGTAATATTTCAAAAGCGTACCTAAACTAGCACATAATTGAAATCTTGATTGAAAATAGATATCAAATAATTGCTTTGTAGGTAAATATGATTGAAAATCCTAAGACTGTGCTAAACTTAATTTCAAATATCTGCAATCAACTCGTTAGCCTGCTCTAGCTACCTAACCTGACTAAAACAAGACTAGGCATAACCTGATTGAATTTTCTATAAATAACAAAATTGCTTCCTATAAACAGTGCGTTCAAACACAAAAACTATTTACGACTTTACTGCACTTAACATAGAAATCAAAATACGTATCGTGACTGCACGAATCAAGATTGGAAACATGCTTTGTAGAGTATTAAAAATTAACTTCTCGGTTAGTCTAGCCTCGAGGTGCTATGACCTCTGAGGACTTGTTTTTAATACTATTTCTTGGTGTTTTCTTGGAACTCGATTACATAACATTGTATTTTAGTATTGAAATTCCTCGTAGTTTTTACGTGGGTAGGTACCTATATCATTATTAAAGGACATTGTTTCATAATACGATGGATAATGATTTCATAAGTTTTGTAGAGTCGAAAATTAGTGTATCAGTTTATTATTTTAGGTGATTTTTGACATTAGTGTCTACATGGGGCTCCATAATATTTTAAAACGTATTGTGATCCTATCTAGCATCTTTACTAAAAGATCATTTAGGTACCTATACAAAGTCAGGAGGCAATCTTTACATCCACTTAATGCGACACAGTAGTGCCTGGTATTATGTTTGTTGTCAGTTAAGATGGAATAGGTTTGCCCAAGATCTAAGCCATCCTCTCAGCTTATCCGGAGATATCCACAGGAAAGACAATGGTCAGAAGACATCGGGCTGACTGAGACTACTGTTGCTTTGCAAAAACATGTGCCAATACCTTATCTCAGTAAGACAAGTTTTCATCAACAATTCACTTGTCAGTATGCTCTGATCGCTAGAGAATTAATGAAGTGAACACATCGACCCCTGTCACCAGCTCCTGTGGAACTGGCGTCGTGACCCTCTGTCGGAATGTTTATACAATACGTGGGGTGCTTTGGGTTAGGTTACTTGTAATTTTGGTAAAGTTTCTTAAGCTGTCAGGTCAAAAAAGTGGTAAAATAAAAAAAACGTAAGAAGAAAGAAATTTCCTACACTTTTGATGTACATTTTCTTTTCATAACTCCGAAAATTCTCATCAGATCCTCAAAACATAGGTCTTTATTGACGGAGTAATCATACATAAAAAAAAACCTTCCAGTCTTTTCTCCGCACTATAGCACATGTTTTCCTTCACTGGTCTTCTACTTCTGCAAATAATACTTTTCTATTACCATTAGGTTAATATAATATTATTATAGTCGCTGCAGGGGGTAATTTACCGAATTAATTTTAATTTAAATCTGGAACCATTCTGATCTTCTCAGTTATATATGATTTTTATGATAATATAACTTTTTTGAATAATTCTTGTGTCTGATACTGTCTTAGTCGATATTAAATTCCTTTCCAATCAGATCTAACGCGACCGGGTTTGGAACCCTAAAGCTCCTGATCAAAACTCGTCCTCACTTGCCAATACAGTTTTTAACACCAATAAATATATATTTTTGTATTATAATATTATTCAAGTAGAAAGCTCTATAGTGGCAGCTAGAGGCGCGGCGACCGGGCAAAGGAAACAAAACCGACAGATATTAATGGATATGGAAAAAATATACGTTTTCTTTCCCCAGCTTTTAAAGCGCAATAACAGTACGCAATTAAACCGCCAATAGCATTGATGGAATGATTGATTGGGAATTCTTTGATGTTTACTTTTCGTGAGTTTTATATAAGTTGCAATTGCGATTTACTGCAATGTTTTAACGCGTTTTAAAATTGTTTTCAAAAATGTATGACCAATAATTAAGATGGTATCGATTTAGCATACAACGTATGTAATTGTCTTGATCATCAAACTGTTGTCATAATATTTCAGTTAAAAATTTTATATATAAACCTAGTTTTTTTTTTATATTGTAGATTAGACATGTTAATGATTTACTAACAAATACATACTGTGTAAATTTCTGGATTAAAGTATCTTCTTATTTCTCAGATACAACGATAAAAATCAAACAGTTTTCTGAAACAATTAATATCACAAGACAATTATGAGAACACCCTCTATCATTAAGGGTGAATAAATTGTAACACAATAAGCCCTTATTCAAAACTGACAAGTGTTACCTAAAATGAATAACAAAAGCGTAATTATGAATTGAATAGTCATTAACAACGCCACCTAGACTCCCCTGGGTTAGAAAATAGTCATGAATATTTACATAGAAAACCGTATCTTTAACAATGTGTACCAAATATTAAAATAACACAATTAAATAAAGTTTCATGTTACTCCTATTTTAAATATCAGTACCTATAGAAGTTTTGGAAGATTACCGCTTGTAGAACAAAAAATAATATGGTGGTAAACGTAAAAGTCTATTTACATAAATTTTTATATTTTAATGGATATTACGAATTGCTTTTGATTCTTTATGGCTCAAAAATTATGCATTATGATGTACATTTTTACATCGGTACACCACGAACATGATGCATGAAATTAATACTTAATCATTGTTTTTTTCGTGAATTATTCACAAAAAAATGTCACCATCTTATTCTTTCACATTAATTATTGCAACATTACTTTCTTACCAACGCGTTCGAGCTTTGTTGTGCATTAGCTTACTCTATCACTGTTACAAAATTTGCGAGCATTAATGGAAACTGCTTCTTGTGTAAATGCAGCCTTGGTTTTACTTAATATGTCGTCATAGGCTAGTTACATTAATCATACTAATCATGTATCTTCACATCAGGTCGTTTATAAAAGTATCAATGTTGTGAAAGTTTATTACACATTTTTAGACGAAGACCTTGAAAAAATTGACTTTATTTTGAAGTTACTAACAAAAACATTGCCGGATATAAAATAATTAGGGCTTGCCTCTGATTACTAATAATAAATTTTTACAAGATCTTAAATGGCTAAAAAAAGAAATTTGATTACTTTTAAGATCAGAAACTATCTGAAGTTTTAATTGACTAATTAGAATTATATTTTACAAAATTCATTTTAAGTACGAGTAATCTTCATAACTTTGTATTTATTTGTATTTAAAACTATGTATTTATATTACTTATAATATAATCTCAAAATGTACGTGTATGTATGAATCTCCAAGGTTATTTCTTCGAAGGTTTCCAAGGACTACCTATCAGAGCTAATCAAAAACCAGTTTCAATCGAAAATCAGGCGAACCCTCGGGCCACTCATAGTTATGCAGAAATGCACGTGCAATGGCCACGCCTTCCACACTGAATAATAATTAACCAATTACAGTATGACAAGGTATCGCCGCCATTTTAATTGGTTCGCCATTTCGCTTATCGATACAATACGTTTGTACCTTATCAGCTAGTTAAATATTATAGAAATTGTGATAGAAATACTTAAATTAAAATAAACTGCTCAGTTTTGTACTAACATGTCTTCTTGATAACTTTCATGGTTTCACACTTCCTCTAACATGCCCTAAAAAACTCAGCCTGTATACATAATCTGTAGATCTACCATCTGCACTGCCATCTTCGCTGTTAATTAGTTTGATTCCCATCCAGGGCATATTTTAAAAGCTAACCTTCCGTCGTTACTAGAAATACAATTTAATCACTATTTCAATTTAAAATTTTATTTTATTTATTTAAACATATTATTTTTAGAACATTCATTCAGCTTTTAAAATACTAAATATGACAATTATTATAATAAATATCTAAAAAAAGCTTTTAGGTATTTAAACGGTACGTATCAAATTATTTTCAACTGATTCTCTTTATAAATAAAAATGAATAAAACACGATTTAACGAATTCCGATTTATGAAAATAAGCTAATTTAAGCGTGTTAGATTGAATGTGTAAGCTAATCTTTTAACACCCTATTTTCAGCTCTGCTTTTCACATTGAAATACCGATGCATGTTGACAGTAGGACAAATTCACTTGCTGCGTTTGTTTTAAGCAGATCTTTATTTGAGCTTGACGCAGATGCAGCTAAAATAATGAATCAATATTTGACTTTCAAAACTATCGTGAGTTGTATTAGACATTATAATAGCACACGGGAAATTACTCACGTAAAATTATCGTGTGTGAGACGCGACCGCGAGGAGTGACCACACTCATACCCAGATGAAGATTCTCCGGAAGAATCGAAACATTGTCGGTACCTAAATCGACGATAATTTTACGTGAGTAATTTCCCGTGTGCTATTATAATGTCTAAATCAATATTTGGATTATATTTTATATATTATAATATAAAAAAATACCTGAGAAAAAACCAACAATTGGGACGACTAGTAGGTACTAGTTTTTTTTTTATAAACTTTTATGTCAAGGTGGTAACGCCAACACTGATTAGATAGATTTACTCTTATAATATAAGGCAGTTTGTATTTCCCGCTCCTTTCCCAACCTGCCATGCAGTACTTTTAGCACCGTTCAAGGACGCGAGCATGAGAACGAGAGAACGAGGACTGACAGCTGTCAGTTCGATGAAGATATTGCACATGGACGCACCGGTGTAACGAATCTCTCTGAAACCGCCCGCATCCGCAAGACGAGCCTTCGTCTGATCATCCGCGAAGAGACGAGGATCATCTCGAGCCTTTCTCCGCAATATTCAATACATTCCCGCTCCGCCAAACGCACCCTTGTGTTTGATTACCCAGTGTAATAAGAACTTTTACTATATTCAAATATTGGTCGCGCGACCCGCGTAGTGAAACTCTGCTGTGCGATAGTCGAAGGAGATTGGATCCCGCTGGCCTGCCCCTGGTGAGTGCTGCATGTCCCTTCTCTTCCTCTCTTTTCCGCCTCGACTGTTGTTACTGCCGATTCACTGTAAATTACACGTCTGCCCGTATCGAAGGTTGGTTCTGACACTTGTCAGAACTGAATTATTGTTGGCGTGACCATATTTGTGGTCCTTTGAGCTAGGATTTCTGATCCTTTTAAATACTGGAACCTTCCAGCCGCCCTTGTTAGGATTTAATAGGCCCTAATAAGAGAAACATTCATACAAATCTACCCCATTGTAGTATACCGCGTAGATCCACATTGCGTTGATTTTACTCATAAATAAGTGTTTTATCATCTAGATAAACATATTAACTATTCATCTTAACTTTGTTTCATTACCTAAATAACGCTTACTTTGGATAAATTCGAGTTTTAGCTTGTACAATTTTTTTTATAAACTACCCTCAAATTAAATTGTTGTCTTGCCTGTGTATTTCGAAATGTTACAAAAAAGTTCGCCATATTTGATCTGACATTCATAATATTTATTCGGTCATTCATTCGTTAACTCACTTTCATTCATTCACGTTAAAGTTGTTCATTCATTCACAAGTTTATTCACTCAGTCGATCATTCATTGCATATTCACTCATTCCAATTCATTTCATTATTAACCGAACAAAGTAGGGAGTAGAAGGAAACCATTATTCTGCTTATTCTCTGCGCAAAATAGACCTACTTAATTTCATCGTATTATTGTGGTTCATTAACCCCTAGATCAGCTGCTTGTTTACAATTAGGTTAGATCATATAGGTACTTCATTATGCCTAAACAAGCTAAGAAAACTTCTGATTCGGGTTCTGATTATGACGATGCGGTAGATGCGCAGTTGCTTACGTTGCAAGCTAAACGCGAAGCTATCTTCGAAATTGTTCAAAAGGTTTATGATCTTTCTTCGAACACCGATCTAAGGGAAAGTTTTCTTGACGAATCCTCACAAATAGATTCACTGCGCGATAAATTCCAACAGGTTCTGGACGAATATAATAATCGTTTAATGATAACTAACCCATCCGCTAAGCCTGACTATAAGAGTCTCATGGCTTTTGAGTCTCTGTATGGTAGGATAAAGCGAGTGCAGTCACAATGCTCGCCGCATAGCGATAGTGTTCCGCACAAGTCTAAACCTAGACTCCCGCCGATTGAATTGGTCCAGTTTTCTGGTGACATTCGCGCATGGCCACTATTTTATGCTAGTTTTAAGTCGACCGTACACGATAATCCATCTCTCACTGACGCCGATAGATTGTATTACCTATTGGGGAAGCTAACCGGTAAAGCCCAGTCTGTGTGCGCCGGGATATCTCCATGTCCGGAAAATTATAGTCTGTTGTTACAAACGCTCATTGATAAGTACGACGACAAGCGTATGTTGGTTTCTACGTATTTAAATCAAATGTTTGAATTCAAAACTTTCCAATGCGCTTCAGCAACCAACTTTGATTTATTTACTGAGAAGTTTAGCAGCGCAGTCGCAGCTTTAAAGAACCTTAAAATGGATAACCTAACCGATTTAATTCTGATTCATATCGCTTTACAGAAAATAGACCCTGAGACAGTTCGCGCGTTTGAGATTAAATACTCAACGAAAATACCTACATTTGATAACTTAGTCGAATTTATTTCAAATCGAGCCAAAGTGTTAGAGCGTACTGAGCCAACTTCTTCAACTTCTTCAACTTCTAAGCGTCCGGTTAACTCTAATCGCCGGTTAAATACCGCTTCGCCGCCGAAGTGCCAAACCTACATAAGCACAACGGTTGAATCCGCGTGCAAGTGCCTGTGCGCTAATATTGTGCATCAACATTTATTCAAGTGCGCCGATTTTAACGGGATGACTCCACAACAACGTTATAAGTGTGTGAAGGATAACAATGCGTGTATTAACTGTCTTAGTTTAAAACATCGAGTCGCTAATTGCTCGTCTAAGTCAAATTGTCGCGTTTGCAAATTAAATCACCACACATTGTTACACTTCAACGAGTCGTGTAATACACGCGCCGGGTACTCTGTACAAGCCGCTCCCGCTAATCAGCTGGTCGAGCTCGCCGCTGCGGCGCCCCCCGCCGCTGCGGCGCCCCCCGCCGCCGCCGGTACGTCCGCACATACCTCTCCAGACCTAGCCGCATCCACGGCACGGTCAGATGTAACATTGTGTGCATCTGTTGATTCCCGGTTGTATCAGTGTTCGAGTAATGCACTCACACATAACAAGCAGTCCATGACTGTTCTGTTATCAACCGCTCAAGTCGTTGCCTACGACTCTAAAGGCAATCCACATATGATTCGCGCGCTTCTAGATTCCGCCTCACAAAGTGATTTCATCACTAACGAGTGTTGTGAGCGTTTAGGTATCAAGCCTCAAAACATGAACCGTACTATTGTAAAGGGGTTCGGTGGGGCTGAGAAGGTAGTAAATACTAGTCCGATTAATATTAAATTACATTCTCGATTCGACAGTAAAATTAAATTTGATATTTCGCTACTCGTTGTTGATCAGATAACGGACTTGCTACCTACGTCTTTGATAAATACTGGTGATTTATCACATTTACATAATTTACCGCTAGCTGACGAATCGTATGGTGTGCCTAGTAAGATAGACGCTTTAATAGGCGCTTGTCTCTTCCCGCATTTAATTCTCCCCGACACTGTCCACGATCGTGACACGTCGGTGCCGCGCGCTTTGCGTACTGTTTTCGGCTATGTAATTATGGGCTCCGCGCCTACGTTACCCAAGCATCAACCCGCCCAGGCCCTGACATGTTGCCTCGCTCAGGAGCCTGTCGCTATTGACTCGATAGTCAGGCGTTTTTGGGAGCTCGAGGAGCTTCCCTCCACACCGCCCATTCAACACCCCTCTGATGTTGAATGTGAGTTATTTTATAAGTCCACGACAATCCGCGATCCCGTTAGTGGTAGGTACACTGTAGCACTGCCATTTAACGAGGATGTTTATTCCCTCGGGAATTCTTTTGATAATGCCCGCAAGCGTTTCATATGCCTCGAAAGAAAGCTAGAAGCTTCGCCTAAGCTTCGGTCTGCATATGACGACGTAATAAAAGATTATCTTGCGAAAGATTACGTTTCTCCTGCGTCGTACGATCCCCGCGACCCAACACCCATATACGTCATACCGCATCACGGGGTCGTGCGCGAAGATAAGACAACGACTAAGCTGCGCGTGGTTCTAGACGCCAGCGCGTCTACTTCTGGTGGCCGGCAATCACTGAATGATATTCTGCATTCAGGTCCGAATTTACAAGGCGATTTGTTTACAATTCTATTAAATTTCCGCTTACATGCGATCGCATTGACCGCGGACTGTCGCCAGCAGTTCTTACAGATTATCGTGCGCGAAGCTGACCGTCGTTATCAATGTTTTCTTTATCGCTTTACTCCACAAGACCCACTACAAATGTATAGGTTTAACCGCGTTTGCTTCGGTTTGAAATCAAGTCCCTACCATGCATTGCGCACTGTGAGACGGCTAGTCGAAGATGATGGCGCTCGCTATCCTCTCGCCAGCAAGTTCGCGTCTACGTCGCTTTTCATGGACGATCTTGCCTTCTCGATTCCCACGGAACAAGAAGCGATATCGGCGTCACAACAATTGATTGACCTATTCAAAGGAGCTCAGTGGGATCTCGTAAAATGGAACAGTAACAGTCGTGCTGTATTAGATAACCTTCCCGCTTCGCACAAACTCCCTACGGAGGTTGAGTTTGATAAAACCATGCAGCATAAAATACTAGGCCTGCATTGGTGTATTGATGATGACGTATTTTATTTTAAAATTACTGTTCCCGCTGATGTGAAGTGCAATAAGCGCTCCATCCTTTCTACAGTCGCCCGACTGTGGGATATAATGGGCTTCGTGGCCCCCGCAGTTGTGTATGCCAAACTACTGATTCAACAGCTTTGGCATCTTAATTTCGATTGGGATGACACCCCGCCGCTACACATTGTTAAAATGTGGAAGCAGTTCTGCGACGAGTTACCGGCTCTTAACAACATACGCATTCCGCGTCATGTAGGCGTCTACAACGACTGCACTCTCACTCTTCTATCCTTTTCGGATGCAAGTGAACGTGCCTACGGTGCCGTTGTATATGCTCATGTGACCGCCGCATCCGGTAACACTGTCAAGCTTGTCTGCGCAAAGTCCAAAGTCGCTCCTACCAAGCCTCTGTCTATAGCACGCTTAGAGCTCTGCGGCGCGCTTCTCATGTCCAAGCTGCTACGCATAGTCTATGAAAACTACTCGCGTCATCTCCCAATTAAAGTATTCGCTTTCACCGACTCTAAGGTCGTGTTATATTGGATCAAAAGTTCACCACATCGGTGGCAAACCTTTGTAGCAAACCGCGTTGTTCAAATCACAGAAAACATCTCTGCGGACAACTTCTACCACGTCGTGGGTACTGAAAATCCCGCAGACGTTCTCTCACGTGGCATTACGCCTCAGAAACTAACCACGCACCCTCTGTGGCTCCACGGGCCCCAGTGGGCTACATTGGATCCATCTGAGTGGCCTCTCAAGCCTCTCGACGACCAATTCATTCCGCCTACTATTGAACAAAAAATTCTTACACACGCTGTGTGCTCGCCTGTTAAGCATTGTGCTTTATATGATCTTGCTAACCGCATCTCCTCATGGAGTAAAACTCTTCGTATAACTGTATACATTTGTAGATTCGCAAGATTGTTACCCCGCCGCGACACTAATGCAGTGTCCGCTGATGAACTAAATTTCGCTGAAAATAAAATTCTTCGCGCCCTGCAAAGTCAACACTTTGCAGAGGATTATTCTTATATTAAGAGTAATCAATCTTGTTCGCAGGCTCTCAACCGCTTGAGGCCTTTCATTGAAAACGGTCTGATCCTCGTTGGGGGTCGACTCGTTAACTCCGCGCTGGACTATGCTCAAAAGCATCCAGTTATCTTACCGCGCAATGATCCCGTCGTAAACTTGATCATTGATTTCTATCATGTAAAGTATTTACACGCCGGACCAGAATTGCTGATGTCGCTTCTTCGGCAGAAGTTCTGGATCTTGTCCGCACGCCGCATTGTGAGACAGCGCGTCCACATGTGTAACACGTGTTTTCGTTTAAAACCGCGTCCAACTTACCCGCTGATGGCCGACTTACCTGACTATCGCACGTGTCAAGTCATTAAAGCTTTCACACACGTAGGCTGTGACTATGCTGGTCCTCTACCATACGTTCCTGTGCGCCGTCGTGGCGTCCACAGTGCGAAGGCCTACCTGTGCATTTTCACATGTCTTACGACTCGTGCCGTGCATGTCGAAGTTGCCACGGACCTCAGCACTCCCAGTTTTCTTGCCGCGCTGAAGAGGTTCCTCGCCCGTCGAGGACCGATTCAGATCATGTACTCGGATAATGGTACATGTTTTAAGGGAGCTAACTCTTACCTCCGCGATTTGTATAAGTTTCTCAATACTGTGTATCGGCCAAAGCTGGAGGAAGAGTACGCTGAGAGTCGTATAATTTGGAAATTTATCTGTCCCAACTCTCCACACTTCGGAGGCGCTTGGGAGAGTGTCGTGAAGGTTGTGAAGACGCATCTGTTCCGAGTCGTCGGACAGCAGCTTCTATCGTACGAAGAACTCTGTACTGTTCTCACTCAAATTGAGTGTCTCCTAAACTCACGCCCGCTGACAGTACTGAGTTCCGATCCCGCAGAGCCCACGGCTCTTACGCCAAGCCATTTTTTGCATACCGCACCTCTACTTTCTTTACCCGCGCTTGAAGTCAATTCTGACCCTGTTAGTTTACTTCACCGACACTCGCTACTAGACAAGTTGGTCCAGTCGTTTTGGAGTCGTTGGAAGATGGAATATCTACACGGTCTACAGGTTAGGCAGAAGTGGAACACGCCATCGTTTCCTATGACAACAGGAACCGTGGTTGTTGTGATGAATGATAACTCACCGCCCCTATCCTGGCCGTTAGCTATTGTACAGAACGTCCATCCGTCTAAAGACGGCGTCGTGCGCGTTTGCACAGTTAGAACTGCAAAGGGAACTTACCTTCGCCCGGTAGTTCGTTTATGTCCTCTTCCAAGCCAATAAAGTTAATATACCACATTCCGCATTAGTTTAAGTTAGTAGTAATATCGCATCGCTTTAGTTTGTAACGTAGGTTATTCGCTTGTCCCGCTCCGCCGTGACTCTACGGAATTAATTTTCTCACCGCGTGCATTGAAAGCTCCTAGAGTCATAGTAACATTAACATAACTTTCGTTTTATTATCGCTTCTTTAATGGTGACCCATTAAGGGCGGGTGGAAATGGTAACGCCAACACTGATTAGATAGATTTACTCTTATAATATAAGGCAGTTTGTATTTCCCGCTCCTTTCCCAACCTGCCATGCAGTACTTTTAGCACCGTTCAAGGACGCGAGCATGAGAACGAGAGAACGAGGACTGACAGCTGTCAGTTCGATGAAGATATTGCACATGGACGCACCGGTGTAACGAATCTCTCTGAAACCGCCCGCATCCGCAAGACGAGCCTTCGTCTGATCATCCGCGAAGAGACGAGGATCATCTCGAGCCTTTCTCCGCAATATTCAATACATTCCCGCTCCGCCAAACGCACCCTTGTGTTTGATTACCCAGTGTAATAAGAACTTTTACTATATTCAAATATTGGTCGCGCGACCCGCGTAGTGAAACTCTGCTGTGCGATAGTCGAAGGAGATTGGATCCCGCTGGCCTGCCCCTGGTGAGTGCTGCATGTCCCTTCTCTTCCTCTCTTTTCCGCCTCGACTGTTGTTACTGCCGATTCACTGTAAATTACACGTCTGCCCGTATCGAAGGTTGGTTCTGACACTTGTCAGAACTGAATTATTGTTGGCGTGACCACAAGGTATCCCCCGAAATCATCTACTGACCTCTGTCTTTGGCGATCTCCGGTGTTTTTTTTTTCATTTTTTCCACCGTTACTATTTTTTTCATTGTTTTAAGCTATTTTACATTAATAAATCTAAGCACATATAGTAGGTCCATGCCCTGCACTTTCATTGTTTACAAAATGTTCGCTATCGTGTTAAATCGTAAACTATAGTTTACCCTTCAATCCGTTCTGTCAAAATATGTACAAACAGTATCAAGATCCCGTGAAGAACACACGTCTAAATACCGTACAGTCCACCCAACAATGAATCTTAGCACATGGACATAGAGACTAGTATAATGTGCAATTACAAGTACGAGTATGTCTGATCTGAAAGGAGCTAAGCAATACTAATAGCATTTCCAAGAAAAGTTAAAATTGATTTATCTAAGCAAATAAAACATAAATGTTGCATATTTTAATTTGTCCTGCTTTTTTGTAATCTGCCCACTCACTCTTCTTCAATATAGTGTTTTTTTATAAAAAGGCAACTCCATGATTCTGATTAAGTATGTCTTCATTAACATAAAACAATACGATAGTTATTGTGCATGGTTTTTTTTTATATTTATTTTTAATAATTTTCTGTTAATCACGATTATGTCATTATTATGATACAAATTTGAATCTATTCTAAAGTGATACTTTATCGGATGGATCATCATAGTTTTTACACACTGTATAAATTATATTTATAACACATAGATGTGAACAGTGAACTGTTCGCAACGTTTGTTTAGAAATGTCATGAGCTCGTATCGAAACCACACGTTTTGTATCAAGATGACGTTTGAATTTACGAAGTATCCACATTCGTTGTTTGATTAATTATAATGAAGATCCTTACAATTTGTAAGGGTATTTAGCTATCGGCGTATAATGCAGTTTGACATTTAACAAATTATGCAGTTTAATAAGTTAGATTGCAACAATTTCCAAGTAAAGATTTGATAGGTAGAAATTTGCTGACACCCAGTTCCAATATGTGGTTTTTGCTAACTGTGTAAGTTATGACATGTAAGATACCTATGTGAAACTAATCTAACCACAGTAAGCAAAATCACAGATAGATAGGATATAATATGGACTGGTAAGCTATAATAGAGTATTTTTTATCGCTCGTTAGCACAATTGGTTAGAACAAAACCACTGTAGCGTCGAGGTTGTCGTATATCTTGCCTAAAACCTAAAACAAATTGAAAAATATGAACAAATTAATTAATTTATTAGAATAAAGTTTTTTTAAATTATTATAGGACGCACAAAAGACATTTAAAAACGATTAATCACAGTCACAAATAATAGTAAAGCTAATCAGTTATGGTAAAAGATACAAAATAGTTTTGATGAAAGTGTTCCTAGTGCATCCTAAAATACATACAGGTTCGTCTATCAAAGCAAATAAACATTCGGAGACTGGCATCTTTATGTCTCCATCTGTCGAGGGCTGATCTTTGCCATTAGCACTGTTAATTACTAAGATTGATGCAATCGTTCATTTTAGATAGTCGTACATACATAAGGAACAGCAACATTTTTACGTTACAACTGCCTAAGAAAGTAGGTACTTTAATGGAAAAAAAAATTATTTAGAAAAATACTGTATAATTTATTGACTTTTTACCCAATTTGTGTATGTCTTGACATTTCGATTTTTAGCACAGAATAAAATTATAGCACTAGGAATTCATATTATGCCAGTCAGTCAATAGAGCACATAATTTCAGATCGAACTGCATATTTTACTCATTTTCGACAAATATCCCTTACGTTAAGTGATACTTCCGGTGACAATCCATTGAACATGAAGGTAAACTTAGAAATAATGTCAAACTCGATATTTTTATCAGAACAATAATGTGACCTATGGTTATTGGTATTTATTTTTAGGTGCTTTCCAGTGTCGATTTGGTCTTGTACTGTTATGCATGGCATTGTAAATTGAAATAAATAAATAAAAACTACAGAATTTTAACTGTAATGATTATTTCGTTTAATCAACATAACTAAGTAAAACCTCGTTAGAACTGACGGTTGATAGAGATATGGAGAGATTCAAATTATTTCTGTAAATAATAAAAACCAAAAGCTATTTATTTGTTTATTATTTGAATAGTTTTGACACCAAGAAGTTGCAAAATCATAAAAACACACGCTAAATAAACAAACATATTTGCGTAACCCAAATATCCAGATGTTAATGCCAAACCCATCACGTCCAATATAACTAAAACGGTTACATTTATTAATTGAGAGCTATCAAAATATCATCTAGCAATATTTAAAATATATTTTGCCCTAACATTCTGTCACGCACGTCGCATGTCCAAGTTTTGAAGAGAGACGCGCCTGCGCAATTTCTGTCACTTTTCAACTGGATTGGATTATTGAACTCTATGACAACGTTTTTAAGTTTATTTTTGATTATGATTCTCTTGTTGGTGAACTTTTCTCACAACGTTTTGGTTGAATTCTAGAGAATTACGTTGTAATTATCATATTAATAGTCTAGTAATCATCGTCCAAACTAGTCTAAACGTTTAATTTTTTTAAACTCATGAACGAATATTGATGATTACTGACTTTGTTCGCGTACTTAGGTACACCGAGGAAAAAAATATTACTGATCTTAAATGGTAATAAATATTGCATTATTCATTCATAAATACAAAATATCATTCAAAATGTATCTGTCTATAAGTTTTCGCAGATAGCGCTGACTAAAATTAATCTATTTCAGTCAGCTCCGCAAACGCATGCCATAAGGCAAGTTAATAAGTAAAAAAACAGTTAGTAAATCCCATTCTCTCTTCCGACTCATCATTCGACCAACGAATTAATCGGTGTCACTACAATAATATACAATAAAGAATGCACAGGCACACCCGTCGCATAAATACTTCAACACGCAAGAGTAATGTTTTGTATGGAGATTTCTTTCAACAATGCAGTAGTGGCCATTTTCTAGTCTTAGATTAATGAAATACGCAGCTTCTTTTTATAGTTTCATTAGCTTTCTAATTGTTAGTTACAAAGTAATTTTAGGATGATAGCCAAATAGTATACAATGATATCATGGTCTATTTCTAGTCTATTAGCGTACGTTCCCATCACTGCGAGGTCTTTATACTCAGAACATTCGCGTCATCATTGTTTGTACCAACAATAGTGTGCAGATAATGTTTCATTATTAGCATCTATTGTTTATTTATGCCAATGTGATTCTATGGTTTTTACTCTCTATTGCAACACCGCAAGTGGTCTTTTGCTTACGCTAGAAGTACAAAAGTGACCTCCCAAAGTGACATAAATCAAACTCTGTGCAAAAATGGAACAAATGTTGCAAAATGCAAGGTCAGACATTTTATTTTTTTCTGCTGCTATTGTGTTGGAGGAAAGTTGTAAAGACTTTCTTTGGAGAAATGTCACAGTAATTAATCTACTAAATACGTCCATAGAACATTATCTATTATACTTTTACTTTCTGGAGCGTGTGATTGTTTTAGTATTTTTTTGTGAAATTTGCATCGGAGCCCTTCGCCAGGTAGTGGTCGTAATCGGTCGATTTGTCTTATTGTCTGAGATGTCGTGTGTTTGTGCTCTGACCGCGCTGTGCCCGAGATAAAAGCAATAAATTAACTGAAACGGAAGGTGTTTGTAGAACTCGCCGCTAGAGGTGTGGCTAGTAACATTACGGCACAACAAGAAGAAACAAATTCAAATTTACGATCGCTAATAAATCGAACATTAAAAACTAATGATATTATTCCCAAACTTTAAAGTTAAGTTATAAATAAAGGCGATACAAAGACTGGTTTGACCAGATTTATTGTAAAATTAATATTCAATTAGCTTTCCGCACATGATGGCTTTGCGTTGGGCGTGCGTATTATTAAATTTAATTTATGGCATCATTTACTGGGCGATATTTTTTAAATTATTGCTGGTCTCACGGGCGTCCGCGGTAATTGTTAAGCGATCAATTTTAGGAAGCGGTCGTAACGGGACACTACCTTTACCCCTACTTTTTATCTTCTTTGAGAAGACAATATCAGACACCATCAACCTTTTTCTCTTATTAGTTTCATTCTTGTGAATCAAGGCCGTGTTGGTCAAGTGGATTAGTACCTCGACTGTCGATCAGAAGGTCGTGGGTTCGGAAAAATGTATATGCGCTTTAACACGAGCTTATAACGGTGAAGGAAAACATCGTGGAGAAACCAGTTAGCTCTCTAATAGCGTCGACGGGCTTGCAACCTGTCACCTATGGAAAGTTAACTTCTGCAAAAAGTGGGCATGTACCAAATATGTATAAGTATTTGGACATACATTTGACTACCCCCTTAGACATTTTCAAAAGGATCTGAAAATTGCATAATGATCTGAAAGAAATGTCTACCGTTCCCGGGATACAGTCGTGATCATATTTCATTTTTTTTTCTTGTAAATTAGTGAGTTAAGTTCTAGGCTTGTCTTCAACAGTTTCTTCTACAAAAATATTGTTCTCAGTTCAATGTTTTTTACTCCTTCCATAAATCACACCATTGCTTTTATCATCATTTCAAAGTCTTATGCAGTGTTACGAAACTGGAACCTTTTGGCATGCCAAAATAAGATCCTCATCCGATTTTTCAATGCAATTTATCGCGCACCTTGGTCAATTACAAGAAACAGTGACCTCAATATCACTATCGATAAATCCGGCAAGATTAATACTTGCGCAAAGAGAAACGACACTTTTTGCTCACGTCCATAATTATGACTAATGCTTGCTCACCAGGACACGAGACAATAAATCACAAATAATCATACATACCATTTACCATACCAAGGTTTACTTACTTCCTTAAGGCATCCATACCGGTTTTCTTGCTACTAAGAAAAGATAGATTGACCACGTCTTGATCACTGAGTGATCTGAGTTTAAACTATAAACACGTAAACGATGTATAAAATACATATTTATATTGATAAATGGTTTGAATCGATTAATAATGTAGAGTATCGATAAATTGTTGTTTTAATTCGACGATATTTTGTGGCTGATACAGCAGGTAATTTGCAACTGTCATAATTTGAGTCAGCTACCGATAATATTACTTATTGAATTGATAAAGCTTACATAATTTTGATGAATATCTTGTTAATTATGAATTCATATAAAAGGGTATTTAAACAATCATGTGTAACTTTTTTTCATATAGGATCAAAAGGTTTTGGAAGCTAAATGTCCTTGTGTGCACATCGACTGTAATCATATAACGCTCTGAAAGCAAAACAACCTCAATTAGGTACTATCTGTTTGTGTATGTTTGTTTCTTGGATTTTTGTATCCTGTGTGTTTCTTTGTTCACAAATAAATAAAATGCTGTAGTTTTAGTTAAATTGAAATGTTATATTGAAAAAGTACAAATATCAGTACTGGTATACTCGTACCTACTTCTTGTCATATTTATGTTAACTATCTGTTTGTATTTTTTATGGAGTTTTGTGTAGATTAGCTTTATATGAAGAGGAAAAAATCCATTAATAGCGTATTATAAGTTCTTCTATAATTCATCAGCATCCACACAGCAGGTCTACTTAAGTTTATGACATAACCCATTGTCCTGTGATGTCCTTCTAAAATTAAACTTATGCAATTATCAGTCTCTATAGGTAGGTCTTTGGTAAGATGAAGTAAAATGTTCGCTTGAGTTTCATTCCCCACTATCGTTTGTATAAGTTTCATTAAAACCCTCAAGAAATCGGTTACTATGATTTATTAGATATGTAAATGTGTTTAAGATATTAGTGTCCTTAATATTTTCACGTCGTGATTTCAGTTTAAACGTGAGATCCACTCTCAATGCAGATTCGTGCACAATCCGCGGTAATCATCTGATACCCTTCGGCGGAGTCTATATCTTCTTTTTGGATAGCATTTGACTTCCATCTTTAGAGATTGGTCTTATTGATATACAGGTCCCTCTTCCATATTTGAAATAGCCTAAGTACTATGGATCTTTGAATTGTTATTTTAATGGTTTATAACATTTTGGATAAATATATTTAAAGTTAGATTTTGCATCATCTATATTATTTCTAGCATTTACTGCAGTCTGAGCTAAACATGAATGCAGAACGAATGCATGATTTACACATCCTCACATAGAATTAGTGAAACAGTAGCAAACTGTAGGTACAATGTTTACAACAAGTCATTTATGATACACTAGCTTACTCGCCCGCGGCTTTGCTCGCGTGCTTTACCTCTTTATAATATTAGTAAAGATATAGATATTTAAGAAATGTAAGTAAGTTTGTATATAAAAAGTAAGTTTGTATTATACATTTTTCATAATGTAAGATTTGTTAATACCGTGGAAATACCGTTAACCAGATATACAGTTTTGACTCCCATTTAGACGTGATATTTTCTTACTTTTTTATTTAACTTAGAAGATGTGGGGCAATGAGCCAAATAATAGCCGTCATCGAAGAGCCAATGACATTTAAAGTAACATAACACGATCTTGCAAAACCGTTGATGACATAATTTGAAACATGCGTAGTCTTCAGCACTATAATTCATTTGGAACGCTACTCGACCCACGTCGCTGTCTTCACAGAATAGACTATTAAAAGCGAGTATGTTGTAGATATTCCAGACAACTAGAGACTATAAATTGTGCAGGGATTGAATCACTGTCTTAGGGTGCTAACGTTTCAGGAGTATTATTAGTATGAAATGTTGAATTAAATTATGTAACAAACTAGGATTACCTATGTTTTCTAGCTTGGATAGAGTCTTAGACACTTTGATTCATATTAAAATGTTTACTATCATTAGCAATACAAATGCTTCCGTCTTCCAATGGCACGTTTCGGCTATAATCAAATTCTAATCAAATATAAGTCATGACAAAACATTTTAGCCTATAAGCTTCATCGCTAGAGTTTTCCTTTTGCTCCTTATTAAAGAAAGTTTTACAAAACGTTAAAATATACATTTTTATCCTAGCTTAAACATTGTCTTTTTTTTAAATATCTTTTTTAAACTTTGGAAAACCATAGGAAGCAAGTTTTCAAAGAGGAAAACTCTTTCATAAACAGAACGCAATCTTATATCTTAGGTAAATCTTATATGAATAAAATATAAAAGCTACCGCGACACGCTGCATTTATAACAGAAGATACAGAAGTGGCACTAACCGCTTAAGGAAACCCGCGATAGGCCACTACAAATTAGTTGCCAGTTTCTGCCGTGCGTCTATTAACTAAGTGATTAACATAATTTATAGCTCTTAAGTACAGTCAACACTTACACCAGAGTTTTTATTATAATTATGAAAAATAAAAGCATCCGAAGCATGATCAACTATCGTAGACTTACTTTCAAATTCCTTGTGTATGGAAATAATTTGAAAGAATTGAATTTTCTGCAAGAAGTGTACCGTACTATCCAGATGAAAATTCTTCGGATAAAAATAACGATTATCGATATCTAAATCGATGAAATGTTGTTAGTTAATACTATCACAGATTTATACATACCTAATGCTTAAATAAATTGTGTCAGAATTGCCTATAAATTTGACTAAAAAGTCACGAATGACAACAATGATGGACGGAATCAGGAAACCATTGAAATTCATACCACCTTGCAACTGTCAATCAATCTTCAGTAACAAATGGAAATATTCAAAGTCGTACATACACTTTAGATCAAGCTGTCCCTGCATGACAACATTCTTTCCACAGTCACAATATATTTTTGAAGGCATTTAGTTACATTTTACAAAGTTTGACATAGAAATCGGTAAAAATAAAGCTATGCATCAAAGAAGTATCACAACTACTTTTGATAAAAAATATCCTTTCATTTAAAGTGTCATCCTAGTTTTATTTAATTGTATCTCCATTATTTTTATAAAAATTTGTCGATTTGACATACTTATCTATAAAGAATGCTTTTATTCCTGTTACTCTTATGACAATGAAAAGAGATAGCAACAGCTATAACAGCCGTTTTAGCTAACGTAAGCTTACTAGTCCATTATTAATAACAAGGTATAAGTTATCACATTTTATTAATAATAAAATTGTTACTCATAACATCCATATTTTTAAGATTATCCTGTTTCTCAAACTTATAAAAACCCAGGCTTACAAGTGGATTTTCCATTTTTAAATATGTATTGTATGACATTTCCGATGTCCACATTGTCCACCCAGTTTACTTGATTAATGTGTTTTTCAGAAAAAAGTATAATGAACTGTTTTACGATGCACTGACATCAACCAAAAGTTTTCAACATTATCGACACCGTTACAAACATAATGCATACAGATGGTATTTTCTACCATAATATATATTTATGAAAATTGTCATCAATTTCGTTCTGTTCCGCTATTTCAAAAGCTTGACTGTAGTATTGTAGATGTTATATATTCTGTGGTGCTAGATCTCTCAGCAACTGCCTATAATATTATTTGAAGACCTGAAATCAGACATTCAGATTTTCGATCCTCGGAAACGTTCAAAATCATGGTAATATTTTGTCTGTTCAGGTGCTGAATACTTTTCATTGACTTATCAATTTCAATGAATTTGTCTGCTACATCTTATTTACGTGTATCATCATTATTCAATTTGGTATACTTGCATAATAGGTGCTTACTTAAAAGCTTTTTTTACTTTGACACGTTCACTGCCCATGACGCACTTGGGCTAGTTGCGAGCGGTGGGCGGTCCTCATCTTTGGAGACGACAGCGGGGCCTGGGCCGATAATAGGTTAAAATGTTATTTAAGATGTAAATCGAGTTGGTCATCCATGTCCTTGAGTAGAAAAAGTTACGAAATTAGAATAATCACCTGAATGATTTCGTAAAAATATTTATTGCCCGCGCGTATAATAACGCAAACATCTCCACATAAATTACATTTTAAACAGACTGATTAATAATGCGTAGAAATGTTTATCGGTAGCTTTATATAATTAGATTTACGACTTTTGATTCTAGAACCTTGATTTTAATTTTTTGTTTATATTTTAAGGCTGCCTATAGCTCGATCGCAATTTTCCCGAAATTTCTCAATAGCTACTAAACTTAAATAGGACTCAGGATTTTACTTACATATTTTGTGTCCCACGACATTTCACACTGCATCTATTTTTTGTTTGACACTAATGTATTATTATATCAGCATTAAACCAAATATTTTCGTTCATAAAATTGGCTTTGATGTAGACGAAATAAATAATTAAGGTGAAAATTAAAACAATATAAAAAATAGCAACGATGCTGTATAAAACATCACTGTAATATTAAACTCAAAGGTAAAGTCTATGATACGAATAAAAATATAATGGGACACTTTTATTGCATGTATTTTCGTCTTGATGTCATTAGTCTTGTACTCTTTGATGTTTTATCGCATAACATTTTATGCTGCAACTAAATCTGTGTACATTGGTTTTAAGCATCTTACTGATGGATCGATTTAAGCGATTATCAGTTGGATCATTTATAATACCAGTTGACGCTGGCTCTAAGAGCTTTCAAATACACTTCGAAAGTAAGCTTCAATAATTTAAGAAACGAATACATTTTAGTACCAGAAAATTGAAATCTGCTCAAAGATTTTAATAAAAAAAGTAAGTTGGAATGAGAAAGTATTAGAGTAGGTACCTATTACGTTCGTTCGTATGAGCAAAGTTTTTAATAAAATACAATCTAAAGATGCCTTGAGATCAGAGTAAAAGTCACCTTATAGGATTGTGATCGCGTTTTGTTTAGTTGATTATTATTTAAACCTCCGACGAAAAAGAGGGGTGTTACAAGTTTGTAGTGTGTAAATGGGTACACGTATACTTGAGTCATTGAGTGTCTGTCTGAGGTACGCATCTCCTGAACGGATGAACCAATTTTGGTATTTTTTTGTTCGAAATCTGTTTTGTTTGTGTTTTGTTTCAAGTTCCTATTGTTCCAAAGTTTTAGGTGTTGGGCACTGGTGTGTTCCAGTTAGATCTAGATTTCCATAATCATTCCCATTCTATTACCTTGGCTCTCCATCATGGCCTCGTAAACCTAACATTTTTAAGGATTCCGTACTTTTAAGTGCGTATTTGCACCACAAAGTAAACGTACTATGAGAGATAGTTTGGATATTCTATTTTGCACTTATTGACCCACTACAAGATAAAGATCACTTTTTGCTTCTTCTACGTAGTAACATTTAGCTTGTAGGTTTATATTTAGTATGTACTTATTTTTATATTAAGTAGGTAACATTTTTGTACAAATATAGCTGGTGCATCGTTAACTGCTACTTAACTTTTCTCTATCTCCTTTTATCTGGGTTGCCTGAAAGATCGCTTTCAGCGATAAGGCCATCCCTTGTACAGTTTTTATTTTATGTTTTTTCTGTGTTCATTCATCCATTCATTCAAAGGCCTGGAGAATGAGCTCCCTCTTTATTCTATTTAGGGTTTTAAAAAATATATTTTTTTATCAAACGAGCACAAATCTTTTACATAAATAAAATATCACGTTTCATTGAAAACCATCTCTAAACTATGCCTAAACTCTAGACACTGCCTATTTTAGTTTTCAAATTTTAAGCCTCATCCATACATAATGCGATGCTTCGTTTTAAATTCGACCATGCAATACGTCTAGACCGCGGAATTTAAATGTATGGTGACCTAGAATTACCTACCTTATTTTAGATACGAGGTCTATCTTTTCATAAGGATTTAAAAGTTTGATCAGTTGTTTTGGATTTTAGAACATTTTTAACAGATTTTTTATGTGAATCTAATGGGCTCACCGTGAGAAGCAAATCTAATTTCTTCAGACATTTAAGCTACTTCAAATGTGTAGGGATGTAGCTCTGACTAAAAAGTACCTACTTGTCAAGTTTTATGCATAATCAATCTGCTAAGTATCACTTTGCACACTGCTATAAGTCATCTGGTTACCATAACACAAAAGTTAAGTTGCTTATTACATAGGATGCATAGTATATTCTGTTGTCTCACACTGTTTTCTGTTAGGTGGGGATTAGATTAACAATTAAATAGTGACATAATATCTAAACTCAAAACAAGTTATAATGCGGTTTGATTAAACCCTTAAACCTCGAACCTGTACGCCAACAAGAGATGCTTCAAAGATTACATTTAATTACAGATTTCGGCTATTTAATTCAAAACACTGGCTATCTAGGGTAGGTAGTTTAAAAACTCCGTTATCAGAGTAGGCGACAGAGGCGACTAGCTAAGAAACAAACGAACTTACTAATTCTGGGTTGTTTTATTATTTTATGAATTGCACTGCCTTTTAGCTTTTCTTAAACTTTCGCGATCACAATTCATTTTATAAATACAAGGACACGGGGTTTTATCGCGTTATTTGCCTTATTTCTTTACGTCCCGACGTTTCGGCTATGTTGCAATAGCCATGGTCGCGGGTGGAGTCCACCTACCACAAGAAATAAGGTGAATAACGCGATAAAACCCCGTGTCCTTGTATTTATAAATATGCACTGCCTTTTGTTTTGACTTTCGCATATCATTTGGTCATTATTATTAACGTGCCTAGTCACATTCAAATTACTCGCATGATGTAAGCGTTTAATCATCGGGACTGTTCTTGTATTCATATTGAAATTCAAATTGTACCGTATTGTGTCCATTCGTCTCGATTCTGTACAAGGATTATGTTAAAATAATGCTGTCTGTCCGTTGTTTGTGCATCAAGCTGTCACTAACATTTCAATCTCATAGGGTTTTTGCTGTCGCTACTTGTCGACTTTTAACTCGTACTTTATCGAATATTTATATTTTTAAACATCTTTATTGACGGGGATCGACAATCTGACGGTTTAACAGTAAACGTGGCTGTGGTGAATTAATATCCATCATTTGTATCGTCAATCAAAAAAGGCAAAGGTATTTCGATATGATACACACCTATCATCACTTCAGCAGTAATAGTGAGACCAGCTCATTAGTGGTATGAGCTGCTTAAAGAAATGTTACAAATGGTACAGTTTAATTTGGTAGACACACACGAGACGGGCGCGTATCTATCACAAGAGCTCTGGCTCTGGTCCAAGCCGAGCAAGCGGTGGGCCGTACCGCCGACAAGCCGTGACAGGTGCGGCATGCAACCCATGACTCGAGAGATGCCGTACCATCACGTCTCTCTCTCCTTTGATATTGATGTACGGTTATACGCTTCAGACTCGAATGTTTTTACCACCGTCTCCGGTCATACCGCAACACACTAACATAACAACGATTTAACCGAATCATTGCACCTCGCGAACACAAATGGCTCGCAAAGTTTATCTTGGCCTCAACGTGCGCTCGTACAGGAACAAACACGTGCCAAAACAATCATTAGAAAAGGTGCCGCAGTCTACATACATGATATAAAATAGAAAAATGTGACAGCTCAGGGAAATAAATTAAAATTAATTGCACAATAGTGTTTGTATTTCTGAATAGAATCGCGAGCGAGCGAGTCGCCGCAAGCTGTACATCACAATCGAGCAAGCGTGGCAAGGCACGGAGCTGATCGAGCCAACTATTCATTGGCGCTCAAACGAACATTCAGATCTAAATATTAACGTGCCTCGCGTTTGTGACAAGAATAATACTTAACCAACTTATGCAATGAATGTGTATCGCGTTTTGCCTTTGACACGCTAGTCACGAATGTTTTCTTTTTTTTTCAGGTACGGTAAATGCCAACGGTGAGACGAAACGTCAGAGGACGTCGTACACGCGGTACCAGACGCTCGAGCTGGAGAAGGAGTTCCACTTCAACCGGTACCTGACGCGGAGACGAAGGATCGAGATCGCGCACGCGCTCTGCCTCACCGAGAGACAGATCAAGATCTGGTTCCAGAACCGCCGCATGAAATGGAAGAAGGAGCATAAGATGGCATCCATGAACATTGTGCCTTACCACATGAACCCGTACGGCCACCCCTACCAGTTTGACCTGCACCCTAGCCAGTTTGCGCATCTGTCCGCATAGGATCAGTGGAATTTTTCGAACAGCGGATAACTGATTTATTAATGTAGACAGTCGTCCGTCCTGCGGAGTTGCGTGTAGTGCCTTGGATCACTGTGACTGATGCTGTGGTGGGGGTGTTACAGCAACTAGACTGGTCAGTTATTCGCTGCTCGAAAAATTTGGGAAACGATTTATGAATAGTTTAATTTCGTTGATTGTTGTTATAGTGACGTTATGACGTTCAAGACTTAAGTGTTTGTTTGACACGGTGTTGTGTGATTTGTGACTGACAAAGCACGTGAAATTGTGAAAAGTATTAAATTAACATAAACCTAGTTCGATACTATAAGTCCACTTGAAGAAATCGATGGACATTTAATTGTTTGAGGAATGAGTGGTGTTAAAATTGTATGTAGAGACAAAATTGTACCTAGTCATAAGCTGTAATTCGATTTGATTTGCATTCTTTAATTTCAAAAAGAGGTTGAACGAATAAACTTGCTCATAAAATATTTTGAAAGGTAAAAATGTAAGTCACAGAGTTTAATAAAATATTGTACATGAATTTGAGTAAAATATTGAAGTAGTCATCACTGATATAACAAATTCGGAATTGTACAGGGATAGCTTAAACGATGGACATAAAGAATCTGAGAAAACATTATAAAGACACGACAAACAATGTTCTCCTTAGATCCTGCATTACACATTTTCGGTATAAATAAAAAAAATACTTGGAACATTTTGATTGATTGAAGATATCATTTAGAAGCTGCTTGTAAAAGAGCTGTGAAGATATAGATGATAATAAGCTCAGTAATTAAGTCAAATGTGAATAGGTAAAGCTCCCTTCCTATTATCTGTAAATAACCTAAACGTCTTTAGAATTATGGTGAAAATTTTAATATATTTCAGTAACTTCCCCAAGAACTGTTTTATGTTCCTGTCCTTAGTTTGTAAATATAGTAGGTATGTAATAAGTAGATGCAGTCTAAGATTAGTTGATACTAGTTATCACTTAATAAGTAATCTATTAGGGTATTTAATGTTTCCACAAAAGATACCATAAAATATTTCTTGTGACTTCTTCCGCATATTTATAAAGTCTTTATGTCGTATTTGTAAATGTACTTAAAAAATAAGGATTTTCATTATTCTTTTTCTTTCTCTAAATACATTGACCTCAACATTTCATAATAATTGATTTACTGTCACGATGACGACATTTATATTATTTTTATTGTCACATTTTATAAGTTTGTCGTGGTCAACTGTGATATTTTTTTAAATTGTATTCTTAAGTGGAAAAATACGATCTGATTTTTGGTATTAGCCTATAATGACTATGATTTGCAAATGCTGATTGATTTATTTGTCTGCTTCATTTGTTATTTTATTTATTGTTTGTAAATATTACCTAATGTTAAGAATTAAAAATTGAAATGTTCAAATTTTACCTAACTAACATCTATCATGTTTTAATAATTGTAAATGCTGTGCAATAGAAAGTGGCTTTTGTTTCGATTTTTTATATCTTTGTAAAATACTTTCTGTAAATTTTAAGTTACGTTATTTTTTTCTAATACCTACGATAATGTTAATCGTTCATTCCAATTTAAATGAGGTTTCTAGAAGTATGCAACTTGATCATTTAAATTATTGTAATGTATTAATAAAGTGTAATAAATTTGAAAATTGGTGAAGATGATAAAATAAATTATGATGATATAAATGTGTTTTATTATTTATTATTTATTATTCGGTCAGTGCCAAAAAGTACTTATCATAGTGTGGAATTATGTTGCTAGTATAAAATGGATGGGCAAAATAAAATCACCAAAGATAAATCTTTAACTAAAATAAATTCAATCTGAAAAATAACTTGACTTCAACAATTATTTTAGTACTACTAACTACTTAATACAGTTGAGATATAATTTTGCCCTTCTATTTTTATTTACGACTGAGTTTACCTTCTATTTTATGAAATAATTTTTAAAGTCTAGTAGGTACTTATTATAATACCCTCTTTACAATCCTTAATCCTCATATTCTTACAGATCTTTAGACACTAATTTCGCAGCACAAAAATACGATTATTATAGATCTTCAATTACGTTCAGAATTTAGAACAAAATATCTGAACCGCTGCTTCTAGCTAAAGGAAAGTTATCGAATAGGCAGCGCCATCGAGACGCCTCTGTTTGATGGCAGTATTGAGAGATGATTAATGAAAGTATGACATGACAGGCGAAGCCAGGGCGCCACGTACTGCCAACAAAAGAGTGTCGAAAATATGGAGCCAACCTTAGTTTGTAGGTCGCGAATATGTAGCTGGACCTATAAATCATTCATGCAATGTTTTGGGCGTTTGAAGGTTCTACGATTTTATGATTTGCAATCTACATATCTATGTCTATCGCGTTTGGTATTGTGTTAATAAGAGTTTGAGTTTCCAACTCATACTTTTTATTTATATTTTTTCTTAACAATCCAAGTACTTATAAGTATCGTGTACCTAGGTTTGAATTGGTATAGTCAACAAACTTGTAAAATGTATTCTCTTAGCTGATTGATCGATCAACGTACAGGTCGGACAATTAAAAACAACTAAGTTTCGAATGCTGAAAGAGGCATAAGGTTTTTTTAATAACATAATAGTGGCAAAGACGCAGAGGTTGCGGGTTCGATCCCCGCTGCGGTACAAATGTTTGCATAATCTGCAAATATTTGTTTCGTGTCTGGGTGTTTTCTATGTATAATATGTATGTATTTACAAAAAAAAATGTATCTATGTAGTTTATTAGTCATCTGGTTACCATAACACAAGCAATAAAATTGCTTAGCTTGGGACTAGATGACGCCGTGTGGAATGTCCAAGGATATTTATTTATTTATTATTATTTATAAAAAAAAAGTGAGTGTCGTAAAAGCTAAACTAAGCTAACTAAAATTGTTGCCGTCCCTTTCATAGCGATGGGAATAAAAAGGATGGCAATAATTTTAGTTAGTTTAGTTTAGCTTTTGCGACACTCCGAATTGCCCCCAATACCTAGTGGCAAACTAAGCTAACTAAAATTGTTGCCGTCCCTTTCATAGCGATGGAAATAAAAAGCATGGCAATAATTTTAATTAGTTTAGTTTAGCTTTTGCGACACTCCGAATTGCCCTCAATATAAAGCACTCAATTAAGAAGGATTTTGTGAATTATTTAGGTAAGTTTGTATTGGAGGATCGGTTTTCTTGTATAAAAAATTAAATAAAGTGCTTAGTAGTAACTTTACTACATAGCAAAGACGATTAATATCTAGAAGACAGACAAAGGCCATACACAAAATCGTAACCCTAAAAAATAGCCTGAAAACTCTAAAACATCAATTTTATCCAAGAAATTTCAATTACTTTCTAGTTAAAAATGTTTAAATATTGAATATTGTTGCTACCTACTACTAAGTATTGAAATTTCTTGGATAAAATTGATGTTTTAAAGTTTTCAGGCTATCTGGTACTGCGGGATCGGGTTACGATTTTGTGTATGGCCTTTGTCTGTCTTCTAGATATTAATCGTCTTTGCTACATAAGGTACAGTCGCCAATTAAGGCCCACGTTTTTGCAAATCCTTATAAATCAGTTATAAGAATTAGTTCGAGTAAAAAAACATATAAAATACACAAATTATATATATTTTAAGTCAAAACATTAACCAAAAATCAAATATCTTATTTAATGAAATGACAATATTTGTTTTAAAAAAACATGTCAATGGACCTTATTAAGAGTATACTATCCTAATAAGGGTCGTTCTTATTCCGTAGATATTTCCGTCAATACTTTGTATAATTATTTTATTTTATTAGCTTTGTTTAAAGATAAGAATTATGTTGCCATCCCTGATGGATTAATTTATTTATTAATTAAAAATAACCTGATGGTCCTTACAAAGAGTATCAAAACTTAAATATAAAACAAAAGTTTTGTTTTATGATTTTTAATGAAACATTGTTTAGTTTTGCATATCTTTTTATTTATTGAAATAAACATAGACAGAAAAATAACAATTTAAGAACGTTTTCAGTCTTTGGCTCTTGGGCCTTATTAAGTCTATAGGAATCAAATTTGGCAATGGGCCTTAATTAGACTACCAAATCAACAGTAAGTATACCTAGTAATAATAAAATCAGTAAACCGTCAACTATTTATAAAATTTAAATCAAGGATGGTTATGCTACCTACTCATGATTTATTACTTTCTAACTCTTTCCTTAATTTTTAAAATATAAAAAAAAAATTCAATAAAAAGCTAAAATGTGTATTATTTTGTTAGTGAATGAGGTGAATTAGACTTGAAAGAAATGTAAACAAGCCGTTAACTTTTTAAATTGACCTAATAAGGTCCGGTCCTAATTTGGTGACAAGGAAATGGACTTTCTTAGGCACTTCGCCATTCCGATGAAAACCAATCAAGATTGACAAAATAAAACAGTATATTCACTTACTTACTTTAACAATCTACGCCTGGAAGCTTATTATCCCCTTATTCTTGGAAGTTTCTACCAAAAACTCAACATAAACACTGAAAATAACAAACAAAACGCACAAAAATTTTCCAAAACGACCTACGCGTTGTGACTTGTCCGCATCGACAGGCATACTAACAAAATGGCGGCGTAAAACTATAGTCATGCGAACGCACTTCGTTGATTGGTCAATGAGGAACGTCTACACGCCATCAGATTTCAATTTAGTAATAGAAGCGGGATATTTGAACTCGTGGACCTTATTTAGAGTTGGCTCTTATTTGGCGACAGTACCTTAGTAAGTATAAAACAAAGTCGCTTTCTCTGTCCCTATGTATGCTTAAATCTTTAAAACTACGCAACGGATTTTGATGCGGTTTTTTTTAATAGATAAGTAGAGTGATTGAATAGGAAGGTTAATTATACCCACTCAGGAGTGTGTAGGTATAATTTTTACCTAATTATCGATATTAAATTATGACATGTTACCTCATTGTTTGGGAATTTGTGTCCATCATCATTCTCCTGCCCTTATCCCACGCTAAGTGGGGTCGGCACAACATGTTTTCCTCTTCCACTCTCCTCTGTCGCTCGTCAACTCTGAACTCACTACTCTTACATTCATATCATCTTTCACACAATCTATCCACTTCTTCTTCGGCCTTCCTCTACTTGTACATACATACATACATACATGTTTGGGAATTTGTGTCCGCCCCTCAAAATACCCTTCAGCATAAACTTTCTGAATTAGGTATAAGAATTAAGAAATAAAAATTCACAAAATCCCCATATTTTAAGGGGCTAACTAACCCTATTTTTTTTTCAAATAAATTAACCTCTGAAAATTGAGAAGTTCCTCGCGCAACACCTCTAAGTAGGTACTATGTATTTTTATTCGTTACTATTGTTCAACTTAAATATTTTTGGTTCAACTGGATATCGAAATCAGCTGAATGAATACTTTAACCGAGTTTAACCTCCTTACATAGGTAGGTACTTAATAAAAATCTTTTCAAAGTTCCCAAGCAAAATCTGATACATCCTGACAGCACAATGACTAATATTATTAATGTTGACCTGTCCAACGATTGTGGACATCAGATCGTACCTTACATTAGGGTGTGTTCAATGTAACGAATCATTTGTCATATCGCACTTTGCAAAGCATGATGTGCTTGGCGGGTGATAAGATTCTGGTCTTTATTCAAGTATTTTGTAATGCCTAATACGGCTAGTAGGGTAAATAGGTAGGTACATGAAAGGATTATAAATACCTACTATTTTTCAATTTATTCAGATTTTAGTTTTAATAAGTAGGTAATATTGGGGGCAATTCTGAGTGTCGCAAAAGCTAAACTAACCTAACTAAAACTATTGCCATCCTTTTTATTTCCATCGCTATGAAAGGGACGGCAACAATTTTAGTTAGCTTAGTTTAGCTTTTGCGACACTCAGAATTGCCACTACTGACTAAGTAGGTAGTTAAATTATTGCTAAATCCGAAAGCTCCTATTTCGTTCGTAGCTTTTGCGACACTTCGAATTGCCCCCAGTGTCAATTCAGAACAAAATCAGCGCCACTGTTTGTTACTTTTTCACGCAAAAACTACTGAATGGACTTAACTTGGAAGTTTATGTCCTGGAGTAAATAAAGGCACATAACTAATTACATAAGTACTTTTCATCCAGGCTAGTATCACGCGAGCGACTCCGCGAGCGGAAGCTTGTGCTAAAATATAATTCTAACATAAGAAAAGTTTAAGTTTTGGACAAAGGGTTAATTAGTAGGTTGTAGAAACTTTATTCTTAAATACAGCACCATCTGTTTAAATACTTTGGAACTGCAACGGATAGTAGAACTCTAAAATATCAAATATACCGCCATCTAGGAAATGAGTGCTGAACTTCATTGTAGGGAAGGCAGTTAGTTCCAAAGCGTTCCGTGAGCGTCGCTCTTAGGGGGCGTCTAGTCAGTCAGAATCAGAGTTTTTTTAACACACTGGGTTTCAGTTCGGCACTTGTAAGAGCTCGCTGTAAAAATATATTTTTAGAATTGTTTTGGTACTGTAAATGGTTGGTTTCACTTCCAATTCTTTTGTAATATCGTGTTTTAGTATACTTGCAGTGTTTTTAGTATGGGAAACGTAAATATTTAGCATTCAGAAGGGTTTTGGTTAAATTATTGATTTTTCGTAGCACCGAGGACGCTTGCGAAAAGGGTGAGTGATTTTCTCAGATATTGTAATTTTATTCTTTTGGTCACCTTTGCAACTAGTATTTTGTGTCTAATAAGTTAATTGTAGCTGTTCGTTTCTTATAAGAATTGAGAATAAAAATATCAATACTGCCAATTAGCGGGCGGGCAGGCGCCCCCCTGGTCACCCCTCCCTTCTGCAGGGGGTCTAGTACAATTCTCTTACATAGTGCAACCACTCGCCACTAGATGGCGTTGCTTTTAGTCTGCACATGTCGGTAAAGCAGTTTTTGCTACGTCATGCAGAGCTTTCATCAAAAAGCTTCCTTGCAATAGCCGCAAGGATACTTTATCTTTTTTACAGCATGTTAGTCCAACTGAATATTCGTTTACGAGCATTAATAATAGATAAGAGCGACATAATTTGTTTTAAATAATTTAGGAAACATGAAAAATGTAAAAATAGAAGTAAGATTAATTTTGTTAATATTTTTAGGTACCTAGGTCTGTACCTATACAGGCTACAATATTTAGGTAGGTACAATGTTTACCGGTGATTTACTATTTACGTAGGGGTACCTTATGATTATGATAATAAATCACCAGTAAAAATTCAATCATCGTTATACCTAACTATCGAATCACATTCTCTACCTCAACCTACCAAGTCATTTATAAATCAATAGGTATAATTTTTAGAAATGACAATCAATAATTACTTACCTAAGTACCTATTTTTATTATTCTAGGAAATTAAGAAAATAATGCGGCATCAGCAGACCCAGTTTGAAACAACGGAACGGCAACGAATAAGGAAGGTTAGTGACAATAGTGGTGTCAATTCAGTTATCGCAAAAGCTAAACTAAACTAATTTGGCATTTTGCAAAGTGGGTATTATGAGCAGTGGAAATAATTATAAGTACCTAGTCATTTTAATTTGTAGTCATAAACAGCCGAAACGTTTGACAGTACTAAAATTGATGCCATCATTTTTATTTCGATTGGAAAGGGAAGGGATGGCAACATTTTTGCGGTCAAATTAGTTTAGTTTAGTATTTGCGACATTTGACACCAGTACTTACCTACTTAGAGTAAAACTTTACAGGTTTTAATACTTATCTGACTGTCTTACCTCCCCTTACCCTTACCTTGTATCATCCAAGTTTTAGCCATATCCGTTAGGTAGTTTTTGCGCGAAAGAGCAACAAACATCCATCTTATACATCCACACATCCATACAATTTTTTGGGTTTATTTAATAAAGTACATACTTATTAATAAGTAAGTATTTATGTTAGGGTGTAAGTGTGTCTAATGTGAAAAACACCAACCGCTTAAGATTAAAAAAAATCATCATCACATCATGTTTTTTTTTTGTAGCAAGTACTTACACACTGTAAAGTACATGAATGTATGTGTGTTGCACTATTACACCTTCAAATTTATTTTTATTAAATATTGGACTGTCTCTTGTCATTATGTAACTACAATGAATACAATTTAAAAAAAAATTGCCATTTCAATTTGTGTTTTAGGTTTCTAGGTCCTGAAGGTAAGTCATCGTCATCAGCGGGCGCAGAATTAAACCTTTTCTTTTAAAAAACTACTTTTTATTTTATCATCTCAATCGTATTAATTCATTGCTGTGGCTAAGTACCTACCATGAGCGCAAGCTATAGCTAAAAATATAATATTGTTTGTATCATCGACACGACGAAGAAGAAGATTATTTCATTAATGGTGTGAATTTAACAGTGTAATGTAAGGGCTTCATTTAATTACCAAGTTAAGCTTTGAACATTAACTAGCTGTTAATTGTTAATTTTACTTGTCGAGTAACATTATGAAAGAAGTACCTGATTAGAACTTTGAGCCTTTAAAGGTTGTTTTACCATCTGCAACTTAACTTAACTTCCTAAATAACGTCACTCAGTAGAAAAAACTTAGACCTTTACATCTTTACTAGATGATTTATACAGAGTCATGAGGCATTCTTTGCCTACGCTTAACGGGACACTGTAGTGCCTGAGACATTGTTGAGATGGAATAGGCTTGCCCAGCACCTAAACTATCCTCTCTGCTAGCCGGCCATATCCACAGGAAATAGGTACCATGATCAATATTTTGTGTTAAAAATTATAGGGTTTCAGAGCCACGTAGTATGTGTATCTTTTGGTACATGGATCTTGTGATGCAACTCATTTCTTAGTAAGAGTAGTATTATAATACCAGTGCCACAAAAAATATACCTACTTAGTTACAGGCTGTGTCCCCAGTAGGCAAACTGTTAGCGGCCGATGGGTTTGTGGCGTAAGTATCGGTTTAGTACGACGCGCCCTTCCAATTATATTGAAAATGGAGTGTCCACAGTTTGCTAGTTTTGCGCTCACTTTATGTAGTTTGCAGCGTTACACGCGCCGACTGTCTCAGTTAGTAGCCGACTCACAGCAAACCCGGTTCCAGTCAGCGGCGGCGATATGGTTGATATGGCGAAAATTGATCTGTTTTTGCAGCTAACTCAAATTTCAGTTTGCCACAAATTTACGGCTCACTCAGTAGACGGCTAACAGTTTGCCTACTGTGGACACAGCCTAAGGATAGCTTGCGATAAGTTTAACTCTACTACAGTTGTCTTTTAAAAAAAATAAGTAAATGAATCCACGTTTGGAATTGAAAACTACTTACCTACCATTGACCATGTAAATTAGTGATAACGCTAAATAATTTAGTGGGTAATGACATCATAAATGGGTTATAAATATATAATAGATCAAAGCAGATGCCTACTAATATCCTTAAGAATCGTTATCCTATTTACGTTTTTAAGTGATTATACTCTTTTCGCTCTTATCTAATCCAATTTACTCAAATATACTTTAAAATAAGCCCACATAATCCTCTGAACGTTTCAAATTGTCGAACAAAAACAGTTGCCCGAATTTTATACCTGACTTCTATGAATGGGTTATTTTTGTCTAAGGTCGTCCAAAAGGACAATAAAATATGGCCGCCACAAAGGACGGTGCGCCTGCGCCGATTTCGGACTTGCGCATTTCGCTGCCGAATTAGTTTTCAAATTTCTTAAGGAACAACATTGTAACATTATTGCAAATGAAGCATGTATTTATAACACTTTAAGTGATAATAGCGCCTTTTTTATTTATTTTTTAATTAAGACTCATTTCATAAAAATAAAATAATTAAATACTTCGGTAAGTACCTATATAGCTAGGTAAGAACCTACCTAATTCAAATTGTTAAATACTTTTAATTATTAATAGTCATAAAAATACCTATACACATTTTTTATTTTGTATAGTTTAGGGAGAGTAGCGAAAACAGAGTTTGGTGGCCACCAAGTGTAACTTCGCTATTTTCAAAAAAAATATCTTACCACTATTTTATATGAACTCGATAACGGTTCCGAAGTAGGTAGTCAGCAACGCCGGCTGTCAGCTAAGCTGAAGGGGAGCGGATTAAATTGAAATTCTCTTTTTAAATTCACCAATGGGGGAAGGGTGACGCGGGATTGGCTCTGAGCGTCCGAGCGAAATAATCTCTTTGATTGACGTGGGGCATGTCAGTGTTACTTTTTATAACGGTCATGGAACAGAATTCAAATAGTCTGGGCAAACATCAGAAACCAACATTTAAAAATTTGACATTTCAGTATGTTTTTTTTAATAAATCTCTCTAAATTAACTTTATTTCAGTGTCAATACGTGAGTGGTTTTATACGTAATGCGCATATTTGTACTAAAACATAAATATTATTTGAATGGTCACCAAATTTTAGTTAAAAGGAATAAAAAATATACCTAATTTATTATGTTTATTAATTTATTACGAACAAAACAATTACAGACGATACAAATTGAATAGGAAATCAATTTGTCTCTAACATAAAACCAATACATTTTTCTCGGTTCACTAGTTACGCTACAATAGGTAGGCCTAATTTATTGAGTCATCGTAGAGGATGCCATATGGCGGTGTTTGTTGGACATAGGACGGACGTGTCATGACGACACCCGGCCGCGGTCACACTGGCAGTAAGAATTTTTTTTTGTATTGACTTTTTTGTTAAGTGGTCGTTGGGACCTTTAAAACTTCACCGGCAGTAAAGAACATGACGTCATGTATTTTATACAGTTATATTCATTATAATAAAGGACTTTGCCGACTACCACGTATCATATTTAACTGTTCCGTGACCAAATCAGGAATGGAAAGACAAACGTATAACATTTTGCCGTCTTAGTATTCAATACAACAAAGATTAGGTATGTTTTTTCCTGGCACGTTCCTATCACGGTCATGGTATGGCACGGTAGGTATAGTCGGTAAAGATCATTAACAATCGAAGGTTCAAAGGTTTCAAAAACAATAATATGCAAACATTACATATCACATAGAATGAAAAAAACTTTACGAATCCATATCTTTTTTTTTTGTAACTGGGAAACTTAAGAATTTAATATAATATCCACTGGAAGTCAAATTAAAACTTTTTTAACTTATTATTGTAAACAACATAACAGTTTATGTACTATTATGCAAAAAATATATTTTCTAAACTGGATCTCCTTTTTCATTTTCAAATATTTTGATGATCCAACACGATACGATAATTATGAAAGGTCATGCTATGGTAGTCATCATTATTATCACTAACAGTCCTTACAAAAAGTGTAAGTAGACGTTATTAATGACATTAACACAAAACTGTTTTAGTTTAAGATCCGGTTATTACTTTTAAGAACTGTTAAAAAGGAAGCGAGAATTGTAGAGTTGAGATTGTTTTAAATTGTTATAAAAACATCTATGATTTTTTTACTAAATTATTATAATAGAGGAATTTTAAAATCATTGACAAAAAAACGATAGGTATTCATATATTATGACGATGTTAAATGAATCATTCTATTTGAAAAATTACCTTGTTTTTAAAGATTTATAAACAAATAAAAGAATTAATAATAAAGTTTAAAAAATATAAAATTCTGAAAAATGCACCAAATATCTATTTGAATTGGATCTAAAAATGAAATTGAAAAAAAAGAAATTGAATCTAAAAAACAAAATCTGAAAGAATATGTCTACCGCCTCTTGGGAAAATTTGCGATATATTTCATTTAAAAAATATACTTATAGACCGTTCGGTCGATTAAATAACTTTTTTTAAATGGGTAAGCGTTGTGAATACGCCTTTGGTTTCGAGCAGTGTGTCGGTTACGTCACTGCCTAGCTACGGTAACGGTTTCACTGTCAGACGTGCGTATATTTCTAACTTTTTGTTTGTTCTTCGTACATAGATACTCTTGTTACGTCACTTTAACTTACGTAAAAACATTTTTTGACAAGGTTAGGGTTTTTTCCTAAATATTAAAATGCCTAAATCTACGCCCTTAGTAAAACGAATGCGTGAACCATAATGAGAATTTATTTATTCATTCCATTATTTTATTGAAGGATTTTATAAAAAAGTTTTTATCCCACTGCTGAGCAAAGGTGTCCCCCAATTTATGTAATAAATTTACAAAATATTGTTACACTATACAGAATTATTCTATTTGAACAAAATCATCTTAAAATTCGGAGTATTTTGTAAATATTATTATAGATCAGTTCCTGTAATTAAATAATTATGTAAGTACAGTACATACCTAATCCTTTCAAATATAACAAAAAATATAACTCAAAATTTAATTTAAAAAGTATTGGATAGGTACATTCCTTAACATCTGTAGTATATATTTTCTTAAAAATGACTACACAGAAAAATCAGTATTGAGTATAAACCTATTTATTTCAATTACCTAATACCAAAGACACTTACGGTTACGAAGGTTGTACCTATAGCGATACAATTATTTAATAGTTATTGTACTCATTTCAATGTAATACTAATAAAAGTGTGATTAAATCACACTCCATAATTCCTTTATACTCTGGATTAAAGAATAAGCTACTTTTGATCCGGTATTCCCACGGGAATGGGAACTATTCACCGCGGGTAACACCGCGGGGCGCAGCTAGTTTCATATAAAAAGTACCATACTTGGTAAATTCGGTAGGTATAACCCGGCCGGGTAGCTAGGTAGTAGCTAGAGGGGTGAGTAGGCAAATCTGTGGAGCGGGAAGGGCGGGGCGGCTGTGACGTCGCGGTCCCGTCGTCTGCTCGCAAAGCGCAGCCGCCCGCCGCCCTGACGCCTGCTTGGTAAGCACTATTACATTTAAAAATTTAACAATTTTAAGTTGCGTCTTTCGTAATTTTGAGTTGGGTCCCAATTTTTTTTACATTTTTTTATTAATTATTTAAAATTTTAACATTATTTTTGATCATTTTTATAATACTTTTATTGTTCTGATAGATTTTGTAGGTATTTATTATCTGTGCTGTTTTTTCTAGTTTTGTGTTATTTGATTTATGTCTTGAAGAAAATATTGAAGCGATCATTTAAGTCTCCGTTGATATGTCAACGACATCACCATTTTTGGTAAAGTCTACTCCACACTTGGATAGTTGCCAGACAAGTGAATTATTAGCTGATATCGATAACATGCTCTATAGCTCAATGAATTGCTCGAATGAGCACAAGTATGTTTTGTTACTTATTTCTTTTCTAAAGTTAGATATGTAAAGATGTTTCTTATAAAATATTATAACTTACAAATTATAAGAAATACGTATGGCTTAGCATGGATCGTTCAACATTAACACCGTGTTTGCAATCTTTATTTACTTTGAGTTAATTTTGTTGCGATATCACTTTAAACTATACAATTTTAGAGTCAATGACATAATTCAAACAGAAAATGGACTAAGAATTGTACTGATATCAATATTTTCGTACGAAACTAGCGCAATGAATAATTCCTTAATAATTTTATTCATACAGTAAATGCTAACGTTTTAGAAACTATCAATCTGTCAGACCATTTGCGGGATCAGTGTCGCCTTGTCAGTTGACTGGCGTTTCACAAGGCTAGTAGATAGCACAGTTTAAAAAATTAGAAGCGCGCGTGGCGTAGCTTAGACGTTGATAGATCGTGAGGTTTTGCGACGTTTTGAGCGGTTACAATTTGGATGAATGAATTCTAATATTAACAGCTGAGCACTACCGCGCTCCTGGTTTATGTCGTTAAGTCTTGACGGAGGTCTTTAGGCGGCCTACAAACAGAGTTAGCTACTAGCTCATACGAACAAACAAAAAAGCGTAGTTTAAACACGGCTTTCACTTACTTCCGTCCGTGTTCTCTCTTGAGGTATCTGCATCAACCATGAGATCTATTTTAAGCTCAGTAGGGAGATTGAACAAAGGTCCTTAAACTTTTACAGCGAGATTTGAAAATTCAAATCGAGTGGGGTTGTATTATTTTTATTGTATTATTTACGTGATCAGGGCTTGGAGTCTGTGAGGGGTGGAGGAGAGGGGCGTCGCCAGTCGATACTGTGGCCTCCAGTACGCATGTGCGGAACCCAGCCGGCGGCCTCCTGATAATATTCTGATTTCTCCTTTATGCATGCTAATGTTCGATATCAAAACTCCGACCTTTCGACTCCCCTTCATCGTTAAGGCGTTTGACAAACACATCGTTATCTCTTTAGGTTTCATTATGGTGGAAATTTGGTAGTTTATTTATATTTATATCAGGTAATTTCCGGCCATTTTGTACAAGTGTTTTTTTTTTCTATAATACTTAAAAATAAATCGATTCGTTTCTATTTTTGATACACATTCTGACCCCATTCTGCGCAAATTACATTTGATAAAATCAATTATACAAAATAAAGCCACATTAAGTTTTTTTTGTTCTAAATATTTGATAGCTGTTTTCCACAAAGTCGTGAATTATTACCCTAAATCACTTTATACACAGGAAGAACTTAATAGCCGCTTGTTGTCGCTTACTGCAAAAACCCATGCATAGTAGTATTAAATTAAAAACATGCATAAAAATGAGTGTTTTTAATTTGTTCACTTACACGCGAAATATAGTAGTGAAATTTTCTGAAATTTTAACCGACTTCTTTTTTATAAAAATTGCAATTTTTTTAGAATTTCTTGAATGGTTTAACGTACAATTATTTACAATATGACTGTTCCAACCATTTTTCGAATAAACCTTACTTTCCCATTGTGGAACAAAGACTTCTTCCCCTTTCTGCAAGTCACCAACATCCCATGTTTTTTTTAAATCTTATTAAAATCTAAAAACTAAACACAATGCTTAATCATACGAAAAAGTTATCTGATATCTCTTTTCTTAAAAATTAATTATTATACCCAACAATACATGGTAAAATCGCAAAAGATTACTGTAGGTAGGTACTCTCATTACTCCTTTTGTGCAACTTGCTGAGAACTGAAAAGAAAGATTTTGTTTTATACTTTTAAAATTCGATGACACCTGTCATAAAACATCCGGAAATAGGAAGTCATGTTTCCAACTGTATTCGTTTTACAAACATACCGTGTTGTACATGAATCGCTCATAGCATCGCCCGGCGAGGCTCTACGTGACAAGAATCATACGGTTTACGACTTTGTATCATGGAAGTGGGTACTGTTAGTAATAAAAGTTGTTTTAAGTAGAATAATAATTATGATCAAAATCTTATATAAGAAATCTATAGATATTATGTAGGTAGGTACTTAATTTATTAGTTGTACTTGATGGTTTCAAATTGTGGCACAACAAATTAAGTGCAGTGATTTTAGAACCTAATGAAATTTTATTTACAAAGAATAAGAATAATTACAGTTATAAATGTGACGTAAAGTGAATAAATTTAGAAAATAATGCTTTACATGGACTCCAATCCGCGACTACCGTTACGAGTGGAAATATTTATTTTGTGTTTTTTTGTTTCGTGTGTATTTCCTAGTGATAATGGCATCGATTCTGTTGCAGCACTGACTAGTTAAATTATTCCTAAATCTGAAAGCTCTTATATCGTTCACGTTAAAGTTCAAAACAAAATAACAGCCTGAGTGACATCTCTTAAATTACTATAATTTAGTAAAATTAAAGTGAATGTGGGTAGAATTGATCAAGACCATTTTTACGTCTGACTAAAACTATCCGCAAAGATGAAAAACAAGGTTAAAAGTAACTTGTTCTTCAAATGTTATTTTCAGTGCTATGCTAGATTGGTCTTTAGCATGAACGTAATAAAAGCTTTCGGTTTTATTCATAATTATATACGTATTAACTAAATTATTTTTTGAATTAAAGTAATTTAACGGCCTGTAATCTATATTAATATCATTAAAATGTTTTTACACTAATTTTTATAGTTACAAACAACATTTTTATACTTACAGCTGCTTAAAAATCCAAAATGGCGAAAAGCAACAACTTTATAATGTTTAATGTTTTTGTAGTTAACAGTACTACAACATAAAAAAGAGTCATGATTTATGACGTGGCGTTTTGAGAAGCAAACCAGGACAATGCATAACAAGTTTATCCATAAAATATATCTAAGGATTAAAACGCCATCTGTTTTTCGATGTTTGTATTTCCTTCAAGTAATGCCGATTAGATTGGTATACCTACCTGAGTGAAAAACAAGGCTTTATGTAAGTAAATACTTTTTCAATATAAATGAACTCTTTCAATGTCTTATAAAATACAGGCTGATTATTTTCTACGGGATGACAAAGGCTATCTAGAAAGATCAAGCATTAAGTAACTTGTATGATTTCTAAACTTTTATGATGAACGATGTTAATGTTGACTATTTTTAATTCAATTTACTAAAGCTCATACAGAGTAAGGCAACATTTTGGGATATTAAGAAGACTTTTCCTTTTGTAGTTAGAAAGTTTTGATCCTAGGTAATCGTTGTTTTATTTTGAAGAAAAAGCTATTTGTATTTTTAATTTTTGAAAAAAAGTACAGTTAGCCCGAAGAAATACCTACATTTGTCAAAGCAAAAAACAAGTTGATCATAATCGACTCTATTTCCCATCAGGAACCCTTTTTTCGAAGTAACTTATCAAATCGAATCGTAAGTTTTTGCAATAATAAAAAACGTTCCCATAATTTTCTATTAAAATACGAATGAAAGAAAACGTTTATTTACAATACACACACACAAGAAAGTACTTAGGTACATAGGTGTACCTACTACTTATGTGTAAATTACGGGTTCACTTATTAGATGTTTCTTAATTTTAATTCAACACCCAGACTCGAAGGAAATATTTTATTTGGTATTTAAATAAAATGCGTAAAGAAATCGAAAATAAATAGGTAAATAACAATAATAATTCTCTCTATATAAATCTCAATAAATTCTCAAATATACTCAAGGGCCAAAAGAAATCCCTATTGGGTAACGTTCGTGACAAACTTGTATACGAATTAATGTATTCTTATTACCTCAAGTTATTTTCATTAAAAGTTCCTAAGTTCATAAACAGTAAATAAATTATGTTCTTGCGTGCCTCTGGGGAAGCTTTGCATTCCTTATCATTACTGAGTTTACTATCTTCAGAAGTAGGTATTTTATTCGAGTTATTCATGCAATGTTTGAGTATAATTCTCATCAATTCTAGAATATGAAAATTGTTAAGGTTAAATCAAAGTCTGTATTTTCATTGATGGAGTCTTCGTGGTCACAACCCCCTAAAGTTACTGTACATGACAAAGAAGTAAAACTCAGATCAAGAGCCAATTTATTAAATACTATGAAGATATCTAGTCGAAATCTTATTGAGAGTGGTCGTTACTATTCTCAATAACCTATCTATCTTTCGTTTTTCTTACTGTCGATGTCGGTAGATATTTGTCATTATTTTCATACAAAAAATGACAAATACCTATGTACCCACAGTAAGCAAAACTTTGAGGATCTAAACTTTAGAGCAATTTCTAGCACGCTTTAGAATCTAAAGCGTGCTAGAAATTGCTCTTTTCTTAAGAAATTGAAGTCGGTATAAAAAAAAATGACCACAGTAACATTATGAAATTACATAGTGGCATTTTGATAATTATTAAAAAAATCAACATCCTTCAGTAACATTATTATTACATTCTTTAAAATTCCTAAATTAACTCAAAATCAAATTAACCTTATTAAAAAGATAAGATAAAGATTAACTCGACGGAAGCTGCCACATCAAATGTTTGCGCTGAGATTATAACGTATCAAGAGGATTATATCCATATTGTTTTTATCATGTTAACGCGATAAAACTGTTTGTTCAAGATATGCCGTGGAAAATGTGATTTAGAATATTACCTTGTAATAAAATGCATGCAGACTAAAGAGGTTAATCATGAGCATTTTTTAGTTTCTTACATTTTTCAATAAATATTTTCATTTAATTAATTAAGCATTTAATTAAATGTTTAAGTTTGGATTCACAGTTCATAGCAGTTGTTAATGTTAGAGAGTCGAAAGTTGAAAAGTAGAGACAGTTTAGTTAGTATCAAAGACGATTAATATCTAGAAGACAGACAAAGGCCATACACAAAATCGTAACCCTAAAAAATAGCCTGAAAACTCTAAAACATCAATTTTATCCAAGAAATTTCAATTACTTTCTAGTTAAAAATGTTTAAATATTGAATATTGTTGCTACCTACTACTAAGTATTGAAATTTCTTGGATAAAATTGATGTTTTAAAGTTTTCAGGCTATCTGGTACTGCGGGAACGGGTTACGATTTTGTGTATGGCCTTTGTCTGTCTTCTAGATATTAATCGTCTTTGGTTAGTATGATGTTAGAAATATTGACGTTCGCGCACTTCACGCATCATACAAACATGTTATTAGAAATGATAATAAATGTCGTAAATTTAAATTACTGCAATTATTGTAAGTCCTGGTCTTTTAGCTCTGAGCCATGAAGGAGGCTTTCAAATACCTAACGAAATATCAGGATTTCAAATACCTTTTGGTTTGGAACCGGAAAATAATTTGAATATGACCGTGCTTATACGACTAAAATTACTCAATAAAGGGGCAGGAAGTCTAATTTTTGTGTCATTAACCCTTTAAATAACGGTCCGAATCACCATTCTATTTCAATTAATATTTCTTATGGTCAAAATTTTTTGAAATAATAAAACTTTGGTTGTTGTTATTACTATTTTACCAGCGGATAGATTATAATTGTTACCTAAAACGTAATTTAATTTTGAGAGAAATGACCTGATAAAGAATTTTTTACATTGACTAAATTATTTCTGCTTCCATTTTCTTGCTCCAAGTCCTGAGTAACCCAAAAGCAAAAATGTCGTTCAATTTATTCCCAAAATTTTAGTTCTGGCTGGGTCCCTTTTTGTTGCCATCTGCGCGTCTCGCCGACCCGAAAGTCCAGACAGCTCCACCCTAAAAACCGTTTAGACGATATTCTTATTCGTTCACACGCCCGTCAATTCCCATATCGTTGTCTCCCTCTGAAAGTTTGAGCTGCCGAGTCCTGTCACCCGTCTCTTTTTTGCACATACACTGGGATTGTGCTATCCTTTCTGCCTCGTGGCAATTCGTGTATTTCCGCTTCCCACACGAGCGGTAGCCATGTTTGGCGGGACTGTCAAGTCAACGCCAGTTTGGCGCGTATCAGGCAGGATGAACAAGGTCGGTTTCTTTCCATGGCTGCGATTTGTAAAATCGCCATCATAATAATATAATACTAATTGAACTTACATTACAATATTATTTTACTGCATTGTTTTAAGCAGATGCATAATTTTCGTAATATAAATGGTTTCAGGCACGAGCGCGGCACATTCCAAGGGCATTGCCGAACTGACGAGCATCAGTATCGATTAGGTAAGTTGTATTAAGTATTTCATTTTTATATTTTTACTGTTCTGAGTATTCATAAAAACGTTTGATAAAATCTCAAGTGGGTGCCTAATGGCTGAAAATTTGCAATCCTTGGCAACTGTCCAACCATCTCATGAGGCGATTTGTCTTGTTAACAATTGTCTGGTTGTCTGGCTATTTACCATTTTAGGTCTATGTAAGTAGGTATGTTAATGTATCTTTATGGGTATAAAATTTTTGTACCTATTAACTTACGTACTTAACTGTTCCTGGTACTAAGACTTACCTGTTCCTGGTACTAAGTACTAAGATATCATCATCATCCTAAGATTTACCTCCTGATATTCTTAAATTTTTGTTTGCTTTTACTGTTATGCATTTTATTGTCGTAAAATTAATGACTTTTTTCTTGGAATTTATTCTTCAAAAACTACAAAATTGTAAAGTCCATCTGTTCATAGACAATAGTCTCTGTTTCGGTGTTACAAAGCATACCCGTTAATTGTTCTTGCTCGAACACTTTCAAAGGAATTAGCGCTTCGGATGCCTCTGCATTACTCATCACTTCTGGTATTTCGATGTTGAACACCTCATCTTTCACACAACCTTTAAAAACATTTTAAATATTTTGTTCAATACCTACTCTTTTATTTCAATTTCTATAAAGTTTCAATATAAATCATGCGATTATAAATGATTGAAAAATCTTGCGATTAGCACGGTTTTGACCACTAGGTACCACTTGGTCATTGTAGGTCATCATGATCCTGAGCAAATCTAATTCAAACACCCGTGATGCTTACTTTGTGGCTTCTATTCTATCTATGGAAGTGTTTTTGACCTATCATTTTATCATATTCATTTGATTGCTTAAAGATTTTTTATTTGTAATGTATGAAAATCATAAAATAGGTCCTTGTCTTTAGTCCTTTTTTCTCTTCCTGATAACAATCAAAAATAATATTGGACATCGTAAGTTTTTATGTTGTTTTCTTTGACATGTGTGCAATAACATTATTTTAGTAGTCCGATACAAGGTTTATTAATGGTTTCATTACTTCATATGACATCATCAGACTGATATAACTCTAGTAGTCTTGATGAATTCAAATGCCAGTAGCTATTGTCTATCAAATCACATCTGTACAAACGTTTTAAATCTAACTCCATTGTCTCGTGATCACTCAAAGCAAATGTAAATGACGCCTCCGTACTCACCCACATAGATGTATCTAAATTTATCTATTTCTCGATTGTACGTTTTGTTTTCTGACCTCTTGGATTTCTACCTGTCATACTTCGAAGGTTAGTTTTAGGTAATATTACAATACATTTGCACCTTTACTTGATCTTTACAAAATGTGTCTAAACAAAACAATATTTTTCTCTATGTTGGATGAATCAGCTGACACAATTACTCCAATTACGGTATAAAAACCTCTTTCGTCATCATTTCATTTCCTAATTTCCACTTGTTCGCGTTCACTCATCTCTCGTGTAAACAGTGGGCAATTATGCAGAGCGAACTAACGAAATGTGTAAATGGGCCAATTACCGGCGCATGTAGGCTACTGTACAATTAGTAGCTTACTAATAGTTTTCATCACCAATAGCTAGCGATACATCGTGTAGACACTCAGATAGTCGACGTCTCTCGCAGTGATCACACACGTCTCATTGTTTTCATCTCATTTTATTCAGTTTTTATATTCAGTTACATTTTCTGGATATCATTTCGTGTTGGTGAGTTCATTTTCATTATCTTGAATTACATTCGTAAATTCAAAGAGTTAACAGTTGGTGTAGTGAGATTTATTTGGCAGATATAGGTCACCGCTGCAGGCTTCTAGGGTCAAAATATATTACGCGAAGCATTTGGAGCGCATGAAATTTATTAGACTTCTGGAAACGTTCCTTTGTTTTACTTGGATTATTTAAGTTGTTTACTTTAAGTTTGTTTTAAGTTTTATGTTTTGGTTAGGTATATCTCGTAACTGTCTCGCCTTATGAGCATAAAGCGATCGTTGGCTCCCAAAAATCCGGTTCCATGCTACCTACCATAACATAAGCGAGGGCAGACTTGAATAGATTTTAATGTGCCGTAAAACTGGCTCACTTTTAGTTTCATTTCCGAATTCAAATTATTCCAGTGTCGGTCATAAAAAATACTATTGACGGAGGTTCTTGTTTCATAAAATTTTTAGTGGGTGCTGTAATAAAGTTTCGGTAAATCATAAATGGAACCTGAATTTAAATTATTTCCTCGAAGGTATAAAAACGTTATCGGACAAATCTGTAATTCTTGGTATCATACAGACAATCAAAACAATATTATGTTTCAATGACTAATTTGCCAGTAAGAGTTGAAATGTAAAGCTGTACTGTACTTAATTTATGTTCTTTATGACTTTTTACATACAATATTATTAATAAAAGCTTTTCTTATCTGAACTGTCTTACTAGCTATGTGATTATTGTGAGTTGTAAAGGTTCCAATACCAACCAGTGCAAATCTCATAGGGTCTAAATTTGACGTTTTATCAAAACTTTAACCCAGTAACGAATCATTAGCTTTCGTGTCATCCATCACCAATCAATACCTACCTCTAAACAAAATCGCTTAGCAACTAGTGGCATCCGATTTTCGCCAGCTGCCGTTTAGGTACAGAATCGGGAAGCGTTTCATTTAATACGAATAGGGGAGGTCATGGTATGCTGGTTCAGTGGGGGCCATTCATTCTCCCGGGGGCGGTGCTCATTGCCCGCTTCCTGAGCATGCGCGTTGGCTGACCTACTTGGGACTCGCTTCGTTTTAGAGCAAGGCTGATTCTGGCGAATCACGAATTGCCTTTGCAGACGTAGTGACGCGACGGTTCGATGAACAAATCGCGATTAATTTTAGACTTGTAGACACGACAAGACGGTTATAGATTTTTCGTTGCTGCGATAGAGGTAACGTTTTGCATATTATTGTGCTGTTTTGTTGTTGCATATTATTTTTGTTAAATAAGTAATTAGGTTTCTGATAACAATTTTCAATAATTTAATCTACTTATTAGAATAATTACAATCATCCATTGTTTTTGATAATTTAAAGAACTTTATAGTAATATTATGAAAATCAAATCTTCTGGTAATACTTTAGCCGAATTCTTTCAATGACTAACTCATACCTACAATGTAATATATTGTTATAAGACAGTGCATAAGTCACAAAAATACTCAAGAATTACGTGTCTGCTTATTTTATGTTGATTAGCATTATTTAGCATACAACATCTAAAACGCATTCTTATCTTGTTAGCAATTTCCGTCGCGTGAAGGATTTTTTTTACTTTCCCTTTTAACACTCTTTACCTGACACAGATTGTAATATACTCGCTATTTCCCACTGATTAGACTTAAGTTACTATAGACGACTTGTCATACTTGTGTAAGTGTACAAACATGTCACCTGTCGTGAATGTTTATTTTAAAAGATAAACTGCTTTGTTGGTGTGATCGATCACGTTTCGAATAGCTACCGAAATTATACGGTTAATAAGCCATTTCTGTAGGTGCTAAGTATCGATAAAAAGTTATCGTGAGTTGACAACACTTGATGGATGATTCTTCAAGAATCATTATTAATTTAGGCGCCATTACATCCAAAATATGAGTGTCATTGAATATCATTAATATGTTTTTTTTCTTATTTTTCAGATCTGATCTTCAACTGGCGAAGACGAAAGGATTAAGAGAAGTTTTGATTTTTTAATTAAATTATAATTCAAAATCTAATTTCAACGCAAAAAATACGCGTTGAAATCTTTTCTATGGGGTTAAAAACAAATTTTATAGTTTTTACTTACAAAAATGTTTAAAAACTTGAAAACAATTTACTTGTAACTGTGTATACTGCAGTAAAAGAAAATTTTATTAAGTAAACATTTCTTAAAAATCTGCTAATTTACCTACAAAGTGATTAAAAAATGATTACTGAAAAATGAAAATAAACTTTTTTTTTAATCTATTAGTACAATTTTGGGAGTTCATTCTGTAGAATTACTGGCGGTTTTTGTGTAGTATTGTAAGCTATCCTCGCTCACGTGTCAATTATTCTAATGAATTTTTTAGTTCATGCAAGTTACCGGGGGAGGCGCTGATACTTGACTCGATATCGAGGAGAGTATCCAATACGGTAAACTGGCGTTAACTCCTTGTCTTTTTTGTAATTACGATAGTAAATATCTACTGTAATATTGCAGGAAAGAAGATTGGTGCCATCGGCATCAAAATTAGTGCCCTACATCTACCCTGTAGATCCGAATTTGTTTGAAGTGAGGCGACAAATTCGGTTCTAGAGAGGTTTGTGTGGTGCACCACTACGACGCTATAAGACAATTCGAGCGAAGATGAACAATAGGAGAGAAACATATGAAGCAAAGAAAAGATGAATACTTATGGTAGCTTATAGGTTTTGTGCATGCACTATGCAAGCCTAGATACCCAAAGATACCCCGCAGCTTTTACTAGTAATAGGACGGTAAATATTTTTTAAAATGAATTAGTTTAGTTCTGGTTGTTATAGATATTACCTCAATACTTTACCACTTTACATATTAGTGTAGGGACATCATTGTCTAATTGTATGCATTTCTCATGTTCTACTTTTCGTTAACAAACCAAGTTCTTGGACGAAGAGTCTTCAGTCTTCAACTTACTTAATAGGGTGTGGTCCGTATGATTTTCTTTGTCCATAAAAATATTGTCGTTTTTTTAATGCTGAACTTGTTACATAAATTTGATTAAGTACTTCTTAAGGTGCCTGTATGCGTGAAACCCGCCGCCTATTTTATTTTATTATAACGTTGAACAAAGGAATTAAAAAAAACTAAATGTTCCTTTTGTGAAATCATAAGCTTTTTTTAATACCTCTGTAATAGTTTTATTTTGTGTACTCGTAGTTTAGGAGTAGCGATCTTCCACTTGGTGGCCACCAAACTCTGTTTTCGCTACTCTTCCTATATAATTTTAATAACTAACTATTTATCATATATTTTTAATTAATTATAATCTATACAATTTCAAATTAGTGCTCACAGAAGAATCATTGAATGAATTGTAAGACAAAAAGTTATTACGGTATTCAGTGTCTATACTCAAGCGTGAATCGTGTCTCAAGCGCTGATTAAACACTCAGTTTTCATAGAGAACTATAAAAAAACAATACTTGAGCGAAGACTCAAGTTGAGTGTAGGTTCTGAATACAGACCACAGTCTAAAGAAAAATGTCAAAGATAAACAGCCGTAAGCCATTTCTTGTAACCTTTATAATTGTAGCATTTATAATTATAACGATTATGTTTTAATAGGAAACAGCTGTTTGCAAACGATCACGGTAAGTTATTCCACACAATGCAAGTTCACCGTACATCACTCTCGGTTTACTTGCATTCCCTGTGTATTATAGTGATCGTTGCTTTTCGGTTTGTTCAATTATATTATATATTATTATATAGTTATAGCCTTACATTGGGGGCAATTCGGAGTGTCGCAAAAGCTAAACTAACCTAACTAAAACTATTGCCATCCTTTTTATTCCCATCGCTATGAAAGGGACGGCAACAATTTTAGTTAGCTTAGTTTAGCTTTTGCGACACTCAGAATTGCCACTATTATATAGTTTAATAATTTATGTATACTTGAGTAATAGGTACTTATTACAAAATGTAAGCTTACTAATCGTAAATAGAAATCCAACAATTTGTTGGACATGAATAGAACCTAGAGGTTGGATGATTATTACCTTTAGGTATTTTTATTGTATAAGTACATTTTGATTGTTTTGTATAAATATATTACTTATGTAGAAATTGATTAATAATATGGAAATATTGTTAATTTATTCAGTTGTGGGGTTATGGTCATCTTCCTATTATTTAATACCTACCAACCAACGAGTAAAAAATGTTTTGTTAGATATCCTATATTGTTTTCATTGAAATAATTCACATTAAGTACCTATGTTTTTGATCCTTAGGTGGCTCAACTGGTTCTAATTGTATTTTGTACAGTTATGTAAATATGTAAGTAGTAGTTTAGTTTCAGTCTAGATGTTACTCAGATGTTTTCTTATGAGGATGAGCAAATTATATTTGATTAAATGTTTATACTTACCAAATGATATTATATTTTTTTCACCTTCAACTTTCTCGGTTTATGTCACTGAATTGACCATCTACATTCTCTTAAATAAATAAGTAATTTTATAATATCCTACTCGAGTCAAAGTAGACTCATCGTCATCACCTAGTAAAGAATATGAAGGGTTAATAAAAAATATGAACAATAACGAAACATCAAAATAACTCAAGCAAGAAAACTCCGAAAATATTGTAAAAGACATCCCCCTTATTTAAAGAAACGTTATTTAAAATCAAGAAAGCACCTACCTATTCTTAAAATGCACGGTATAATCTATGAAAGAGTACAACCTGAAGTGAAAGAGCTTGAAGCTTATACTTACTAAGTACCTACCTACCTATCAGGCAGATAAACAAATATCTCAAAAAGATATTAGTGGCGATTCAGAGTGTCGCAAAAGCTAAACTAAGCTAACTAAAATTGTTGCCGTCCCTTTCATAGCGATGGGAATAAAAAGGATGGCAATAGTTTTAGTTAGGTTAGTTTAGCTTTTGCAACACTCCGAATTGCCCCCATTATTATGTTTCGCCCACGGGTAAATCTTTGTTAGAACTAGTAACAACAAACTAGTTTGGAGGTAAGTGTCTAAAGTTGCCTACAGTGCAATGATGATGATGATCTGATTCTACAAAAGCTTGCCAATGCAATAATCATAAATTCACAATCTTAATAAAGTACACTAAAGTGCATTACAGAAACTGCTGAGGAATGAGATGAGAACAAAGCTCATATTTTATTCATAACAGCAAAATCAATATTCGCGCCCCTATCCCGAAAACAAGGGCGAGCCTCTGTTAGCTTTTGTAAAATAGTACGGCTACTCGATAATAGATGTCGCAGTTGCTATGCGTTACCGACAGAACCACGGCCGTCAAGGGTTTGTCCAACTGTACAAGTTAATGAATTGCTATTCGCCGACAGATGGCAGGAGCTGGAGTTTACATAATGCGTTTTCCAGTCAAAGTAGAGTCATCTAAATATTTACGACTATCTATTGTTTTCATAGCTTGTTTTCGTATGACATGCTAAATTATCATTAATATTTCTTTGAATGAATTTTAATTAATTTTTCCAGCGCCCTGATTTTGGGAATTTGAGTGCCAGAATCTCCTTCAGCCTGAACTTGCAGCGCGCTTGACAATTAGTGTGAATCTGATCCAGTCGTATGAAAAGAAATAGGTATAAAGAAATATAGAGCATCTACACTACATTTTATATTTACTTACATAAAAGCTTATAATCCCTATATTCTAGACTGCAGAACAATTCCACGTCAGAGGCGAGTACCAGGAATGTATGAGCGCAAGGAGCGAAGATTAATGACTATGCGCTGGCAGCCGCGGCCGCGTTTGACAAGCGCAGGTGCGCTATTTTCATAATTGGCCCGACCTACGTCCTTTCAGCTTTCAGGGAAGTGGCCATGTGTGGAACTGAAGAGATTGCAAATAACAATAATTCTCAATAATTTCTTCAATTTCTGCAAATTTTCTTCCTCAGTCTACCTGTAGAAGAGGCCCCAAGGCTACTCATTATGCCTGCCTATAAATACGAACAAGTTAATATTCGCAAAAATTATCACGCATTGAATTGTATTATCATTTTAACGTGAACTTCATATAAACTCGTAGGTGTACAATTGTACATGAAGCATCCATCATGAGTATCCCACAGTAGACAAAGCGGCTTACGCCACTAATTCTAAGCACTAGGGCTGTCCCGTGCAAATCTGACGTAGGGGCTCACCTATAACTAATGAGTGTTATTAATCATCGGACTTTCCCTCTTCAAGTGGAGATTATTGTATAACCTAGTCCAGGTACCCTCAAAATAAGTACCTAAATATTTTTTTAATTGAATAGTCATCACCACCAATAAGATTCGATTTAATATTACCTGATGTTTGCGAACTGAGTTAAAAAGTATTTTTGTGGAAGAAATAAGAAAAAGTAGAAAATTGAAAATATTACACATCGTAATTTAATCAATGAAAATAAATAAGTCTGACAAGACTACCCCCTTTTACAGAAGGTTATGAACTAGTCCATTTTAATAAATAAAATTATCATCTGTTAATCCAATACCTGAATAAAAACCTTAAGCTTGTTGGCACAGAAAAAATCAAAAGCCCCCAAAAATTGTGTAACTGAGCCAAAGGGAGCCGGGCCGGGCGGAAGGGCAACGTCAAAAATCACTATTATACCCAACATAATTAATGAACAGCATATTTAAATACATTTAAAACTATTATTCATGCCTTTTTAAGTTTTTACGTTTGAAAAGTACCGACCTTTTCTATGAAAGGACTTCTATTAATCTAATAATTAAAAGTTGTCTGTGAGTTAGTCCTTAGGCGTATCGAATCTTGTAAGTAAATATTCTTTGTTTTTTAATTAGGAAAGGATAAGTACGTGCCCGCTTCTTGTTTTGCAATTGTCATTATGTTTTCACTCTCAAGAGTTTTTTATACTTAAGTATTTACTATTACCTAAGTAAGTTATTACTCCAATGTAAACAGTTCTCAAGTAAAAATATAAAAAATTTTGTTCGTCATTATTAGTAATTTAGTGATTAAATTATTCAAGTTTAGCATAATATACCGAAAAACGAATTACCCGCCCTGATTTAGCTCTAGTAAAATACTTACAATAATTGAACTTTCACAGTGTTTCCATGATTGCTACAAACACACAAATATAGCATACTAATATAGATTATATGTATAAGTAAGAGTAGAAAGAAAGATTACGTAAATGAAACTTTTGGATATTTGCAAAAGCAAAGTGACAAAAACCAACGCAGTATTTTCTTTCGAGAAAACGCTTTGTGCTTCTTTGATACAAACCAACCAACATTACTTGATCCATCCTTTTTCTTCACTTTTGTCTTATTTCAACCAAGAAGAGAAATAGTAAATAAAAGCGAAGCTCATGTTATACTGGAAGGAAAAGATTTTCCGGCACCGAAGTTTTTTCATATTCCTTTTCCCTCATTCGTCTAATTTATTATTTCGTATTTGTGACAAAACAACTAGTAACATTCATTACTATGTTTTTTTATCGAATCAGCACACTCAGTCAGTGATATTCTGCTTACTCAAGCTGTATCTTGAGTTATACTACACAGACTAATACATACAAGCTTTCTTGCTTATGGTACGTTTGACCTGGCTTTTCTCCAAAATTTCACCAATCTAATCAAAATGATGTTCGCTTAGGTGGATTACTAGCTAATATTTTCTTTGTTCTCAAACCAAAAAGCTAAAGATGTTTAGAAATAAGCAAAAATCAATGATGATTTTATTGTGCTAGCATACCATTGCTATGCATTAAACTATCTATACATTTTCTCAGCAATAACAACTGACCACAATCACTTATATAAATACCTAACTAACAATGTCTGAATGTCTGCAACAGAGACGAGTTCCAATCATTTTTCCGAGTGCCCTGTAGAGACCTGTAATATTGCAGTTTCCATATCGAAATCCCATTGCAGCATTGCACAGAGAACTTTTAATCAAGTCCTGGAGAAACGATTTATATACCACTGTCATAGAATATTCGTGATATAAAGTACAGACAAGACTATAATACAGACTTTAGAAGTACAGACTTTATTTTCTACATTTTTTCTATTCATCGGCAACTATTATGACGACCTCTGACGACCTCTGACGACCTCTGTTCTACAGATATTTGTTCCGTTGTTCAACCATGTCCAAATTATTGCAGTGGTTATGTACAGCTGGTTCAGACACTAGAACGTTCTATCTCCTGCTTCTTATGAAGTCTTCATTATGTTGTCACCTTACGCTGAATACTTTAATATGATATAATATGTACTATAAAATATTTGGAGAATTTATAATTCAATAATTCTAAGGCTTTTGCAGCTTCCACACTATAATAGCTTTATAGGTGTAAAGTATATTTATATAAAATAAACTTTATTATTTTATTTGAGACTTTGTCATAAAAGGCAATAACAAATGCTTGAAACTACCATGCCTTATAAAGTGTTATAATGCCCTCTCACACCTATACCAGATCATTGAGAGGGTTAATAGCAAAAAAATACCTACAACTACCTTTTCAGAGGCTTTCTTATAGTCGGCAATGCCAAATACTTGCGCGTTCTACTACCCTGTCAACTATTCTATGCCTCGCCCGCAGACGCCGACCGGCGCTCGCCGCGGGCAGAATACCATTAATCACAACTTTTAGCTGCACGTTCTGCACACACCATCGCTGCGGTGGATGAAACGAAATAAGTATATTTTGCCATGTCTATTTTGCCAGCTATGTATGTTTATATTTTGCCATGTCTATTTATACTCCCAGCTATTTATGTTAGTAGAAATCTAGAACTAAAAATGTTTGGCGTAGCGGGTGCTACGAAATTCTACGAAGGTACGTAATAACTTTACCATTTTTGTATTCAACCTGTCTCTTACAACGGGAAGTGCTGCAGTTAATTTCATCAAAATGGTGCCATGTGCCAAATATTTTTTGGACATACCTTTGACTACTCCCTTAGACAATCTTCAAAGGATTTTATACAAGTAAAGATCTAAAATAATTTTAAATTACACATTTAACACCTATAAGTAATAATTCATTTTATTTTATTATGTTCAATTTATGTGTAATTCATTCATTTATGTATTTCTAAAGTTTCAGGCAAAAAATGGATCAGACTAACGCATGATCGTGGCGAATGGTACTCAAGCTAAGGGTGGCCTATACCCAGCTGTGTGTGAAGTCAGGCTGTTGGTGGATAGTAAGGTTTAATTGACAATTTAAATTATCAATTTTAATGTTGTTGTTTATTTTTCCATAAAGTTAACATTTTGCTAATACGAGTAGATACATGTTTTGGTACAAAGTAAGTCTACATTTTATTAGTATTTAGTTCCTTTTATTTGTACAATGTGCTGCATGTTATTTCATTACAAGAATATGCTTAGTCATACAGAGGGGTAGTTGCACAGTAGTTCTGTGTGAGTTGAGTGCCATAAGGGTTCTAATTATTAGAAAACAAATTTACGATCAGTTTGATGTTTATTTTGTTAAACTTTTGTTTGTACTAGCAATAATCTACTAGCATGAATATAATTAATATAATTGGTACAACTACTAGAACGAATAAAAAGTAATATTTCACTTTTCAGACTTTTTGGAACACCACAAACTCGTGATCCATTTGATAAAAGTCAAATTTTTGAGAATGATGTTGAGTCTAAAATACCAACTCCTTTAGATTTCAATTCTCTAAACAAAATGAAAATAACATGTAGGTGTATTACCTACCTAGAACGTTCGTATACTTAATATAAATTGTATTTTTAATGTAACATCGGCACGATCTTACTTACATGACTTCTAAGTCCCGTTAACTTGCAAAAAGTTTGCCAAACTCCGTAAAATTTGCATAAAAGAAACAGTAGCTATGATATATTGCCAAAGACTCTACAATACAACCCTTTCAAAGCAATTTCTTTAGCGGCTATTGGAAACCCTTTGAATTGAACAGTAGTTGTTCCAGATTTTCATTTTTGTTTGTAATTTATGGCGGTAGGTGGTACAATGGGGATTTTGCAAGTCACTCTGCTTTGTAGGTCAGTTACTTCCCTACCAATACAGTAATGGTATCATCAGGCACTGGTTCTCAAAGTGCGACAATGTATCTTGCTATTTTACAATGTAGGAATGATAAAACAAGCGTTACTTCCCATTTATGTCTGAAAGTAGAATTACGCTGAGAGTAGACCTTTTCAGACACACTTAATTCCATTGAGGGGCTAATGTTATTCCTTAGTTGTTGTTATCGTCCTCATTTTTTTCATAATAATAATTCTTTTGTCTGTTCTATTTTGTACTGTACCTAGGTAGGTACAGTACAAAATACCTTTTGTTTCGAGCACTAACAATTGAAAACCATTATCAATCAAGCGAGCTTTCTAACTTATTTGAAATAACATAACTAAGAATACTTTCGATAAAGACAATTATTTCAAACAAAATATCCCACTAATATTATAAAGGTGAAAGTTTGTGTGTGTGTGTGTAAGTATGTAAGTGTGTTTGTTACTCTTTCACGCTTAAACGGCTGAACGGATTTGAATGATATTTTGTATCAGGATTGCTTATACCCTGGATTAACAAATAGGCTACTTTAAATTCCTGAAAAATGCAGTGTTCCCGTGGGATAAATTAATATTATTATTCATCAAAATAGTTTCGGTAGTTTGGCCGTGCAAAAGGCAGCTGTCAGACAAAATAACATCATAGATGGCAGCACAAGCAAAAATATAACTCCTTCACGCTCAAACGGCTGGACGGATTTGAATGAAATTTGGTAGCAGGATTGCTTATACCCTGGATTAAAATATACGCAACTTAAAATTCCTGAAAAGTGCATTGATTCCGTGGGATTATTAATCAAATTCATGAAAATAGTTTATACAAAATAGTTTGGCCGTGTAAAAGTAACAAAATAATTTCAATAGATGGCAGCACTGACAAAGTTATTATTCCTTCACGCTCAAACGGCTGGATGAATTTGAATTAAATTTGGTAGCAGGATAAACAAATAGGCTACCTTAAATTCCTAAAAAAAGGAATGGTTCCGTGGGATTATAAACCAAATTATTCATCAAAATAGTTTGGCCGTGAAAACGTAACTGTTAGTCAAAATAATGTTAATAGATGGCAGCACAGGCAAAGTTATAACTCCTTCACACTCAAACGGCTGGACGGTTTTGAATGAAATTTGGTACCAGGACAGTTGATATCCTGGATAACACGTCGTGTCTTAGGCTACTTTGAATCCCTTAAAAGCGTATTGTTCCCGTGAGATTATCAAAATACCTAAATTATGCTTCTTGAAACTCAAACGGCTTAACGAATTTCAAATACTTATTGTTTTTTTTTTGTCCCGATAATCTCACGGAATTGGGACTTATGTACGCAGATAAATACCCGATAAAAAGATTTCTGGCTCAACATAAACCATTTGAACAAAGTTTATATTTGTCTTCAATTAAAATTCGCTACAGCACCTCATCGTCGCTATTTTATTAAATTTCCCACAGTTTCGGCTCGCTTCGAGTCTAAAATCCTCGCAGCGCTCGCTTTGCTCGCATGTAGCTTTTTCAATCTTTTGCAAGCAAATTGAATTGTGTCAGACCATAGAATAGGAACCGACCAGTGCCTTTTCTTTGAGCATCATAAGCAAACATAAGTGTCAGTCATGACGAATTTGTCTTAAAAATTTGAGTCTAAGAAACTCGATGCGCTTGCTTAGTTCGTAGCTCGCTTCGCTCGCACGGTAGCTTCATATATATTTTGCTAGCAAATTGAACTATGTCAGACAAATAATAGGAACCGACAAACAGTCAGCCTTTTAGGTAGGTATATGAGCTCCATAAGCAAAATCAAGTATCCCGTCAGGACGCATTTGTTTTTAAAAATTTCCGCTCGCTTCGCGAGTTTAAGACGCTCGCTGCGCTCGCTTAGTTCGAAGCTCGCTTCGCTCGCACGGTAGCTTCATAAATATTTTGCTAGCAAATTGAACTATGTCAGACCATATAATAGGAACCGACCAACAGTCAGCCTTTTCTATGAGCTCCATAAGCAAAATCAAGTATCACGTCAGGACGCATTTGTTTATAAAAATTCCCGCTCGCTTCGCTCGCATGGTAGCTTCTTGAATATTTTGCTGGCAAATTGATCTATGTCAGACATTAGAATAGGGATCGACCAACAGTTAACCTTTTCTATGAGCACCTTAAGCAAAATCAAGTGTCACATGACGAATTTGTCTTAAAAATTTCGGCTCGCTGCGCTCGCTTGGTTCGAAGCTCGCTTCGCTCGCACGGTAGCTTCTTGAATATTTTGCTGGCAAATTGATCTATGTCAGACCATAGAATAGGGACCGACCAACAGTCAGCCTTTTCTATGAGCACCTTAAGCAAAATCAAGTGTCACATGACGAATTTGTCTTAAAAATTTCGGCTCGCTGCGCTCGCTTGGTTCGAAGCTCGCTTCGCTCGCATGGTAGCTCCTTGAATATTTTGCAAGCAAAATAAACTGTGTTAGACCATAGAATAGTAACCGACCAGCAGTCATCCTTTTCTATGAGCACCAAAATCAAGTGACACAATGACGCCTTGGTCTTAAACAAGGGGCAAAATTAAAAATTTTATGAAAACTTTTTCGATTACGTAAGAAGAGAGTACATTTTTGCACTCTCGAGGTGCATTTTTATTCATGTCTCTGACGATCCTCATCAGACCAAAAAAAGAATCATCAAAATCGGTTCACCCAGTCGACGAATTGAGAACCTCCTCCTTTTTTGGAGTCGTAAAAAAATTTATTAACTTATTCACCGCGGGTAACACCGCGGGGCACAGCTAGTATAATAATAATACTCTAAATTGGTCTATCCGCCAAGAGCTACGTTGCCTGAGACTGACACACAGATACACACTACAAACTTATAATACACCACTAAAATTTTATTTTATTTTATTTGCTCAAAACATTCCCTCAATTTGCCTGTCTATAAAGTTGAGCATCGCAGTGAGACCTCGTGGCATTCGCCACAATAGCGCACTAATGATCGTCTTAACATTCAAATCGCCCACGCGTTTCTTTTGTCTCCAAAAGAGCGCCTTTTTCATTCGCACAACTATTTTTCAAACGACGTGATACCGTACTACTTGGATGTTATTGAAGGATTGAAATTGAATTGATAAACGGGTTGTAATCAGCTGCCATGTTTTCTATACCTACATATTTGTACCTATAAACAGAAAACTTAGTTAGTTACCTACTTACATTTGTAGGAAGTCGCGTTGGAACAGGCATTAGAATCACCTAGCATGTAAGACGAAACTGAAGTGATCCTTAAGGTAGCCTACCAAAATAAATGATTTTTCTTTCTTTCTTTCTTACCTACAATTTCAATTCAGTTTCAGAATCTACTCTTTAAATTGATATTATAAAGAACTTAAATTCAGAAAAAGAGTTCAGATTGTTATTTAGCGAATGATAAGTGATGACACATAATCCTTTGACTTTTTAGGGCACTAAAATCTGTAATGATACTTAGACAACTTAGGAATCTAGTTTATTTTGTTAAACTCATTCAAAAACTAGAATTTATTTAAGTAATTAGGTACCAGTTACATTTGCGTAATACTCTTTTGTTGTTTAGAAGTCTCAAAAGTTAGGGTATTATGACAAGTAGCTCTTAATGAGCTTCTTTGTGGCTATAATAAAGTAATTGTTTTAACCTAAGTTTAAGTATTTGGTACTTTTTTTAGTTTCTATTGTAACGGTGGCGTTTAGGAGTGCTTAGACTAAGGTCATAGTTATATTATAAATAAATAAATAAATATTTCTTATAGTTTAGCGACTATCGCCTGAGATTCGATAAGGATTCGGAAAGTTTTTTTTTTTATGCTTTTATATACGTAATTAAAACGCTAAGGATTTATTTACTATTCAATTCATATTTGAATACATTCCACAATACGCGTATCTTTTATATTCGAACATAATTGTTAAAATCTCCGGTAGTTCTGGTATCTTGAAATAATATGTGAAGGAACTCCGGCCATGCCATATGACATTTAGATCTATTAATCATTTGCACAACCCGCTTTGTGTTCCGTAGGACCGAAATAGTTATAGAAAATAACACGTTTCATTAGACCGTTTTGTTTACGTGCTCCTAAAAATAATATAGTTAATTTTGACGGGCTTATTTTATCGTGAAGGTAATTTACAACACTATTTTTAACAACACACAAAAACAACACAAAATATTTTTAAGTATGCAAATTGATTAATTTTGACATTTATTTAAAGAACTTATCTTTAAATTAATGCCAGATATATTTAAGTTAGTTATAGGTTTTAAATTACTTCGGATATTTTAAAGTACTTTGTTCCTACCTTTACCGATGGGAAGCAAAAATAAAAATCAATTAAATCGTAAGAAAGCAACGTCAACAGAACCATTAACAAAACGTCTAAACCGAATTGTATTGTCGATGTGAAAATGGAAAAACCTTTTTAGAATCGACGGTACAATTTCACGCGTCATAAAATATATCTGTAGAATCGAAATTCGAAAATTCCGAGATGAAATCGAGTCGGCCCGCTGGCGTCCGAATCGAATGAAATTAATCGATTTGTTTTCTAAAACGATGTCATTATTCCTTGACGTGGGATTGAAGGGCGCCGATGACAGACGGATGTTTTTTGGCAAAAAAATATTAGAAAATAAATGTTTTTGGGATATCTTCCTTCACTAAATAACAATGCTATGGGTGAAATGTTTCTTCTATGTTTATTACGAAAACATTATAATAATTTATAAGTTTTTAGTATGTTTGTCCATCAGCTAAATACAAATAACGGAATCAATTGTAAATTCTATTCCTTACTCTGTCATGCTCACTTTTCATTGTCTGCGTTTACTTTTTTATTTTTCTAACTTGTGCAATCCGTGAAACCTTTGAATTAGCCTTGAGTCTTTGGTTTTTTTTACCTTTTTGTATTAGCTGTAAGTTTTTCGAATATTCCAAAAATACATTTAAATATTTTTTTAAGTTAAAAATGATACCATGTTTTTACAATTTTCAGCAATCCGTGAACTCATGCATATAAATGATTCCATTTACAAAAGTAACTAAAGTCCCAATCCAACTGTTAATTCCAGAGATCCCAAGGGCCGAGTGGTCATCACTGCCCTTTCTAATCCACTGGAGCTGTGCCAATCAACACTCCCTCTGAAGGGAAGGCCCTTAGGGGACATAAAGGACCAGAGGGGATCAGGAAAATAGAGGACGAGAGAATTGTGAGGGGAAAATGCGATCATTGTGATGTTTTAGAGACAGAAAATTATTTGCTTTTTGTATTTTGGGCTTGGTTTTTTTTTTAGCTAGATTTATTACAACATTTATCATAAAAACATAAAGAATAGTTACAAAGCCACATAGTCATTTAGCAATTTTAAGTTAGCCTAAGGTTTTAATAAACTCAAAATCCATTAAAGCGACTTTAAATTACCGAAAATATAAATCTAATATTCTTTATCTGGGTAAGAGTATGGTCACTTTAGACGGATGAATCAAAACAGTGTCGGTTAGTATCTAAATCGACGATATTTTTGTGACGTTTTAATTGTTCGTTGAGGTCACTGAAAGTTATACATAAACCTTACCATTATTATTACTTATTCATATACATTATTTGTATATGGACAAGTACAATTAAATTATTTAATCAAGTATGAATAAAATATCCAATGGAGTTTTTTCTCAAAAACAACAAACATTTTCCAAATCAACCTCGTTCTAATTACAGTTTCACTCTTTTGTTAATATCATCGGTAGGTATTAATTACACAGGTGAATTCTATCCCAATGCTTTCAACTTTTACTAAAGCAACTTTGCTTTTAACCCTTCCATCAGTTATTAATTAAAGCGAGACCATTCAGCTAGTCCATTAGGCTTAACCCTGGCTTAGCGGTGTTTTTCCATGACCCTTGGTTGAAATCCCTAAAGTCCTGTTGAGTGTTGACCACTGACCACTCAGAGTACAACCTTTAACTCGTAGCGCTTATGAGTAAACTAGTCAATACACTTGGTTTCATTTTGTACCGTGAGACGAGAAAAAACTGTAACATGCAAAAATATATATGGCGATGTTTCTCGTAATTTACTTTCATCTTATTACGTATCAAACATGCATGCGTAAGTGACTCTGCGTAGTTTTACCTATTTCAAACTTATCTATATAAATAGATTATAATTATATAAATAGATTAGTAGGTAAATTTAAATTAAAAAAGGGGGTAGTCAGATTTAAATACATACGTATTTGGTACACGCCCACATTTTGCAGATAATATTAATAAAATTAGAAAATGTAAGACAGAACGGATTGATAATAGATAATCAAACCCGCTCCGTTTTTCAAATAGAAGAGATTCTGATTTCAAATTATTAAAAAAAAACAGCCTTGACTTTCAGTCAGTCAATACATACTTATTTTATTTAGTGTTACAAAGAGATATTGTGTACCTACATGCGAGCTCTCGGCAGATTGGTCGGTCCAGACTACGACTCTTGTTTTATTCATTGAGGGTTCACCTGAGTTGCCTTTAATTGGATTAAAGATTGTTGATAAAAGGCTTTTAATGTAAGCGAGGTTGCTGGTGACATTTCATTAAGGAATAGCTATCGATTTTTGCTGGCACGCTATTGGTTGGTTTTAGTTTACGTTACGGTTCTAGAGGTTTTGTTTGGGGGAAATATGTACGAAAAATATTGCTTGGTCAATTCTTGTGGGATATGTATAATCTTTATGAACAAATACGTTTTTAAGTTTTTTTGTGATGCAGGTCTTAAACCTAAGGTCTTCATCAAAATATTGGATAGTTCAGTAATTATAGTTAGTTATGACGATCTTATAGTTGAAAAATATTGCTTTCTTAATTATTTAGTTGTATAGATACCTAAAATAATTAGCGGTAACTTGTTCATTCATAATAAATGTTATCATTAAAAACCAAGCCTTAGATTGAGTCATATTATTCATTTAACTGTGTAAAGATAATTTTTAATCAAACTAACGTCCTTATTTCTATCTGGAAGTTGCATTGCATATATAAAGATTTATAAATTACTGTTTTATCTAAATATTATTATCAGATAATAATGTATATTTATTTTATTTCGTTTAATTTCTTACAATATACCATAAATCATCTACAATCAAATTATGTACGCAAACGTCAAAGTGTTTGCAAAACAAATTACTAGCACCTTGTAAAATGAACAATTTTAATGAACTCATTTATAATAGTAATTCAATTGATGATAATTATATCGTTATGATTTAAATTAATAGCTACTTCAATAGGTAATTCTTCTTTTCCTTGGCATTTACATAGATTGAGTCTTCGCTCAAGTATCGAAGTTTTTGCATCTCGCCATGTTTTCATTTAACTGCCACCCGACTATTTACTAGCTGAAATCACGAAATTTTCAAAGTTTCTCTCTTCTATTATTAGTTTTGGTCTGTGAAAACCATTGCAATATGAACCAACTTTGTTTTAAATCATATCGTAGTGTGCTAAGTTCACAAGATACCTAACCTCTATTTACTAGCTAGTAGATAAAGCGGGCACGGACGCGCCCGCCAGGCGGCATGTCAAACAGCGGGAGTTCCCGGTTAAATTGAAAAAACAATCTCCCGCCATTTTCGCTCGGCGAACGTAATAAATCTATGTACAAAAATGCTACACATTATTTATGAAATCTATCAGACTGGCCCGGTTATAGGTGATGCGGGACACAATAATTGGTACACTGTAGCATTTTGTTGTTTAAATTTTTAAAATGGTTGACTTTTCATGCTTGAGATTAAAAAAACAAATATTTTGACGTGAAGCATGTTTTTTAAATTAATTTTATTAAAATAATAGATAGGTGTAGGTACATTAATAATAGGCAGTTTTGTTTCATCTGGTTCTAAAAGTATTTTGTTATGTAGTAGATGGACTTGTAACGTGTCACTTGTGGAAAGTTTACTTCTGTAAAATGTGTGTACCAAATATGTATATGGACATTACCTCTGACCCCGATCTGAAAAAAATAGTCTACTGCTCGCTAGGATTCAGTCGTGATCATATTTCACTTCAATTATTTGTTTCAATAGGTATGTAGTAGTTTAATCTACTTAAAATAGAAATAGTGTTTCTGGCCAGCAGTGTACAACAAACCAATGTGGCTATTGTGGGATTAATTGCATTAATCACAACCAGTGACAGCTATTACATTTTTGGTGCCGACTTTCGGCTCGAACACGACAAAGTTCCATTTGCTTATGAAACAATGCCGTTTCAATTTTGAAACAATTGTTTCAAAATTTTAAATTAATACGAAAAAAATATAAAACTCGAATAACTTTTCGAATTCTAATATTATATTTACCTACAAGTTCCATAAAAATAAAAATGAAATTATAAGTATCATCGCATTAATCTTTAGAACAAATTCTATTAAATTATTGAAACAACATGCAATCATAAACAAAAAGCGTTTTACTAAAACTATTAGAGCGCCCTCATTGATTTACTTAATCGTGCTCTTTGAAACTAACCTAACCTCTTCATCGTTACAAAACTGCTTAAAAACATAAAACGATGTAAATCGATTAGCTTTTAAGAGCTTTTGCCCATTAAGATGATGGCTACTTTGTGTAATGGCTTCATTATGGTGTTCCATAATTACCGAGAGACAACCTATAAGTCGAATTGAAAATTGATTTTCTTGTATAGCTTATTGCAAAGCGAACGTTGCTTTTTGCACTAAATTGTATGTGAGGAAGGTGACAAAACCTTGCGTCAAAGCTTTGGAATTTGATAAGTGTTCAGTCGAGATTGATTTGATACAACATAATGCTAAAAACCTGATCATTAATAATTAATATTCTTGTTGGGTAAGACTTATTTGAACTTTTACTTTTTTAGTAAAACTCTATTTTTGACCATAGGTACCTATTCAAGTTTTTTATTGTGTACCTGTTAATGATTTCTCGATTTAGTATGTACCTAGTTGTTCTTATTATGAAATTATAAATATCTTCTTATTAGTATAAATTATACATTTTGAATTTTGAATTTTATCAGCCCAGGTACCACAGTATCTCGCTGACGCTATAATATGTAAATGTACATAATATTATAATATTTTGTACCTATTGTTATTATTGTTTTAGCTCCATCAAAACTAAAACAGATTGTGCACCACAAACCCATGTGGCTATTGTGAGTTTAATTGCATGTAAATTGGCAGCTTATAGAGCAAACATTTTTAATGCATTCTGATGCTAACAAACCAACCGTGTTCAATATCCAATCTAGCTTCGAGGCAATCGACGCCACAAATTTGTAGGAGTACACCTCACAACTTACCTATTCTGCATATAAGTTAGGTTTAAGCCGGATCTTTTTTCTAAGCACTTTCGTATCCAATACTTATTACACGCTGCATTCTCAACTCAGCAACACCCACTCCATCTCAACTTGTCATCAAGCAATACCTTATTTTCACGCGATCTCGTGACGCATATCATAATTTACATTTACGTTGCGCATGCGTCGGTCGGCTTTGATCTCCGTTACAATCGGATGTAATTGATGATTGTGTACGGTGAAACCAATCGTATCGTGTTTCTTCGTAGATCTTAGCAGCGCCCTGGTTTTCTCAGAAGTTGGATGTTGAAATAGATACCTATATAAAGGTAAAATACAAAATCTTCGATGAAACTCATATTAGTAGGTATCATGTTTTCTTCTTAGTAATGATAAAATTAATAATACTATAGTCGAAAACGATATTTTGCAGGTTTTACTTTCCAAATATTGAGTTAAGCTCAATTATTATTGTCAAAAATTTAATGATCTTTTGTGAATATACCGAAACAATTAATATTCCAGGAAAATTAAAAGTAGATGACTGCACCTTAATTAAAATATTACTTTTACAATGCAGGTTACTGAAATTTCATGAAAAAAAAAGTTTTAAAACCCCAATACCAACAGATTTTATTGACGTGACGAAACTTCATACTTTACAATCTTACGCCAGCCGGAGTCACGGATTCATATTCCATTAGCCTAAACTCCTTACAATGGGAAATCAAACTAGGCTAACGGATATGAAGTCATGCTCAAAACAAAACCGTCGTGAGGCACCAAGCTGGTTTGATGAATTCTCGCAGAAACGTGGGCACGAGTACAGTTTGATTTATTAAGCTTGTGTGCGTACACATAATGTTATACACTAGTTGTTCGCCCTGAGTAGACCTTTACAGACGAACAAATTGAAACGTGATTAAGTTATTTCAAGAAATCAAGAATGTATGATACGGCTTCGCTTGTGTGATTCATAACAGGAAAAAGGAAAAGAGTCTCTATGTTATTCTGTTCATAAACTATGTAAATTCGAAGTTTCAGACAAATATGTTGAGCAGTTTTTGCGTGTGAGTAACGAACATCTATCTTTTTATCCATTCTCACATTCTTTTGCATTTATAAATTAGTGTGATTTAGTTTTTTATCAGGATTTCCGATCTTTAAAAGCACGTATTGTTGTTATTTTTTGAATGAACGAACGTACGAATGAACGTTGTTATTTTTTGACGTTTATCTTATCTATCGAATTAAAAAAACTGTTCAATTCGCTTTCTGTCGAGTAGCGAATCTGCCGAATTACTAATCTGTCCAATCCAGAATTTGTCCTACACAAAGACTAGACTTTTATAAAATGTAACTTTACTTCACAATACAAAATTAAATATAAAAGTTTTATTCTTACAGATAAGAAATCTTTTCACGTAAAAATTTTTACACGATTTCTGGCTCAATATTATAGTAGTATAGTTTTTATTTTACCTACCGTTTATAACCGTTTGGTAATATAGAAACTATTTGTATAATTTATAAATATTTACTGTTAATTGATTGGTTGTATAGCCGCATTGACAGGCTATAAATTCTCAGTTTATTTAAGTTGTTGATAAATGCATCTGGGTTTCAATGCTTTTTGAGATTGAAACCTTGTAAATGTCAGTACCATGTCAAGTTTTACATTAGATTAGATTTGTACTACTAGGTACTTTATAATATTTGTAGGTTGAATTTATAAGTACTACTTTCATCCAAGTTCAACACACTAAATGGTTTCTTTCCACTACTGAATATCATTAACCAGTAGGTATGTTAGTAGTTTTTTAGTATAATGTAGAAATAATATAATGTTAGTAGTTTTAGATTATACTTCATATTGGCAGAATGGTCGGCAACACGCTTGTTTTACCACATTTATGCTCTCGTTATAGTCTTCTAGTCTCCTCGTACAAAGGAGCATCATCACCAACAGGAATCGATAGACTAAGGTGATCGCTTTTCAATAGTCGAACTGTAGGATGATTAAGTTAACCTTAATGGTATTATCATCACCACCAGCATTGTCAGCTTGTAGTGACTGCTGAACATAAGTCTCCTTACCTAACCGCAAAACACGAGGTATGATAATAAAAGTAATTTTATCAGAATTTTAGTTTGAGACAATAAGATATTAAAAATGACGACAATTAAGAAGCGCTTAGAAGTAAATAGGTACTCAAACATGCAATAATCATAAAATTTGCTATGACTCCTGTATCACCAACAAAATGTCCAGTTTTGACCCAATTACACGCTCATCTTAAAGAACTGAATGAGTGTGTTTACAAACATCCTAACCTAGGCTAATGATGAACGACAGGGCGTGCTCGAAGGCAATCAGCGGGTCAACGACCTCCAGTAATGACTGGCCGATGACGGTGCAGGAGGGCACGTGTTACGAATTGGGACAGATGTAAGATTCGGTCAGTAATTAGATTACTAATATCAGAAGCTTTTTTTGAGTGTGTTGACTATTGGTATTATTGAAAGTATAACACAAATTGCAAATTTTAAAGTGTGTAGGTAATTGAAATATTACCAAAATTGTACATTATTTGGACTACTGGTAATGCTTGGTCGTTGACGAAGAATAAGGACACGTGCAAGTGGGGGGTACCTTAGTAGGAGATTAATATAAAATTCCGTTAACATTCAGAGTGCGAAAGGGCAGGAGCATGATGTACCTAAAATTATGTTACCAGTTAGATTCTTAAATAGTGTTTTATTTATTAATAACAATCATTTCTATATTTATGACTTAATATGCTTATGTATTATACCTTAAAACTCCTACATATTAAGCTATTCTTAGGGTAATTTCACCATATCAAGTTAGTTCTCAAGTAGGTATAAGTTTACAGCATCGCTGAGTCGCTAAAAGCGAGCCGTGTTTTTTGCAAAATGTAAATACGTGTCTACTTAGTGTTTGAACATGCATCTGACTCACCCTTACCTATAATGTGTGTCTTGAAAAAGTATTCAAAATATTATAAAAAATGCTGAAATAATTGCAAGACAAAAGTACTGTAGCTGATATTAAATGCTTTAATATCAGCCAAACTTAAACCAAGTTGTTTTTAATAGAGCTTGTGCACACCACGCGCGTTTGTATTATTATGATCATTACAAACGCGTGCAAACAAAATGCAGGCGGCAAGTTGTGACCATTCACACCCTCCTCGCGTTTGTAAAACGCGCTGCGAACCAGCAGGTGACGCGCTACACAAAAACTGCGCGTAAGAAAAACGTCCTGTGTATGTACAGGCCTGAATGTTTGGCTTCTCAAGTCATTCCTAATTAAAATACTAACATCCATCACCACAAATTTTACAATGATTGACAGTTTATCATTGTTTTTAATTTATTGTCTTTTCTGTTTATCATGACATCAGTTTTCACGAATTAATACTGTTCAACCATAATATAAACAGTGATTATAATGTTACGTAGGTACCTAATACTTTTTTACATTATTCAAATTGAAAAACATCATCTTATGGAGAAAAACTAGATAATATTTGATTTTATCTGGTTTTTTAAAACATTGCAACAGGATTTCTATTACATATGATGTAGTTCTAGTTTATGATTGCAACTTTACTATACCTACAACTGGATAATCGGAAAAGAGCCTATAGGATGTCAGAAGGCGTCGGAGTGCTGCTAATTATCCTCTACTATATCTACAATACTGTATTATTCACTTTGAAAAAAATCCACTTTAAACTTGAGGATTCATACAAAGCATTCTAAATTTCAAAAGAAAAATCTAAAGGCATTGAGATGTATTATAGAGCCACAATCAGACAAATAAAATGTAAACGCCAAAACTCGGCGCACGCTACGTAGTGCGCCGAGTTTTGCTTTTTTGCGTACAAGCGACATTGAACATTAAAACCAACAACATAACGTCTACATAAAATGTCAAATGTAATTGTAAAACATTAAATTTGTTCGCACATTTTTTGAGTGTTGTCAGCTATTAGATTGTGACTCTTTTATACATCTCAATGGCTAAAGGTCATAAAATATGTGTATTCGGTTAAGTTAAGGTTAAGTTTCAGTCAAATCTGTTCAGTAGTTTTCGTGTGAAGGAGTAACAAACATCCATACACACTTTCACGTTTAATATTAGTACTTACTAACTATTTCTGGTACAAAACTGATCAATGAAAATGTCAACTCAATGAAGATAAATATAATATTTTACATGGCATCGCCATCATGACTATCAAAATTAAAGTAGGTAGGTATGGGTGCAAATTGAGTAGAGTTTTTGATGTTTCAATTTGGCTCTACATCTTTATTTATCTTCATCATAACAGATTTAAAACTATGTAAGTACCTATTCAGTGGTGTCAATTCAGATGTCGCTAAAACTAAACTAATTTCACAGTACTAAAATTGATGATTTTTTTTTTCATTCTTTTTATTTCGATCGTTATGAAAGGGACGGCAACAATTTCAGTACTGTCAAATTAGTTTATTTATTATTTTACAGTGTTAAACCACACTTAGGTATTGGAAATTTCATTATAAATGAAAAATCTCACTAAAAGTTAAAGGCTCCGGCAGGATTCGAACCTGCGTAGATACAAGCGATCGCTCTTAAGCCGAGCTGCCTGACCACTAGGCTACGGACCCTCTAAGCCGAGGCCTGAAACTATTAGTAAGATGATTTTTTGTATCGGTTAAAGCACCGATGAGCGCCATCTACAGGGATATTAGAATATCACCTGCTCATTGATTGAAGTTGCATTCAACACAAATGACCAGAGATGTCGCTACGCTAATTCTATAATTTATTTATTATTTTACAGTGTTAATGTTAATAAATGTTAATTATAGTTTTAAATTAGTTTAGTTTAGTTATGACGACATCTGAATTGACACCACTATATACTACAGATGAATCGAAACATTGTCGGTATCTAAATCGACGATTTTTACGTGAGAAATTTCCGTGTGTCATTATAATGTCATGAGTACCTAGGTACAACTCACTAAAGTATTGAAAGTGAAAATGTGTTTATCCTAAAAAAATAGAGGCCTTTACATCTTTACTAGATGATTTATACAGCGTCAAGAGACAATGTTTTGCCTACTTTTAGCGGGAAACTGAGTGCCTGGAATATATTTCAAAGAAGGTTATAGATGTCGTCGTCTTCTTTGTAATCGTTGTGAAGAGTCAATGTATAAACTAGTTATACTTACGATGTCGCTCATCACATTATTGGTTCAATTGACATGTCCGTCTTCATAAAGGAAGTGGATTCCATTGACTGTTAAACTCCTCCTTGCTTCGCTTTGAAAATGACAACTATTTACTGTTTTATAAGGTTCATGTTTCAATTTGAGAAACTCAACGAAATTTGATGTCAAATGTATTGTATATGATTCTAAAATTCGAAGTGATCAGCAAAGCAACGAAAATTATCAAAATGTCTCTCCAAAACATGTTGGATATTCTCTTCCGACCTTTACAGGCAGTTTTTGAAGTTCTCAAATTCATCTTATAGCTCTTCTAAAATAACACAAAGTTTAGGTAAGTACTCATTTAAGTAGGTATTATGAGTTTGTGCTGAAACTGAAATGTCAATTGGGGACATCTCTCTCTACTGCATCTTGGATATAACTGACAGTAGTTGCATGTTTTTAAAGAGACAAACTCATTCTTTAATAATCGTTCGTTCTTATGAGCAAGTGGTCAACTCTGTTGACAGAGTTTTTTATGCCGCCTAAAGGCCTCCGTCATGGCTTAACGACTTTAAAAGCCGGGACCGACAATTTAACGTACCTACCCTCCGAAGCACGGAAGCGCTCAGCTGATGATGCCACTTGCGGTCGCCCATCCGAGTTGTGACCGCTCAGACTTCGATGATAATAAGGGTAGGTATACTAGGATCAATTTTAAATATTGCAAAACTTATTGCAAATATCAATAGTGTATATCAAAATAAACCAAATCTACTAATAGATATACATATAAATGTATAAAAGTATCCGTTAGAATGCTTACTTACTAAACCTATTCTAAATTCTCATCTTTCTACGACAAACCTACATTTTCATAATCCAAAAGAATGACTGGCACACAATCGGATATCAAGCGGCGCAACTGACATGTAAATCGAGATCGGGAGTCGAACCCGCTACCAACTACCGGTGCCACTGCGCTGACTCAGCACTTTACACACCTGCTGTTTAGCAGTCGAAACTTAATTTATACCACCATATCTTTGGATTTTAAACTCTGTAATTACTGCCTTATAGACCTTTTATAGACCCAAAACTTACTTCAGTATCTTATTATTAAATCTGTGCTGTATCTATAAAAGAACAAGGTTGGTTTTCTTGTAAAGAAGTATTTGATCGTTGTTTAGAATGGTTGATTAAAGTATCAATAAAGTTACGCTGTGTTAAAGATTCGTCTTACATAATTATTGTCAACTGTTTGAATGATTCAATTGAATTGGTGCGTTATGAAATACCTACTAAGAAATACTATCTCGTTTTTTAGTTTTATCAATAAGAAAGAAGTGAACTCAAAAATTACCTAGGTACCTACTCCTACCTCATACAAAGCAGCCATGTATGATGTTTTTTAAAAATAAAAATATCCTTGGACAAAGCAAGAACTCGTTGTTTTTGATATCTTGGTCTAAAACAGCTTTTGTAATTTAAAAACAAGAGTTTTATTGCAATTTTACTTGAAAGTACACAAATTGATATTTAGATGCTTGTTCACAATTTACTTTTTTCAAAATAATTTAAAATTTCTTGCACCCATTTTGTATTTTGTAAGTACCTGTTTATTTTTCATTATCAAATAGTTTTCAAATATACATACATACATACATAAAATCACGCCTCTTTCCCATGGAGGGTAGGCAGAGACCACGGATCTCCACTTGCTACGATCCTGACACACTTCTTTCGCCTCATTCACTCTCATTACATTCTTCATACACGCTCTCCGGTTTAGGGTACTTCGGACCTGGCCTTTCTCCAAAATGTCACCAATTTGGTCCAAATAATGTTCGCCATTATGTTGTATATAAAATAGTTTTCAAATATCACACAATATTTTTATGTATCTGAATGTTTTCGAAGACAAATCCAATGGATGCTCGGCTGAATGCCACACAGACCTTCGTCAAACGTTATCTACCACCATAATAACTGGCAACTCCAAAAAAGTAAAATTTCTTGATCCTCTAAAAATCCTCTACAGGATGTCTTCAAAATAACGTTTATTGTAGATGATTTAGTTGTTAAAAAATAAATAATAATAAATAAATTGTCTGTTTTTGTATAATCCTAACCTATTAAAATTATAAATGCGAAAGTTTGTGAGAATAAATAGATGGATAGGTGTATGGATGTGTGAATGTTTGTTACTCTTTCACGCGAATAGTACTTAACGGATTTGGCTGAAGCTTGGAATATACGTAGTTTATGACCTGGAATAACATATAAGTATGCTACTTTTTATGCAGGTAGGTACCACGGGGGCGAAACCGCAGGCAAGCAACATGGGTTACAGTAAAGACTCATGCCATTCTGAAATATTTAGTTCTTCTGTAGAAATCTAAGTACTAAATTAGATAATAAAATAATGTAGCCAAGCACTTATTGTTCTTTACTGAGTCACAAGGGTTTGAGAGATATCATGTTTCTATGTATGTTTGTAATTTGTTGCAGTATTTATATTTATATTTCCCCAATGAATAACTTGAGTTGTATACCTTCACTTCAGTCTTCATTTGTGGTCTACAAATTAAGACTTTCAGAAATATCTTCTTGTAAGGAAAAAATCAACCTGTTTTTATAATGTTTTACAAAATGTAATCGCTTGATCATTCCGCTACATCCTGTATAAAACGGAGATGATTTTTAATCTAACATTTGAAAGATTGACAGGTCGGTTCGTGGCCGCCCCTTACCCGGCATCAGGTAGAAACTTTGATTAAAAATATTTTAGCGAAAGCGATATTATCTGATCTTGGTAGATTTATGTTTTGGGAAATAAACAGCTGCGAAAGATGGCTACATACCAACCGATAAGTAGACAAGGTGCAAACTATATACTGAATTTTACTGAAATTACAAACTAGTAACTTAAGTACTAATTAACAAAGTTAACACTTTTAACTGTTTCATAAAATTTTGTAAAAAATGAAAATGAAATATGTTCACGACGGTATCCCAGGGAGTGGTATCAATAATCGGTTCGTTCGTTCGTTCGTATGAGCAAGTGGCCAACACTGGTGACGGAGTTCTCCGTCATGGCTTAACGACTTTTAAAGCCGGGACAATTTAACGTGCCCTCCGAAGCACGGAACCAATAATCGGTGAACATACATAAAAAACTACAAGCAGTGAGAGATGATAAACTCACTAAACAGTCAGTTTATCTAATTGTAACTTAAAATTACAAACAATAATATAAAATATTTGTGTCATACTTTTTTATCAAGAACACCCTATGCCATTCAAAATATTAAGTATATATATTGGATATTTTCTGTAACATGTTGTTCAAATAGGGGGTCGCGCAATTACTTCACGCCACATAAAACATGTAGCGAATATAATCAATACATTACAAACATCTCAACGAGCCGCCATTTCGAAATCGCATTCAACCCTCACAAAAAATATTCCAACTAAAACCTACCCCTAAAATTATTTTAGTGAAAAGAAAGGAACTTAATACAGTCCCCACTTCTACCCTGGCGCACCCCTTGGTGTGTCTGTATGTGTGAGTGTGCTCGGAACGTACAGCTGACAGATTGGTACGGCTGTACGAAAGTGTCGACGGAATAATAATGCTATTACTTGTGCCTATTCAGATGTCACAATAACTAAATTAAATTAATTTAAATGCACTAAAACTGATGCCACCCTTTTCATTTCTATCGTTATAAAAGGGACAGCAACGTTTTTAGTGCTGTAAAATTAGTTTAGTTTAGTTTTGACGACATTTGTGTGACACAATAATGTTATGCTTACTGAACTTCGTATTTGATCTAGTTTTCATTATAGTGTATCGAAATAACGTAATAATTATTATATTTGCAACTGCGGTATAAGTACCAACATTTTGTTACAGCTTTTATGCCATTCAGGGATCTTAATTTATTCAAAAACTTAATTAAAATTAAACAGAAGGACAAACATTAACTAGGTACTTACTAACTATCAGATTTATAGTATAGGTAGGAATTCAAATCAAATCAAATCAAATCATATTTATTGAGGAACAGTTACAGTGGCTTACAAAACTATTAAAACGATGATACCTGCAGAAGTTTGTAAAAACTGTGTCGCAGGCATCAAATTTGTATACTTAGTATATAAAATCAGTCATAGCCTAGTAAGTAGGTACTTATGATTAGACTAAAAAAAATAAAAAAATATTAATGAGAAAATCAAAAAACCTAAAGCATTGTTCATGTTTTGTGTTGGAAATATAATAAGAAGATATTTTTTATCTAGTTTATATATAAGTTTTTTTAAGGTCTTACTTTCACTAGTGAATTTTTCATCATCATCAATTCAAAAATCTCACTATCACAATTCAAAATGATTAATCAAAACTATAAGTAATTATTATTTATCTTTAAGGCATGTTACTAACAGAAATTACTTATGTTAAATATCATCGATCCATTTTACTAAGTAAAACATCACGTTACAAAAACTGTTTAGTACTTACCCTCTCCCGTACCATAACGCCGGCGCGTCGACATCGAGAAATCAACCCACACATACACACGTCATCACGTATACATAACTATATACATACACGAAGGGCACCGCCAACGGTCCACAGTATAGACAGTAGTTACTACGAGCGTGATATACTTGAAGGTATCGTATTGAGGGCATGGGAAGACTTTTTGTGGAGTATGTTTTCCTGGTACCTGATTGGTGGAGACGGTTCTGAGTTATTGCAAATATTCAAAGGTATTTTCTTACATATATTTTATCTAAACGTTACATTATAGATAGTTTACGAATGAGGTATTTTTGCTTTTTGGTCTACCTAAAGTAGTAAAAGCAGTTAATCTCACAAGAAAAACAAGTCAAAATAGAGTTTTTGGAACAAGATCTTTATCATACAGTATTGGTCTTTTGCATTGAAAAGATTGCAGGGAATTAGGACAAAAGACGCTTTGATTTTTTATTCGTAGCTAATGTAGGTAGGTACCTAAATTCTCTTACTAATGAAGTTTCCTTAGATTCATTGTTTCATTGTATGATTCAATCAAATCAAAATCAAGACTCCGCCGCTAGAGTTGACCACTTCCTCATACTTACTTTACTTTATCAAATCAAATGAGAATTAATAATTTAGAATTCAATCTACAGTACACATTAGTTTCTAAATTATAATTTTTAATGAGCATTTTTTTTTTTATGAAATGAAGTATTTATTTAGTAGCCTAAACAAGTTTAACAGCAAGTAATTAGGTACTACATTACCTCTAGAAACAGTTGAAGACCCAAAGGCGATTTATGAGGAGTACCTAACCTACTTGCGTTGCACAGGTTATTAGGTTTTTTTATGTTATTATAACGAAATGAAAACAATATCAATTATAGAAGCGATCAAAGTTGTTGACTTTCCCTACATTTCCCAGAGCTAAGCTTCACGTACGATCGCTCTCGGATCGGGTGGAGTATGGATTACACCGCTCATTCTTGAGCCACCCTTCTGAAGCCGAGTTATGATTATGATGGTGTAAGTCACGAGAGTTCTACACTCTGTCAACAAAGTACCGGGAAAAGATTAATAATTCACAAAATATTTGTTATTTATCCAAATTTTTTTTATCACCTTCAAAGTATGCTCCTTCAGTAACGATACACTTACGCAAACAAATAATCCAATCATCAAAAAAAAAATTTAAACGCTGTTTCCGGAATTGAGTTCAGTTCTCGCCGCGAATTCTCCTTTATGTCTTCTACCGACTGAAAACGGATGCCACGAAGTGGTAATTTGAGTTTAGGAAAAAGAAAGAAGTCGGCTGGAGCCATATCTGGTGAATATGGTAGTTTCTCAATGGTATTTATTGAGTGTTTAGGTCAAAAATTTGGTCACAGTGATGCCCTTGTGCGAAGGCGCATTATCGTGGTGCATAATCCAAGAATTTTCTTTCAAGAAATCTGGCCTTTTTCGTCTTATTTACTCTCTACTGGTACGGATCGACTCGTGAGATACAGAAAATTCAGCGGCTATCTCTTTCAAAGTTGAATGAGGCTTTTCAGTCACTATTTCCTTCACTTTTGCGATGTTAACTTCAGTTGCAGACGTTGATGGCCTACCAGAGCGAGGCAAATCTTGCATCACATCTCGACCGCTTTTGAACGCTTTGTATCACTCAAAAGCACATATTTTTGATTAATTCGATTCACCGTAAGCCTTCTGTAACATTTTCAGTAACTCCGAACACGAATTTCCATTGGCAATGCAAAATTTAAGACAAACTCTTTGTTCGATTTTTTTGTCCATTATGAAATTCGCAATACACACTAGATATGATATAACTAAAAACAGCACTGTATTTAATATAAATAACAGATGCAACTCAAATTCCGCCCCAAAATGGAATACAGTTGTACCAATCTAACAACAACAGAAAAAACAAAATTTTTTATTTGGAACCATAAACAAATCATCAATTCCCGTTACTTATTTGACTGAATGTATAATTATCAGTGGCATTATCAGCTGAGCGCTTCCGTGCTTCGGAGGGCACGTTAAATTGTCGGTCCCGGCTTTTAAAGTCGTAAAGCCATGACGGAGGCCTTTAGGCGGCCTAAAAACTCCGTCACCAGAGTTGGCCACTTGCTCATACGAACTTACTTACTTTTTTTTTATCACCACGTATGTTAAAAGTCATATTGTATTAATATAAGAATTTAATATAAACTTGAACTTTTTCAGAACTTCATACATTTTTACTTGGAAGCTTTTATTCTAATTTATTTATAGCAAGGCAGATTTGTACACAACACCTCATCGTTACATGCTTTTGTTTATTTTCATTTCAACAGAGTTTAATGGATAAGTTTACCTGTGCAGATGTATTGGCCTAGCTCTATTTTCTGTAAAACCAATAACCTACTTAAGATTGTATTCCCCATACAGACAGGCATCCATTCAGATCTTTATACATTCAAACCTCTGGAAGTTTAGGAGAGTCTAAAGAAAGTTCGCATATCTACAGCTATAGAAATGAATGGGAACTTTTTTTACGTGGTTAGTATTTTATGTGTCATTTTGCTTCCTAGCGATAAGACCGCCCATTGTACAATTATTCTTATGCGGGCACCACACATTGGTTCAACTTGGTTCCAACATTGGCTACGAGTAGAATGGCCAATGCACCTGCCAATGTTTGTGTCCAATAACCGTCCAAAATCGGTCCCCACATTGGAGTGTTGGAACCAACACGTGCCAACACTCCAATGTGTGATGCCTGCATTAAGGTTTACTAGATTTTAAGTTTCTTTTGTAAATGGACAATAAAGTATTTTCATTCATTCATCAATCCAGTTTATCATTCTCTCCTAACTTGTACCAAGGCTCGTCATCCGCCATATTTATGTAGGGAGCGTACCCCACGGCACTCAGTCGAGATGTATTGAAATTTGTCGTCGCGGCGACGTGGCAGCTTCCCCTCAACTGAAACTTGCTGACTTGGACATGGATGTTGCATCAGCAGCTTTTGCTTCGGAAAATTGTATTGTATTATTATTAGATAATACACTTTAAAGTAATAAACTTTGTCATGCACCTACTACATCTATAGTTTTAATATAATTTCGTTGTGTGGAATATCCAAGTATATTTATTATTATTAATAAGAAATAACATTACCCATAGTTCCCTAACCATAGTTCCGTATTTAGGAACTTTATTGAAAAGCACTTTCGTAGCTTTTTGATAATATTTACTCGGCCTTTTTATTTATTTAGATAGATTTTCTTATTTATCACATCATGTGTTTTTTCATTGTAGAACACTTGACTTAATTATTATAAACATTGAATAAACAATATTGTGTAAAAAATGCAAATCCACTAATTACTGCATTATTCAATGTTTAGAACAGACTACAAAGTTATGAAGATGGGGATAAGATAAGTTTTTATTATATCTATTCTGTTTAAATGAGGTAGGTAGGCACTACAATTTACAATTATTTTTTTGTAGTGACAATGACGGCTCATTACATTGTAATGTAATGACTGCATCATGTCCTAAGGTATAGCTTGCATACTGAAGATAATAGTATAGAACTTTTACCCAGAGACATTTTCATGTGACTATTTTTTACCTATTGGCATTGAGATGTACAATCTAATAGCTGACAACACTCAAAAAATGTGCGAGCAAATCATAGCAAATTCAATGTTCTACAATGACATTTGACATTTGAATGTAGACGTTATGTCGTTTGTTTTAATGTTCAATGTCGCTTGTACGCAAAAAAGTAAAACTCGGCGCACTACGTAGTGTGCGCAGAGTTTTGGCATTTACATTTTATTTGTCTGGTTGTGGCTCTATAATACCTACATCTCAATGCCTATAGTCTATTTTTTCTTATAATAGAAGATACCTACTACAAATCTTTATCTTTCATTTATTTCGGAAGCTACACAAGAATTATTGACAAAGCGATTCCCCAAAGCCTTGTAAACAAAAGGCGGTAAGTTAAAGGTGTATCACATTGGGCAGGTGAGCCCCGTCCCTGAGGAGTGGAAGTGTAGACTGGGGCCGGTGACTTGCGTTTGCAGAAGATTCTGTAGATGGCCATAGATGACTTGAAACTTTGTGAAAGACATTGGCGCCGTTTTTTAGAAGATTGCGAAAAGATTCCGAATTATTTTAAATTTTAAAATGAGATTGAAGACAATAAACCTCTTAAACTTACCGTACCGATTCATTTAGTGCTATTGTTGCTAATGCTCACTCAGTGACTGTTATATAATTACTTAAATTAACAGTCTGTGTGTTTGTTAACATTTTGAATGCTGCGAACATGTACTTTTTGAAAGTTGGTACTTACACCGAATATGATGGTTTAAATAAATTGTACAAACTGCTAGATTTCTGTAAGCATGATGATGAAAGAAACATTACTACTTAATACAACTTAAAATATCTTAAATAACACTAATTGAAATATATTTGTTTCTGAATTTCACACAAGAAATAAAAGTGTCAAAAATGATCATACAATCCGTACTAGTAGCGTAAACTACCAACTAATGCTATTGACAAAAGGCTCTCGTGGGACCAAAACCTTTTAATGTTTATCTTTACTTCTATCTTTTTTGTATTCAAAAACTTACGGTAGCATAATCCTGTTATTTGCATACAAAGTTTCCGACAATAGCCCTTTTGTCTATTTTATTTGCAAAATCTTAACCCTTTGACGCCTTCACAAAAAAATATATTTGTGTTTTTGTCAACTTCAAATAAACTAAGATTTCTCGTAATATTTTGAGAATTTTTTGTGTACCTTTTTTAGATAGATTTTACGACAAATGGTTTTAAGTTTAGAAGTGTTCTAATGATCCTAGTACGGTTCCGTAACATAATTTGCTTATCTTGAACATGTGGAAGTAATTAACAGAAGCCTGTTGAAAATATTCAAAATAACAGCTTTGTTTATTTATTTTTTGTGTAAATGGTTCTAAAGTATTGTAGGTAAATGATATATTTAGAATTGGTGTATTTCCTTTTCTTCCTATTTAAAATAAAAACAAGTTTTATAGTATTCAGAGTAAAGGGATGAGCTGTTTTTTTCGTAAGATTAAACTCAATTTTGAAATTATAGCTTATAAAATGCGAACCATATTTTATTAAAACAGATCCCGAAAGCCTTATTGTTATTGAAATCCAGCACTATAAAATTTTATTATTTGCAGAATTTCTTCTTCTTCAGCATATAATTGCCCACTGCAGGGCGTATGCCTCTCCAATTTTTCTCCACACTGCTCTATCACTGGTCTTTCTGGTCCAGTCTGTCCCAGCATGGGCTCTAATAGAATAGAATAGAATAGAAAATACTTTATTGCACACCATATAAGAAAAATTAACAATGCAGAAAACTACAACAACTTAACTAAGATAGGTATACAATCGGCGGTCTTATCGCTTAAAAGCGATCTCTACCAGACAACCTGTGGATGGATAATGGACAGTAAAAATAATAATATGGGGCATAGTTTTAACTTACTAATAATAAGTATAAATTAATAACATAATATAAATTATTGAATTTAAATATATAAACACTAATAAACCAAAACAAATTTATAAGTAATATTCATACACATTAATAAATATTCAGGTAAAAAAAAAAAAAAATATATATATATAAATAAAAAAGATTAATTCAGTGATGACAGGACAAATAGTATTCCTTCAGCAATGTTTTAAAAGAAAAAATAGTTTTTGCACGCTTGATTGCAACAGGCAGATCGTTCCATAGAGAAACAGCTTGCACTGTAAAGGAGTTGCTATAGTAGGAGGAGGAATGAGTAGGAGTTTTAAGTTGAAGAGTGTCTGAGGAGCGCAAGGGACGAGAGTGAGAATCATGAAGGAATTGAAATCGTTCCTTCAGATAAGGTGGAGAGCAAGGATTAAATAAAATGTTGTATAATAAACTAAGAAGGTGAGAGTTACGGCGAACGCGAATAGGCAACCACTTTAACTTAATACGAAACTCGGAAACATGATCATACTTACGAAGACCAAAAATGAATCGTATTCCCAAGTTCTGCAGTCGCTCAAGTTTATTAAGTTGCTGTTCAGTGATATCCAAATAACATGAATCAGCATAATCAAGGATTGGAAGAAGAAGAGACTGTGCAAGCGAAATTTTGGTGGCAATCGGAAGGAAGTTCCGCAGTCTCCTTAGAGAACCCATTGAAGCAAACATTTTACGACTGATTTCGGATAATTGCGGTCCCCAAGACAGTTGCCTGTCAAAGAGAATACCCAAATTTTTCACCGTTTTACTTTGCACAATAAGGTTCAAAGACGACCTGCGGAAGACTGGTCCAGTCAATCCTAGTCACCATGCGAGAGCTCCCGATAACAATGAGTTGAGTTTTCTGCGGATTAACACTTATACCATAAGATCTGCCCCACTCCAAAATATGACATAGATCATTATTAATTAAATGGATAGCTTGTGGTAGCTCATCAACTGTAGCTTGCGTGTAGACTTGGAGATCATCTGCATAGAGGTGGTACGATGAAGTAAGTTGTTGAGAAATAGAATTAATAAAAATTGAGAAAAGAAGAGGTGATAAAACGCCGCCCTGGGGTACACCTGCAGATATATCACACCATGATGAATAAATATCATCAATGCGTACACGCTGCCGACGCCCATGCAGGTAACTATGAAACCAATCAATTACTGTCGGAGATATGTTAAGAGAGCGTAGGATGGCTAAGAGTATTTCAAGATCAACATTATTAAAGGCATTACTAAAGTCTAATAAGGAAAGTACTGTCACTTGTCCTTTTTCCATACCATCGCGTATGTCATCAGTTATCTTTACTAATGCTGTCACTGTGCTGTGACCAGGACGGAAACCAGATTGGAGAGGATTAAGGAGTTGATTTTTGGTGAGGAATAGACTGAGTTGCTGATGGACAAGTCGTTCCAAAACTTTTGATAAAAAAGGGAGGATCGATATTGGGCGGAAATCTGAGAAAGAAGCTGGACTAGGCTTTTTGGGAAGAGGAGTAACTTGTGCTTCTTTCCATAGGGTAGGAAATACACCAGAAGAAATGGAAAAATTGAAAATATAACAGAGGATAGGAACAATTTGGTCCAGAATTGGAGTAATCATATTACGACTAATCCTGTCACTACCGACAGCCTTAGACGAAATAGATGCAATGCTCTTCTTAACATCACAATCAGTGAATTGATTAAAAGAAAAAGATGAATGTTCAGGCATTGAAATAGAGGAAATTTTGCGTAATGTTTGTGATTTAATAATTAAATCAAAATTAGGAGAAGAGGTGAAATGTTTATTTAATGAATTGATATCTATGTTCTGAGGGAACTTATCAGGCTCACGTGATTTTCCAATGCCTAAGGACCTCAAAAACTTCCAGACCTTCGCTGGCTCGGCCGTTGAGTCCTCTACTGACTTATGAATATAACGGCGTTGTGCGTCACGACACGCTCTATTGCAGAGATTCCGACAAGCATTATACTTATTAAGATTGCGTTCAGTGGGTTTGGTAATATCATCAGACCATCGGGTGGATGGTCTGCCAGCGCTCCTCTTACCGAGCCGCGGTCTCCACTCTAGAACGGATTTGCTCCATCTACCGTCTCCGCGTCTGCACACATGTCCGGCCCAAGCCCACTTTAGTTTAGCAAAGCGGTATCCTACGTCTACCACTTTGGTGCGCTCTCGGATAATGGTGTTGCGGACTTTGTCTCGTAGAGATATTCCAAGCATAATCCGCTCCATAGCTCTTTGAGTAACTTTAAGCCTCTGGATGGTTTTTACATTTAATGACCACGTTTCGCAGCCATAGGTCATTGCTGGAAGAACGCACTGATTAAAAACCTTTGTTTTTAGGGATTGTTGATTGTTGTTGCAGAATTTAGTTACTACTTATATTAAAAGACTCGAATAGTCGAACCTAACGTGAAAGCATAGCCTGACGAGATCGATAGCCTGTTACAAGTAAAGTCTGAGATAGCTTGCGTGCCGGCCACACAATGAGCCGGCGACATTGATTGATGGACTCCTTTGAACGAATACATTACGATTTTTGCTTTCATTTCGTCTGATACGAATGTCACAAGGTTATGATATCGATGGATACGAATGGATGTTGTGAACGAGCAGTGAAGCGGATGAAAATAATTCAAAAGTTCTGTACAATCCCCTCCTTAGGCAAGATCTTAGAATTATTTTTGATTGACGATATCTTAAGTACCTACTACATGGTTTGTATTAAACTCTCGCACACTGCTTTTCAACTATCGTCAGAAAGTTTGGTCGGTTTGGTCTACTTGTGCAATCTTGGCCGATACTTCAGTAATTTATACAAGTTCGCGTACAATAATGATTCACCGTTATTGTGCGCGCACTAGTTTAAACTCAAAAATCATTAATACGAACATTAGTAAGAACTCTAACTCTAATGATTTTGGTATATAATCTACCTAGATTACTTACAGACAGAGGTAGAGGTTGTTTGCGAACCACGCTAAGAATTAAAAAAAATTCAAAATACTATTTAAAAGAATGAAAATAGGAGTTTTGATAATAACTGAGAAATTAATGAAATCATTACTATATTTATTGATTTTTATTCACAGTTTTTCCTATTTTAGTTACAAAACAATTTCTCGTTTAAAATTATAATCCACATTTTGTACCTAAGCCTAAGTCATTGTCTACATCACATAAGTCTCGTACATAGTGTTACATTGAGTATTTATACGTTTTATGTACATCAAATATTTAAACATAGTTTAGTGTTAGCCGGTACGAAAAAGAATGGAGGTCGAAAAATAAGTAATGACTAACCATTGTGACAATAACTGTCGCCACAAGAAGTGGATATATTCGTGATGTAAAGTAAATGTAAACAATATAAATTACAGCTTGGTAAGTCACACAAATAATAGTTTAGTCGTAAGCATAAACACATAAAACACATTTCGTCCAAGTGGTAACTACAACAGAAACAAAACAAAAACGAAAATATTTTCACAGTTTTAGCAATTAGGTACTTGACAATGACTTCAAAGAAACCGTACAAATCCACACAAGATGCAGTAATCTACTCTTAATTAATCACACTTTTGACATTGTAGAGTTTTTACTTAATTATCCAAACATCAAATTTATGACTGAATCTAAAAATACTTACACAACATAAAATACATCTTAAATTATTTTTAAATCACCAATTTCAAACACCTTATCGTCAAAGGAATGGTACGATTCAAATAAAAATATAGTTTCTTCTTTACACGTCTAAAGATTATAAGGCGGTCAGACCGTAGTCTGATTTTATGACGGGCTGGTTGCCAGGGTTGATGCCGGTTCCGCAACCAGGGAGGGGGGAACCATGCATTGAAAGGTTGGCAACCATGGCTGGGTCCATACCTCCGTGGAGTCCCATCATATGCAAGTGGTGAGGTGTCATTCCATGAGATTGGTTCCCGTGCGACATCGGACTTACCGGGTCATGCGACAGATTTTGTCCACAGTGCAAGTCATTCATGATGTTATCCGTGACATTCTCTATGCTATCCGGTCGACCGTTGTTGTTCGATTTCTTCTTATCATTGTTATTGGTATTCTTATTTGATCTACTCTTTGGTGCTCCCTTCGCTGTCGTGATCACTCCGGCCGGATTCGTTTTTCTCCTAACGTTTTTGGTGTTGGGCAGTTTATTGTCTTTCTTCCACTTCATTCTTCTGTTCTGGAACCAGATTTTGATTTGCCTCTCTGATAGGACTAGAGTATGGGCTATTTCTATTCGTCTTCTTCTTGTAAGGTACCTATTGTAGTGGAATTCTTTTTCCAGTTCTAGTATTTGGTGTCGCGTGTAGGCGGTGCGTTGTCGCTTCGGTTCCATGCCAGGTTGGTATTGTCCATTTGCTGTAACAAAAGAAAAATACTATGATTACTCTGTAAATACACTTTGCTATTAGATATTCTGAGCATGCTTATAATAAATTCATATTACCCACACCCTATGGAATATAGGTGAGTTTTAGTTGCTTACTCTAACTGGTAGCGTATTGCGTGCAAGCGTTACTTTGAATAATTCAAACATACAGTCTGGGGCTAGAGACCTCATATAATTTGAGCTTTATGAGCTTACAATAGAGATTATAACTAGAAATTGCAACGTTATGTACAGTAGGCAACCTAGCTGCGTGTGTTAATTAATGTGCATAATAATTACACTTGCACGAACATGCGCTTCCTTTTTGCTTTGATTAATTATTGTTGGTAAATTAGTTCGTTTTAAGACAACCTACTCGTACGAGGTGCTATGGTTATTGATCGAGATAGTGCATTTTGCAGTTTGCGTGATGGTATCCTGCTGGTGGGCGGTAATTAACGTGTAACTTAATCAAGGCAGAGTGGTAAAATACATGAGACAAAAACCATTGTTCAAAATTTATTATTTCTACTACGTTCTATGAACAACAGAGTACAACAATGCTAACTTTGTTGTGTAAATAGGTAGTCATTGAGTTAGCTAGCAGATAATTTTCAAAGCACTTTTATTCCATTAGAATGTACCTTTAACCTTTAATAAACTAATATTAAAGCTCGTGAATAAAGCCATCAGGAAATTCAAGCAATTCCTTTAATTTCCTTCGAAGGAAATTGCTTTTGTGTTCAGTGCAAATAGGATATCTTGATAAAGTTACTTTGTGAATACAATTGTGTTATTTGTAAAGTAAGTTATTCTTAGACTTTTGTTTAGAAAAGTTTTAAATAATATATAAATATCCTTGGACATTAAACACAGCGTCATCAAGTCCCAAGCTAAGCAATTTAATGCTTGTGTTATAGTAACCAGATGACTGATATACTACATTACCATAGATAAGTACATTGTTTTTTACAAATTTTGTTTTGTAATTATGTATGTATTTACAAAACAAAAAGTAACTCATAACTGTTTCGACAGAAAGTAATATGTATCTCTTACCGTTAAGGCATTTGATTTTTTTTTCATTGACTTTAGTTGCAAAAATCATGAGTAGGTACTAATCAATGAGAGATAGAGGATGAGAGAAAGAGGGATAATATATCGTATTATTATACATCCAAAGATACCATTCATAATATTGGTTAAAGATTTTTGCAATCAGATGAGTAGATTCGGAGATGACCTTCTCCATTCAAACAAACAAACTTAATAACCTCTTTAATATCCGTAGATATTATTAGTCGATCTATTGTAAGAGCTTGTTTTCAAGAACTCAGAGTGAGTTACTAATTAAATAGTTAGGTACTTTGACTTGCCAACTGACTTTAAACAAGTGACTCATCAAGACTTTTCTTTGATAATTATGAACCAAGGCATCGAGAATCGATCATTAAAATAAACACAATGAAAATCACATATGAATAACTCTAGTAAGAAAGAGACAACATGAAACCTCCAGACCGTCCAAGAATTCTTCGGATGACCGCGGTTTGGGCGTCGGCGTCGGAATGTGCGGTCGAGAACCTTCCGAGATTTTCTAGTCGCCAACTGACATTGATAGGGGTATGGACGGAACCAATGAGCTGTTAATTCAAAAGACCTTTACTTGCAACCTTCGTTCATGCTTGCAACCTATTTCAGAACTAATCATTTATTTTGAAAAACGAAAATGATTACGACTGAATCTAAAAGTCGCGGTAGACATGAAAAATGTAGATATGTTTAAAATTTTGAAATAAGTACCTAATGCATTTCTTCACTCTTGACAACAAACAGAAAATATTATACCTATTGTCTTTTATTGCATTGCACCTAGACACTTAAAAATTAAATAATTTTTTGGAAACTTTCAATGTTCTAGTGGTGAACTAACACTATCAACGATGAAGCTAAGTAAGATTTTGTTTTAGGGCTGGTCACTTTTTATAAAGAACTAACTGACTTAACGAGCACTAGGAAAAAATAATTAAAAGTACTACCATTCTCAAATCTTGAAGATGAAGATATCAGAGGAATAAAATTAGATGCATTATAATTTAAAACTTTGAACTTGAAAACTTATAATATAAGTAGTAGAACTTCATCAATTACGTGGCGACCTCTGTGGCGCAGTGGGCGAAAGCCCGCCTGAGACGCAGAGGTTGCGGGTTCGATCCCCGCTGCGGGACAAATGTTTGCATGATCTGCAAATATTTGTTTCGTGTCTGGGTGTTTTCTATGTATAATATGTATGTATTTACAAAAAAAAATGTATCTATGTAGTTTATCAGTCATCTGGTTACCATAACACAAGCATTAAATTGCTTAGCTTGGGACTAGATGACGCCGTGTGAAATGTCCAAGGATATTTATTATTTTATTTTATTATTACTTAGGCCATAATTATGTTGTGATTCTTTAAGAAGGGCAAAAAAATTAAAATGAAGATGTTTTCGGAAACAAGTACAAGTTAACAGATTTCAAAATATGCAAGAAGACTAGATTCGAAGCTCAAACAGAGATCAGGTTATAAAGAATAATATATATAATGTGCCTAAGGAAAGGTTAATGTAATGATTTTTTATTAGAGTTTAAACTGTGTTGATCTGTTATACTAGCCTGACTGTACTATAATCTAATATTAACATACAACTGCAATATTTCACGCACTTATTGTGCACAAATCTATAGAATAAATAAAAAGTAACTAGGTACCACATAAATAAAATATTATCACATAAAAACTGCTTTTTTTCTTTAACTTTTTTTCAGGACTTGGTTCTGATGTCGTGCTTAATTCGTATGAAAGTATTTTGAAAACCTTACACCGGCGACGAGGCATGAACAACAGTAATTTGTAAGCAGTAGGTACCTAATTTGTATAATATTCAAGTAGCTTGATAAGATTAAACATCACAACAAAAATTAAGAATCCATAATGGATGACCGAACAGCTACATTCATCATCGCAAAACACAAGATCCCGTTATTGGCTACTGGCTTCGTTAGCCAGTGTCTATCACGTCATCACGATGACAATCTGAATTGAATTACCGGCTACCTGCGACCGTGTGGTCTCTTAACAATCTCGAGCCCATCTCGTATGCTATCGTCCAGCCCGGTGGTCTTTCATTACCCACATACATCTATTGTGTCGCGGTGAAAAATGCTGCTCAAATGACAGGTGACGATAAGAAAAATTCAAAATACAGGGTGTATAAGGGCATTTCAGAATTAAACGAGAGTATAATTATGATCATGTTTCTGCTCTCGAATTGAATCAAGAAGCTCCAAACTATGCTCCCTGCACAGGCATTAGAATCTCCTAGCATGTAAGACGAAACTGAAGTAATCCTTGAGGTCCTACTAAAATAAACGATTTTTCTTTCTTTCTTTACTGGACGTAAAGAAAAAAAGTAAAAAAATCAATGAGAATTTGAATGTAATCCGTATTTTCAGTTGCATATAGGTATTATGTTACATTGTCTTCGTCGACCCTTGACAAGATAGATTTTTAGTCCTTTATTATTATTCCATTTTATCTAAGTAAATAAATTAAAAAAAAATAGTACTTTATGTTCAAGTACGTGTGTTATTTCTAGTTTCAATGCAATGTTATATCAACCTCACAGTTATACAGTCACAAACTGGATTTATGCTTTAGTATAAAATGAAAATCTTGGTAATGTATAGGCTTTTAAAACCATAACATGGATACTCTGTTTTCGTTTTTGAGAGCCTCCCCTTTACACCCAGTACACAGAAAGACACAAACAGTAGTCATAACTTTCCTTGGTGATCGATCAAAAAACCGGTCCTGAGTTCTTGACCTGACGATGCAAATACATTATTATCATCCATAAGGTTTTTTAGATAGCATTGAAACTAACCTTTGGAAACCTGCCACTGACCTTGATCATGTTTGAATACAAATAATTTGCTTACTGACGGAATTAACTTCAATTATAATAAGTTATTGTGAATCTATGAACCGTACAGTGATGTGGATTGAAAGGTTTGAGTAACAAAGAAAAATGTTTTGATAAAATGTTTTTTGTGCAATATAGGTAACCAGGTATTCGTATAATTTTGCGAACGTATGCTCGCAAAATTATACGAATACCTGGTTACAAATTATTGGTATTCTGATATGGGTAATGAAACTTTGTGAATTGTATCTAATTAAAAAAAAACATATTTAGGTACAGAAACTAAACTAAGTACTTCATATTTACATAAATGTACAAAATACAATAAGAACCAGTTGGTCCTAAGGATCGTTACAAATATAAGAACCTTTATAATGTTTTAGATTAATGCTAAAAATTTACCGCCATTGCGATCTTTTGTTATTTAGGTAATAGACAGAGAAGACCAATTTTGTTCAAGTTGTAGTTAATGCAAAAAAAGGTTATCTAAATAGGTACCCTACCAGTTCTTATCACTGCTCTTTCTATTATGTTTGATATTGTTTATCTTTAAAAACCGTAAATATTTTTGAGCGAATGCAACCAATAAGCAATATAAAAAAATTATGCAAATCAAACAACCGACACCTATCACTCATGACGGTATCACAAAGACACCAAAAGCATACAAAAACTAAAAACTACTCGATAATCTCCCTAAGAAATTCAGCATCACACTCATTCGACAGTCATAAAAATAAATGACGCTCATTATCATGAACTTGGGACCTATTGTTGATACAACTTGTAGGACCTTTTTAATGACAACCCATTAGTAAAATGTCACAACACTTCAAAAGACACACGCCTCAAATCTCGAGTATTCGAAAACATCTCGAGTATTCAAAATCTCGAATGATATTGATGGGTGGTGATTTGTTTCTTTTATTAGATTTGCCGCGAACATTTAAAACCGTTTTGCGGTGAGGACAATGGCGGATCAGGAGATATTAATGTGGTGGTATTAGTCATGTGAGTTGTAAGGGCTCTTACTCTTAGAAGGTCATTGAAAAAATATTTATTTGTCGGTAAGAAGAGGCTTTAATTGAAATAAATTTGTTTAGAGATTTTTTTTTCATTGTGTCAACAATATAAAATATCAACACGAAGTTACGAAAAATATGAAGGTTTACTGTAGTTTTAAAAGCGTTTTGTAAGAAGGATCTTAAACTAGTAAATTGGTCATTGAGATTTGTTTTTTAAGCCTTATTTAGACAATAAAGGAACGTTAGGAAGGTTGATCCAATACATTTAAATAATTCCATAGTAGCATAAAGGCCATGTTAGGTAAATATTTTATTTGTTTATTTTCGCCTTTCCATAAGTTTTATTAATTGTTTAGTCTCAACATAGAGCATATACACGACAACACTGACACTTGACACAAAATGTCGACACTAGTGTCGATTGCATCAACACGGTAAGCAATTTTTCACTTCAGTTCAGTTCAGAAACTGAGCGACATCGCCACGACATCTGCAACTAATTATATTAATTTATAGGGAATCCTCCTAAAAAAAAATTAGGAGGATTTCCTATAAATTAGTTGTTGATCATAAATTGTATTTCTTGTTTGTTCTAATAAAGTTTTGTTTTATAAGTTGTAATAAAAGTTACAGCGTGGTGTATGTAAAGCCTTCAGAACAGATGTGATTTGCATTTTAGTTAAAGCTTTAATAGTATATTTTGTTTTATCCTGCATGTTTTCAGTTCTATAAATTCAGGACTTTATTCATCCATCAGCTATTTCAATAACGTTTGACATTGATTAAAATAAATAAGAACTTAAAAAAAAACCTGGATGGTGGTTATTATAGAGTCTACTAGATGAAAAACCAGTGACCAGGGCTGGTGCCTCGGAGAGAGGATAAGTATAGCAATTAGGTAATTCTGCCAGCCTTTTGGGTACTCTACCTGTGGTCGGTGACCTGAACTCGGTTTTCTCAATATTTTGAATCTTTAGACAATAATTTGGATAGAAGGTAGAGTGCCCTTTTAATAATTTAGTTGTTTAGGTTAATAAGTGTAGGTATTTTTTGGTTCTGTGTGTTTTTATTTGTTAACTTATTTTATTAATAACATGTACCTAATGAACATCAATGCGTATAAATAAGTAGTTGAAGAATGATGTTTATAATTTTAAAATAATTAGACAGTACCTATTTGACATAACTTACGTACCTAATTCAATTGTAGTAACCTATCGCATAACTATAATTATGATTTGTTTTCTTGCTGGCTGTTTGTCTTAAGTTCCTGTTTCATTAATTAGATTAAAAAGCTTAGATTTGAGCTGACATTAGAGCATACTGCCAAAAGATACATAACATTGCAATGTGGTCAACTGATGCCGGTACCACACATGGGCTTCAACTTGGGGCCAACATTAAAATGGCCAATGGCAATGCTCCGTTTGTGTCTAATAACCGTAAACGGAGCATTGCCATTGGCCATTTTAATGTTGGCCCCAAGTTGAAACCCATGTGTGGTGCCGGCATTAGAAGAAATAAAAAAAAACATGCATATTTGTAAAATACAAAAGTTTCGGAATCTTACCTACTCCAGCCACGTGTATCTTCTTCATCCACGGATAGATAACCCTGTCTGTATTATCAGAGCATATCGAAGAGTCATCATCTTCTACAGGCGGGCTTTCCAATAGCAGCCTCTCTTCATCAAGCTCAGAGGCAGAAGGCGATCCTTCACGTCCTAACGCATGGAGTTTTCTCCCTGCTGGAGCCGCTTCTTCAATATGCCTCTCAAGTCTCAATCCTAGTTCTGCTAAACCTGGAGTAACTTCTTGGGAGTAATCTTGTTCTGGATGAGATGCTTCTGGAGGCCGTGGTGGTGGCGCCACAGGTGGATGCTGGGGAAGCGGGTGGTAATAACCCCCATACCCATAACCTGTTCCAATCTGAACCGGCGCGTATTGATGCTGGTATCCGTATTGAAGATGTTGGTGCTGGTAGTACTCTCCTGGTGGGATATAGTCCGCTTGGCTGTATTCCTCGGAAGGCGGGAACTTCGGGTCTGGTTGGTACCCGCCGTTCATGAGGAAAGAGCTCATGATGGGCGTGGCCAGCTTGCATCAGTCCAACACGCCTAGCACGGCCATTGTAAAGACATTGTTACACCTTTGTTTCACTTTTTAGTTATAACTCAGGTTGCTAGTAATACTTATAACAATCAGAGTAAGTTATATAGTGTCATCTAGAATTTAATGTAACGTTTATCGATTAGTTAGTTAGAGGTTATAATGAAAATCTTCATCATTAAAAAAAACTTTCAAGAAATTAATTGTAATCATCAGTTATTTGTAGTTTAGTTAGTGTAATTGGTACTTTTCAATGTGATTGTTTCAGAAATGTATTTTTTATAAGCATATAAATTTGTAATGTCTATAATGTCAATGCAGAGTCATGTACTTAGCTTCTTTGCTTTATTTACGACAGTCAGTTTACACTCACTTGCAATTATTGTAATCACCGTTTGCGTGTTGTCCACTTTGTTTTTCTGTCATAAGCATAACCTTCAAAATCACATAGCACTTTTGTGTAATTACACTTTATCACGCATATTACAAAGATTATCGCAAAGTCATTTCATTTATCACATTTTATTTATAAACAAAGGCAAAACGCGAACTCTTGCAGCGACATTATGAGACAATATACACTGCCCAACAGGCCAGCGCACTCTGTCACTTTAAGGACTCCTATACATGTTCATAAATTTTTACATACCACCTTCCATTTTTAAGGCGGAGCTGTTCTTCAGCTGTCTTATTCACAACTCCATAATCCAAAAACATCCTTATTCCATCTTCATACAGCACACTATCCCCTGCATCGGCGTACAAAAGCACCAAGCCACAATTCCAATGGTCCCCTTTCCACCTATTCAGTATAACGCTGGTCGAAACGAAACAGAGGCATAGACTATCATTATAAGCAGAAAGTACTTTTGTGAGTCTGTCTCTCTCTCACAAGTATGCTTATGGATGGGAGTGTGAGAGATCGAGCTTTGTGTTAATCTGATTTTATTATAGGGATTAAGAAGCTGTTTAGTAATAATACAGAACGAACATGGTCTCTGTTCGTAACGACACGGCTGTTTTAAATATTTAATATGCAATTTCCTTTATTTTTCATTATTATAATGGACGACAAGTGAGATATAATTAGGTTGAAATTAATAGTTTTTGATACACACCGTGTAAATGCGATTTAATGGTTATTGTCATTTTGTATATCATAGGAATAAAACCAAATTATTCATTAATTAATACGCAGGTACGGTAGACATAGACACCAACCAACGGCCCGGTAGCTCATTCATATAAAATAATCATTTGTTCATTCATCTTATTTTAATTATTAATTATCTTATTTTAATAATTAGTAATTTATTAGTAATAAACTAATTTTACTTAAGTACCTACGTCATATTAAAAATACTAGTGACTATTTTAAACAATAATATTTAATATTTTGTTATTTTTGTCTGAGACATCTACTTTAAAATACTCACATTATAATCAATCTACGTTTTTTTATTTAAGCAAGTTTTATCAAAAGTTTAATATCTAAATAGTCTTGTTCGGTACAAGACAATACTGCCCAAAAACAATGTCACGTAATCCCTAATAATCCCGACATTTTGATAGACATAAAGCTTAAGCTCTTCATAAAGTCGTAGCCGTAATAAAACGTTGCATTTTGATGACCATCGGAGTATAGGACAGAGATTTGTGTGATGATATTTTATTTATTGCTAAATCTGAAAGTCATAATAGTGTTACGAATCCAATCAATAGGTAAATCAACAGTCAATCGGCAGCTCGACGGCAGAACAGGTCGTTAGATAGCTATTAGTATGGTTTAAATGCCATCGATCTTCCGAGTCCTTTCTAATGTTCTATTTTTACGACCAACAAGTAGCGCGCAACGCATTTTAAAAATCCTAATGCATACAAACAGTCAATACTCCAAGTCATGCAGTATCAGTAAGCAAGTAATACGCACTACAAGGGAGCCGACGAACAAACAAGAATGCTCGGTGATTTCATTGAATTAGGCGATCACAATGGTAAGATGGTCATCCTCTGTTTGTGCTGACTCACTTCAGTAAGGTGGTAACACCCGATCAATGGCTGTTTGATCAATATGTGCTTCTTTTTGGTGCGGTATTTTATAGGTGGTGGGAAAGTTTAGATTAGTTACTATTAAATAGTAAGATGTACAACTTTTATAGAGCAACATTGTGACTGGATTTGCAAAATTCAAACCGTTATGAAAAAACTTGGGTGATGGAGAGATTTTAATTTCTTGAAAGAATCAGGGTATAATTACAAATTTTAAATGTATTTTGATATAGGTAATAGCTTCAGTAGTTTTTATTCTAAATTTTAAATTATTGAACGGCAGTTGCCATTAAGGCAGTTCATATTATGCCAATGCGATACTTTTATCGTCTAGTTGAGCTTTATTAAATCTCTCGTAGTTAAATGCGAATCAATTGTGAAGAATATGCAAACGTGAATTAGCCTTTATTTAAGCCCAATTTTTAGCAATATATTTACATTATCCAATAATTATAGAACATCAAGAGGAAGTCTCGCGAATAGAGTCTGAATAGGTACTCCCTTTAGATAACATTTAACTACATTTGATAAACCAATTGTTTTCTTTATCTCTCTATTAATAATTAAGTCCTATACTAAAGACGTTCAGAAGTAAACTTTCTCCAAAGTTTTGTCCAACCGTTGTTTTTTCCCTACTTTAACTGCCTGCTCGTTCCATCCAGAGCAAACTTAATCCAAGTTTAATGAACAATACGACAGGCCCTTAATCAAACTTTGAATTTCCTTACTTCTCTGCTTTAGTATTTTCAACCATAAACATTTTCCAAATTGGTTCAATTTCGTTTAGTTTCAAAGAACTATACTATAAGTTGTTTTGGTTTTGTTGTCGTTTGGAGAAAAACCTATTTAGCTGACTTTGATCGTATTATTTGTTTCTGTTTTATCTTAAGTTTGGAATGTAACGTTTTTTGATATTAGTGGCAATTCGTAGTGTCACAAAAGCTAAACTAAACTAACTAAAATTAATGCCATCCTTGCGATACTCCGAATTGCCACTATTGTCTATTTAATCTTATTTAAATGTCTATTTATTCTAATATTAGGGGAGACCGGGGACAAACGTAAAAGTTTGTATTCCATGCCAGATTTCTCGTTTGTAATAACATTTGTGTTAAATTAAATATAGCCATATTATACCTACGTTTATGGTCTATAAATGTACATTATAATTTTATGTATTATATCTTGGTTTCTATATATTATTAAGCCTCCAAAAAAAATGGAGATTGTTACTTTCGACCCCATGGTCAGGACGATAGTAACAGGGCGTGGGTCGAAAGTAACACCTCATAAGTTCTAGTCCATGTTATAAAAACAATCAAAAGAACACAACGGTGAAATCAAATTATTTATTTCAAAGTTATACGTATTACAAAAATAATTAACTTTTTACGCAAGATTAACTTGTTAGTGGGTAATACGTAAAAATCTATACTTATAATTGACTTTTCAAATAAAAAAAACAAAATCTAAATCGATTTTTCTGTTCGAGAGCTGTGATGCCACAGTAAGACATACACACAAACACACACAAAGACATTTCTAACTTATAACACTTAAATAAAAGTAAAAAAAATAAAAGTTGAATAACAGCACACTTATAATAGGGAAGCAACACGTTACTTTTGTCCTGCCATGAGATGTTACTTTTGTACCCAACCCCGTTTTTGATATTTGATGCCAAATAACCTTAAAACTGAATGTGTTACACGAAAACAAGTTATAGCATGCTAAAGACAATCTTAATGTTAATCAACGAACTAATAGTCATATAGTTATCAGCATCTTAATTCTACGTAAACACTAAATGAATAAACAACAAAACAATCACTTTTGGTGCAAAAAATCACGATACGTCCACTAACAAATTGTTCCGCGTGCCACGGGGCGCGGGGACTGAACTCATCCGTGGGGGGCGGTGCAAGCTAACAACCAAATGGTCACATGCGTCGTTTCGACCATTGGACATGGCTACAGAGCGATTGTTACTTTCAACCCGCCGTTACTTTTGTCCCCGGTCTCCCCTAATAATTGTTAACGAATAAACAAATTATTAATATTTCTAGGTATTCAAGAACCATAATTAGATAAAAGTATTGGGCCGGCTTTAGGTTAACAATGCAAAGGATGATAATTATATACCTACTAATGACGCAGAAAGTTTTGTTTGTGTTTATGTAAAAACTGAAATGAGGAAAATAGACTTTTATGGAAAAAGAAAATTATGTAAGTAAGTCTTTCATACGGGTGAACGAAAATAGAACTGAAAATCATGACGATGCTTTTCACTGTTTTTTTATTGCTATTTTTTAGTTATTGTTATATTCTATACTTACTAATGACGAAATATCTAACTACGGTAACAGTAGAGATAGAATATTGAGTCATACCGTAAGATGACTTTAACAACCCGTAAACTAAATATGGAATATAATTGGATTAACTTTTGTTTCCAATTATACACAACCGATTCTGCGAAAACATTCGTGAATTTTGTTCTGATAAAAACGTATAATTTAAAATTTCGAAGGGATCTCTGGGTAGGGTTCGGATAGCCAATTTTCTGTAATGGCGGACTTCGTTTCCTATCTTTGTTGGGTCGAGTGCCGACGTTTTTTTGCATCAGCCCCTCCCACAGCGTGTGTAAATCTAAAATTTATGGTGTAAATATGAATGTATACCTATGTTCTATAATGTTGCTTTGGAGGAAATGCGACAATACCTAGGTTATACTGAATAATATAGTAGTAATATTAGTTTTATTAGAACTAAACACCTACAGATTCTGTTAACCCACGTAACCTTTGTAAACATTTCATTCCTCATAAGAGTTCCTCCATGAAAAGGCTAAAATTAGCTCTTGCAAAATCCGCCCCCAACCAATACACCCACAAGTCCTGTACACAGCCGCGCAAGTTTCTGACGCCCGTCATCGTATGTCAGATGTTTGACAGTTGACAGCGCGCCTCCACCACTGACGTCAGATAGAAGTTATTAAGCTGCCACTGGTTTCCTTTTAAACTTGGATATTTTTATAAACAGGTGATTGATCCAATAATTTGCATCTTCAGTCTCATTATACCAGCATTTTAGCTGAACTATTTCAGATGAAAAATTTAAAAAACTTTAAATTTTATGAAAATTATACTCGTACAGTGTCAGAAGTCTACATTTGCCTACACTTAACAGGACACAGTTTTTGCGTCATGCGGATACAAACATACATACAGACAGACAGACAATTTTTTTGGCTTCTGTTGCTTTAATAAAGACCCCTCATATTCGTTTTTCATTATATCACAAATGAACAGACATCGACGTGTTACAGTTTTATTATATATAGAGAATTGAGATAAACTATGTTATCTGACGACCTGTGTAGGTCGTATTTATTTCAAACAGGTTTTATAAAATACATTAGTAATTACATTAACCTGTAATTTTACTTCAACTTCCTGAATATTCCCGATCCGTTCCCTTATTTCCCGACTTCATACTTTGCCATCTTTATGTGTATATGTCTCGCAAAAACGTCAAATGTTACAGTGTCGAGGGAAAACGTTTGGTATTCTTAACCTTTCTTACTTAAAACGTCGTATCTCTAAGTTCACCTCGCAGAAAAGTGTACTTTATGGAAATGGTTTTATGGGTGAGTAATCTTTGATAAGTTGGTGGTTGGTTAAGTTGTGTACAGTTGAGTGAGCAAGTCTTTCATTAATCAGTGAACAGTCGCGACAGTGCAACGGCGTCGTGGTACAATTTTTTTCCTCTTTCGTCCTTAGATTGGATATTGGACACGATTTCCTTGAAAACTTGGCAGAGACTGGGTGGTCGGTACTGTTAATCAATATGGAGCAGATTTCATTTACTTTCTTCTAGATTGTGTATAGACATACCTAGGGTTTTGTAACCAGTTATGAAATTAATATGTAGGAAGGACTTATAGGTAAATTTAAATTTACAGTACAAGTTTTAGTTCTTATTGTTTGGTATACTTACTACAAAAATGTGCGGCAAAGCTGCTAGTGTCTTAGGAACGCTCCGTCTTTCAGTGGCTTGGATTAGTTTACCTAAGTACCTATAGATCGTTAACAATGATCCTTAGGTGGCTCATCTGGTTCTAATTGTTTTTTGTATACTTATGTGTACCTAAATATGTAGTTGTTTAATTCTCTAAATAAATACTTAAGTACATTAATTTAATTACACAATACTATTTTACCTACGAGTATTATTTACATCATCAGTTAAGTATTTTAAGAAAACATATCCACGAAAGCTTTTACGAAATTTGTCTAGTCCTACTGTACCTGCAAATTATATTTGTCTTTGAAAACTCATAACTTCACTCATACAAAATCAATATGGTTTATTAGATTAAGGTAACCAGTAAAAAACATAGCATATAACATAAGACAATTTCAAACATAGCATAAATAAAACATACTATCGTTGCAATATCGAGTCACCCTTTTCCATCCGTAAAGGAACAAAGAATTTACATTTCAATGTATAACTTAACATACAAAGCAAGGGATTCGAAAATCTCGAATAAAATTCCTTTTATCTTCCCCCCTCAGTCACTCCGCACTCTATCCCGAGAATTATCCCTCTGGGTGGGGACGGCTGTTTGTTGGCGATTTTTATTTAAACTGCAGGCAACCATTTATAACCCGACAATATACTATGTAGTGAAATATCACGACAACATTACCTATATATAGGAACTGTAGGTAGGTAGGTATTTATACTGAAAATGCATTTAATCCACTTTTAACCCACTAAAACATGTAGGTAGTTGTTTATACTAAACATACTGAAAACGCTATTGGTGGGCTAGATATGGGAACGATTTTTGCTGCTGTTTAGTCTGTTAAGTTTGTCTTAAATGTCTGTTTTTTGCAGATGAAAATCAAGAAATGTAAGCTAATCCCAAAAATGGTTGCCGGTTTGGACTTAGGTAATTTGGTTTTAAAACTCCGTAGTAGTAGTAGTAGTGACTTATGCCGGGTTGCAATATTCAACTTACTAATAACCGTGGATCTGTCGCCATAGTAATATTGTTATCTGTCAAAAAGTGTCCTACATTTTTTGTTGTCTAAACAAAGTTGCTATGGCGATCAATCTACGATCATTCGTAAGTTTGAAGAGTTCCCAACTCGCACTAAGAAAACTGGAAACAAGGTGGTCGAGTTGGGAATTTAAAAATTAATATTGAAAACGACCGTAGGTGGACTAACTGAATTGAAAACATAAATAAACAATCGTAACTGTTTAAAGTTATTGGCCTTTAAAAGCCAAAAATATTATTATTGGCGCGTTATGCATGCGTTTCTTCCAACTACAAAAGTATCACATACCTACATAACTTCTACTAACAATGCGCATCTAATACCCAATCGATCAATTCAGTGACTGCTACATTATTCTTAAATAAACTTCAATTTCACGGCTCTACGACTAACTTTCTATTCGATCGAGATCGATTGCCCAGAAAATTGCACGAATCACCGTAAATATTTTGACACAATCCGAGCATCGTATGACGAAACAATCGTATTCGAAGTTGAAATTTCGAATGTTGTTTGAAGGGATTTCAAAGTTATTATTAAAGTTGGACGTTTGATAGATCGGTCTCAAGGGCCTGTTTGGACTTCGGGACTTCGGAAGCGAAACAGTAGCTACGATTGACAATAAACAACGCCGCTAGGGAATTGATAAGATTGTCAAAAAAAATTTGTAATACCGACAAAGTCTCTTAAATGTCAATAATTACAATGTGTCTATGTTATGATTTGGTAACTGTCGTATTGTGTAACTTTTTTTGAAAAACTAAAAACAGTTACTGATAACCATCGTTATTTTATACAAAAGATAACGTAAAGATAACGTAGAAGTACATTTTTTTATCTTTTGTATAAAATAATGTGTCTTTATTACTTGCAAAGAGCACAGGAGCACAGGATAGAAGAAGATACAATAACTTGTATTAAGTAATTCAACATCATACATAATCAGCTGACGCCGAGTTTGGCAAAAAGAATGACCTTTAAAAAACCTTACAAACCTATTTTTTAGGAATGTTTTCTAACATTACTATTATTTTAATTTATTCCGATTTGGATAATAATTTGCTACGCTAGCATTAACTCCAAGCTGCATCGTGTCGTCACAAAAACCTACACAGTGACAAATGGTTAAAGAAACGAACAATTCAAATAATACAACCTAGCGCCTTCCACAGACATTGACGTTACAAGAAATGTAAAAAAGTTTGGGATGCTGAAGTTCCAGCTTAATCTAGATTTCGCCAGAGGTTTCAGTGGTTTAAAATTCTTATACATTAGGTATAAGCTTCAGATTCCAAATTAAGCTACGTATTGCTCATTATGTAAAAGAAAAAGTGGGTTTAGAATTTACATTTGGATAAGATTATTAAGATTATATTTTATTAAGAGATTTGAAATAAACGTTGAAACAAATATTCAAACTAAGTTTTAAGCAACGATTATTATTGTGTTAGAGGGCTGCTGCCCTGCACTGTCGAGGTACATTTCTGTTCATTAGGTACTCCGAAGATACTTGTCAGATACCACATTTAACACTGTAAGTACCTTGGTTTAACACTGTAAAATATATACTTCTATGCATAAAAATATACATATTAAGTAAATTGGATTGTTGATTGAACTCAGGAATATGATCGATCGGAGGTAAACGTTCCTACATTAGACATATACCCTAATGTATAACATTGTTTCAAATTCAATATCTACCACTCCAGAAGGAATCCACTAAAACGGAACAAAGACTGTACTAAGCCGATCCTCGAGAAAAATAGTAGGAAATCCATTAATATCTGTCACGGAGGCTCCTTGTTAAATGCATACAATACTGGAGCTTTTTAAAAGACTCACAATGGAGACTTGGCTAAATTAAAAGTTTTTCGATACGCGAGCGCGACATTGCACGGAACTGGAGGACTGGTAATTATTGTGGGGTATGGTTAGCAAAAATAGTATTATGTAAATGATTAAGTAATTTTAGATTTATAATTATAAAACATATTATGCAAACGGGTATTTACCACGAATTTTACCTATAATATTCGCCCGACGATGTTTCGACCGGATTGCACCAGCGGTGGTCCCGGGAAGAAGTTTGCGCGAAAGTTTAAAAAATAGATTTATAATTATAATTATGTATAATCTGTATTTTACTTCCATTTATATTTAGCATTTTAGTACCATGCCTAATAATGTTGTCTACTAAAGTCACGCCTGCAGTACGTACCTAATGTTTTATGGATAGATTTCGTATTTTCTGAGTTTTAACATTTATAAGTTTTAATTTATATACTTAGTCGTTTCAATTTATCGGGTAACAACACAAAGACTATCCTCTATTACACTTTTGTCGTTAATCTATTATACTCTGTCTTTTAACTTACTCGTATGTCGTATTCACTTTACGTATTTCCTACTTAAACGCTTTTGTTTTATTATTACAGAGAAGTTTAAGTAACTGATAAGATAAACTCACTATTCATTTTAAAAGAAAATTCACCAAAAAATCTAATTAAATTAAGTCAATAATAAATTAATTAAATTCTGGCGGGATTCGAACTCACTATTCATACCTACTCATAATTATGTATGTTTTCTCAACTCTTTTTTTTCGTCTTAAACTTCCGTATTATTTCAGCTTCTCTGCTATCGGTACTAAGTAAGTTCGTACGTCAACTGCCACAGGTCTGTAAAGACACATTTAAGCGGAAAAAAATCAAAATTAATGATATAGTTGGCAGCTAGTAGGGCACACGGTACCGAATACCTTTCATGGTACGCTTCGCTTCGTATTGTAATATGCCTTGGCTTTTGCTGGAAGCAGCGGGCTGTGTGCGTTTCCGCCATTAGAATTTGCTAGGTATAAAAAATATAAAACTCAGGCCTTTACATCTTTACTAGATGATTTATACAGCGTCAGGAGGCAATCTTTACCTAAACTTAACGGGACACTGTAGTGCCTGGGACATTGTTGAGATGGAATAGGCTAGCCCAGCACCTAAACCATCCTCTCAGCTAAGTCAGCCATATCCACAGGAAAGACAATGATCAATACGTTTGGGGCTGACTAGCCGCGGGTTTCCTCACGATGTTTTCCTTCACCGTTTAAAGCTCGTGTTAAAGTGCATATAAAGTTTTCGACACGAAAAGTCTATTGATGCACGGCCGGATTCGAACTCATGACCTTTGGATCGAAAATCGAAGTACTTATCCACTTGGCCAACACGGCTGCAACAAAAAAATATACAGACATAGGTATATAGATCTAATTAGTTACTTCGCCCATGCACGAAATGCATATTCTTTCCATACGGATTAAAGTTACATAAAATTTGAAAACAACGTTCAATTGATTTTAGTAAATCTTGATAAATTACGAGTAGGAGTACTTACCTTTGTTTATATTCAATGACATGTTTTTAAAAGTACTTAATAATCAAATTATATAGGTACTATTTTTGTTATCTACTAGTTTTAGATCAAAACAAAGGTACCAACTATTCTATATTTTAATTACTACGAGATAATCGAGAAATCGAAACCGTGACCTTCTTCGTTATCGGCTATCGTAAGAATCTACATAGGTACTTGAAAGCTCATAATCCAAAAAATACATTCGTAAAACCGTATCGATCTGCAAATTTTAATTACTCACAAACTTGTAGCAATCGGACCCTGTGACCCATTTAAAAAGTTCCATCCGAGGGGAGTGATAAATGAAGAACATCAATCAGTTGTATAAGTGTTGCAAATTCTCGCCATCGAGCGGTTATCTTAACGAATGCTGTTTTGTTTTGAATAAAATGATTGAGCACCGCGCGCCTTGGGTGAGTGGTCATAGCCCTTAGTATTTGAAGTGATATGGGATTTTAAGAAAGGAATCAAAATTATGATGGTAAAATTTATTGATAAATACCCATTTACATACTATAAAAACACTATATTAATTATTTTTAAAAACTCTAATCTAATAACAAACTCAACAAAATAAAGTAAAATATGAAACAAATACACATAGGAATCGAGTAAGTTTTAAATCTTAGTCATCTTCAAAGAATCTTGACCAAGATGCATATGTAGAGAATAATGTATTTTTTTTACCTTATATTAAATTAGTAGGTATTATATCGCTGGACCAGTGGATATTTTATGGGAGATCTTTGCCCAGGAGTGGGACACCAGGTTAATAAAAAATATATTTAAAAAAAATCTAAACATCATGTAAACATTTAACTCAACACTAGAATCGAACTAACACCGGCCCCATAATTAGCTGAGTACTAATATGGAGTATACCAATATAGCCCACTTAAGATTTTATAGATCTAAGGTACGCACCTAATGACGTAGAAAGCTACTTAGAATATCAACTTGGAAAACTTTCTGTCTCGAATTTCCCATCCACTTTGGAACGGACGATTCACTTAAAAGTTGGAAATTGCTTTGTTTCGAAGACAGCGGATATCGGAGTGACTTTGATTAAGAAGTGCAAGTCAGGAAATGGAAAACTGTACTGTACTGTTTCGTATTTTGTGCTTATTATTTTCATTTCGAACTGAAGGTATTACTTTTGATATTGATACAAATTTTATTTTTATACCATGTACTGAAGCATCGATATAAAAAGTAATTTTTGAACTAACTTTTGATCATTCTTCTTTATTGATTCCCAAAATAGGTAGGTTTAATTTAAATTTTTAATCCTTTTTTAAATTCTGGATGGTAGAAATAGCGTTGCATTTTTAATTATGGTAATTGCATAAGTTAGCATTCTTGGTCTTACCTTTAATAAATTCTTTCAATTACAATATTTTGCGCAGTCAGGGCCCATAATTAGGTAAAGAGTAGTGGCAATTCTGAGTGTCGCAAAAGCTAAACTTAGCTAACTAAAAATGTTGCCGTCCCTTTCATAGCGATGGGAATAAAAAGGATGGCATTCATTTTAGTTAGTTTAGTTTAGCTTTTGCGACACTCCAAATTGCCACTATTATTATATTTTAAATACTAAAATTTTTGTTGAAATAAATACCAATCACAACTTTTGAAATTACCATTAATTAGATTAAGGTGATTAAGAACAATACAATATTTCGAAAGATTGTTTATATGTATGTAATTATAGTATCTACCTACCTACAATTTTCTTTTACCAATCTATTACTAATGCACTTATAAATATTATTATTAATCTACCATCGATAAGATTCGAAATGGGCGGCCAATCTTGTAACCCAGCTCATATTATAACTCATGCTATTGAAATATTACCTGTCCAGTATTGCTTGACCCGAGACAATATTCTCCTCTTCATCTTGAAAAGGCTTTTTCTGAAGGACTCGAGGGGGTGAGGTAGGCCTTGACGTTTTGGTAGGTTTATATTAGCGATGGGTGATACGTCTGGTAAACTGACAAGGTAGCTTCGGACAATGGGCAATACAGTATCGGACATCAGTGATTTTCTAAGGGCTTGATTTGATCTTCTTCTTCTTCTTCTTCGTGTCAATGATACATAATATTTATGGTTAATATATATATTTTAAACAGTGTGCTCCCAGAATTTAGCCACTTTTATGGCGTTTTCAGAGGCAGTGTAGAGCTCGCTCAAAGTGCAGGTGTCAGGGCACAGTGAGCACGACAGCAGATGAAGCATACTTTGCGGGTCAACGCCACACCCACAGCATGTTGCTGTCCCTGAGATGTACCCCCATTTGCTCATGTTGAGCTTACAACGTCCCACTTGGGTTCGAAGGCGATTTAGTGATTTCCAAGTGGGCCAGGGGAGTTTATAACCTGCGGGGGGTTGTTCGTCAGGCTCGATAAAGCTTTCAGGTGGGGGGTTTATCTTAAGCCAGAGCTCTCGACGTGCCTCGTGTACGTTGGTGGTTTCTAGAGCTTTGGTCTTCGCAAGAAAGCTTTGACGGCTTTTTAGGCGTTTCTTGGGTGTTTGTACGCCGAAAAGTAGGTGTCTGGCGTCGAATTCTTGCTTCGACTTCTCCACAGCGCAAGCTACACCTCTACGGACTCGAGGAGGGGCTATGCCAGCAGCTGGAAACAGCATGTTAAGCGGGGTCGGTTTGAGGCAGCCTGTTATGGTTCGACATGTTTCGTTTAATGCTGTGTCCACTTCTTTGGCGTGTGCGGATCGATGCCACACTGGACATGCATATTCGCCAGCAGAGTAACAGAGTGCTAGGCCTGAGGTTCTAAGTACTTGAGGGGAAGCGCCCCAGGTGGTAGACGTGAGGCGTCGGAGAAGGTTATTGCGTGTACTAACTTTTTGTTTAGTATTAAGGCAGTGCTCTTTAAAGGTCAATGCTCTGTCAAGAGTGACTCCCAAGTAAATTGGTTTATTGCTGTGCTTGATGGAGACGCCTTGCCAGGATATCTTCAGCTCACGATCAGCATCTCTGTTGCGCAGGTGATAGACGCACGATAGAGTTTTAGAAGGGTTCGGCCTGAGAGCATTGCCCTCGTAATATTTCCCCAGGTCTTCGAGAGCACAACTCAGGTTCAACTCAGCATCCTCAAAGTTAGTTGTTTGGGTTGCCAATGCCAGGTCGTCTGCATAAAGGAATTTTTCGGTAAGTGTTGTGGTTGGCTGGTCATTGGTATAGATATTAAATAAAGCCGGAGCTAGCACGCTACCCTGTGGAAGGCCGTTCTTTAGCGACCTCCATCTACTTTTGTCAGAGCTTAAGTGTACCTGAAAGCGTCGGTTGCGCAACAGTTCACCGAGTATATTGATGAAGCCAAGGTCATCTGTCATGGTCGTAAGTTTTGCCAGTAGCCTCCTAATGTTGACTGTGTCATAAGCAGCTGATAGATCTACGAAGACTACACCAGTTACTTTCTGCTCTTCGTACCCATTCTCTATGTGTTGAGCTAGTTTGAGAATTTGCCCGGAGCTTGATTTACCCGGTCTGAAGCCAGCCTGTTCTGGGATAAGTTTTGGCTCGATAACGGGCATAAGGCGGTTGAGTAAAAGCCTTTCGAACAGCTTGTAAGTATGGCACAGCAGAGAGATGGGACGGTAGCTTTTTGGATCAGTGTCAGATTTACCAGGCTTAAGTATAGCCGTCACTTTGGCTTTTCTCCAAATCTTGGGGATTTTTACTTGCTTTAAGCAGGTGTTATACATTGCAAGCAGCCACGACACTGCTACAGGGCCCAAGTGTTTTAAATGTTCCACCGTGATATCATCTAGCCCAGCAGCTTTACCATTTTTCAGTGCTTTTATGGCAGGGATAATATCACCCAAGGTAAAGGGTTTACTGATTTCGTTAGATGGAGTTACGTTTACAGCAGGCTTTGGACTTCTGGGAAGCCTTTTTGGCGGCTTGCTATTTAGTATAAGTTGGTGTGCTACTTGATTGGCTGTTACTTTTCCTGGGTTAGTTGGAACAGGAGGGTCATCAGTGAGTTTTCTAAGGGTTGACCATGCCTTTTTACTATTCTTCGTCAAATCAACATTCTCTAGCATATCAATCCATTTTTCTTTACGTTTCTCGCTTACTTTAAGCATGAGGTCCTCTCCAGCTGAGATTGTTTCCTCTGCAAAAGCGTCTAGAGCGTACAGGGATTGGTAATTATCTAAAAGCTTCGAAGATTCTGGATCGAGACCCGGAACATATAATGACCGGCAGCCCCTTGGGATGTTTTGGCGGGAAGCTGACCAAATAGCACCAACAAAAGAATCGTAGTTGTTAGGTACTGGCTCGATGTTGGATAATTTGGCATCCAGTTCTTTAGCGAAGCCCTCCCAGTTGGCTTTGGAAAAGTTGAATCGACGTCGGAACGGGACTTCAGTTGGCTTTAGGGCGGCATGAACCTGGCATGCTATTGGTTTGTGTTGTGTCCGGGGAATAGGTGGGCATACTACTTTTGAACATATTCGGCTGATGTTATTACTGACAAAAATCAGATCGGGATTATACCCGCGTTTCCAGCGGTGGCTACCAAAAGACTTTGGCAATTTGGCATTGTGGATAAGGGATAAGGTTTCTACCTCTGCCCATTGCTCAACAGCGTCACCATCAGGATTAGTGTTTTGGTATCCCCAGGCCGTACTGTGACTATTGAAATCGCCAATAACTATCTTCGAGTCACGATCGTAGAAGTTTTCAGTGTGATTGAATTTGAAAGGTTGATTGGGCGGCTTATACACAGAGGTGATAGTGCACTTTCCAGTATCGACCGTTATAGTTTCTATGGTGTCGGTGGCATTACAGCAGGTAGATAATATTGCTGTGCCAGGCTTAGTAAAAATAGCACTTCCATATTTTGCATGTGGCAGCTCAGCAACCAGTGTGAGACCTGGTATTTGTGGTCTAGTTTGGTGCTGGTCGCGGTGAGTTTCTTGCACACATAGTACGTCGCAGTTGGTTGTGCGACATAATTCCGAAAGTAGCTCAGCTTTGTTTGCCGAAAAACCTTCTATGTTTATAGAGATAACGTTCAAAGCAGGAGTATTGATGTTATTATGTATCATTGTGGTGAAAGGATTGGCCAGCCAAGACCCTGCCTTAAAAAGCTCAGTAAAACGTTCAAAAATAGGTACCAACCAATCATAACAAAACATTTATTTATTTATTTATTTCAATTTACAATGCCATGACAGTACAAGACCAAATCGACACTGGAAAGCACCTAAAAATAATACATTACAATAAGCCAATACTAAAGTTTCTACCTAACATTGTTGTTCTGACAAACATTTAAAAGCTATTTCTGTGAATTTCGTCAATGAAATTACGAAAATATCGCAATCATCCCTTTTGCACAATTTGTTTACACTGCGAAGAGCTCTTGTTAATGGTGCTTCTTGCAATAAGTTGGTCCTTGCCCTTGGTTCTGCTAAAAACATTATAAATAAGAGAAAGAGTACCTCTTCATCATCTCAAAATAATAAATTAATATTTAAAAAAAATAGGTAGGTACCTAGGTATACAATAATTTACCACAACTACACTACATTATTTCTGAATCAAGAACATACAGCGCCACCTAGTACAAATAAATAGTTACGAAAAAACTTGTTAAGCGCCATCTAGTGCTGAGTAGCGTTTGTGTAAATAGAAGGTTAACAAAAGCTCAAAAAGTTTTCGAGACTTTCAACAGACGTCGTAGTTGTGCAGTACTGTTTTATCGACAGTGCTAAATACACAAGGGGATGGGGTTGAAATTGGTGACGTCTGGCGTGTTACTCAGAATTAGATGCTCTGTGATTGTTAGAATTTCATTTCATAGAGCTAGTATTTTGGATATTTGGTATGAGCAGACAATGGTATCAGTTCAGAACTAAACTAAACTAATTTGACAGCATTAAAATTGATGATGAGGATATCTTAGTCCTCGTAGCCAAATCAGTTAAGCGAAATAGTTCGGCCATAAGAGAAAATATTTGTTTTTGTTGTTTATTACTTATGTCTTGTGTATTTTATGGTGTAGGTACCTATGTGTGTGGTTAATTCTATTTTTGAAAAAATTGTAATATGGATGTAATTTTGTCTGAAATAAATAAAATGAAATTAAATAAGGACCCCTACGGACATACCTACTTACCTAGTTAAGAAAAAAAATGTTTGATATAGGTAGATACCTAGTTATAGCTAGTTTAACTCTATAAGGGTACCTATATGGTTGGTGAATCATCAAGTAACATTGTGTCACAAAAATACTTTCTACGGGTGTGAAAAACTTCAACTGGATGTAGGTAGGTAGTTAATAGAATATGGCAACATCGATACAGAGTGGTTTACTGACTTCTACTGCTTTGGTAAGAACCTAATGCTGCGTTTACACGCTTGCGAAGGATTGGCAAACCTTCACAAACCACAAGCGTCCACAATTCTCGCTTGGAATTTGGAAGGCGTTTACACGCTTGTGACTGCGTCAGTGTTCTACGTACATCCAAGCATGGCGGACGTCGATCTTGTATCGGCTGTTACCTTTGGTTTAACCTACTTTTAAATTTTTTTCCAGGTTTTTTTTAAATAAATAAATAAATATCCCTAGACATTCCACACAGCGTCATCTAGTCCCAAGCTAAGCATTTTAATGCTTGTGTATGGTAACCAGATGACTGATATAAGTAGGTACTACATAGATATATATTTTTTTGTAAATAGGTACATAAGTAGGTAAGGTAGGTACATATTATACGTAGAAAACAACCAGACACGAAACAAATATTTGCAGATCATACAAACATTTGTCCCGTAGCGGGGATCGAACCCGCAATCTCTGCACCTCAGGCGGGCTTTCGCCCACTGTGCCACAGAGGTCCTCAGAAAAATGTTTTCGAAAAGTTGTCATCAATATTTATTTTTTGGATTTTAATTCCTTTACTGGCTTTCCCATTAACTGGGCAAGACGACTTCAAGCATCTGCAACTTTTTTGATATTTTTGGTAATTTTTCAAAAACGATAAACTCTCTTCGTTCGACCAGCCACTCATTTTGAAGTCAGAACTAGACGTGCGTTCGCCACGAGATCACAGCGGCTACTAAGCGCGCGCCAGCGTGTAAACGCGACGCAATCGATTGCCGCAATCGCCCTTTGATTTGTGTTCAAAAACCGACACTAGACCCGATCGGATACAAGCGTCTACAAGCTCACGCAAACCAACACAAACACCCTCTTTACACGCTTGCGATTGCGGAGGCTTGCCAAGGTTCGGCAAGCGTGTAAACGCAGCATAACTCGTAAATTCTCGTTAGTAAGGTAGTAGTTTTCTCCTAAAATTGTATAATTACTATTATCTCTGTCTATAGATCGCAAACATTTAAATTGTAGGTAGGTACTATTGTATTACTATTTATCATGTCCAATAATAGATTTTTATCCATGTTTATGTATAAAATATCTTATAAATGCATTATTTCTGTTTAATAAATGCTTTGAAAAGAAAGAAAAAAAAATCGTTTATTTTAGTAGGACCTCAAGGATCACTTCAGTTTCGTCTTAGATGCTAGGTAATTCTAATGCTTGTCCCAACGCGATTCCCTACACGTAGGTACCTACACCCTACACGAAGGCCAATTTAAACCTAATGTTCGGATCCATCAAGCAGGACTTTATAAATGATTTTTCCTGTCATTAAAAAGGGAGGCACACAAATTAAGTACCTACCTATTACCTACGAGTAGCTGTAGGTAAACTATAGGAAACTTTCAAGTAACTTTTATGTAAGTTGGTAAGTTTATTCTGAACAGTGAAATGCCCCGGTTCCTATTTAACGAACGTATTACGGATGACCGTAGGTCGGTCGTCATAGCAACGTTGTTATCTGTCAAAAAGTGTTATACATTTTGTGTTGAATTATGACGACCGACCTACTTACGGTCATCCGTAATTGGATATAGGAACCGGGGGTTACTCACTACGATTTGCAAGAGACTAAATTGGTTTTTGGTTATTATGGTAAACAAAAACAACATTTCAAATCATAATTTCATTTTATTTCGGAGAAATATAACTTTAAATAAAAATTGCCATAAATGTGGATCAACTGAATGCCATGAGCTTGTACAGGAAATTAAAAGAGAAATACATCATAATCGTCTCTTTCTATGTTTAATAAGTAGGTATATTATTTACAAAAAAAATGTATTGACTAGGTATTACTTAGTACCTACATAAATCACAAAATATATTTATTTATATTTCACTTGTCATTAAGATATTTTTTTCTGTATTTGAAAAGGTTGCTGGCAAGGATATACACGTATTAAAATGTAATTTTCAACTTCAAAGAGTTTGTACATCCGACTTCTTTAAACAGAACCCTCGGCCGTGAGTGTCAGACTCGCATTTGGCCAAATATTTTTTGTTTTCAAGGTTTAAATCTCTAATTTAATTACCTAGGTACTTACAACAACAGATTCTATGTTCCTAATAAAACACACTTACTTACATCAATACTTACAAAATATTGGAGTATGTTCCAATATTTTAGTACAACAGCAAACGCGTTGAAGTCTTTTGTATGAAAATATTTACCTCAATTAATGAATGTGACCTGGTAAATTTAAGAACATTTTGTTTGTTTTTCAGGACAAATCCCAGAACAAAAAACAAATATGTTGAATGCACGTTCGATGTTTTTAGATGTTAAATAGATTATACATACACTAATTTATTTTTTTAATTTACAAAAATTAAATTAAACCTAACAATTCAAATTTGTATCCAATTCGGATTACTTGTTTTTTATGTTATTCAGATCAGACCAGCAGTAGATACTACGGCCACAGAACGACCAATACTCATTCCACCTCATAAAAATATAGCTATAAGTCCTACCTCGTACGTATAGTTATACGATAATAAACTGTACTTCGAGATTGGACCGTGAATTGAAGATAAATAACTTTTAACGGGCAGTTAGTTGCCACAGTGGTACATAGGAGTAAATAACGCTTTACTTCGTGGAATAATAATAAATAAATAAATATCAATGGACATTCCACACAGCGTCATCCAAGTCTCAAGCTAAGCAATTGAATGCTTGTGTTATGGTAACCAAATGACTGATATACCTACTACATAGATACATTTTTATTTTTTATTTGGCATTAGGTTCAACGATAACAATTATCTTTTGTAAAGGTTTTAAAAGTCTAATTTATTAAATGACAGTAAAAATGAGAGGGTGGGAGCAGCTGAAAAGTCAAAACACGTACTTGTTCTTTACAAATAAATCAGTTTTTTTCTTATCCAACAGTAAAGTGTGTAATCAACACGTTCAAGTGCTACAGAAAAAAAATCACAATTTTCATATCCCTTTTCAATGACAAAATAGTTTTTATTTGTACACAAAGATTACTCGCAAATATTTTAAAAATCTTGAATTCTATTCTATACTAACATCGAATTCTTCTCGGATTTTCTTTCTTCTTTATTCTTCTTTCTTCGAAGTTAGTAGCGTGGTCTTCCAGCCGTGAGATACCTGTAGAGACGAGCTTCTGATTTCTACAAACTACAAAAGCCCGGATCTACAGGGTAGATCACGAATGTGCCATCGTTTTCTTCTTAATACTCTTCATTCTTCTTTGTTCTTCTGCCTTGAATTATTAGGGTTAAAGCGGCCACTTTTATTTCATATTATGAACACTATATTCATTTAAAATGACTGACTTAATTTTTTGACATAAAAACATAAAAAATTTAGAGTCAACTTTTTCAAAAAAAAACTTGAGTAACAAAAGTGGCCGTTTTACGCATGCGGCTATATTATAAGATTTGATCTTCTCGCTGGGTCAACAGTTTGTATTACAATTCTACATTGTATTATCCCGGCGCAAAATATTTTTCATACTCAAGAGTAGTGGTACAGTTAACAACAAAAATAGATAAACATTTTAAAGTTCTTTCATAGAATTTTCTAAGAAAATGGTAAGTATGATAAGTCATCATTATTACATAATAACCAACACATGGCTTAAATACTTTTGATTTTTTTTTAAATGCTCATTGATTTGTTGTTGATTGTACCAATTATAATAAATAAAATAAGAGAGATTATTATTATATTATTACTCTGTGACTGTAAATGAATCGTAATATTCTTTTATAAACCTTATTATCTTAAAGCAAAAAAAACAATACAATAAAAACTAACAGAAAACATGGGCAAATTATTGTCGGTTTTTATGAGATGAATCCCGTCTCAGGCGCAGAAGATGGTCTTCCAAGAATGACGATGAATCCAAGATCTGCAACATAAAACAGTGTTTTTGAAGAAAAACTAATTTTGCAAATCAGACATACATTTGTCCTTAAAATCATTATAAGAACCTCTCAACTTAAGACGTCCTATAAACTCCGTAACTTACTGATATAATGGTTTTAGAGTAATATTTACAAAAAAATATGTAGCAGATTAGTATCTCTAAATTCATATATTTTGTTAGTTACTTTTTGTTCTAAAACTGTTTGGATAATTTGATATTTATCACAGATTCACGAGCAACATCTTTAGTAAAATTAACTCTAACTTTTAATTCTGAGTTATATTTATATACTACACTACACTATTACAAAACAGCAATAATTTATTTATAAATTCTTTATTGCACACAAATAACAAAATAAATGCACAATTGGCGAGCATAATAATAATATTATGCTCGCCAATTGTGCATTTATTTTGTTATTTGTGTTTATTTTTGTGTTTTTTTTTATTTATTTTGTGTTTTGTTATTTTGTTATAAACGATTAGCCTAAAAACTTCGACCTGTGTCTCAATTGAACGCTGAGCCGATATGTCCCGCAGGATTTACGAGTAGGTAATGATTGATCACGTGTCATGCGTAGGTTTAACGAGATTTCACATTGAACGTATACTGTCACTTTAATTGCGTGCTAAAATGTATATAGTTATTCAAATTTAGGGGTAATTTACATGGCTTCTCACATAAGGTAAGTACGCTGCGCCCATTCGTAGGTACATTATCATGAAGATACAGTGTATAAATTAAATAGATTAGTATGCGAAATGGAATACATTAAAAAATATATGTGTTTTTTATGATCATAAAATTAAATTGTTTATTAACAAGACTTTTGCTATTTTTTTTATTTTAGACTGTTGATTGTATTTATTTGAAGCGAAATTTTAAATAAATCTACGTGTCAGACTATGATTTTAGTAGTTTCTAAAAACCATCTCAGTTTGTTTATTGGTGTATGTAGAAGGATCATAATATAAATAATAATATTTATTTAAATTTATTAGAAATATTTGTGATGTAAAAACGCTTGCTTTAGAAATATGGCGTCGATTTATAAAAAAGGAAAATGTTACCCCTCATGAATCAAACAAAACTAACCAATCACGCACGAATCAACATTCAATTACCGTCACAATACAACACTTTCACCGCTCCCGCGGTACGGAAAAAATATTCTCCACCGATTTCCACCATTCACGATCCATTATACAGAATAATATAGTGAAGGAACCCTAAAAAGGTTCACTTAATTGCGAGAGGGAGATAGCTATTGTTTCGGCCCTTTGTGCCGACTGACTCATCAATTTCGCTAGATTGCGCGCGATCGAACTAATTCTAGACGGTTTTTCTCGAACATTAATCTGTCTTAGCACGAACTAATCCCGGATGAGTGAAAGTCTTGGCTCTAAGTGCAAAGGAAATTCGAGGAAAAAGTTCAGTGGACCGTGGAAATCGTTCAAATGCTTTTTTCTGTGAGTAGGTATCCGTTTTAACTGCTTGATAAATCTAACTACATGTCATTCGCCACACTTTTACTGCTTGTTCTTATTACAATACTTTCTTATTACAATAATATCTAAAGTCATCGTTTTTTAAATAAAATCTCTTATACAGTATATAATTTTATTTAAAAATAATGAATATTCCATTTTTATTTTAGAATTATGCGATGAATTTTGGTGTCGATGTAACTACATTATTATTTTCTATTCACTTTGACAACGCCCTGCGTACTCCCAGTTTTCTTAAAAAATTAAAAAAATCTCTAAAAAAATTTAAGTCCTAAATAATTCTACTACTTTTGTCGCAGTCTGTACTCGCAAATTTAGATAAGTAGACTAATTAATGAGACCGGAATTCGCAACGATAATGTGGTTCCACCGGGTGAAAGCTTTAATTGAGTTCATTAATAAATCTAAACTAATCGTTCGCGAATATTCAAGCGATTAGTTAGGAAACTAACAAGAGCATGGTGGAGTGAACATAATTGTCTTTGTGACTTAGCTATTTCATTTTGATAAATGCGATTCCCTTTTAAAAGCTATTTTTATCGTTATGAAGGTATCCTATTTTCATCACCCACTGAGTCAAACGCACTGAAAAGCCGGTTTCACAGGGATCAATAGATCGAAATGAATGAATTTATTCATATCAAATTTTTTAAATACGGATTAGCTCTGAACCAAATCAAATTAGGCATAATCAACCCATCAGTTTTGATCTATTTAAATAGTTGGCATTGCCATTACAAACCAACCGAAATAGTTATTTAAATAGTCCAAACTGAAATGGTTTTTACTCTACAACTAACAACTATAAAATCAAATTCAATCTAAATGTGGAGACATATCTATCTCGTTCACTCTCTCTGAATCCGAAACCCAGCAAGTCTAGTTATGAAAAGGATGTCTGCTTCTATCTATACGATAGGATGAATATAAATCCCACCCGACCAGAAATCGTTTTGAAATAGGGGAAGTCTAGCGCTATACCTATGTAGTATACCCGGCGACTGTTGGCGAGGCGAGCGATTCTATACCAACCTACGAACTATCTATAGCTTGGTAGGATGAACAGCCCCCTTCACCCCACCCTTCCACCCCTCTCCTGGTCTGCTTGGTGTCCTCCCGCCATCATTTATCTTGCACGCCGAGCAGACGTCGCTAAGTGCTCCGACAAGCTGAAAGAGAGATAGCCGTTAAAATTTTATAATGTCGGAAAAATACGATGTTTTTCTCAAGAATGTTTTTGGTTGAAAATCGTAATAAAGTTTTAAGGCGAGTTTTATATTTGGAGCTATGCTTAAAAGCTTACTGGAATAGCATATTTTTCTTTCAAAATAATTGTCCATTGGTAGTTCCTCAAACATTACAAGACCGGCGTATTTCGAAAATACTACTAGCTTTGCCATATTCACTGACATTTCACATTTAAATAAACTAATTATTAGTCGATCAAAATTGTACAACAATCCAACTAAAAACACTGAAACTCAAGTTATACTGTAAATGGCAGATCAATATACCAGTGTTATGTTTTATTATCCTCACTAAGCAATATATTGTAATTTGATTTACAATTGTGTGTTTAGGTACAAGGGTCCATGGAAATCCGTGTTAAAGTGGATAGGAGACAAGTTTACGACTGCGTGGTGTCGATAATGCGAGTGCTGACAGCACAGTCTGAAGGGATGCTGATTAAGTGAAAAGGTTCTTTGTGAATAGTTGATTAATTTGCGTGGTAATAGGCGCTGAACTGTCGACATTGTAGAAATCAGTAATTATCTAGTAACGAATTTGACTAAAATACACGAAATAAATCTTTGGAAGGATACTTTTTCACATTAGATTACATTAGTTAGTTGTGAAAACTGCCGCAGTTTTTCTTTGAAAAGAAAATTATTTAATTAATCAAACGTTATCCTGCTACAAATTTCGTTCGCAAAATTAAGATCAGCTCCTCGACCCTGGTCCAACTATAGCTAGGAACTATTCATATCTCCCCCGATGGATTCCAATCTTGTCGCGATGGGGGAGCTCAGTAGCCGTGGTTGGTGCCCCCACGGTGAAGCTAAAAGGAATCCAAGGAGGGGACGCTCCGAGTAGGCCTGGTGATAAACCCGCTCTGGATGCGTCCGAGGAGGGTGCGGGGACGGAGTTTTCTGTTCCTGCAGCCAGGAGGGGTCGCGGGAGGAGAGGCGTGTCGGTGTGTCGTTGCCGCTCGCCCTATCTTCCGCGACCAAACGGTGGCGCACCGTTTGATGCGTTGGTGGCGGGGCCGCAGGGGAAGAGGAGTGTCGGTGTGTCGTTGCCGCTCTCCCTGTCCTCTGCGGCCGTTTGGTGGTTTTGCGGCGGAGCCAAGGCATGATCTGCCGCGGAGAGCGGGGCGCCGGAGTAGGAGATTCCTCCAGTTTCTCCGGCCCCCAAAACACAGGCCGTGGCGGTGGTACCGGGGGGTGCTACCGCCCTTGAAAGGCCTAGAGGTGGTGCGCGTGGGTGTTCCGCGCGCCCCTCTCTCTCCAGAGAGACGCGGTGGGAGGCAGTCGCCTCACCGCAGTAAGAGGAGCTCGTCATAGAGCAGACGCCGTCGGGGCCGCGGAAGAATGCGAAAGCGTACCCGTAGCCCCGGCAAATGGCGTTAAGAGGACCCCGTCGGTTTTTAGTGGGTGCGAGTCCCACATATCCCTTCCGCCGCCCCCACGGCGGGAGGGAATGCATAAGGCATTTTCCGACGCAAAAAAAAAAAAAAAAAAGGAACTATTCATATAACACCAAAAAGAGTCAACCCGTGTAATAAAGAAGAATTATATAACGATTATAAAGTTCATAACTTATAAAGTAATATTATGTTAGTCTAGCTAGAGATCTTATCTTTCAACTTCTGCATATAAAGAAGAAAGGTTTACGAAGAGGTTGTGTTCTACAAATTTGCAAATGATACTAAATAACGATTACTTTAAATGAAGTAGACAAAAACAAAAAATAAATCCTTTTAGACCCGTCAAAAGGAATTATGAGACAAAAACAGTTCAGCTTCTACACATTTTGTGAATGGATTAGCAAGGGTTAAGGATTAAGCTTTTCATTTAGCATTATTTGTAAACAAACATGCTGCCGTAGAATAGCTTTTTATATAACCTTGATACTTATAAAAGATTTCAAGACAACTTTTGTGATCCGAACCCTCTTTTAGGCTAGACTTATGTAAAACATAACTTCAATTTGTCAATAAAATACATTTTTAATGTAATTACGTGGTGTACGTAGAGCAAAAATAAAAAAATTGAAAACAACTAACATAATATTTTGAAATGGTTATGTGAACAAAATGTCGTAAGAGAGACAATGAAATTTAAGTACGTATCTTAAAACCAATATCAGGTAAATTCAGTATCGTTCAATTTTATCGCATCATCATACTCCTATTCGGGAAACGTGCCGATATTACACAAACCAATTTACCCGCCCTGTTAATTAACCTGCATGTACCTACCGAACAGTTTTCAACTTTACACCCTGAAACACAAGAATCAAAATATAGATAAACGAACTTTGTTTTCATCATAAACAGAGTGGAGCTCATTTTTGGGCCCTCGTATTTTCATTGAAAATGTATAAGAATGTTTCTTATTATTATTTCAAAACTTACAATTTGATTTTACGTTAGCTCGGAAACGTTTTGTTCTAACTGATTTTATTTTTTTAATTTAAAAATGCAATAGTAAACTATTCTTCAAAATAAAAAACGATAAAACACGAGATCGGCTCTCTGACTACAAAAGAAAAGGTCCCTTAAAAGTCCAAAAACCTGGCTCCACCTCTATATTTCATCATCAGGTATCTATTCCCCAACTACAATTCTCATCTTTGAAGCCAGGTAGATAAGGTACATTTGATTGCTTTCACCGGTAGATTCGTATTTGTTTTCCTCAGGGAACAAATGTTACATTTCAATATGCTGACTAGAAAACAGTTTCGTTTTACCTTTATTTTATTTGAAGGCAATACGTCTCTTCGTTTCTGAACAAACATAAATCTACGTCCGAAGTATTGAAGTGTTTTATTAGTCAGTAAGTATATAAGAAAACAAGATGTATAATACTTACTAGTATCCGCTCATGGCTTCGCTTACGAACATAGCCGGTTAAAATTACCCTGCGTTATTCCAAGTCTCAAACTACACTTACCGGCACGAAAAGGTGGCCAACCACGAACTTCGCTAAAACTCGTTGTTGTTTCTATATCTTTGAAAAATAAGTAGGTATCTAGATAAGTAGGTAACTAGGTAACTAGATAGACTTGAATTGGTGATCTTGATTGTTTTTTGAAAAATTACACTGTTAAAAACATGCACAATACTCTCCACAAAAAACTCTTGAATCAAAAATTCACAGGCAATAAATAATATTAGTTTGATGACATTGATGCATATACATTGTATAGCTGGTATCTATAACATAAACAGTATTTCTACTCAAAATTACCTAAGGAACAGTTAAAACCGCAGATAAAGCCTGGTAAATAACAATTACACCGTAACTTGACGTCGTTATAAAACTTTCCTCTTAACATTTTAGGTAACGAGCTAACTTTCAACATATGCTCTGTGATTACCAATTAATTATATGGTGTGTAAAATTTGAATTCGCTGGTGGAAAATGGGTTTTATTGCTCGAAACTGAATTGCTAATTTGTTACGGAACACTAGCTACGGCTATTAATTTTAATAGTTGCGATGGCGATAAAAGTCAGATGAAAAATATTTTTCATGTAAAAGTAAGTTTTATATTTATTTTACATTCAAACTGAACTATTTTAAATATTCGATAGATTCAATTTATTTTATATCGTAAATGTAGGTATTTGTTACTGGACTCAACAGAAGCTACAACTTTTAAATTTAACAATGCGAACACTAAAAAAGGGGTCTTACCATGATTCGTGGATTTATAAGTTTCCCGGTATTTAGGCACATGTTACATGATTGTGCCATGATCACGGTATACAGTCAGTTGACTGTGACCGAAGTTGACATAAAGTTGTCGTGATAAATTAAAAAAACATAATAGTTTTTCGTATTACAAAACCTTTCTAAGTTACCCTAAATCTTTTTTAAAATATTAACAACATTTCAAATAACCTAATAAATCATATCAGTATACCGTTCTCAAGTTTTATACGCTTACCAACGAACATTACTTCATTTTCTTTTTATCTTATTAGATTAAAATTACTGGGAATTAATTAAACCTGATTCGGGAAAAATCAGTCGCCGTCTTCCCTAGTTGTAGGTAACTACTCTTTTCATAAACCTTGAAACACCCATAGGTAGGTACTAAACTTCACATCAAACATTTACTATCCTTTTACCACTGTCGTTTTCTTTGCTATTACGAAACCTTACTTTGATTAGGTTAGAGGGCAACAACAACAAATCATATTTTTTATTCCTTTTACTCGTAGAAATATTTATATCAGTGCCTACTTTACTTATAAAATTGACTGTAATATAAATATTATTCACATTTAGTTAGTAGTTAATGAAAAACAAGATATATATAGCAGTAATACCACACCACAAGCACTACCAAAAGCATGACAAACTTTCAAGACCGGTCAAGTTAAACTCCGTTAAAGAAAATCCGAAAAAAATTATTTTATTTTATTTTAACAATTTTAAGAAAACTTACAGCTATGCATAACTATTGACAAGTATACAATATAACATGGGTAAAAACATCATGTATCATGTACATCATCAATGTAGGTTTTCAAACCGAAGAATGGCCAGATAATTAAGTGCTGGTATCTAAATTAACGATATTTTACCGTGAATACCATATGCCATTTATAACGTTATATACCTACTCATGGAAGTGCAATATTAAACTTCAGCTCGTAACTGGGCTCCACTAGCCAATACAAGCCGTTACTTTAATTAAGTGACGCCTATATCAAGCGCAGTAGACATGGCAATGATCTGGCAGCCTGCCAGCGACCACACGAGATTTATCCATATTTTCATGGCTGCAGGATGTTTTTAGTGCCTATCGATTAGGCAGGCTTGGCAAGAGCATTTCGAAAAGCGTCGGTTATGACAGGCATAGTTCAACTGGTCTTTAAAAATCGTTTGTTTGAAAATAAAATTCAAAAATAGACCGTCTGGTCTTTGTTATTTACAAGTAAAATACGATATAATTGAAATACTATTGAATCACTCAACTAAAATAAGTTTAGGGTGATATCCTTTTGGATAAAAAATATCGATAAATTACCGCCATTTTGAAAATGTTAACCATATTTCTAAACAAAATTATAATGGAACTCTCTAAATAATACTGTGAAGCTCACCAAACATAAGCAGACGTGAACAACATTATTTTGACAGCGTTGGCCGATCAATAAGCAATCGCTGAAAACGAGCGACCTCTCTTATGTACGTGTGTACTCTTGAATATTTCAGTGCGAGTAAAGATTTTCATAGTTTATGGACAGAACGAGACGTTTCGACTCGTAAATAAGATATTGAGAAATGAGACGTGAAATATTATTTTATGTTTGAAACGAAGAATTTAAGAAAGAGTGTATTTGTGTTTCTTTATTGTTATATCTAGATGCATAAGTTTCAGTTAATGTGGTCGTCATTGCTGAGAACATACTGGTTTCGTTATTTTTATTTTTCTTTTGCACGTATTCAAAATTGCGCAAAGATTTATGAATTTAAATTCAGAAAGCATTAAATAGTAGATTATGTTACAATCAAACTACGTAAGATCTTAAGACCTAGGTGATTCTGTTCCTGTTCTTTCTCTATCTACACCATGAAAAATCAGGGATCAAACACAGTTTAGGGCTTAGCTTTAATTTCGGTGATACACCCACTTAAATCTAAACAGTCAAACTATATATCGCATTTCGTGGCTCAATCAAATGAAAACAAACATATTCAATAAAACTTAATTAATTAATGAAACCATATAATTACTGTATTATTATTGTAATATTACTGTATTATTATGAGTATTATGAGTATATACATACTAATTTATAAAAGGGATTTTAATTATGGACCTAATTTAAAAGTCAATTTTGATAATGCATCAGGATAAGCTAAATTAAAAACAGAGCAGCAGACAACTTGAGACCCCAAGACAATCCTATCTCAAGGTATTTTAATTCAAAAGCGAAAACAGTAAAACTCAATCAGAAAATGTAAAAGAACAGACAGTTTTCGAAGTTTCTAAACAAAGGGAAAAGTTAAACAGGGAATTAAACGTGACGCCAAAATACAAGTTAAAAAAAGTTTTAATGGCTATTTTTTGCCACTGCCGGCGACAGGCTGCAGCGAACGTAAAAGGAGAAAACTCATGTATTTTGTTTCGTTTTTATAGCTTTATTCTTGTATGTGGTTGCCATTTCTATGGAATTTTTATTTTCAACTTACATACCTAACTTTATTTTTCTCTTTGCTAGAAAATACGACTGTTTTGTGGTTTTTGTTAATTTTAGTTTAGACGTATCTTTTGTTTTTAGTCTGTGGTAATTACAAAGAAACGTGTATGTATTTACAAAAGTAGTGTGTAGTAAAACAGTCAAGTAGTTCCTATAACACAAACTCTGCTGACTTTGGTGCTGTAAGATGCTGTGTGAAATTAATTAAGCAGCTTCAAATATTTCTTAACAAAGATTAATAATGTCACATACGCAGTTCTTCTGCCAACAAACGACTATCAAAGCTACTACACATTAGGCGTTTTCGCGCCTTCTAAGAAACAAACGGTCCTTTACATACGTACACATTGAAACGCGTACAGATGTATTGGACCTTTCGGTTCTCATAGCGGGGCTAAAAAATGCGAGTATCAACGCCTAAAATGTGAAGTAGCTCTTAGATCGCTCGATTCTCATAATTTCCGAGATAAATATGTGCCTACGTAGAGGTAGTAAACTTCAACGCTGTGATATTAATTTCATTGCAACGGCTGCAGATAATAGTTCAGCACTGCAGGCACTTATGTACTCTTAAACTTCTATTTACTTGGGTAGCTTCACATTTCACGTTGTTTTACGAGTACATACTTTGGTTATTAAAATTGTGATGTTGGTCTAAACTACGGAGAGTGAATTTCCGAATGCATTTTATTAAACCTATTATTTTTAAGAGAGGTACAAGCGTCGAATGTTATAGTATAGTGAACTATTGATTTTTCATAAAGTATTATTAATAATAATAAGGGAAAATGAGGAGGGAAGGGAGGCCTTTGCCCTGCAGTGGGAAACGTCAGGCTTATAATACAATAATAATAATAAATAATAAGCAAGAATAATAAGGATCGCGCAAGGTATTTTTATAATAAAAACAGTTACAAAAACTACTGATACATTTGAACTTATCTATTAATAAAAAAAAACGAAAACCGACGAAATACATGCAGGTATAATTCATGACAAAATTAATTTAATCAAAAAATGTTGTTTATATTTTTGACAAATATTATTAAGATTTTTTATACTTTGTTTATAAGTAAAATATAAACTTATATTTGCTTATATACACGTGAATTTATTTAATGTACTTCATCATTTACTGAACAATATTATTCAAAAATCACCAAAGACAATTTATTTAAATACCATTGACAATGTAAACTAACAAGTGCTCTTTTCAAGATACCCCGTAAAATTCTAAAATAAATTGGTGAAATAGTTTTCACACGCCATTTTGGCACCGCCAGCGCCATCAACATTTCGCGTGTGCGACTCTACCTAAGCCCCGTGGAGAGCCGTTAGCTAAAATTGCATTTGCATAACGTACTCTTGTACGAACTCGTAGCGTACTATCAGCATCAGTTTTGTTATCTTCCATTTTGTCTAAGGCGGTACAGTCAGTTTCGTTATTATTGTTGACAATTTTTAACTATAGGTTGGATTAAGCCGCCTAAATTATTCAATTAAGGATTAGTCACGCTATGCTGAAAGCTCAGAAAATATTTAAGTGTTAGCAAAAAACATCGTACCGTTTCTTAGATATACCTAATTATAGATTAATTAATCAGATACACTAGCTCAGCGGCAATGGACTTGCAATGGTACTAACTACCTACTTGCTAAAAATAGGCTAAGTACCTATTGATTTGATTTGATTCGATTTTGACTAGACGTCGTCAAATGAATAGAATAGAATAGAAAAAAGTTTATTTTGTGACATAATAAAATATGTGAAGATGCTACTATTTCAGTGATTCAACCGTGAGACTATTAATACTATATTTAAAAATATTAACGGGACTTAATCGCGTATTGAAATCAATATTATTTATTTACCTCGACGTTTCGATGACATTACAGTCACCGTGGTCACGAGTAGAGTCTACTCGTGACCACGGTGACTGTAATGTCGATTAAGTCCCGTTAATATTTTTAAATATGTTTTCAAGTCGCGATAGTTTAAAAAGTTTTGTGACTATTAATACTATTAGTATTTTATTAAAACACATTAGCAAACACATTGTCCTTCTTCACTAATAAGAAAAAAAAGTTTTCTGATTATAAGTTAGCCGGTTCTTAAAGCAAAAAAGTTATTTAAATATTAAAATTTATTTCTCAGTTTAAAACAAATGGGGAGAACGTTAACAGCATTCCTAGATGTTTCTGTAAGTTACGGTTTGCGAGTCGCGTTTTCTTCTACAAGTTTCCATCCCGGAAATTAATACGGAGCGAGGACCGCGATGCTGAATAACTTGTTAAAGTAATTCCGTAGAAATACAAAACATAGAAATACATTTATTCCAGCAAAAAAAAATGTTTTCATTTATGCACATAGAAAGAAACAAACACACAGAAACAAAAAACAACCTACACTTCTTAAACTAAACAACTAAATAAATAAAAACTCTGTATTCTATCCAAAATATAGACGACCTGAAGACAGAAGAGTTCCTTTTATTTATTTAGTTGTTTAGTTTAAGAAGTGTAGGTCATACATAAATAAAAAAATAATACATAGTTATGGGATTGCGCAATTTATTTTATTTACATTACGTTTCATATAATGTACAGTGGTTGGGTCATAAATTAATCGAATGATGTCATATAATCCGTCTGGCCTCAAAGGTTTGTTAAATCTCTTTTTATAGTTAAGCTTGCCTTTGTACATGACCTTTCATAGTGTATTTCTATTGTTTAGATTTTTTATGTGCAATAAATAAAGAATTTTTAAAATATGAATTGCATTCGCGAAAGTTTAATAATGCGACTTTAGCTCGAACTTTTAATTAAAGACACAAGTTGGAATTAGGTAGGTACTTAATAGTAATTATGCCATTTAATAAATGCAAATGTTAGTGCCTCTAGTACGTATCTAAGCTTGATAATAACATAATCGTAGGATCTGAATGTCTGAATATTTTGAAATTCAGTAACAATTATGTGTTGTTTTGTCTTCTCCGTAAAGTGATGCAATATTCCAATGTAAGATTTCTGGTCAGAAAGCAGTTAATTTTTGATTACTTTTGTATATCGAATTATATTTTGTATTACTAGATGCAAAGCGTTAAACTGAACTCAATATTCTCAGTAATAATATCACAGTGGCTCTAAAATATTTGTTTATTTATTATTAGGAAAACCAACAGCTAAAGTAGACAGTAATAGATACAATAATAATAGTCTAAAAAGCCAATTATATATCACATGCTTTCAGAATTTTAATAAAAACCCACCACACTCTACTATCCTTTAAGTACTAGCACTTCCAGTCTGGCGCTTTTCTTATTCAAACCAGCTATAAAACGAACAATGGATTCAACCACTAAAAGGACATTAGCACTCCAGCTTAAGTTTACTGCATTTTAATTACAATAGCCACAGAATAACGGGTGCCAGACTACGAGTAGTGTCGAATCAAACCAAGATGGCCGCCGGGGATGGCAAGGGGCGGCGCTCGGGGCGACATCTATAATTCCACAGCTATCATAAATTAGCATACGTATTAGATTGCGTGCCCGCGAGAGCAAATTCTGTGCACGATCTCTACAGTCTCGTAGTCATAGGCTGATCCTAGATGAGGACATGTCAAACAAAATACCTTACACTCACTGGCAATAAAATTGCAGTCTATTTATTCAGGTCGTCAACGCGAATCGTTTTGTTCCCTCAAAAGCAATCAATTTTATTTCACGATCTCTTGAGAAGATCGTTGAAATTAAAAGGTCGAACCAATAATAACTCGGTAATACAAAGGGAAATTAATTATCTGTTTTCAGTCTGAAACGGAATGAGGGTAGAAATGAATTTACACGAAGCTTGTAATAAAAAGATCCCTCTGTGAGACCTGTTGAGTGGCTCATTAGTTATTCATTTTCATTTGCGTTACAGCTCTCATTTTATACTGAGTTTTACGGCAAAGATAAAATTTTAGTGGCAAGAGCAATACTAGAATATTTTATCGTGAGAACTACTCAATACTTATAATAAAAGTTACAGTAAACTTGCAATGCTCAAAAGAAAATTGAACGGAACAAATTCGACATTTAAAATTTTATTTTACACAAACATTTAAAAGGAAAACTATAAGTGCAGCTTTTAAAGCTTTAAGACTTTAAGACTTTAAAACAGTTTAGTTTTTTTTTTTAAGAGAAAAGTTTTACTGATGCTTACCTACTGCTCTAATAACTGAGAGTAACTATAGTAATAAATCTGCTTTTTAAGTAGAAAGTAGCCAAAAAACCTGTTTTCAAACATTGATTAAACACATTGTTGCAAAAACTAAAAACGAAGTGTGGATAAGGTGTAGCAAAATTGTAGATAATTTCGTTATCTCCGTACAAGTCCGCTGAGGATTGTATCATATCGGAGTGAGTACAAACGTTTCAGCAATATTAACACCCACAGGGGACCTGTACAATCTTCAAGACTTGAAGTAAAATCGGGGAAAATGTTCACTCATACATTTTTACGATGTCTTCACCATCATATAAATTGTATCAAATTTTCTTATGATATATTAACATCTTTTTAATACGATAATAATTTAAAAAGTAGTTTCGGGATAAAGTTTGATATTTTATTTGGTGTTGCGTTTTGTTCTACGAAATAAGAAATTCAAGGCAACTTATATTTTATACATGTTTTCTATCTACATGAAACCAGCTTTATTTTAAAGAAATATTGTTTTGAAAAGACTAAGCTACCTTAAATGATATTTTTATATGAGAAGCAATAGCGGCTTGCTCAACGAATCCTAATTGTAAGCTACCTCAACGGATATATAATTAGTTTATCAATTTTAGCATCTTGCACAACACAAAAATCGTTGTATTGTTATCAAACTGTCAAAGTTAGTATTTAATTAAATTCAATTAGCAAAAAAATTACATCAGTTGTGCAATCAGCTTATGAGATATACTCAGTAAACGCCATTATAACCCTTAGTAGTTAAACCAACACACCATAAGTGAAACTTAGGATCTTCCAAACCACTGTGCATCATAACTAAAACAATACTTCAAAATAGTTTGAACCGTACTTAACGGCATTGTACAGTAACTTTGGATTGCCACTACCATTGCAAATAGTTTTCCAAATTACAAAGAGGTCGCTATAACCACGGCTATTCATTACATTGCCCGAGGGAGGGCGGGAGGGCCGTAGGGGTTATACACTATACGTTCACGCGAGCGTGAAGATGAGGAAATAAATGCCTGAACTATTTTGCCAATAAACCTCAACATTACTGAGTGGAAATAAGGCGAAAGAGGTCAGTATCGTAGCAAGTGGATGTCTGTGGTCTCTGCCTAACCCCACGGGGAGGCGTGATTTTATGTATGTACCTACTTGTACCTTAGTATTTCGAATGCAAGATTTGTTTCTATATTTTGAATGAAATTGTAAAATTATCCGTTCACAAGAGTGATCAGTAACGAAAATAAATAAAAAGAGGTTCTATGTTCGATTATTAGTACTTGTTCACCCATTTCTCCTTCAATTGGGGACCAATTTTTATTATCAATTAATCTAACTTTGCTTATAATTCGGCAATTAGTATATCTTTAATTAATATTTTTATCAAGGGCTTGAATACAAAAAGTATATACTGAGAGCCACTTAATTAAACAAACATGTTTTAAAAGCTCACAAATAAAGTTTATGCTTATATTTAATTGTAAAATTTCCATTGTTTCAAGAAATACGAGCTGTTATGTAAATAACTCTTTTTAGTGTTTGAATAAGTCAATTTTTATTGTACTCTAAACAATGAAAAATAGAATAAACTTTTTATACGGGTTGGTACAAGTCGAGCCAAGCCGTGTGCGGAAGCGTGTATACATTATCCCGTAAAAATTAAAAACCATTACAACAATTTTGAAATCGTTTCATATTTACGCAAACAATTATTAATGTATATTTTAACTCAGCTAGGTACTATTTTTTGTGTTGTTTCATTTTATGTTGTAGGTATATTATTATGAGAAAAAAATCCCGGTATAAAGCTATAATTAGTATGAACCGTGTTTGTTTTCTCCGGCAAACATATCTGGGGCGTTGGGGCTAATCCTTATTTGCTGTTCTTATTACATTTCACGCGCGCTACACAAATATTACTCTCCTGGGATGTTACGTACAATAAAATGTTATATAAAGATACATAAAGCTTTATGAATATTTATTTGTGTACGTTTTAATGTTAATGGACGCATTTAAATTGCAAATTATTCAAAAGTTTATGCCCACCGCACACATTAGTCTTTGGGGGATAAATGTAAAATATATAATGGGACTGCCTCGTAAAAAGCGAAGTAATTTCATTTAAAAAATTTCTAGCTGGTCAAGTTTCATCATCATTTTACTCTCAATTTTTTAGTTCTTTTGATATGTCTGGGTTGAGTTTTGCTTAGTAGTAATTCAATAGTTTCTCAGTAATATTAATAATAGTTTTAACGAATGTTTTTTTGCTTTAATTTTTTTCTAATTTGGTGAATAGGAATTAATTATGTTTTCCAATATTAGAATAAATAGTTTTTAGAATATAATTCAAATATGATTAAATTATATCTGTTCTAACAAGACGTAAAAAATATGCGTTAGTCTTATAAGATTGTATGCAAAAATAATGGCTGTATACCTGATTTTCGTCGAAATAACAATAATAGTAGTACAAACATTACAAAAATTTTGGGCAATGTATACTATTTTGTTCGTTTCAATTGAAAATCACAGATGATGTTAAATGCTTTTAGCCTTGATGTCAAAACTATTATCCAACAAGACTAAAATCAACACGGTAGACAACAAAGAGACAAAGAGGTCTAATCAGAATCTCTTCTATTAGAATTTTGTATAAAAACATGGCATATCTCTCGGTGGATCCCCATCGTATTTTCCAACAACAATTAAAATAAAAAAACCAAAACACAAAGAATACTGATAAAAATATCGCACAGTGTAAAATATGAAAACCTTTTTATTTCTGTTGTTAAGGAAAACAAGCTTATCCATCAGTTGAAACACAAATTGATCCCAAATGAAAACAACAAGTCAACAACACTTGTACGCGTCGGATCACGGGGAGATGCGAGGGCGAGCCACATCAGAGACCGCCCAAGACAATCAAATTATATCACGAAGTTTTGTCTGCGCGATATTTCCATCAACAATTCCAAAATATCCACTTACCTTTGATGATGGACCCCGCTTTGTTCCCGTTCAGTACTAAGAATGAATTTAAAATAGTAAACTGAAACGTGAAATGCCATCATCGGCCAGAGCTCAGTTGCGTCTAACTTTGCGGCGAGCCGCGCCCCTACACGCTACTTGTACTGAATCTCTACCCCTATTCCGGGCTCGGAAGGCGAGACCGACCACGCTCTTTACAGCTTAACCACACCTCTCCAACGCAACGGAAATTCTACTCTATTCATTCGTGTTAAAGTCGAAATTGTGAAGTGAGAAACCGCGCATGTGCCGTTCCGAAGTCTGCTGACTGCAATTGGCTACCCGGGGATGCTGCGCAAAATAGGAACACGAAATATGAACGAGACTGCGAGGCGCTGGCGGTGGGGAGGGGTGCGAACAGACAGGGGATATTTGAATAGACCTCGTCGACTCTTTCCCTCCCGCCGGAGTGAGGGGCGCGGGAAGCAGGGATGTTTTGTCCATACCCTGCTCGGTACAAATCGACGTTGTACCGAGAATTACGAATGTGCACTTTCCATCAAGTTTTTTGGTAGAAAAAAAACAAAGAGCGTCGGTAATAGAATTTACCCTCATTACATTATCTGAAAAGCAAGATGTTCCACGAGTCAAATTTATTCAAGGCTTCACTATGCCCGACAAGAATACTCAAGTAGGCAAATATAGAACACAATAAATGCAAAATATTCAAGTTTCTAGCTAGAATATTAAGCAAAAGCATATTTGAATTTTAAGATGAAAAAAACAGCAGGGATTCTGTATCAATAAATCTACCCAAGGAACGTAGCTAATATAATTTATTAGTCTCATAAACTGTAAACGCGAGCATCGAGGCAAACAAGACAATTCTCTAAAATAAGCTTTTACCGCTAAGCATAAACGAAATTAAACTCGCTCTACCTAAATCTAGTACCTAGCCTAGTACAAAGCTGTATACCTCGTAAATGTTCAGACAAAGCACAAAACTAAAGCCTGCAGTCTAGGCTAAACCTAGTTAAAACCAGGTACTGTCCTGGCAAGTCGCGCGGAACGCCGAGATAGCACCTCCCAAGCCAAATGCAGGCACCACTTACTCCAAGTCTAGATATACTCTAGATATAGCGTAATATATTTGCTTACTGAAATACTAAATTCAGTACTAGATCCCTTGGTAATGGATATGCAGGCAGAGCTCACGGATTCCCACTTGCTATCGTTATATTGTTCTCTACATTCGCTTATTTCTTCACATTCTATGTATAAAGTGAAATGCATATCAGCGAGTGAAATATTTTCTCCGCAAACTTATTTGTTTTTATTTGAGTGATAGTTGGTCCTGGCTCTGAAAAAATTAGTGCAAGAAACACAGTTTCGGGCCTAATTTTTAGTTAGATAATCTATGTATTTAAATAAAAAATCCGGTGGGGTGTCAATTGAACAAAGAAAGTTTCATTTAATTAGGTAAATGCTCAATACAATCAGTATCGTTAGAAAATGGTCATTTTTACTGAATCGTGGGTAGGTCTTACGAACAGGGCCGTGAGCAAGGAACCTTAACTCCAGAGAATAAGATTGAATTATGAACTACACGTGATAGCGTGAAAGTCTGTCCGATTTTAAACACAACGTAATCCATTTCCCACGAAGGAAAGCTGCCATGTTTATTTCCTCACACACTACAATGATCAGAAATAAGTAGCACCACGCGATATAAACAGAACGTGAATACCAAAGCCTACAATAAAGTATCGTTTGCATCCATGATTCCCGTTCAACGTTAGAGCGCAGCCGTGCCAACCAATATATTAGATTGGCTGGAACCCAAGCGGCGTATTTGTGCTCAATTAATGGGAACCACCGAGCGTAACTCTGTTTGAAATGCAACTTACCTATACTAAGATACTATGCAACTTTAGTGCTACAGTGGCGTTGGTTCTGTTGGAACACTAGAACTTAATACACTGACTAGCTAAATTATGACTAAAACGAAAAGTTATTATTGCGTTAACGCTAAAGACCAATTAGCATAACAGACTGAGTATGACATTTATTTTTTTAACCATGTTTTTCACATTTGTTTTAGTTGGAAAAAAAATAGTAGGTATTGATTTATTCTAGCCTTCATTTTTTTTTAATTTTTAATAAATTATAGTTATTTGATAAATGTCACTCATGTAAACGAAATAAGAGCTCTCGGATTTAGCGATAATTCAATGTGTTACAACAGAATCAATGTCAAAGAATGCAAGGCTAATACTACGAAGTATCGAACAAGCTTTTATGTGCAGTTTTAAGTGTCTTTAATGTACTAATACAAACATGATGATGAAACATGGGCCTTGTTTTGTGTAGCATCTTTGCTGGTTATTGTAGAAAAAACATAATGATAGGCTTTTTGCTCATAAGAGATAAAACCTAATTAATTAATTCAGGTAGTTAGTAAGAAAGAAAGGTTTCATAAAGATGATCGGTCTTTACGTAGGTATGGCATTAGAGATGTTCTAAGACATATGAAGAATCATCATTTACTGTATGTTCGATTTCAATAACATTTGGTTTTTAAAATGAAATGTGGTTATTGAGAGAGTTATAATTATTCTCACGAGTACAGGAATAACAGAAGTATTCATGATGAGTTTGTAATGTTTTTTTTCACAAAATGTCAATACAACTTTTATAAGAGTAACGGTAGAATCAAGAAACTAAAACATTAACATACAAAGCATTATCAGAGAGAAAGAAGCCAGGCCCCTCTTTTAACTAGGCTTTTAGCATTTTAATTGGAGTTGAAGGCAGTTGGATACGATCCAAATGGCAGTGCTGGATGCATTCTCAAACCATCTTCGTACTTGAGGTCTTTTGTTAAATTATAGAGAGTTCTCTTGCAAATGTCACGGGTCATTTCCATGCTGTATTGTCTGGGGCTACAAATCTTTTGTGCTTAAAAGAGTTTTAATTTAGTTATGGAAGGAATAGGATTTATTTACTTGTTTCTTTCCGCGCCTTTGTTTGTGTAGTTTGAAAAGTACATGACGTACAGAGACTGAAATTAAGAAGAAGATAAGTTTGTATAAGCTAGTGGTTGACTCTGGCGAAGTGTTTTTAGGCCGTCTAAAGGCCTCGTCATAGTTTAACGATTTTAAAAGGAGGGTCCGACAATTTTACGTGTTTAAGAAGCACGGAACTGCTCAGCTCTAAAGATTATGTATAATATATTTGACTGCGTTTTTAAGCTCAGATAATATTATATACTCATTTATAAGCGATTGTATGCAATTATCTAGACAAAAAGTAAAAAATAAACTAACAAGCAGTTGTATCAGCACCCCCTAATACAAAATAACTATGCACAATAAGAAACGACACACAATAACTTAAAGCTGGCGACAAAGCACGCTATCAAAATTTCAAACTATGCTCATAAACATAATATTTATTATATAACATACCCGTTTATTCTTCATAATTCTCTATGCAGTCAGCGAGTTTGTCGCCATTTCAGTTGCATTGTTCTGTTTCAGAAAATATAGATTTATGAAAGCAATAAATGTTGTTTTGTAAACTAATGTAGCTTAGTCTAGCGAGGACACAATGAAAACTAAATGTTGAACACTAAACTTAGAAATATTAGTGTAATAAGAATAACTTAGTGGCTATTTATGACACCTTTTTTGGTATTGAAGTGTTTCATTCACAATTCACAATATTTTTACGGAAGTCGCGAAAGTCATGAGAAGAATGATTTACCTCTTAGACTATTCAGTGGTCTAGCTGAATAAATGCTTTTTAACCTTTATAGCATTATTAAAATTAGAAGTAAGGAGTCGATTTGAAATATAATAATTGTGTGATACTATTTTGTTTGTTATAAACAGTCTCAGGTGTAGATTGAGGAAGAAAATAAAAAAGCATTCCATGGAACATACCCTAGGAATATTTTACAAAAATAGTCTAAAGGTTTTCTACACAAAACTTAAAGATCTTAAACAAATACGATTCTTACGAGTACATCTTTCCTTTCATCTCAGCTGGTATTATTTTAAGTTTGAAAAACCTTATTTAACTCACCTCAGAAGTTTAGTTTTATAAAAGAAAATAGCTACATTGGGTGTGAAATATCCTTCAACTTTTGTGTCCAACAAGAAATATTTGAGCTATAAGTTCACGGAAAATTAGTATCAGGGTGCAACTTTTCTCTAATAACAAGTTGGTCCGCGCTGTGCGATGAAAACTTGCGCCAGGAAGTTGCGAAGCGCAATCTCTTTTTTGCTTCAAGTGTCTCTTTGCAACGGGTAAAGTTTCAAATCGGGAGAATATACCGTTTATTTTATCTTTATGTTGCTTCATTTTCAGAATTCAAAGAACATTTAAAACTATGAAAGTTTTCTAACAATGTCTTGTAAGATCGTTGAAGTTTTTGAAATTAAGATATGGTTCTTGTTCGAAAAAATCATATTTTCTTTTAAAAATTCTGGTGTGTGTTGTATTCGTAATTTTTTTAATCCTTGGCTCGCTCGATTTTGGTGTTTTAAATACTTCAGGATCCTACTAGATCCACTTTGTTATTGTTATAACTCGCAAACCGCGAATAAATTATCAAACAATTTCAAAACACTGTCGAGGTATGGTATTTATTTCCTTATAATAAACTACAGGTTTTTATTAAAAACGAATTACTATTTAAATACGTAATTTCTGAAAATATCAAGAGAGCTGTGCTGTGGTAATTTAAATACAAAGACCACATATTTTTACTAAGTGTTTTTTAGAAAAAAAGCTAAATACTCTTACCTATATTGAAATTCCAAGCTCTCAAACAAAATAGCCTATAAAGTGTTTTATCCAGCTACAAACTCGAGCAGATTTAATTTAGTTTTGCCTTGTATTCGAATCACGTCTGTTTCATTTTGACGCTGAATTTGGAGACAACTATGGACCAAGTTTAAAGCAATCATCGCACAGCTGCTTGCACAGTTTAATAAAACTGAATACAGTAAAGTCAATGGCCAACGAAGACAATGACGACAACTGCAGTTCTAAGTGCTATTCAACAATAATCGCCTACCAATAATGATGCTAAAACGATCATAGCTTTCAAAAATCATTTGACGCGTTAAAGTTTTGACTTTTGCAAGTAAAAAATTATGGTTGTTTACGTAAAATATTCTGAAAACTGTATAGAACAAGCTTGAAAAAGCTGGCCTTTCAATATCACGGGTTGTGTTTGTACTGCAAAAGGAGTTTACCATATTGTGCCTATGTGTGGATGGCATCCAATTCCGCTGAATTGAATTTAAAATCGGAAGCCAGCACAGATAATATATGCGTATGACAAACACAACCATACTAGAATAGAATCTATAAAATACTATCGTACAGGACGTAGTCAGGGTAAATAATATAAATAAATGAAAAATAAACCTCAGACACCAATGAAACATAGCCGAGACAACTTTCAAACAAATACACTAATAAAGACTACAAACTTAGGTACCTATAATAAACTCGTTTTTTCCGTAGAGGGTTGACTGAGGATTATAATCTACAATCATGACCGAAAATTCAGTATTTTAAAATAGGGATAATAAACACGCCCAGACTGTCTGTCTTATTACGACTAACTTGGAATTATTTTTTCTAGTTTTTAACAGTTTTCTTTAAACTGTTATGCACTGATAAGAGGCTGAAAGTAACTTTATAAACTTTAAAATTAATTGATTCAAATTATTAAAAAGTATATACTTAAAAGATACTCAACTAAAATAGCACCTAGTATAGATACGTATATCGAAAGATCTATACCTACTATAAACAACAAAGAAGAAAATTCACGAATGAACAGAATATACGTTTGAATACGAGCCTGTTCCGCCATGACTATGTATTCGTAGATCTGCATATAATATGCATATGAACAGCCACTATTGATTTTCAGACCTCCTATTTGAATACTCTACGCTCACAGCGAATGGATAGATTTTTGACTAGATTTTTACTAGGTTATGCATATGAAAGTTAGGAATATTTATTTTTGCAACATTATGTTGATCCTTCAATTTGATTTGCTAAAACAGTTGATATGAGTCAGAAGAAGTTTCTTCTACATGTATTTTTTTTTCAAGAAAGATAACGCAAAAAATAACTCCTTAAGATAAGTGACAAAAATAAATTAAATCTAATAGCATAGGAGACACATAAAAGTTAACGAGCGAGCACGAGCCAATTTACATCATATCTTTATGAACTGACACAGTTGAAAATTAAGAAACATAAGTAATTGAGGTATCGTAGTTAGTAAAAATCATACTATACACATCATATTAAAACTCAAGTGCAAAGTCTGAGCGGGCCTCTAGTATATACATAATTATATACTAGATACTTAATATATACTTACGAAAAATGAGCAAAGATAAGGTGCATAAGCCCTACAAAGAAAAGATAAAGAACACTTACAAAGATAAGATTCCAAAGCTGAACTTTCGCGGCGATCTGCAATTCCAACGAAGATCCATTACTCGTCTAGAAGAGGAATGGCCAGGCATTAGTGCACTTTTAATACAAATAATCTGCTGAAGAGATTGCGGAATAAATTACAAGCACCCTTACAAATTTACTGTTAATTGGCTTGGCTACTTTGTAGAGGGTGAGCGAAATCGTGTTGATCAATTTGGACTTTTAATACGTTTTATTTGCCAAAAACACGAACTTATAAACGTTAAAAAAAAATAATATCCACGGATTAATTAATATAAGAAGTATTATATGACATTGTACATGTACAATGCCTTATTTTTAGATAAAGTTGACAAGGTGATATATTTGTATTAATGGAGAAATATTATACATCTGGGCATATTAATATATGCAGGCCTCCTACATCGTTTATATGAATTACATCTTACTAATTTGAGACATAGGTTACACCCCTGATAAACAATTTACACAGAAAATATATTACAAAAAGTTGTATAAAAATAGTAGGTACCTACATTATTTATGTGTTCTACGTGTAGTTCTAGTTTTAATTACCGAACGCTTAAAATATTTTGATTTCATCAAGCCAAAATCCATTTACAGCAAGCAAATACCATTGGCTGTGTTGTATTTTGCGCGCACCCCTCTCAATATAATTGCACACCCTGTAGCATTGTATCTAGGCATGCAGCCCGAATTAATTGCGAATTTATGACGTCATTAAATTGATGCAGAAATAGTGCACGCGGCCGACATGGACCGTCAGACGAAAAGGGTTAAGATTAAAAACAATATTTTAGAACATTTTGGCTGAATTTATTTTCTACTGTTATTATCTATAGTTTCTTGTATTTTATCTTTTTCACCTATTTACCATTGTGAGGTAATTAAAATATTTCTAGTTTAATTTTTGTTTAAACAGACTTTAAAAATAAGGAGGTTCGATGCTCCACTCTCACACTCCAAAAAATTCAGAGTACAGATAATTGCACGACTCCTCATACGAAACTAAAGTTGGTTTGGTATAATTTTTAATTTTGTATCTTGTCACATTATTTCTATTACATTTCATGCTTGCAAAATAAGAAAGTGTTGAAAAATTTCGGAATATTATTTTTTAAAGAAAATTAAAACACTGTCTTTGGCATGCTTCCGACTGGCTTTGATCTGGATCAGAAATGCGATCTACAGATCATTTAAAAAATATTCCCAAAGTAACTGTACCGGTTGCTTGTATATTATTCTCAAAGTAACTCAACTAGTTGCTTGTAATATTACACAAGCAACCAGTTCAGTTTCTTTGAGTATAATTTTTAAATGATCCGTAAATTGCTCCTTGTACTTCAAGAAATAAAGTACAATTAACTTTACATTGCTTATAATTTCAAATCATCTAAACATTTTAACAACCCCTGTTACGACATTCACTCCAAAGTGAGAACAATTATAATGATAACGGCATTTATTACATTATATAAAATGTGGCATTTCCTCCATTATATTCTGTTAAGCTGCGAGCTGTGTTGGTCGAGTGGGATTTTTAAAGCGAAGGTCGGAGGTTTGAATCCCAGCTGTACATCAATAATTTTTTCGTTTGAAAAATGTATATTACGCGCGTTAATACGAGCTCTAAACAGTGAAAGAGAACATCGCCAGAAAACCCGCATCTTAGTCAGCCCTGCGTATTGACCATTGTCTTTCCTGTGGATATGGCCGGCTAAGCTGAGGGAAACATCGGTTAAAATTCGCGATAAATACCCGTTTGCATAATTATTATTATGTTTTTTAAAGCTGAGGTTAGGTGCTGGGCAAGCCTAATCCATCTCAACAATGTCTCAGGAACTACAGTGTCCCGTTAATCGTTGGTAAAGATTGCCTCCTGACGCTTTATAAATCATCTAGTAAAGATGTGAAGGCCTGAGTTTTATTTTGCTAACGGTGCAGTGTAAATCAACTCGATAATAATTATACAGAGTTTGTAGCCATAAGGACGGACAAACAGGCGCGATAAGAGAGATATATATAGGTACTATATAATATAATTGGTGCTTGAAACGAGCGTGAATAAGTATATAAACTTTATAATATAAAAAGCCGGGTCAAAAGTATTATACCCGAGAGCTTGTATGAATAATGTAATTAAAGTGATTGAGATGAAGAGGTATGCTGCTAATTTCGTAGCAACTTGAAATCTATGATTTATGCCTACCCCTATGTGATTTTATGTATACATGTATGTAATGATAAAGTGACTTTTTATATCATTCAATTTGTATCAAGAAAGTTCTTCTCAAAGACGCTTCCTCTTTTTTCTATCTATTTTCATGAATATATTTAAGTAGGTACTTAGCGAATCAAGCCTTATATGAAAATATCTACTTTGCCACAAAATAAGTACCTACAAATAAATTCCTTTACCAAATAAACACTTAAACTGTCTCGTAAATTCAGATTTAACGTGTTCCACTTCCTATGAGCTTGAACATGACTGTAAATATGCTTAGCCGCTGTAAATCATTAGTACGACCTGTTTTAGGTATTAACAAATTATTCAGCACTAAGCTATAGGTCCCAATATTATTCGATCAAAATTATAATATAGCTGCACCTGTTCCCGTGAGAGTACCGGGAACAAAAGTAGCTTATGTTTTAATCCAGGATATAAGCTATCCTACTGGTACCAAAATTCATTCAAATCCGTCCAGCCGTTTGAGCGTGAAAGAGTTACAAACATTCACACTTACATACAAACTTTCACCTTAATAATATTAGTAAAATTAGTAATTAGCAATAAAAAATGGCAATGTAAGTATCAAAATGATGTAATGTATTCTTACTCCAAATAAGTAGGTAGTATAATTTCAGCTTAAAATTTCATTCTAATACCACCAGCTCCTTTATTCTGATTATTTTAAAAGTAAAAAAGCCGAACCCATTTTAATTTAATTACCCTCGCATTTTCCTCCAGACGCCATTAAAGACGGGCGCTGGTCCAAACTTGTGAATAGGAAGCAGACGTCACGGAACAGAACCCTTTTCCGAGAGATTACGCGTATCATGCTCTGATGTAGACCCTGCCAAGATATATTTTATAGAAGTGAAACTCTGATTTGCCTAGCGCACTGCAAGCGTATGTCGGCCGTGCCGTATGAAGTAAAAAATCGTAATACGGTAATAGAATTTGTTTTAGCCGCATATAGCACTGCATCTTTATCTGTGCTTATGTACTAAATAAATATAAAAAATATTTTATTAGAATTAAAAAAATAAAAAATAAGACTTGTAACGTTTTAATAACAATGATTTCAATACGCGATTAAGTCCCGATATTATTTTTAAATATTGTAACGTTAACTTGGTCACTCACTATTTGCCAAAAGTCCCGCCTCGGGGTATGCCAACGAGCTATGGAGCGCAGTATCCTGGGTGTCAAACTCACGGACCGCGTAAGGAACACGGTACTGCGCTCAAAAACACAAATAGCTGATGTAGCTCACAAAGCAGGCCAGCTCAAGTGGGACTGGGCAGGACACGTGAGCCGCATGTGCCAACAACAATGGGCAAAAACAACCACTGATTGGTTGCCTCAACAACGACGGCCACGTGGAAGACCCAGACGACGATGGCGTGACGAGCTTGACTCCTACAACAAGGAATGGCACCAAGATGCACAAAACCGAGATCAGTGGAAAGAGGGAAGGGAGGCCTTTGCCCTGCAGTGGGAAACATCAGGCTTATAAAAAAAAAAAAAAAAAAAAAAAAAACGTTTAGTTAAACGTTTAGTTAAAAAAACGTTTAGTTAAATTTTGCGTGCTGTGTGTTATTCCAGATCATAAATTATGTACAATCCAAGTTTCACACAAATCTGTTCAGTAGTTTTTGCGTGAAAGAGTAACAAACATCCATCTATACATCCATACCATCTTTCGCGTTTATAATATTAGTAGAATTAAAAACCTTCCTTTCAAGTGAGGTCTTCAGCTCAGACCTCATCAAGGCTACAGCCTTTCGTCAGGTATCGAAACGAAACACAAAAACTATCATGATTATTAACGTACTATTTTAGATCGCGTTTCTATGCTCATTATTAGTTTCCTGGCAGCCTATCCCCACATCTATCGGGATACTCATGTAAATAACATTGGGACTATTCGGGTCCGGATTCGTCCTTTCATTATCCTATCTGGTGAACAGTGCGTATTATTTTCGAACTATCCTATAAATATTTCAAAGCTTTCCTGTCCGATTTCCTCTGTTACAGAAAATCATTGAAATAATTTAGTATTTATTAACGAAACCTATCCGCCCTCATCTTGTTCAGCATTCAACACGAACTTTATATTAGGTAATTTTATTTAAAAGTCTTTTAATACTATTAAAAACTCATTCGATTGAACATTTTATTGACTGAAACTTTTTCTTCCTTTTCTTTTTTTTCCCCCTTTTCCGTTCACTGTTATCCTATAAATCCGACACCAGTGTTGGCCACTTGCTCATATGAACTACTATCCTTAGTACTTCTGAAACTATGGATGATTTTGCTGTCTTAATAGTTATGCGTTGATTAGTTATTTCCTATGTGTAGGTAAGTAACTAATCGTTGCTACAAAATTCTACTGGTAAGTTACCGACATAATATTATACATCAATGATAATTTTAAGCTAAGCAAAAACAATAAGTTGTTACCTTATTTCCAAATAAGCTTCCTACCTAGTTTATTCAGTAATAAAAATAAATAAAATAAACAAATAAAAACTTCAGTGACGAGACTGAACCCCAAAATTTTAAAAATTGTGAACAGTTGTTGTAACTTTCAAATAAAACAGAATAACCAACGCGTATAAAGCTAAACTAAAACGCCTGTCACCACGGCCCTATTGGCCCACTCACCCTTTTTATCGGACGTTCGACCCCTCGCGAAACTTTCTGAGAAATCATCGCGTCAGACCCGCCCTTAAGAGACCCACACATTTTTGCATTTTCCGTGAGAAAATTCAACTACGTTTACTTGAAAAATACACAGAATACTGCGACCGCAGTATTCTGTGTATTATTAATTTTTTTTTTTTATTTAATTTTTAAAGATTATATTGTTCGAGTGTATGGCGTATTGTTTATTTGGCACGCTCTGCAGTCTCAACGGTTTGACGAATTTTAACAAATCAGCTATCATTAAAGTTGTTTGAATTGTGGAAGTCCCATAATACACTCGAGAGCAATGAATCCGGGTCACTCAAAGAATCCAAAAAATCTCGGAAAGTAAGAATGCTAGGTTAATGCAATAAATTGTATTTAATAGACAATTTAATACTCCTTAAATGAAAGTTAAAAAAATATGAGTCACCATACATTTTATTTACACAAAATTACATAAAGAAAAAAAACTGCTGATCTCTCCTTAAAACAAAAATAGGAAACATGAAATTTTTGAACTTTATGACGATTTTCTTGAATTTCAATACTTCGTATTACCTCCTCGTGCTTCCATTACTGCGTTTACGCGGTTTGGCATGCTGTACACCAAGTTCCTTATACGATTTTGGGGAATATTCTCCCATTCCTCTGTGAGAGCAATTTTGAGCTCAGGAAGCGTGATTGGGGGAGGGTTTCGTTGTTTTACGCATCTCCCTAGCTCGTCCCAAGCATGCTCGATCGGGTTGATATCCGGGCTGCGCGCTGGCCACTCCATACAAGTAATGTTCATCTCTTGAAGGTAGTCATTCACAATCCTACCTGTATGAGGTCGAGCATTGTCATGCATAAATATAGCATCCTCACCCAAATTGACCATAAATGGACCAACGTGTTCGTTGAGGATTTCTTCCACATATCTTACGCTAGTTAAAGAGCCGTTTTCTATGATCACCAGCTCTGTGCGACTTTCAGAGGAAATTCCGGCCCACACAAGTACAGACCCACCACCGTAGGCTACTTTTTCTTCGATGCATGCTTGCTTGAATCTTTCCCCTGGTCTTCTATACACTCTGTGTCTTCCATCGTGCTTGTAGAGCATAAATTTTGATTCGTCGGAGAACATAACTTTCGACCAATCTTCAATACTCCAATTTACGTGGTTCTGGGCATATCTTAGTCTTGAAATACGATGGCCACGCTCCAGTTTAGGGCCGTTTGCAGGTCTAAGGGGTTTTAAATTAGATTCAGCAAGCCGACGTCTTACTGTCCATGCACTTGGGTTACTTCCTCCGAGGCGTCGAAACTGATTTGTGAGTTCAGTTTTCTGTGAGAAAGCGATTTCGAAGCATGGTGTTCACCAAGTATCGGTCTTCTCGTCCTGTGGTACACCTAGTTCTGCCCGTTCCTGGTCTGCGTAGGTTAGAACCAGTTTCTTCGTAACGTCGGAGAACTCTTTGTACTGTTGACAGCGACACACCGACAGTCCTGGCTGTATCGCGCTGACTCCGGCCGGTTTCCACCAATGTAAGTATTCTGGTGCATTCTTCAAGTGTAAGCGACATGATTTCAGCTTGAATAATGAATATTGAGCACTATCAACCTGGTTTATGTACCAACATAAATGACAGATTACAAACAAAAGCAAAAACAAATCCTGTAATTTCGTAGTTCCATCTTCGACAGTGTTCCCTTTTCAAATTTGATTTTTTTATGATATAACTTTACAATAACTAAGAAGTTTTAATACTTTCATTTAAGGAGTATTAAATTGTCTATTAAATACAATTTATTGCATTAACCTAGCATTCTTACTTTCCGAGATTTTTTGGATTCTTTGAGTGACCCGGATTCATTGCTCTCGAGTGTATTTAAAGTTTTAAATTGCCTAATAAAGAAAAGTTTTAAAGTATTTTTAATAACTAATTTCATTCGTTTATATGTTTAAAAAAATCTACGCAGTTAATTGTAATTTATGTATAATTATTTTATATTAGGTATAATTATTGGTTTAGATGAAATGAAAATTTAAAGAATTAGGTAAATAAAGTTTCACAATATACATCGAAAGATTTACCGCTACGTGGAGTGGGACCATAATACTATCTAGATAACCCGATATCAATACAGATTTATGTGTGTAACTTAGAAAGCAATATAGCGCGTGACCATCCATAAAATAAAGTTTCGCTTCTGATTTTTCATAATCGAATGCTGACATGAATATTGATGTTGTCTTGTTAAAGAATCTACAATCGAATTAAGTACACAAAACTCGTAGTTTTACGAGTTTTCTTACCGATTCTACGGCCTGTATTCAGAGACCTTACTCAAGCGTCGATCTGTGCTTGAGCGTCGATTTAAGTATCGTTTCTTATTCAAGAACGTTACTTGAGAGTAGTTTTGCTGATCAGAGCTCAGCTGAGTCGAGTTCAGCTGAGTCGAGTTCACCTGAGTAATTCCTTATTCAAAAACCTCAATCAAGTGAAATCGATGCTTGAGTTTGACATTTTTCAAAGGAATCTGAGTAAATGCTTGAGAGTGGTCTGGACCACGCTTGAGCATTTACTCAGATAGCATTTTTGTTTTGTTTTCAGTAAAAATGGATAATATATTCGATTCGTTGTATTTTCGAGGTCATCTAAGCATGCTAGAATAACGGACACACAAGACAAGACTTCAAAATATGCATGGGGACCTTGTTTCTGTTTCATACAGACAAATGTTATAAGGACTTGTGAATTTATAGTTAGTATTAGCACAGATAAAAGAATACTATTAGTTTAGTCTTGGTAGGTAGGTACTCATAAGGATAATTACCTACTTTATTTATGTCGAAAATTCTACCTACGTACATAACCTAAACACATTTGGTTTGGCTGGGGTAAAATAAAAAATATATTGACAAAACTAGGTAGGTACCATAATGTTTTTATTTAATATTTTACACACACTTATTTAAAACGTATTAAATAAAGTTTATAGGAGTCACGGGAAACAGCTAATCGTTGATCATGTCCAGGCTAAGCTTGTTGAGAGAGATCCTTCGTGTCTCGTCATCTTCAACGAGTGCTGGTGCTATCTTCCACAATGTTTGTGTCTACAAACACTACATGATGCATCAGACCAGGGCAAGAAGCACTACCGCCGATAACCAAGCAGTATTACCTGTCTTTGGTCAAAGCGTAAAAATAAATTCATTGATTTCACATTTTCATCCCGCGATTTGGCGATTGTTGAAATTTGATTGACTTGCTTGACGACTGACGTATGAATGAATGAATTTGTCAGTTTTCTAAAGTCGTTCCGTTACACGTTATTTTTACTTCACTTTCGAGAGTCGCCATTAATTTTTCATCCAGGCATTTTGAATTTCTGCGTATAACGGAATGGAAGTACAAAATAAATTAAAAATGTAAATGAGAACAGACTGAATTCATAAACAAAAAGGAATCGACACTTGAGACTCGATTTAGCTGAGCATTTACTCAAGCAACGTTCTTGAATACAAACGATACTTAAGCAACGAATCAATGCTTAAGCAGAGTACCGCTGAACCGAGTTCAAATCGACGCTTGAGTCAGGTCTCTGAATACCAAGGTACGACTCAGAAATATGTAGGTCCTGTTTATTATTAGTTATGAGCTATGAGCGAATTATGAGCGTTGCTCTTTCACACAATAATAGCAACGCAATCAAATAATTAAATTGAAACGATTAAAAAACCACTACCTTGATCTTTCAAGAATTTTGTCATCAACCAACCTCAGCTCTGCCGTCTGACCGTCCCTTCCGAAACGAAATGTTACGAGGAAACAAATAAAATGTGCAAGTCAACCGCACCACATTTACCCCATGTTACCGAATTATTTCCCTATCATGACTTAATGTTCTTCTTAGCTTTTTGCTGCCTGTATCACTCCGCATATCTCGTTTTATCTAATACATCACATACCTACTGTATTCTATTTTGTGATAAATCTAAGTTAGTTTTTCATCTTCTAGATCCAGATTAAATAGTGCAAACTTTGCGAATCTCAACTCTGTTGGCTTAGTTGTTTCTACAAGCAAACATTATTTTGTTTTTAGAAGCAAACATTATTTTCTGTGAATTTATTTTATTAAGTCACAAATTAAACTTTTTTCTATTTTATTCTATTAACTATATTCTATGTAAGTTCGTATGTGCAAGTGGTCAACTCTGGTGCCGGAGTTTTTAGGCCGCCTAAAGTCCTTTATTTATCTAAATAAGAAATTGTTACTATTCCCAGTACGCCTACGACACCACGCAAGACATATATTTTTTTGTGAATTATTTGTTCCTTCCTTCTGCCTGTGATCAATTGTCTTAAACGACGTATATATTAAACAACGGAATACAAAAATCAACTTTATCTCAACGTATTTCGGTACAGAATACATTGAAAGTTCTTCTTTATGTGTGATGAGAACAGATTCGTTGTTTTTACTCTTGCGGTGGGATTTGGAGATTTTGCTAAACGTCGAGTGTGTTCGAGATGATTGAACGAGTTTCAGAGGATCAGGACTTAAGCGATATCAGAGGAGGGAATGTAAATTGTATCAATCATTCCAAAGATTGTGATTGGCACTCATGTTTCAAAAGTTTTAATGCAAAAATCAAACAACAAAAAAAATTTTGAAAGTGTTAAGCTACTTTAAGCTTCTTTAAGCTCAGGTAAACAATGTGAAATTTCCAAACTGGCTTTATAAGTTTCAACTTTTTATGTCTTCCCATAAAAGTAATATTTTCCTGTTTGATAACATTCAGGCGAACAAAGAAAATGAGTTTCCTCAAGTTGCGAAAGCAAAAATTATTTTAAAACCATCCGGCGTTGTTGCTACAAGTGTAATCACGTTGCAAGGTACCATAGGCTAACACAATCAATTTTCTTAATATTGGGCATGCTTGTATTTTCATAATCAAGCGTTATCCCTTGAACCAGTGAATGTCATTAACCGTTAATCGCTTCGCAAACATTGAATCGAAACTTAAAGGGTCTCGGAAACCAGGGGTTGTGGGAAAATTCTCCATTGAAATCTGTACCGTCATACGACATATCGTTACTGCAACATGGCACCGTCGCGACGGAAAGAGACAGCCGCCCAGACCTGCGAGAGCGAAAGAGCTAGCCTTACCTTTAGGTAGGTCATATTGATCTTTCACCCGCCATTTTAGCTCGTGCCATTTTCCCTCTCAGCGCCACATGTAGCCACCAGCGCCGACACTCTGAAAAAAGAGGAAACCTTTTATTTGCCTGTCATTTTGTATTCTAATGAAATATTCCACAAAACCGGGGATGGAGGTGGATTTTGATGTAGCTAAATTAGCATTTTTGATGCCGTGAAAATGAAGACCCACAGAGCTTTGAGGCTCAATGTCGAGTTATAAATCTGGAGTGCGTAATTTTCATTATATTGCCTCCTGTCTGTTGGCGGGTCATCTCATCGAGGTTTGTTTTAACTCTATACTATTGGTTTTCTTTATTTGCATTTGAACCAGTTTACTAATTTCATCGAAAGGGCCGCAATCAACTTTTTATTTAAGTAGGTTATATCTAAAATTTCCGGCCACATTTTTGTGCATCTTATGTTACATCTGCCAGTTACGCTTCATTTTTATGACGACACAATAATTGAAACTCACCAAGTATAATACTTTGGTAGAATCGTGCAGTAATTTGGTACTTTTGGCCATTTAAATGCGAAACACACAACACTGTAAGTATATTACGTATTCGTATACAACTAGATACTCTTCTTCCGTGGCAGGCACATTCATTTTAACGCCCTTATTGGAAAGGGTTCCACATAAAGTGAGCTAATAAAAAATAACGTCAATATCAAAACGGTGTTGGAGTCAACCCCAGGGAGATCAGAGGCTAAAGCGTACCAATTTTTTAATTTTCGCCTTTGAAAAGTGATGGTTTATATAAATAATTGAAGATGGCAACTGATGACGTATCAAACGTTAAAAATCAATGTGTAAGTACCTATATTTTCCGTCATTGACCATGAATAAAAACAACAGCATATGGGAGCGATGGGATCTCCAAAATTAACTAATCAATGGTCAAATCACGGGACAAGTGTCAAATTAGGAACATATTCGACACTTTTCAAGCGATTTGACCATTGTTTTTCCTAAACTTTCGCGATATCAATTCATATTTATAAATAACGTGATAAAACCCCGTGTACATGTATTTATAAATATGATTTGACCATTGATTAGTTAATTCTCGAGATGATCTGCGTTAAAGAAACCGGCTGTATGATATTTATCTATTTACATTGTAACTAACGATTTATCAACACTTTGCTCTCGTTGCATTTATCGCACGGTGTAGGTAAAGTAATTTTCAACTAATAGTCTTTCCATCCATCTAGCTAGAACAATACCTATAGATGAAAAAAGTTAGGAGCGATTGAGGCGAAAATGGTGTCAGGATCTTAGCAAATTGAAAACGGTTTTCTCCACCTAACTCCCAAGGGAAAAAGAGGCGTGATTTTAATAATGTAAATGAAAATATATAATATTATCACGTATTCTCAAGATGAGAAGTAGACGTATTCTTTCAGATCATTAGGCATTTTTAGATCCTTTGAAGATATTTAAGGGGGTAGTCAGAGGTATGTCCAAATAAATATTTTATTTAACATTCCTTAATGACATAGCTTGAAAGCCAATCGACGCTGCTAGAAAGCTAACCTCACGATGTTTTCATTCACCGTTTAGAGCGCGTGATGATGCGCATAAATTTTTCGTAACGAAAAAAAATTGCTTAGCTTGAGACTAGATGCCGCTGTGTGGAATGTTCAAGGATATTTATCTATTTATTTATTTGTATAAACTAGTGCTGAACAACTTAGATAACTAAAATAGCATTGCTAGTATCATCTGAATAACAAGTAACAAGGCTTAACTCATAACTGCTTTGTCAAAGTCCACAATACCACTTTGTTGCGTACATTTCGACAATTAAGCTTGATTTACATCGGCTAATAAACATCCATGGACGATACAGGAACGTGACGTAAATGGCTAACTGGCTCATTATCGATATAATGTGTAAATTACGGCTCATATCACAATAATTTAATGGAATTGGATAACATTGTAATGTGTAATAACGTTAACCAGATAAATCAACGGTTAGCTGTGAACAAATTTCCCGATAGAACAAAGGCCTTCGTTTATTAATTCATTACACAGTCTCTATTTAGTAAATAAAATAGGATTTTTTACTATATTTTACTAAATAAACAAACATTTCAATGCAGTGGTTTGGATCAGTTGAGCTACCTATAAGATCGTTTGTAACGATCCTTAGGTAGCTCAGCTGGTTCTAATTGTATTTTGTACAGTTATGTAAATATGTAGTAGGTAGTTTAGTTTCTGTAAATAAATTTCAATTATTTTATTTAAATCATTTTTTTAATATAAATTATTTGAAACATGGAAAGATATTTAAAACGAAGCGCTTTTATTTTGGCTACAGATGCTAGTTTCTGGAGGTCGAATCTAGCGAAAAAAATATTTCGAGTTAATGATTACAATAGTTTGGTTCAATAAAATCATATCAACAGTAACGAAACTTCCTATAAATACCCGACCACAAGCTATTTCATTAGTCAATGCTAATTGCATGAGATGTCAACATTCTAGACACAAACAATGCAATGTCATTCACATTCACAGCTAAGACGGTCTAGATATTGCGGCTGTAATGAATTGCTTTCGAATTAAGCATACCAGATGGATATGCACTTGCTTAATCAATTCTATGTTAGTGTACAGTCACCGACAGAGGTATATAAATTTAAAAAGAAAAAAACAAATTGATCCCATTTTCATTTTGCTAATACAAGATCACGACGCGTGATGAGCCAAATAAGTGCCAGCCCTCGGGGCTGGCACTTATTTGGCTCAAAAGATCAGCATTGCCATCCAGCGCGGCAATGCTGCCAGTGTCTTGGGCACGCTTCCGTCTGGCAGTGGTTTGGATCAGTTGAGCTACCTATAGATCGTTTGTAACGATCCTTAGGTGGCTCAACTGGTTCTAATTGTGTTTTGTGATAATTACACATAGTTAATAAATTTAAAATTCTGATCCTTTAAGCATTTTTTTGTAGTTTTTTTTTTTATATTGCATGTAATTTTCAATTCAATAAAAAAAATATGAATCATGCTTCTTATAACAAAGTTAAGGCACCATTGGGATGCATAGAAAACTAAATCACACAAAAACTAGGATTCAAATCTATTTTTCCATCAAAAAATTCAATATATTTTCATAGCGCTGCAAATGGACGCAGTTTCAAACGATCTCGGTTATTTTCAAAGTTCTTCAGTGAATGTGCGAACCGGTTACACTCCAACTTGCGGTAATAAAACTCGATACTAGTGTAGGGTTGCCATTTCTCCTGATTTATTAGAACTGAGATTATCAACAAGTAACAATGTCAAAAAAAAATTAGAAATCTTTTACATGCACTTTTAGACACACAACCATAGCCAATGATGCCACTATAGTATAGGATTTCCTATGTCGCGGCTTTCAGAAACTATAATTGTGTTAAAATGATTATGAGAAACCATTTTTAATTTCCTAACTTTATTATTCTCTCACTTTTCCTGTGGATATGGCCGGCTAAGCTGAGAGGATGGTTTAGGTGCTGGGCAAGCCTATTCCATCTCAACAATGTCCCAGGCACTACAGTATCCTGTTAAGCGTAGACAAATATTGCCTCCTGACGCTGCATAAATCATCTAGTAAAGATATAAAGACCTGAGTAAGTATTATACTAAATTAGACCATGTCTCTCTGTTGGCCACTTATCAATGTCCACAAACTTCCATGAATGATGGTAACCCTACTAACATCAAGTTAGTGCGTACAGTGGCGCGTTAACGCGCACATTCGCAGCATCTGTCTGAGGAACGTTTTTAATATAAAGCTTTTAGTCTCTCCTGCAGATGTATCATTGAGAAAAGTGCACTGGGAGTACCGGGAATAAAACTATTTTTGTTAAATTGGAAAAATTTATCGAACGGAATGAAAGACACGAGAGACTTAACTGAAGCGTAGGTAACTTCGTAAAACTGTATTGAAAAGATGTTTAGGTAACCGAAATTTCATCTTACTGATAGTTTCGGCTTTGGCGTCATGAGTCCCGTTTCTGAGTGTCCGTGATCGCTTGTATATCACGGGTTCGAATCCCATCGGAGTCCGTAAGTTATTAAGATTTTTCATTTATATTTAGGTAAGTTAAATAATTTATGGAACAAAAAATAAACAATTTGGAATGCGAAAGGCAGAACTGCATAATTATAACTTTAGATGCGGGCCACGCCCACTTCTTACGGCTACATTTTGTTCTGCTGGGTACTACTATGAAAGGACTAAGAAGACTTTGTTTCCTTTTATCCAACTTCTTCCATTAATATTCTACATCTAAAAGTTTAAATAGTTTTTCAAAACTTCTTATTCTAATTACTTTAATACCGCATTTGGACTACATTGTGACCAGGAACTACTCTTAGTAAAATACCAAGTAAGCTACAACGCGAGTTAGTCGAGCTAATACTTTCACGGAAATAAACAAGCCTTACATAGCGTTATATGCAAATGCATATAACGCTATGTAAGGCCACTCGGGGCTTCCCATTGAGAGCCTGCACAAATGTGCAGGCTCTCAATTCGAAGCCCCGAGTGGACCAAACAAACGCCGCCGAATTAAAGCAACATACCAGAGACAACAGTCAAATTAAGCACTTAAGCCTTCCAGTCTAGTTTCAGTGCAAGTAAATTGCTAAATTCCCATTCCCAGTGCCCAGACATGGCCCTGGCTCGTTGCAAAGTGTAAATTTGCAAGTACAAAATTAATTTAGAAGCCGGCGGTTTGCTTGCAACTTGGAAATTTCTTTTGGAATTTATGTCTGCCCGGAGCAGGCGACAAAAGTTGTGCAATTTAGGACCATGACAAATACTTGGGAATATTTCAGTGTAGTGATAAGATCAAAAAGCTACTGAAACTACAGCTGTAAAGATGTCAGCGTGTCTTCTCTTCTGTGTGTGTGTCTTGTGAATTTTAAGCTTGCTTCTTGCCTGTTCTATAATGGATCTCTCAAACTGAACGTTTTTGTCTATTTCTAAGGGAAAGAAATGTGATATTTGAATGTTTGTTTTGGGATTAGTTGGATTTTATTGATAACTAGGTCCGGCGTACCACCTCAGAATTAGAGGCAATCTCAGAATTTGAGGCATCATCAGAAAAGCCGCCCCGTACAAAATGTAAAAGAAAATAATACATTTTCTTCCAAATTTTTTATAGTTATTCTCATTATAGTTTTCGAAAAACATCTTCGAATCCAACAAATCATATTCCTTTTCCTTCCAAAAATCAGTCTAGCCGTTCTTGAGTTATAAAATTGGTGTAACTAACCCGACTTTGAAAATTATTATAATTACCTAGATAAGCAAACAAGATCTGATTTTTGTTATCGCAGATTTAGTACCTAAGTTCCTACTTTGCATTTTATGGAATTCATAGACTTTGCTTAAAAGACGAAACCTTAAAAAAGTTAGATAAATAAGTATCATGTTATTACTCTAAAAGTAAAGAACAAACGAGAAAAATGTGGTGGAAATACAATAAATATGTCAAGATCCGTAGCAAACATAAACTCGTAATCTATCCCCACTAGGAACAGACGTGATTTTATGTAGGTAGATACTCAAACTATCTTGGGGCAATACTTGTGTACTTACTGAAATAAAACACAACTTTTTTTATAAACCTCTCGTGTCCCTCTGCTGGGCAAACGTTTCGCCTTTTAACTTCCAAGCCACAATCACAATTACACAAAAAAGTATAACCTATAATTATCTAATATCCATGTTCCTGGTTAGTTTGGTTTTAGAATGAATTAGTGGTTATAATCGTCTTTGCTACTATAGATTAAATAAGTGAGAACATATAAATGGTCTGTAGTTATATTTTTGTTAAGTGAATAATATCTAATGACTGTTTGTTTTCCTAAGAAATATAATTAAATAAATAAATAAAATCATCATAAAGATAGCGGAAGTAGGACATTTTAGTTAGTGGATACAACTCCTAAAATCGAAAAAATCATCCTGATATTTCAGTGTGGCAATACAAAAAGTCGTAATTTTGCATTCGACATCGCTACGAAAATACGAAGCGATTGCAAACGGTTATTGCCGTTCTGTTTTATCGGAATTTCGCGCGAAAATTGGCTGGATTTTTATTCGGAAATCATGTAAATTTTTAAAGCCTGGTATTATTTTAACTAGGAGGAACAAGACATTAAGTGGAATGAGCTTTAATACAGATAAGTAAGTCGATGATAATTGAGAAAATATATGTACTTAACACAAATGTTAACAATTAGGTATATTAAAAATGTAGGGGTAGTTTCCCGTCCATGTGTTAACAAACCTCATAGTTATCAGTAAATTTTTAGGTATGTACTTATTAACTACCAAGCAATACTTCCTCAGTCGTAAAAAGGCAATAATTGCAAAAGGCCCCGTGACACAATATTTCTTTTCAAAGCGGATTTAAAATAGTCCGTAGGTACCTTTTACACTTTTAGTTAGTCGTAGGTATACCTACCTATAGTACCTATAGATACCTACATCATAATTTAAAAGCTCATTTAAAAGCACCATGATAAAGCTCGTTCAAAAACGTCATGGACTGAAGTTGCTCCAAACTTCGTGCTTACTTCTGCAAATGGACATGTAGCAAATATGTATGTAATGTAAGTATTAATATTTGTCTATGTCTGCCCCATATGATAGCGTATAAAGAATCTTGAATTTTCGATTTAATAACTTTATTAGGTACTTTACGATTGAAGAAAATGTCTACTGTGCCTCGGAGATCCTGTTTCGCTCAGTTTAGTTACAATTTCCGTCTAACATAGTTATTGGACTAAGAAGTTAAAACAATGAGGCACCTAATTTTTCCATGCATATTCACACGCACCCCTCTGAGAGACACTACCGCCATCTATTAGTAGTTTTGCGCGGTAAAACGCTGACAAAAGCTCACTTGGCGCACCCTGAAAACCTGATTCAACAGGGGTGGATTTCACTCCGCAAACGTTGAACCCTACCCTTCGTTATCCCGAATCTGTACCGGTTCCCAAAATATCGTACAGATGGCGCCACCGAGCGCCGATCGATACAAAACACAAGAATGACGATGCGAAAAACGAAAAAATGGCTAAAATACACGAAAAGTAAGGAAATTAATGTATTGAACTGCTAAACATGAAGAACTATATAAGAACTCACCATAGTATGAAGATTGGCTGCCTCAACCGAAGACTCCATTGAGTGATTCATCAAAATGGTACAACATGATTGATTTTTAGTTTATTTGTTGTCAGCTATTCACAAAATTTAGTCCAAATGCTATTAAATTGTCCCATTTAGCACAAAATAAGATTACAATTGTTTTAAACGAAATAAAATAATTTCACTTGAAATGCGATATGAAGAAACGTCACCACCAAAAGCTGACAACAAACTGTTGGTTTGGTTGATAGTACATAACCAAACTCCAGCTCAATGCGACCACTTTCATTTGGCGGGAAGATACGATTTTATACTTTCTCTCCCTCGCTCTTGTGCAGATCTGTATGTGCATCTCTTTTTAGGGTCGATTAAAGTAAAACCATTACGGTGAGAACAAAAAAGGGTCCCCTTTGAGCAAATTGTAATATATCATCGGTTTGACGTTATGAGCTTGGGGTCTACGGCCGGCACAGTTCGCTTTTGTCCAGAAGCAGTAAAATTTATTGGCATAACGGTCCCGCAAAGAATAAACCCAATTTTAAATAAACTACAACTTAAATAAGTTAAAATAAGGGTTGATTATTTAGTTTTTTAAATAATGCTATTATTTGCACCAGTATCTGAATTAAAAACAGTCATTTGTTTTCTACTAAACAAAATTCCTCATTCAATAATTGAAAAAATTTATGAACTCTCAATCTTGCCAACTTTTCAAAACAATAGAAAACCAAAAACACGGAGGACCTTGTTTTTCGCGTCTGCGCAGTGGACAGGACGCTAAGCTAGGGTGTTCAAGAGGTTTGTCTATGGAAACAGAACAACGACATCTGGTGGATCGTTTCGGTAACTCAATTGGCAACCCTCAGCACAAAAGGAAAACCGAACGCATGGTGACGTAGCAGCCGAATGAAGAGGTGCCATCTAAATATTCATAGTGGAACAAATTATTGCCAGAAGTAGCTACTTACTGCTCTAGGGGTTAATTGACTATGAGAATAAACCACAATAGTAACATATATACTTAGATAGGTATAATATAAAATTTATTACATATTTTACACACGTAAACTGCACTTTAAACTGTCGGTCCTGGCTTTTAAAGTCGTTATTAAGCCATGCACAAACAGATAGATGAATGAAACTTGGTACCAGGATTGCTTATACCTGTAGACTACTTTTGATCCCAGTATTCCCACGGGAACGGGAACTATTCACCGCGCGTAACACCGCAGCTGCTAGTAAAATATATTCTCTACTAATACTATTAAATTGTATCTAAGTATGTAAACTAAGAAATAAACAAATATTTTTAAGAAGGTTGTAGGTAATAAAAACAGAGAATTCGTGGGTAAGAAATAAAACTGTAGCCCATAAAGTTCATAAGCTTATTTGCGAATAGTCCCGGAACTAAGCCGGCGCAGGCCCCGGCCCTCACGGAGGCAATCTATCAACCAACTGCAACAATAGGATCGAGCAGCTGATTGTGCGTCACTTGCATTTTCTATAACCGAAATGCGTTGAATTTTTTTTTTTTCGGTTTGACTTTAATGTTAAGGTGGTTGTATGCGTCAAACTAGCGCTGCCGCCTATTTTATTTTATTATTACGTGAAACAAAGGAATTTTAAAACCCTAATTGTTCAGTTTGTTAAACCTGTCATAAGCTTTTTATTAATACCTCTGTACCTAATAGTTTCATTTTGTATAGTTTAGGAAGAGTAGCGAAAACAGAGTTTGGTGGCCATCAAGTCACCAAGTGCAACTTCGCTATTCCTCCTATTGACATCCCACAATCCTACTAAATATTACATACCTATTAACTACTTACGCAAAAGTTTGAATGGATGTAAAATGGATGTTTTTTGTGAATACTACTGAACTAATTTATCTGTAACTTGGGATATACTCGTACATACCTTTTTAATGACATGGAATAACACATAGACTACTTTTTATTAAGGTAAGGACTACGGGAACGGAGCCACGGTCGGCCGTGGAAAATGTATTTACACGAGCTTACTCGAGTAAGCTCGTGTAAATATATTTTTCTTATCACAGGTATCGAACCTGCATCCCTCATGCCTCATGCCAAGGGGTCTATTACTAAATATGAGCACGCGCCAAGTAGGTGCTTAGACCTAATATCTTCAATAGGTTTCTGATTGTTTTATTACAGAAACTAACAACACAATTCATTTCAAGATTGCTTTATTCGTTACGATAATTGTTACACTAATTATAACCCATTCTACCCTATAATAGTCCTAAGGGATTAGCGAACTATTCTTTATTCAAATTATTTTGTAGGTATACATAAATAAACACAAATAATACAAATACAAATGTTTATTTCATTATCTTAATCTAAAATTTTACATTCCGTGGGTTTGAGATAATGCTATGGTTTTTACTATCTCAGGGCACAACGCAAAATTTATCGTTTTTGTCGTACTGTAGGTAACTGTCAAGAATAAATGTATTTAGCTACCTTAAATATAATCAGCAGTCATTGTGCAAGCCGCCCTAAGAAACATTGAGTTTGTACGTAGGTAGGTGTATACCTACATCTATCTTAATGACTTTAGTATCTGAAGGTAGGTAGGGACCCTCATTACCTATCTGTGTGTAGACCTGCGGTTTCAACGTCACAGTATCATTGTCATAAAATATTTAACGTGGACTATAGAAAACTCTTAGCGAATGACGAACGGACCTAAGTATATAAATGAAGGTTTTATAATATAGTTTTATAATATTATAGCACTACATAACGAGGGCTTCGATAACAGTGAGATTTCTAAACGTCTATCAACACCTCCAGATTCTATATAAGGACATTCCACTCAGCATTTTGAGTATCATACGCATATTCACACATTTTGACCACGTCCGAATAATTAGAAGGAACTCACTAAGCTAGCATAGTAGTCTTATTAGGTAAGCTTTATTGGTGATTTATACAGTTCAGTAGGCAACATATGCCTTTGCTGAGTGGGTCGCTGTAGTGCCTGGAACACTATTGAGATCTGAGATGAGAGTTGTTCGGATCCTATACCTACCATCCTCTCAGATTAATCTTGTCCGCAAGAAAGATATTTATTGCTTATGCATAATTCTGAAGAAGCCGTCGATTTAATCGCCTTAGTAGTACAGTTTATTTACTATTCAGAATATTTCAATTCTTGATTTAGTTTGGCGAGAAACATTGAACTTTTTGTATGACAGGTATTTTGGCTACCGTACCAGTAGGTACCTACTGACCAAGGCTTTATCTTATGCCCACTATCAGAATACTCGGTATTTTCTTATCTGTCGCACACAAACAAATAGCCTTCCAAAAAGTATACACACAAACAAACAAAGTCATTACCAAATTAACGACATTCAGGTGACGAAAAAGCATTTTGTAAACAAGCCTCATTCCGGACGGTTGCCTAAGTGCTAGTGATTTGTGACGTCAGAGCAGCGAAACTGGATGATCTGTGTATGCTATGTCTTCTCCAACGAGCACGCAATCAGATCAAGATGATTCAAGTGATACAAGTTCATCTGAATTTTCTAGCACAGTTTTGGCAAAGTATGACACAAACATAGATACAAACAAGGATTTTAAAACAACCGTTTCGATTTCACATGGTGTTGAAGATATCTTATCTGATGGAGTGAACTACGTCCAAGATGAACCTTACCAGGATTGTAAGGTGGAAGTTTTATCGGCAGTGCCTCAAGTATTTTCTCAAGATTACAACTCGAGGGACTCCACTGGATTCAGTATTCAAGATATACTCGGTTTACAGCAATCCTACAACCCATCACATGTTGAAGTACTAGAACCCAGATATGACTACAACGCGACTAATTACGAAAACATAAGCAATAATTCAAATAACTATGGATCAGGTGCAGAAGAAGTAGTCAACGAAGAGTGCATTGCAAGTAACAACATATTTTCGGCAGCACCACAAATTAACAATCAGGTTATTTATAATCGAAGCTATCCTGCTAATGAGCTTGCGCGGTACAACCAAAAAAGTATTGAGAATGATGGTAAAGATCCAAGGGACATAAGCGACATGCACCAATCAAGTTTTCCCAGTCAGGTATGTACCATAAAACCTTATTCCAGTTAGAAACAAGACCCGCAACTTGTTCGATTTCATCAATATTTTATAGAACATTGCGACCACAGAACAACCGGATTCAATAATGACAATTTAATATACCTACCTGTTATCAGCAATTAGAAAATAGGTTGAAGCCGATTCATTCTTTTATTCAACTTGGGCAACGTAAGACGCTTTATAAGTGACGGATATCCTTAAAATTCCCTTTATACTTTCAGACACCTTCATGGGAGAAGAATTCAAGAAGTAATCAGAGCCTAAGGACACCGTCTGAATTACCTGTTGACGGTAAGACTTCATTGTAACTCTTTTACTTTAAATTTGTAGTTATGCTAGTTTTTTACAACATTTATTTTCTTACATTTCAGACATGTCATCAGAATCTTCTTCGTATCAAAAAGGATTCTCAAAGAGAGCAAGGACTGCTTACACCAGCTCGCAATTGGTGGAATTGGAAAACGAGTTTCACCAAAACCGCTATCTCTGCCGGCCGAGGCGCATCGAGCTCGCCAACTACTTGCAACTATCGGAACGTCAGATCAAAATATGGTTTCAAAACCGTAGGATGAAGTACAAGAAGGACAACAAGCACAACAAACCATCATCTTCAGTGGATGACAGCAGCCCATCTAGTTCTAAAGATTCTCCGAGTCAGGACCATAAAATGAGCCATGGAAGAAGCTGTGGAGGGCATGATCGTCACAGACGCCTGTTAGCTGACAGCCACGCGACACATCATAAAATATACTTAACAAGCGACGGTATTTCACGGCCCCCGGAATATTCGTCAATAAGTCCGATAAAATCTGTGATAAAAGGGCCACAAAACACAATTGAGCTACCGTCTTACACGCCCAATCTATCCTACTCGTCGTACTACGCAGGAGGTAGCAGGGCCGCTTACTCACCGATGTCCGAGGTTTATCGCTACGGTGATGAATCATTGGCCCAGAATTCTTCGCTGTCGACGATAGCATCGGATAGTTACATACCTAACGGAATGAATTTGAAGCTAAGCGATGATCTAGTGCGATATTCTGCTGCATCTCCGTATTACAACCCATTGCCTTCTGGGGTTGTGATTCATCCTGCGACGTCTGATGGCTATGTATTTAGCTCTCCAATGGCACCGTTATCAACTCCAACCTATGACGATAATAGTCTCCATACAAGAACGTCTACTTTATCTCTTCCGCAAGATCCTTACTTTTCATACTTAGGGACCTCTGACTCCACTACTCAGCAACCAGCTACTTCTGCGAATAAATATACTTCCTCTTCTTACATAGCTTTGTAACAGTCATAGAATGTAGGTATGTCATGCTGGTCCGTTCGTTACATTTTTTTGTTGTGAATTATCACGGTGTACGTAAAATCTAATTCTTCCAAATTATTGGAAAAATATTTTGATATTTGAAATATTCTGTTAGAGCTGAGTAGGTGTTTTTTTAGTGAACCTACTCATGATTAGGAGATGTTGTAAAAATAGTATGAAATAAATGTTTTTGATTAAATTATGTGTGATTTTTGTTCTATTCGTTACTTTAACATTTTATTTAAACAAAACTAAGCTTAGCTTAGCTAAGTTAAAAATAATGTGAATAACTAGCTGCGCCCCGCGGTGCTACCCGCGTTGAATAGTTCCCGTTCCCGTAGGAATACCGGTATCAAAAGTAGCCTATTTTTTAATCCAGGGTATAAGCAACTTCCTGGTACCAAATTTAATTTCATTCAAAAATTGTAGGCACATATGATTTATCGCTGGTGTACCTACTACTGCCAATTTAAAATTCATTAAATATTAGTTATTTTAAAATGCATTGTTCTTATATCTATATAACCCTAAGGATTATTATCTATGTATGGTATGTTGTTCTTGACACTTACCTTAAACTACCTGAACCAGTAATGACTCATCTTACTTTCGACAAAATAAATTATGCCATCGGATTAATATAGGTACATTGATTATTTTAATTTTAATATTAATTTTTGCGCCCCTCGTAGTTACCCGCGCTAAATAAGTTTATAAATTATATACATCCCGTTCCCGTGAGAATACCGGTCAAAAGTAGCCTATGTGTCAATCCAGGATGTAAGCTATCTTGGTACCAAATTTTATTCAAATCCGTCCAGCCGTTTGAGCATGAAAGAATAACAAACATACACACTCTTCCATACACAAACTTCACATTTATCATATTAGTGTGACTACTTCAATGGTCAAATACTCAGAAGAATATTCACTCTTTGTATATATCAGCTTTGTCGTCAATTGAGAAATCAACTACTACAGGTAGGTACATTTACATGACATCCATGATGGTAACAATTAAGATGAGAAAACGCAGCAAAAAATTCAATTCACGCCTTAATTCAAAAATTATTATCTATGTAGGCCAATTTAAAGTACCTATAGTAATTTTCAAATGCATTGTTCTTGTTATCGATGCAGTAACCCTAGGGATTATCTAATAATTTTATGTTGTTATTGACACTTAAATTTTTCTACCTGAACTAGTTACGACTAATTACTTTCGACCTTGCAGTAAACATATTTAAATTTAATGATTACTGTTATTTACAGGTGTCAAAATGGTGGCTAATTAGGCACTAACCAATAGCAGAGTTTTCAACCCTGGAAAGGGTGAGGTGATTACTAATTACTTTTGGTTTAGATTTAGTATAAATTGTAATGCGGAAAAGGGTGTAGGATCATTCGCGTCCCAGTAATTAAAACAACCATGTGCTCCTTACATAGTGGCAGTATCGCCAATTTCGGCACTTACTCCAGTGAGCAACTCGAAGATGATTTCATCACAAATCTCTTTTCCCAGAACATTGAAATCAACTACGATGTAATTATTTTCATCTGATTCATTTTTAAATATATATGTTGCAGTTTTGTTAACTTTGTCATACATATTGTGCTCTAACTTAAATATTTTCTTTGCAGCATCCTCAAACAAGTCACGTCAAGATAAATCAAAATGTGGTTCAATCAGATTGTACTTTGCTATTGTCACATCAGGTACTTATTACCTTTTTTTCTTTTAAGAAAGCTTTTTCAGTAGTTAAATTTTTATTTCATTTCTAACATAGTCTATTTAATTTCAGATGGATCACGATTATTTTGCACAAACGGTGCCTTCATCGACCCAATTGTCAACCTGTAAAAGACCAACCTCCAACACCACTTCAATGAACATGTCCACTTACTTTGCTACGTTTAATCCATCAACCAAGGTATTTAATTTATTTTATTTTAGTTAGATACCTCTACTTCTGATTCTCTGTTAACAAGCTCATCAGTGGTATTACAGCTCAAGTTGTGTTACTTTCTCTTTCTTTATGTATATTTGTATTGTATTATTTTACAGTCGGAAACAAACCAACCTGACACTCTACTGTTGCAAAGTAAATTTAATAACAGTCAACATGCTGTGGGAAAAAATCATCGCGCTCGTATTAATGGTAAGTAAATTTTAACAACGTTCTTACGTCCCTCTAATTTATTAAAATTTGTATCAAAAATCTTATTTTTTTAAGTCATTTTGTTTTTGTTTGACTCACTTAGTTAAAATTTAAAATAATTTCCTTTCACAGTGGTATCCGCTGGAACTGGAAACTTCAAAACCATTGTAAAACGCAAACGAAAGAGAACAGTTTTCAGAACAGATCAAATAGAAGCAATGGAAGAAGTTTTCGCAAAAAAACCATATGTCACAAAGGAAGATCGCCAAGTTCTTGTCAAAAGACTGAACATTAGTGACAAATCCGTTAAAGTTTGGTTTCAAAATCGCCGATTGAAGAACAAAAGAGGAGATGACTACGCATCTGATGATGAGAATAGAAGTTCACCTAATCTTGATCGGCTTGACTACGTGGAATCCAAAATACATGAGAGAACCAATGAGTTTGGTTACGTTACTCTTGACGACAAAATAATGAGTGATCTTATTAACGTAATTGATGAATACCTATGGAAATCTAATACGCATAAATCAATAAAAGACGTTGAAATGGAAGAAACTAATGTGAAAATAGAAAGTGTACCCATTTATGAACCTATATCTCCTGCCAGCACAATTGAAAATTCGAACGAAGAAAGTCTTTGGGAACATTCTCCGAACGAAAATGAATATTTGCAAAGGCTGCAGGATATTGAATCTATAATATCATGTTAATTATTGACACGCATCCATCCTAGTGGCTTCAGTTGAGCTACATATTGATCGTTTGTAGCGATCCTTAGGTGGCTCAACTGGTTCTAATTGAATTTTGTACAGTTAGGTATGTAAATCAAATATGATGTATTAGTTTAGTTTCTGTAAATAAATTCTTATATTAAGTTAATCATACATTTCGAATTTTAATGTTAATTATTATAGACACTTAAATATTTTATAAATTATAATGTTAATTATTTATGATTTTTTAAATAAATTATTGCCATTTTATTAATTTAGTGTTGTATTAGTGGCAATTCTGAGTGTCGCAAAAGCTAAACTAAGCTAACTAAAATTGTTGCCGTCCCTTTCATAGCTATGGAAATAATAAGGATGGCAATAATTTTAGTTAGTTTAGTTTAGCTTTTGCGACACTCAGAATTGCCCCCAGTATCATATTTTTTAGAATAAATGTTTTATAAAGGAAACTATTTTTTTTATATAATTAGTACATTAAAAGTTAAATATATAATAAGAAACTAGCTTATTTAGAAATATGTTGGGTGGAGGCTTTTTGTTATTTAATTATAATGTACCTATATAACACAGTAGTGCGAAATTGAAAAAAAAACAGAAACGTAAAACGTAATCGTAAAAATACACCAAGTTCGTAAGATAAGCAACACATTTCGGACCAATCCAGTGCCGTAATGTACCTTCTAAAACCATTCTATAAAGATTTTCTATGCAAGGGTAGTTTGAGAATTGGCAGTTCACCATGTTAAATGAATTAGGCGACCGTTCAACAATCCGAGTTACATTACTGAGTCGGAATTGCTCTGCTATAAAGTTTTGTGCCCGAAAATTAGAAAAAAATCAAAAAAATGTTGCAGACTATGCTAGTAGCTGGAATAACGCCTCTTCAAAATAAAGATGAAGTAAGTATAACTTAAACAGAGTTGTGTCGTGTAATTATAGTTGAACGTAATACATATAATAACTTCGTACCGCTTTAGAATTTGAGGCACCATCAAAAGAGACGCCGCAAACCTACATGTGAAATACTTAATACAAATGTGAAATACTTAATATGTTAGTATAATATTTTAAACCGTTGTATTTCTTATACCTAACTGATTTTTACAACTTTCTACATACTTACTCGTATTTATGTTTGCAGTTAAATCATTGGGAAAATCTAAATTTTTCTGGTGGTGTTTGGATTGAAGCCAGTAATCGGAGGACAGGTGAGTTCATGATCAATTCAATCCTATTTTACTGTTTATTTAACTTATAAAAAAATCTTGCATACCTTTGAATATTAAAATATTGACGTTTCGTTAGTTTAGCGAAATGTACTTTCGATGTGCGCTTTCCAAACTTGCATGAATTGTTTTTGTCGTAGGTACAGTTTTTAGGCACTTTACACAAGCTTTTAGAAATAAAAGGAATCGTCGCGAGCAAATTACTTTCATATGATTATGAATATGCCCTGCACTTGTCAAACCTCGTTAACAAATCGTCGAATCTGGAATTAGCGTTATCATAATAAATTGTTGATACTTTTACTTGTACCTACTTGAGGTACAAGGTACCAACCGTGAGCATGGACAGACCTCTGACTTATCTTCAGACATACCAAAGAATAAAAGCTGTATGATCGAATGAATGTCTATACTATCATAATAATTATGTCTAGGTATAGGTACATAATTACATATATTATGTCTATAATGTTTCTTTGTGTCGTGAGCATTTTTAGGTCCCCTATACTTTTACCGTCTTACTTAAAAACGTCTCTCAAAAGTTGAACACTTGTTCAACGACTGATCAGCTAAAATTCTGACCTATAAACTCAAAGTTGAGACATGCTTGAACACTCTCAAATAGTTTAACAACGTCGGGACCTTGTTTAAAAAGTTGAGAGAGCCTTGAGACGCAAAATGGCGAACATTTCAAACAGCTGATGTTTGTATTTGTTTGACATAACCTTAGGTAAAGTTGTTTTGTTTGTTTTGTTTTGTTTTTAGGTAAAGATAAGTTTGAGTACTCTCAAGCCCTTGATCAGTGTTCAGTTGAGAGGCCGTTGAGAGCTAAATCAGCTTGGTTTTTTTAAGTAAGACGGTTATTGTACAAAATTATTATAAAAAGTATTATTTAAACTAATATTATAAAAATCAGTTTCAGAGACAACAAGAAACAGAACAATAAAAAAGAAAAGCAAGAGGGTGCGGACCGCCTTCACCACCGACCAAATAAGATCATTGGAGAAAACTTTTCTACAACACAAGTATATAAACTCAGAGAACCGTCGAGACCTTTCCAAAAAGCTAAACATTGGTGAGAAATGCATTAAGATCTGGTTCCAGAATAGACGAATGAAGGAAAAACGGGCATCATCTGAATCCAGCGATACATCGAGTGAAACTTTTGGCAGGGAAGCTACGTCACCATTCCTTGTACAGACAGAAACTGATACATTGTACCAGAATCAACAAAACCATCAAACTACTTCCTATGAAACCATCCCTTATTATCAACCAATTACCATCGAAACTTTTAATGAAAAGCCTGAATCTATGTATGAACCCAATGTTTTCGCACAAAATGAATATAACAATGGTTTTTCGTTTTATAGTGAAACTAACCCTTACACTCATTTTTTTCCCAGTGTTGAAACAAATGTTAATAACGCTTATTTAGACCACAATCAATATCAGTACGGCCATGAAATGTATAACTGGTGCCAAGATAATACATATTTGAATCATTTCTATCAATGATTAGGTACATTGTATATTTTTTTGTATTTAGTTAATATTATATCTCTTTCAGCATTATTTATTACATGTATATTGTTTTTACAGTGATTAGCGTAATGCATGAGTTGTTGGACTTTAGTCATAAATCAAATTAATTTATTTTATGTTTAGTAGTGTACCTATACCATTTAATTAAAAATAATTTATTTAATTAGTATAAGGATTTAATTTTAATTTAATTTAAAAAAATCTAAGTAATTTAATACTGGGGGCAATTCTGAGTGTCGCAAAAGCTAAACTAAGCTAACTAAAATTATTGCCATCCTTTTTATTTCCATCGCTATGAAAGGGACGGCAACAATTTTAGTTAGCTTAGTTTAGCTTTTGCGACACTCAGAATTGCCACTATTGTTTGTGTATAAATATTGTTACTTTTGTGTATATTTTAATTTTTTAGATGACTAAGAAGTAATTTACGTTTCCTAGATTAATGTTATTTTCGTGAAATTATATTCTTAATGTAATGGTTATAATTATATTGAGTGATAAACTTAACATAATTTTAAGTTATAGTATTAATTGTTTACCGTCTTTTACTTTCCTTACTATTAATAACTAGATCTATCTTTTGTTATCTCTTAAAAAACTCTATTCTGAAAATTAAAGTTTTCTCTTTAAGTATGTTATTTCTAAGCTAAGTTATTTATTAAACGAAAAGACAAGGAAGAATAAATATAGGAAATGTGTTGAAATAAAAATAAAGATAACTTCGTAATAAAAATCTACTGTTCCATTTATTTTCTTATCATTTATCTTATTCTAAAACTTAGGACTAGGATTCTGAAATGTTGGTCCCGTGATCACATACTGAGCGTATGGACTGATTGGGTTGGGTACTGGTTGAGTGCTACCATGACAGTTACAACTGCATTTATGTGTTTGATTTTGTCCATAACTTAGTGTAGGATCGTTTGGAAAACGGATAGGAGCTCCAGGTGCAACTACAGGCATTATGTTAACAGGCTTCCAAATTACTCCTCCTGGTGAAATGTATGGATGAGCATATACAGTTGGCATAACAGGGTAGTATGCAGGCCCTTTTACTTTGGCTGGTTTGATCTTTGAAGGTTGTGATTCCTTTTTAGAAGACATGTCATCATGAATTCTTGGCTTCACAGCAGCCGAATGTAGCTCCAAATTTCTATGTACTTTTGGTTTATGGTCCATGCTAATTTCTTTTCTTGATCTCTTCAATTTTTTGCTCAAATCAATTGATTCTGTGGAACGTTTGAAAACTGGTTTCCTGAACAGTTTCTTTGATGATTGATCTTTTTGTGATATATTCAGAAACGGTGCTTGATGTTTTATGTTTACGTCTATGTGTGAATTTATCGCCGAATTGTTTTTATTTGTCGATAAATTTTGTGGTTCAAGCTGAGCAACAAATTCTCGAGTTCCCTTAAAAAAGTTATCAGTATTTGGTGTAGTAAATGTAGTGGTATTGACTGGCTTCACAATCATCGGTAATGAGTACGAAAGTTGCTCATTAGTTGATGTCAATGTACATGCATTAATTAATCGATCTTTGCCGGATTCCATTCTGTTATTTATAAAATCGAGTTCTTTGGGTGTCGACTCTTTTTTTTCTTTCATTCGACGATTCTGAAACCAAATCTTTACCGCTCGTTCTTGCATGTTCAATGCTGTTGAAATTTCTTTTCGATGTTCGCTGCTGATGTAAGGGAACTTTTTAAATTGTCGCTCCAGATATGCTATTTGCTCTGTTGTGAATGCACTTCTGAACCTCTTCGGTTTTCTTAGTGGCCTAACCGTCACCATACGACTTGACTCCATCTGTAATTAAAAAAGGTTTATTAAATTCTGATCTTAATTTTAAGAATATCATTAGTTGGTCAAGATATCTTGTCAAATGCAATGAAAAGATGTCTAAGGGGGTAGTCAGAGGTATATATCTTGTCAATATAACATTAAAAAATTCTGACCTTAAAATGATAAAACAGTTTATAAAAAACAATTAAAAGTAAAAAGGCGTAGTAATTTTATGTAGCTTCACTTCGTTTGTTATAACTTTATTTCAAATCTTGATATAGGAGTTGCAACAGTTTTTTGAACAAAAATTTATGATTTAAAACGATAGGCAAAATAAAGTTAGTTTTACGAACTTTTCAGTAGGTACAATAGTAAGTAAATTAAAAACTTACATTTTGATTTTTCCTTTTGCAGTTGTATTTTTGGTCCAAACTGTAATTAAGATTGTAGATATTCTCATAAGATCCAAAAACAACACGCCTCGATCACAACAATAACAACTGACCCATTTGAGTGATTCTTGTCTCATATATAGCAAAGAACATTATTTAATTACAATATTACCAAATCGTACACAATTAACTAATCGTTCACTGGCTATGTCAATTAGAGACTCATTATGGTCGACTTCTTATTTATTGAGTTTGATAGTGGGTGACTGATTTTTTATCAGTTTATTCGGGTACTTTGCCTACATTATAAAGTCTTGTGTTTGTCATTACACAAACGCACACTTTCATTAAGCAGTATTTTGAGGTAAGAAGTGCGTATTTTTTTGAAACACAATATAATGCAGCTTAAAGTCTTATCTTAAGATTTGTCTCAAATCTATCCCATTATTATCACCTAAGAGCATAAACACGAATGTTCATTGTTCATATATAAGTACCTATGTATCTATATAATGGATGTTTCTTATCTTAAACTACTGAACGGATTGAGGTGAAACTTGAAATATATAAGAACATAGCTTATTATCTGGAATAATATACCTATAGGCTACTTTTTCTCCGGGTAAGTACCACACCAATCTAACTAATAATACACAATAATGTGGTCGGCGATTTATAAGAAATAGCTTTTAATTACATCATTTTAAGACACAAATTAACGAATATAACATCGTTGTTTGTGGCCGCGCACCGATGTTTTCTTTCACCGGTGAGAGCTCTGGGAAACTTGAAGTTTATTATCGCGAATTCCTGTGATACGCGACCAGCGGGCCTAGCATGTGCAACACGAGAAATCATCTCGTCGTCGACAAAATATTCTCTCCTTCTCTAACATAGTACGTTAGAGCAGTTTGACATTACTGAGCGTCTAATCTGCAAAACGAAAAACGAAGTTTCGTGACAATTTTCGGGTTCTAATTATGTTGGTGAACTATTACGAATTCAGTATCCACCAACATAAACTGACCCCGAAAATTGTCACGAAACTTCGTTTTCGTTGTTCCGGAGTAAGGGCCCTGAATTTGTCGTCTCGACGCGTTGCACATGTTAGGCCTACAGGATGAGCCCCCTGTTATTCACAACTGAACTCCGGAATATCAGGAGTAAATCCTAATAAACTTCAGTCAAGTTATCAAATAAGGAATAAAAGGTGTTTCTTAACTAGTGTTGTGAAAAATGGTTATGAAAGTGGACTAAACCAAATTCGATGTGACATATTTGTAAACGAAATGTCACTCATAAAATTAACTCTTCCTGAGGGTTGATTCTTTGACCGTAATTTAATTTGAAGGGAGTGGTCAAAAATCCTACTAATATTACAAACGCCAAACTTTGTTATAGTCCGCGCCACGTAAAAAGAGCGCTGGAAAAAAGTGGAGGGGGTATGTTTGCGCATGGCTACACTCGCGCACGAAAGTACTTATCATAATGTAGGTAGTATTGTAGCTGGGCGGCCGGCTCGGGCAGGCTAGTATACACCGTTTTAACACCTATTTTTTATTGTCAACAGTTGATCTGACTACTTTTGTCAACACAATAAATATTAGTGTGTGTAATAAATATTTTACTCATTTCAAAATTTATGTCACTGTCTTTCATGAATAAAATAAATAAATTACTTAGATGAATATATGGAATTATTACTAAAAACATGTTTTAGTCAGTGTTAATTGTTAAATTTAAATAAGTAAGTAAGTACTAACCTACAAAATTCAGGTATTGTTGATACATTGTTTTATTATCATCAACAGCATTTTTAACAGCCTCTCTCTTCATAAAACTATATACCTACGTCATAAATAATTTTTCAGATTTTTCTATGTAAAACCATTTCGTAAGCGAAAACTTTTGTACGCGATGATATTTTGCGAACGAATTTGACGTAGTGACAGCGCGGGAAGCTAAGGACTGCTGACGAACCAATAGCATGCGCCGAATCAATGACAGCGTTACCCCTTCACCCCGCGCCGCAGTCCGCACCACCAATCGGACCTAAAAATCGACTCTGCGCAGCTTGTCAGCCAGCGCTCTTTTTACGTGGCGCGACCTATAGTATGGATGTTTGTTACTTTTTATGCGAAAACTACTGAACGGATTTGGCTGAAACTTGGAATATAGTTTATGACCGGTAATAACACAAAGGCTACTTTTGATCCCGGTATTCCCACGGGAACGGGTACTACCGCGGGGTGCAGCTAGCCCCCAATAATTGAGAAATAGCTGGTATTTTTAAGCTAAGCATTGACAGTTTTTTTACAAACATGGCACGTCCAATTTGGCTGGAGTATAGACTAGTACCGTTTTTTTTCGATTTTATCTTTTAAAAATAAACTGTGACTCAATTGGTGGAGACTCACTGGTATTGAAATTCTTAAGTTTTGTTTCACTAGGTAAGTAGAATAGAATAGAATAGAAAATACTTTATTGATTTGCACACCATATAAGAAAAATTAACAATGCAGTAAACTACAACTTAATTATGATAGGTATACAATCGGCGGTCTCATCGCTTCGATTCATTACTTCCTTTATAAAGTTATACATCGGCAAGTAAAAATAACCAATACCTCCGTAGGTACTATAATGACAGCTCGGTTAAGCTACTCAGCGATGGTAAATGTCGTGTGCGTTGGTACTCTTCTCAATTCATTACACAAATGTTTGCCCTTGGTGGAAATCGAACCATCGACCCTCAAACTAGAAGTCGGTACAATTCAAATCTCTTTTTTTATATTCACTTCCTTTTATGCCTGTTATGTTTTACCTATCTTAATTATGATTAGTAATTTATTCAAATCATAACAATCTTATTCTTAATTTTTGTCATGAATTTTGTGGAAATCAATAGAATAAAGCACATTTAAAAAATTTATTTTTTTGTCCTATCAAATAACATTATACATCATAATATTTACAATACTCAATTTCTAAAGTTCTATTACATCTAAAAGTATCAGTATTTTGCTAATACTCCTCTTCATCTTGAATACCTCTGATCCAGGATAAGTCCCAATTTCTTCCCTCGATCACATTCACATCAACTTGATTGTTAGAGCTATCGGACTGAGCTGTAGAATCTGGAGACAGCTCCTGCACTTCATTGTATGGAGAAGAGTACTGCTGTACTTGAAGTTGAACTTGCTGGTATTGTACTTGGCTTTCCGGCGCATAGGGATAGCTCGCCTGAGGAGTCACCATCGATGTTGACGATACAGGATATTGTTCGATGAATACTCCTTGACGGTGGAATACCTCGTTCGTTTGGAACTCGGGGACACCCAGCTCGGGGCACTCCGTCGAGTTCACCTCGTCTACTTCCTCAAGACTATCAGCTCTATCTTTCTTCTCTTTCATTCGCCGGTTTTGGAACCAGATTTTGATAGTCCTTTCGTTCAAACGAAGTGTGTCGGCGAGTTCTATTCTTCGTGTGCGGTCGAGATACTTTGTCTTCGCGTACTCTTGCTCAAGATGCATCATCTGCTGGCTTGTGAAGGCTGTTCTGATGCGCTTTTGTTTTTTCACTCCATTGGATTTGCTTCTCCAGTTAGTAGGCTGAGCCACTCTTGGTTGATTGTTCCAAGCGTTTGCGATTACATTTGTTGGTCTGGGTACCATAACTGGGATGTTTGGTATGTTTTGTTGGAGGTGGACAGGGTGGTAGTTGGGTGCATTGGTCAGGTTTCTCTGGTACGGCATGCTGACGTAGTGTGGGATGTAGGCCATTGTAGGGTTGCCAGCGTTGAAGTCATGGGTGACGTATTCTGGATTGATGAAGCTTTCCGGTTTGATGGGCTGATGTTGGGGCTCGTTCCATTCTGTAACCTGTAGACAAGAATAAAGGTTATATTAGAACCAAGATTTCAAAATATTGTGACTCAAACATGAAAAACCTTATTTAGTCAAACAAGGTTTTAATCAAAGACTTTTATGAGATTTCAATTAGCTTTCAAGAATATAACAGATATTTACCATTGCATTCTGAACAACAGCCTGTTCTTGGCTCCACTGGTCACTTGTACTGGAACAGCTGAACACTTCCTGAGGCGCCTGATTTGACGTTGACTCTGGCATCTTCAAAACTTTTAAAACTGAGTATTTGTCTTCGAAGCTTTGAAGATAATTATGTACTAGTGTTGTAATAGATACGTCCACTTCGAAAGCTCAATGACTTATGCTCTCTCCAGAATGCTTCCCGATTTTATATGGTGTCTATTGTTATGTGTCATGTCTAGGTGATTAGCGAACTAGACCTCCTTCGATAAGGTGATTAGGGATTTGTTGTGACCAATTTTAGGACTGATATCGATACCACTTTCGGAAACAATGGTTTTTAAATTAAGTTATGAATTACATTGTAAGCTCTTTTTAATTTAAATAAATGTTTATGAGTAGAATGAAATGACATTATATTCCTAATTTTAACAAGTAATATTCAGCTTTTTTAGGCATTTTTTTAAGTTAGTTAAATGTTTCTTAAGTTTATTTTAAAGGTCATATAATGCATATTTAGAATGTTGTCGCAAAAACATGTAACTGGCCTATGTAAACATAATTTGAAAACTTAAAAAATAAATTTCAATTCCAAAATTACTTTCTTTCTTTCTTTCTTTCTTACAAATATTATAATATGGTTAAATAAAGGACATTCAAAAGCTGACTCGGTACTAAATTACTGATTGAGCCGCGCACAACTTTATACGGAACATAATTACTGATTAATTATTTATCATTTACATAAATGCTACTAGCATATTAGGATGATATTATTTTTAATTGTAGTCCTATTTTGTATGACTGCTACGCCGTAGAAGTGTCTACGGAAAACATTTATTTACTTTAATGGTTTTTAAAATGTCTCGTCTGTAAGTACATTCAATGATAGTAAGTATCTAAAAATATATTTAAATACCTACTTAAGAACCTTAGAAGATGGGGGTAGTCAGAGGGACATCCGAATGTACTTATACGTGTTTTTTTTAAGTCAATCATTCTTTTTTTTAATAAAAATATTTATATGGTTTTTATGTTTAAAGATTGAAGGTTATACTTACTATTAGATAACTTATTTATATTATCATGTCGTGTCAATAGACGTATCAGTATCCACATCTATTGAGTTATCTGTTGTCAATGTTGTTAAAGTAAATATATTTTTAACTTTCAAATTATTTACGATTATTTAACTATCGTGTAGAGAAAGATAAAGGTACAGTCTTTGTTTTTGTAGTACAAGAATATGATAATACTCGTAGTAGGTTTTTTTTATTTTTAGTAAGCTAATTACGCGTGATCATTTTTACTCGTACATTTACGTACGTGCCTCCGACCACCTCATAGACATGTTTAATACATCTTGTACAAATTTTACCCGGATAAAAAGTAGCCTATGTGTTATTGCAGGTCATAATCTACCTATGTACCTATATATATATATATATTTCAGATTTCACCCAAATCCATAAGTTTTTGCGTGAAACTAGACATACCAACTTCCGCGTGAAATAATACCTTCTGAATGCCAACCGTTTCTATACAATCGTGCTCAGTTTTGGTATATCCACAAGATGTAAAGCGCCATCTAGTAGCCCACAGCGTAATCACCAGGAAAAGCAGGCTGTGTGTGTCCAGGGGCTGCTCAAATTGCAAGGGTTTGAACCATTGAACGAAAACTATGTTAGGTACTGTTTCAGAAGGTTTTCATATCTAATAGCATATTTTTCTTGCTTATTAATATTACAGACAATATTCCGTTAAATAAAAACAAAAGCCTACGACAAAGTCTCGATATTTGATTACTATACTTCTACAGGAAGAATGAGAACCTTTCAGCTTTAAGGCTTTGCGGCTCGCGTGGTAAGTGAAACAGGCTCTCATAGATGGCAGTGCCTGCCGCTATTGTGTCCGCAAACTAATATAATACTCGAGGTACTTAGCACTTTGTGCCTTGACTTTCGATCCTATTATGACCTTTGGTAATGAAGTTTATATAGAAGAATAGTAACGCTTTATTGTACACAAAAGAAAACAAATTACAGATATAACATAAAATAAAGAGTACCTACAATATAATATTGCTAAAAGCGATCTCTTCCAGGCAACATTTGGATGGACAGGATAAAAAGAGAGAAGCGGTAGTAATAAAAAAAAATAAAAAAACCTAGATACAATTTAAATAAATAAATATAAAATAAAAATCTTTATTAGGAACAGATACAAATACATTTCATGAAAGTGGATGATATCTGCAGAATAAAAAAACTGTGTCGCAGACATCAACGCCCTCCTCCGATGTAAAAAACTCATTCATAAATCGTTATTCTTAAAATCATTCATAAATAATTAAAATTGCATATCATTAAATTACTTCACCTTACAAATACTCTGGCTTACTAAATGAGCTAATTCAATTGCGCATTTTAGCTATGTTAATTACGTAATGTGCCTTTTACCTAATTATAATGATCGAAGGGACTTCGTTATGCAGGTGCATTAACTAGTTAATTTAATTAACTAAGTACAATGATTCAACGATAGGTAATACAGTAATTGACGTTAAGTGACGTAATTCCTTGCATTGAATATACTTGTAGCGTAGGTAAGTATACTTAGGCATTCATAGAGATTTGTCAATTTAATATAGATTTTCTTTGTTACTTCTAGGTATTTCAATGAAAAGAGATAGTAACTGATTTAATAACCGTTTTAGCTAAAGTAGGTTTACTAAACCAATATGCATAAGGGGGTGAGTCTTTATACTAAGTCAGTTTTTGATTGATTAAAACTAATTTCTTCTTTTATTTATGGCGTCTGTGACGGTAATTGCCACAATTTTGTCAATGAAATAAAACAATGGTAAACAATGGAGGTTGAGAAAAGAAAGAAAGTTGACGGTTAACTTAAAGCAAACCTTAAATAAAAGTGCAAAAAAAGATGCTTTGAGATGTCACTTACTAATGTTTCACTGTATGTAATTATAATACTCAGTCATTTTATCTTCAAATGTTTAGTTTCATGTTGTTTTCTCTACCTTCCTTTTTTACGTAGTCAGTTGAAGTAGGTATTTGCTTTTACATACCTACTCAATTTTTACTGACTACGTACCTATTATTGTAGGGAAAATATTAAAAATAAAATCTAGTGAACAGAAAGTATATGTAGCTATTTATACAACATGCAAAATTGTCTTCTGACGAATGTAGAATATTTGGGAGAAATACTCTGTGGCCTACGTCTGAGTTTACTTATATTGAATAAACGTGAGTTGAATAGAACGGTAGGGCTGTCACTAACTTTCAAAATACAGATTAACTTTTATGCAACTTAAAACCCCTAAATTACTCATTTCAAAAAAGTTCACTTGTCAATGAAAAAAATTATTATTACAGTTTTTATTTACTTAATATATTACTTACAATAGATGGAATTGGACCTCTGGGAATAAGCCATTATTAGTTCTTACATAATAATTATTAAAAAAAAATACTCATTACAATATAGGTAGACAATCCATTTTTTGCTAGTGACGTTTTATTACAAAATGGAATAAGTAAAACAAATACCCGCAGCATTTAACAATCTCTAAACAACCTTTTTCATTTTATTTTAATTTCGACAAACCAAATAAAAATACATACCTACAAAAATAAGTACAAGTACTTTCAAAGGCGGAGTCTAAAAATCGATGAGAGAAAGAGACGGGGATAACATCTGTCAATCAAACGAATTGAAAGGGGATTATCCTGCATTGTTAGGGGTAAGTACTTGTACTTTTACATTATTTAGTTCCTTACCCTATTTATTCGTCAAGAATTTACCCGTTTTCGATTTTGACAGACAATAATTATCTAATGGTGTTGTTTACACAAATTAAATGTTTGTTTGTTTGAGACAGGGTTTATGAAATGAATTCCGAGTAGTTCTGACTTCTGAGTAATTATAAGTGTGTCAAAATATTTTATTTGTTGAACAAACAATCACTTCATAAACAGCAAAGACGATTAATATCTAGAAGACAGACAAAGGCCATACACAAAATCGTAACCCTAAAAAATAGCCTGAATACTCTAAAACATCAATTTTATCCAAGAAATTTCAATTACTTTCTAGTTAAAAATGTTTAAATATTGAATATTGTTGCTACCTACTACTAAGTATTGAAATTTCTTGGATAAAATTGATGTTTTACAGTTTTCAGGCTATCTGGTACTGCGGGATCGGGTTACGATTTTGTGTATGGCCTTTGTCTGTCTTCTAGATATTAATCGTCTTTGATAAACAGTAAATAATTTCAAAATTGTGGTCTACCAGGGCATAGATTAATAAATAAGGAGTAAATAGGTAAAGGAGTTATCGGATAAGAATATCAATATTTTGAATCTCATTTTCTACCTAAATGTAATAGCAAAGACGATTACTAGATATTAATCGTCTTTGATAATAGTAAAATGTTGGTTTAAAACGGATCATATACCTAGGTACTCTTTTGCCTTAATTGCATTTTTGTGAATAACGAGTAGGTAAATACTTATTAGTTTTAAAATTATGTGATTGTCTGTAAATTTATAATCTAATTGTTTCTAATAGTTTGTATATTATTACGAGTGCAAATAAGTTCTCTTATCCCACGTTCAGAAGTTTTTTTTTCTTTGGGCAAGGTACTTTCGTTGATACTTAGATCAACAGCTGACCAAAGTATGTTTACCGGATGAATTGCTAAAAAACAAACACAAACATTTACGTGTATTATTATTTACAAGGTACATTTTATCAAAACATTTTCTTCTTTTATAATTCACATAATGCCACCAAGTATTCTCACAAACAACGTAAATTTAATTAGCTATGCTAGATACACTTTACTAAATTTTATGCATGCACTCTGACGCTCACTACATGTTTATTTAACTATAATAAGTTACCACTGTTTCTCAGCTAGTGATTATTGTAATCTTTTTGGGGAATAAAGAAATCTTAAACAGTAACCCGTAAATTTATTAAAATGTGTCGCGACAGCCCTACACGCCAGCTGCCGCGGAAGATCATCAATCATCGCGCAAGACAATCACAACCGGCGCGCATCTGCCGAGCGCCTACCATTCGCACCGCGCTACCGCCGCGCAGAACTATAGCTTTACTTTTAAACCTATTTATTTAAAAACTGTAGTATAATATCAAAAGTTTCTTATATTTACCGCAGAAGCTTTTAGTATGCAACTACGTTAGTCCCGCTATCGCAGAAGCTACCTTTACTTGTGACGCTATCATTTTACAAACAAAGCAAAATGAATTACATTTTTTCAATGCGAGTGTTTAATAGGTTTCTGTGTGTTGATTCAAATGATCCTACTACTTGGATTTATTTCTAAAGAGTTTTTCTAGGTTCCAACATCTCCTGGCTCCATCATCAGATCAGCTAGCTGTCACCATGAAGATCATCAATCATCACGCAAGACCAAGATATTCATAGGTGCTGATTGAAAGAAAGAAAGAAAATAACAGTTATTTCAGTAGGACCTCAAGGATCACATAGAAAACGTCTCGCATGCTAGATGATTATATTGCCCATTGACTAATGTTGGATTAATTTATTTTTTCCGTTTCGCTGCTTCTTTTTAAATTATTTGATTCTACACAAACGAAGTGGCGAGTGTCGAAGCACAGCTAGTACCTAACTACAGATTAAAATTTGTTGGGCTGAATTAAACAACCCTAACACCCGTTTCAACGATCTCAAACAGTTTTTAAAAACGTCTTTTAAAACGCAATTTCATTTCTAAGAAATATCAAGGCTATTAGAGTATTAATAAGAGCAACCCTCTCCGGATTTTAATCTCACACGCACCTTGTTATTTCCTCGTAAAAAATAGCTTTCCATATTTCACTAGTGGAAATATTGTAATATCACACAGGCTTCGTCTTAATAAACATTTTTTTTCGTCGTATGAAAATGACATTGAGGCGACACATGTGACATTGATGAAAAAATATAAAAGGCGGGATCGACAGTGGGTCGGTGCGGTACTATGAGAAGCCTACACGCAATTCCTTGTTCTTTATTTGAAGATCTCTTCGGAGCATGAACAACTTTGTGTCTATATTTGTCGTATTTTATTTGTCTACGAGTATACATACATTGGGGTATATTATGTTTTTACGAAACATTTACATTGATTTTTGAACATACAGCTACCTATTCAGATTAATTAAGATCATTGTGGGGGATTAAACAATGTGAGATATCAATAACAAATAAATCAAATCAATTCTTCCATTTGTTGTAAGTACACCTTAAACTTCGATCCTCCTATTGAATTTTTGTTTTTATTTTAATCAAACTATTGTCTAATGTGAGACAAATCATTTTTTTTTTATTTCAGAGTAACAGCCACGCAGAGCAACATTATAAAATGTTCCTGATCACATACCTAACTACATCGCCTAATTACCTATACCAAAGACGATTAATATCTAGAAGACAGACAAAGGCCATACACAAAAATACACAAAAATAGCCTGAAAACTTTAAAACATCAATTTTATCCAAGAAATTTCAATACTTAGTAGTAGGTAGCAACAATATTCAATATTTAAACATTTTTAACTAGAAAGTAATTGAAATTTCTTGGATAAAATTGATGTTTTAGAGTTTTCAGGCTATTTTTTAGGGTTACGATTTTGTGTATGGCCTTTGTCTGTCTTCTAGATATTAATCGTCTTTGCCTATACTTACAATTTATTAATTTCACATTTAATTTTATGATATTAGCTTTTTTTTCTATCATATTTTTTCATTCCCTTATAATAAGCATGCCACAGTCAGCGATGACGGACTATACCGTTTTCCTTCCCGAATCCCGCCGCGATTTCTTTTGACAAATGAGCATCATTATTTGACAGACGCGATCGAGCGACGGTGTGTCGACATGTTGTTGTCCTTTGTTTTATTAAAGCCACCCTAAGACGGTATTATGAGGGATGATCGCTTAACATAATGTAGGTAGCCAATGTACGTTATGAGCTGAGATTTACTCGCAGACTGGTCGATTTTTTATTTGGGTACTTTTATATTTTTCTTCTTTGTTTATTAGCTATTATAGGTAGTTTCCCCGCCCACTTTTTTCACTCGGCTTCTAAGAGTCGTGTAGTGATGTTAAACTTGTATAGCTTGTAGCCTTCCTATCAAATGCGGAAATAATATTTCAAATCCAACTGGTAGTTCCAAAGAGTAGCGCATTCAAACAAACAAATAAACAAACTCTCCCGCTTTATTAATAGTAGAATGGATATACATACAGGCTATCTTATTTATGTCATCTACTTACATAAAAATGCAAATTTTTTATTCATGCTCTTATTTCTGAAACTACGTAAACGTAATAAAAATATAACTGAATCGTACAAACACAATACTTATAGCTCAAGTCGTATATCTAAGTACTTTTTTAACGATTGCAATTCACGCTAAAACAGTTCGATTGGAAATACTCGAATCCAACCAAATCATGCTCTTAAATTCAGTCACGTGACTTTCAAATCGTCTGTCTATCGAGGGTTGCCACAGGATCCGGCAAGGAAACGCGAGCCCAGAGCGAAATCTCGAACGCAATAAATCATAGGACGGAACAGCCCTGGCACCGTTTCTTTATGGGGCCTTCAATGTTTATCAAAAAGTGTGACCTATTCTCAAACTGAAGGTTAGCATTGCATGATTTTTGTGATGGATGACAAATATTCAAGAAATGAAATGAAAAAAAAAAAAAATTAAATATGATCACGACTGTATTCCAGGCTTTTTGACGGGAATTCAAGATGGCGTGTTGTCTCTTTTGTTTTATTTTCCGAAATTTGTGTTTTGGCGAATGTTAATATGTAATAATGGTGGATTATTAACTGTTAAGTGTTCGTGAACGTACATAAGTGTAGGCAAATGAAACAAAACTGTATATCATTGCATTTCGAGTTCTCTCAAAAAGTCCATGTAAAAAGCTGCAGTAAAGAACCCACATCTTTACTGACGCTGACTATGACTTTGACTCGACCTTGACGAAACGAAAATATATACACATACACATGGTAGTGGCTAAATGCGTGGCAAAAGCCGGCGAAGCCAAAATAAAGAAGAAGAAGAAGACTGTATTCCAGGTAGCGGTAGACATTTCTTTCAGATCATTAGACAATTTTGAGATCCTTTTTGAAGATGTCTAATGGGGTAGTCAGAGGTATGTCCAAATACATACATATTTGGTAGTTGGTACATGCCCACTTTTTGCAGAAGTTACTTTCCATACGTGACAGGTTGCGAGCACATCGACGCTATTAGAGAGCTAACTGGTTTCCTCACGATGTTTTCCTTCACCGTTAATAGCTCGTGTTAAATATTTAAGATGTTGTAATTAACTGTATTAACCGACTTCAAAAAAGGTGGAGGCATTTTTTACTTGGTAAACTCCCGAGGTGTGGTAAATAAATAATCTTAGGCGATAAGGTTTATTTGCTTGTATGTTTGGGGTAATCTCCGAAACTACTCATCAGATTTCAAAAATTCTTTCACCGATGTGTAGCATGGACTTTCCGAATGAACATAGGCTAAATTTAAAAAGCGAGCGAAACCGCGGGCGAGTAAGCTAGTGTATTATAAATCAATCTATTAATGAACATGCATTATCTAATAATGCAGTGCATTACTTAATTGACATTAAACTATTTAAATTAGTCATAGCCTATGCCATTGCATGATTTAAAATGAACTTAGGTCATTACCTAAATAAATTAGTAAATCACTCAATAGTTTTTTCAATTCCTATGTTGAGATTCCTTAATATTCATTAAAGTTATACAATTGATCAACTAATTTAAAATGAGTATTATAATATTATTAATTATTTGGAGGCGTAGTAGAATAATTAGCAAAGTGTTGATATTGTACAAGTAATTCGATGACGACGAGGGGGTTATCCAAAAACAATTATAAAAAAATACATTTCAAAAATATCACTCAACTAAGATTTGAACCCGCGATTTTCACCTCTGTTCTACCATCTGAGCTTCCGAGCAATCAGACAAAATTGAAATTTAGTGAATAGTTTAATCTTGCTCTAACACACATCACAATTTATTGTATTTAAATTTTATACCGAATAGATTTAAATCCACACATCAAATAAAAGCTTTGATTTAGGTACTCAGGTTTCGGTTTTATAACAACTCGATAAAATTTACTGCATTACGGAATGATATGAAATGGATAATACCACTTCAAAATTTTCTATTAACTTTTTCTGTTATAAGTATAACACGTTGTATATACCTACAGAACGTATATAACATGTTAGTGTTTATATTATAAATTAACAACTGTTTCATAAAATTAAACATTACACAGGTTAACATTATAAAGAGTTAAAAGTGAAGAAGAGTATCCAAAGTACTATGGATTGACATCTATAACGAGAAACATCGAAAATTTGAGACCGACTTTTGATGTTTTTCAAAAAGTCTAAGACATCGGTATTGAAATTGGACATCTTAAATGGCGACAACGGGACATCTGTTCAAATGCAAATAGGACAAATAGTACTTTTTCTATTACAGTATAATTTTATCTCGCTGTCAATACGGGTTGTTTCTCGTGGCCAAACTATTTCGCCTAACTGATTTGGCTACGAGGACAAACATTTCCTCATGGCCGAACTCGTGTCAAAATAGGCAAAGCAAGTACAGTTAAAAGTCTACAACTACAAATAAAAGTCCAATTTATTATTTCGTTTCTCTTTACTTTTCTAATTGTTAAACCATAAATTAAGCACTCAAACTACTGACACACCCATTAAATACCGAAGTTTACCGCAACAGCTCTATAAAGTTCCTCATCGATGATTAGTAGGTACGAGTATGCTTGTAAACCGTCGGCGTTGGGCGAAGAGAGCTTTTGATAAATAGTCACGTTGGCGATAGGCCAACCTCGCGGAATAATCAAATTTACTACTCCACGGTGCCTTTGGTTCATACAGCTACTAAATATTACGTTTACCTAGAAAGCAGACTATTCACAAAAAAAATGATTCTTCAACTTTCATAATAATAAAATTATTATTTTTAGACGAGTTGCGTTAAAAAGCACTGAATTTTTTCTGCACCCCGCGATGTTAAACACGTTCCCGCTCCCGTGGGAATACCGGGATCAAAAGTAGCTGCTCAAATTTTTTCAGACTATAAAATGAAATAATCCCTACATCAAACGGAGTCAATCCGCATCAAAATATTTTTAATCTACTTATATCATGTTTATGGACAACTCGCGCTTAGCCAAAAAATTAACTATGTTATAATTGTTTTCACAAAAAAAGATCAAATAGTTCCTAAGATAGTATCTTCAATATTTGGATTTGCACATTACCGTGTAATAGTTGTGTACCTACATGTCCCAAAAGTACCTACCAGGTTTACCGGTCGTCGCCTGCTTTCTACGTAAATAATACAGGGTCATACAACCACTGGCACGGTGGCGGCACATTTATGGATTTTATCCCCCTAACAAGATGCTGGGGTTACTAGCGGTTGCTGAATTAAATCGTTGATAAAGTCTTTACTGCGCTCTCTTGTTTATTTATTCACTTTAAACGTTTGAGGAGAAGCTCTAATATGGCGGAGAAATGTAAAGATATATTGCAATGTGTTTGTTACCAGAATTGGAATTGGTTCGAATGCAAGATTTTTAAAACTAAGCCAAAATAAGGTTACTGAATGGACATCATTCATAGTTGAGCTCGTCCTTTGTTTAAGACTTCCTTTAGTCACTCTCCTTTGACTCACTTTTTACAACCTACATAGATTTATTCGCGATAGATTGCAAGTAAACGCGGCAATAAATAATCCTATTGACGACCTCTGTGGCACAGTGGGCGAAAGCCCGCCCGCGACGCAGAGGTTGCGGGTTCGATCCCCGCTACGGGACAAATGTTTGTATATGATCTGCAAATATTTGTTTCGTGTCTGTTTGTTTTCTATGTATAATACCTATGTATGTATTTACAAAAAAAAATGTAGGTATCTATGTAGTATATCAGTCATCTGGTTACCATAACACAAGCATTAAGTTGCTTAGCTTGGGACTAGATGACGCCTTGTGGAATGTCCAAGGATATTTATTTATTTATTATAGGAGGAATCTTATATGAAATCAAATGCTCATCTTAAAGGAAATCAACGATTACAGCGTACTTATAAGAATGTCTTATTAGAAGCGAAATGAATTTATCCCAAGGCGCGATAAAATATCTTGTTAGATTCTTCTTACTTAATATATTCCAATTTATGCGAAGGTAATAGTTTCAATAAAATTTCTCGCGGACGTTTTCTCGGATTCTCGGAAACAAGAAATTACGCCTCAATCAATAGTGACTAGGACTCAGAAGTTCACTGAGCTAGTACCGAGCTTTATAAATAAGCGAGCCCATTGCCTATTCATGACCGGCAGAATTCGACCCCCCCGTATCAAACAAGCCCCTTCATGTCAAATACTCCGCGCCCCGCGTCTGTCAAACTCTTCGCCAGCGTTTGACAGGGATCCTCCCTCGCGAGGCGGCGGAGTGCCACCTTCACTCACCCCAGCCGACTTTCACCTCTAGCTATGATGTTATAAGGTTTGTTTTGGTGTAGTTAGAGGTATTCCACATGAGCTGTGACGAGTCTAGTTGCAGGCGCCACGTCGAATGATGGATGACGCAGAAGGTCGGCAGCATCACGCGTCATTCATGTGTACACAGCCGTAAGGGATACGTTTTTCGTGACGATATAATATCGGTGATATGCAGATTCGGGTATCTGTTGCGATCGGTAGTTCTATATCGGGTTTATTAGCGAGTTTGTATCAGATTTTGGGAGATCATAGAAACTGATACTTTATGATAAAATGGACCAGAAAAAAATGAATTTCTCTTAGAACGGCTTTTATGTTAGAACAGCTGTTTGTAGTGTACTTTTAAAAACTACCTCTTTTTTTTATAAACATAGCGAAAGTTTGAAGTGCTTTATAAGTTTCCCAAGATAAATAATTTATTCAGTGATATTAGGTATATTTTTTATTTCAGATTATTACTATACCAATACAGAAAAAAGATCTAATTTTAGAATATTTTGCTAATATACGAGTATGCTACTATTATCAAATCTGCGGCTTTGGTGTCGTTTCCGAGCGCGTAGACAAGAATGCGAACGTTCCCCTACTCAAGCAACTTGTTCGCCTAATGTATACTTTATGAAAATTAAATATTTCACTCGCAGCGACTTTGATCGCGCTTACATAGAAAGCAGGTTGGTAACACGGTTTTATCAAGAACATACCCACACCACACTTAGGATAAGTTTCTATATTCTATCTCCGTATGATTTTGCTTAACTGTGTAAACATAAATTTTTGTCATTTTAAGTAAAGAAATAATGTCAAATAGGGTACACAGACAGTTAAAATACAGAAACTAGCCGTTAGTAAATCCATGTCTTAACAACAGGCAGTAAATCTAGGCTTGACAATGTGCATTCTGAGTTATTTTTTATCTTATGTTACATGTAAAACATTTTCTGACTCACGTTGCCACAGAAAAATGGTTTTTGCTGATCTTATATTTAGATAATAAGCGGTAAAATTGTTATATTAGATTTTAGCTGTGCTGTAAATGTGCCTGGCAAATAGGTTCAATGTAAAATCTACTTGAGAAAACTAATAACAGACTGAGAATACTTAAAATGACGAAGGTTGAGAAATCTTAATGAAGTATTGTCGCATGTGTGTCGAGTCTATAATATATGTCTTCTGCACCTACAAATCAGAATACAGTGCTCAAATAATGTGCCTGTTAACCGGTAAACCAGCGGCAACCTGCTTTCCATACAAATTAAGCCCGTAAGATGTTCACGAAGCGCGGATTACAACAAATTTACATTATTTAATGGATACTGCGCGTGAGGATTTATCACGAACTTGAGTTTGTAACAGCTATTTTGATTGATTAGTAGGACTGCTCTGCATTTTGGTTGTAATTGTAACCCATTATTTTGGTATTATACAACTAAACTTAGGCTGAAATTAGACTTTTTAACATTGTCTTTCATAGTCAGCCGTAAATTACACAATTTTAATGTATTGAGAGTACCTACCTAGTTTTTGGTGACAAATTAACATTATATTTTTAGGTGAAAGGTAGAGTACCATAGTTGTTAGTTTTTAGTTAGGCAGCGACAGGTCTACCACTTCGCATTTTCACCACTTTTTTCTATGAATAAAACAACAGTTCTCTACTTCCTGCGGTAAACTTCTCCCTACCTTCGATTTATTCGTTGGATAAAGAAAACTTCTTTTAAAAATGTAGGTAAACTTCCCTTTAATATTTTCCGTCTGTTAGCTCGCGGCGTTCAAATTATGTGCATTTAAATTTTTGTTTTTATTTTGCATTGGGAGGTATTCTAAAATGTTGTAGCATTGGAATTGTAAAATGTTTATTTAGATTGCCATATGAAAATAAATTTGAGTAAATAGGGCTGAACCTGCTCTAACATCATACTTTTATAACTAGTTTACATAGCACTCAAAACGAAAAATGACAAGGACCATATTCCCGGCACAGTTGACATTTACCCAGATTTTTAGGTAATTTACGCGTCCAGAAAACTACCGGTTAGTACCGCTATGCTCTAAACTGAACCCACATAATTAGGTATCCTGTACTGTACAATGTACATGCATACATTTTACAGCATTATATGAATTAAAATGCAAACCCTGTTTGCATCACGTTAAACTTAGATAAATACCTACCTACATAAATATATTGTCTTTGTCAAAAGATTGCCTTCTGACGCTGTATAAATCATCTAGTAAAAATGTAAAGGCCTGAGTTTTATTGTCTTAAGACCTACCTACTTTGGTGCTATAATTATGGCAATATCATCATTATAATATAAAAAGCAACAAAACAATTCAAGTATGTTTTATATGCAGGGTCACATAATACAATTCAAGGCGGCACGATATTATCCTTGCATTATCTGTTCAGTCACGGGTGTGCAATCCGCGGCCGCGCAGTCAGGGTCCAATTACAATTACAATTGATCTTGGTTATTCTTATTTAAGGGAATGATAGACTCTTATTGAATTATTTCAAAATAATCTTCTAAGAATGTTTTCAAGTTAGACGGTAGGTAAGTATATTTTTAAACCGTTGTTCAACGGATGACAGTGGTTAAGTAAGCAAGTTCGTATGAGCGTATAAGGGAAGTGATTTTTTCAGGCGGCGAAATTTTTAGGCCGCCTAAAGATCTCTGTCATGTAAGACTCCGAGTTGAAGTTCACAGATGTACGACTGTTTAACTAAACAGCCTATGAATTATGATGATAAACAATTAAATTATTGGTTCAATTGTAAAAAATATCATGATCTTATTTTAAATTATACTAGAGATTAAACTTCACAAAATTAATACCAATTGAATGTAAACGTTCCGCGTTTAAACCTTTTATCGGACTAAAACACTTTAAACTTAACTTTGACGGAACTCTACATTATCGGACCGATACAATCGGCTATCCATCACAGTCGCGAACATGAGTGACGCTTGTACGATACTAACCAATTTAAATTTAAATCCTAGAAAAGCCCATTCTCCCCTTCTCTTAGCTACGCGCTACAGATACAGATCGAAAAAGGTTTTAGGCTTTTAAAATACATGATACACCCATCATATTTACATTTTAAAGATTGTATAAGTACTATCTATTCTTTAAATTTTAATTAATGAAAATAAAGTTGAAATTCGTATGACACTGAAACTGCGCTCCGCTTCGCTGCTCTTCGATGGTCTTTTGGTGTGAGTTGAGCCTTATGTATTCCGTAGTGTCATTTAAATAAAGTCTACACAGTAGGGATAGATATAGATTTATGGTATTATTAATAAAGATTTGTTATTTTAATATAGATTTATAGAATGTTTTTTTCTTATTACTCTTATCTCAATGAAAAGAGATAGCAACAGATTTAATATCCGTTTTAGATATGATGACTAGCACCAATTCTTCTAATTATTTATATATCTTGCAAGTTTTGCCAAACAATCCGTTTCTGTTCAGATTTTATTCAATTTTATTTTCGTGATATCATAATTGTTTCGTATTTTTGTCCCCGCGGCTCACTTGTATAAATATTCATGTTTTTATTAGCATGCGGGGAGCGCGGAACCCGACGGCGTGCGCCTGTCATTATTTAGCGATTTGGACGCAAAAACAGCACACCTTCGAGTTCGTACGAACATCCACAGCTTACGGCGTTTTATTGGACAATGTGTTTCAGAGAAAGCTCTATAATTCCTGTTTTAGATTTGAGAAGGTCTTAATTGAAATGGAATTAAATAAGACTTCAAATATATGCTTGAACCAAACAACAGTAGTGGCCTACCACAGAGCCTCTTTGTTTACACAATACTTACCTATCAGTCGAATTCAATTAGGTACATAAAAAATACGAGTATTGCAGGGATGAAAGATTTAACCCAGTCTCCTTTTTTCGAATCCATTAGTTTACCCAATATTGTTCCATGAAGTTCTTCAAACAAAAACGGAAAATTAGAAGGTTTATTTCCGCTAAATAATTTCAAGAAAATCCGCAACAAACGTAAAGAACCCATTCAAGGAATCGTAAAAAAATCCAAACAACTAACTGAATTAATAAAACTCCGCCTACCGAGGGTAAGAATTATAATCCTTTCTTTTAAAATGCAATGAGGTGGTTGTTAAAAACGTTTGCAGGGATATTTTTAATGCGGCTCGCTTGGCAATTAGTGATTCGAGTGAAATTAAAACAATGAGAGGCAGACACGGCGGGAGGCACGCAACTCATTGTGGGGAACGAACGGACCGTGCAAACCGTACCTGATCTAAAGAAGTAAATTATATTTGCTTTATTGAAAAGACAAATAGATTGATATTTTGAAAGTCAGAAAAACATCAAATATTCTGAAGACACTGCTTTTTTTCATCAAACCACATAAAATCTCTTGCAAACTTTATTACAATGAATGAAATATTTTATGAACTTACGAATTTTCACATGATCGGAGGTCACTCATTTGGCTCAAAGGATCAACATTGCCATTCAGCGCGGCCCTTCTGCCAGTGCCTTGGGCACACTCAAAGAGAATAAAAACACTTGGGCACGCTTACGTCTGGCAGTGGCTTGGATCAGTCGAGCCACCTATAGATCGTTTGTAACGATCCTTAGGTGACTCAACTGGTTCTAATCGTATTTGTATAGTTATGTAAACTTCCAAATTGAAAATGATTCGTCATAACTCGCCTAAAATCTAAAATAATCTCCTTTTCATTCAATGTCTCAGAGTAATGAGTAATCGGAGTGCTTGAGAGTCGTGACGTTTGGTGACGTCATCATCTCAATTGACATTGTTCTGTATCCTACTTTTGCGATGTTAGATGTCGGGATATCGGATATTGGCATTTAAAGAAAGACGAATACAACCTACATACAACTTATTGAATTAACGACCTTATGTCTGGTTTCCGATAGTTGCTTCTGTATTATTTTGCGCGGTGTGTGTTATGTACGCCAACTTACGCGTGATTTTTCTATTTTGGGACTCTTAATTTGACATTAGAATTTTTTGTTCATATATAGTTCTGGAGATCCTTATGATCAATTTTTTTATGGGATTTCCTTGGGAATGTACTCTTCCCAAGTCAAACAAAAAAAGAATTTTCAAAATCGTTTAACTATTAACGGAATAATCGGTGAATATGAAAATGAAAAAATACATAGTAGCTCATAGAACATCCTCCTTTTATAAAGCCAGTCTAATTGACTTCACAACTCTTTGTGTGTTTATTTTGCGGCTTAGTTATTTGTAGATTTAATCATAGAATAAATGATATTATGGTATAAGTAAAACAAAATAGTATAACAAGACCAATTCTCACATTCGCAGTACGTTGTCATGGCGAGACACGTCATTTATCACCCGCCGCGGGCTACACACCAATATTCCGCAAACCTACAAACATTGCCGCCTAATTAATATTTAGACTGGAATTATAAATGGAACGCGTCCTAGTAATATATTTTATAGTTCTACAAAAACATTTTCTACAAACAAAATGTCTTTTGCGACTATTTATGTACTTATTAGTATTATCTGTTGTAATATAAACTCTTATTTCACCAGTCTGACATACTTTTGCATATAATTACTTGGTCAGCTCAATAAGCGTATGATGGAATATGACGTCAATATATGTAATAATGTATTATTAAATTTTCGGAGATACAACTACAAGGCTTAGGGATGATTTATATTAGACCGGGGCGTGCCGTGTACTTGGCCCGGACGGGGCCCAGATTTTAAACACATAACATTTTGTATGTATCTGTTTATATACACAGTGCTTGATCCGTGTCCCGTCCGGGCGCTGACGGGAAACGGTTGGTAATAACTAAAGAAATGTCGCCTCGGCCTCGGCCCGGCCCGGACACGGCCCAGTTTAAAATAAATCATCCCATTATGTTGCGTATTATTGTAAAATGTTTAAAAAATACAACCTTGATAAAGGCAAGTAAATACTACTGATTATTTGGAAGATAAAATTATAGGTATCACATACGCGGATATGAACTTATTATCGTAGAATCCGGTTATTTGGCTAATGTTTTTACGGTTGAAATCACAGCAAAACAAGCGTATTACAATAAAGACATTGAAATAATTGCTCTAATCGCAGACTATTACGTCAATTATTATAATAGGTATCTTCTGTAGGGTTCTGTCTGACGATAGTTGGCCGATAGTTATCCGTGATTTTATCGCAAAAGCACTGTATCATTGTGAGATAATAATGGTGAATGACAACGTATTATTCGCGGTTATTCATTCGATTGGGGCAATCGCGCTATTCTCGTCTGAATCCTCCTTTCTTAAAGGGATCGTGGCACAATTGGATTTTTGGTTACGAAACCGGAATAATACAATCGGCTATCCTGAAATCTGTGATTCGAATCGTTTCAGCGCGGCTTTGGCATGGATTAGGGCTGTGAAGGTGTTATTCCGGGATTCTGCTGAGTCATCCCAGGGATTGAGCCTAAGCTCAGCACCAGTTTCTAACCTTTTAAAATCATTAGCAAGTTACAAACTGTTGCCAGCAAAGACTTTAACTTTCGTTTATTGGTAGAAATTACTGAACTTATTCAAGCTGAAGAGCTAATGTAGTATTACTTTATCTTATCTACTAAGGTTATAAAGGAATACTGTTGCAAAAATTTACTTAAAAATACAATATTGTAGAGGTATACCGAAATTTGGGTATGTTTAAGTAAATTTGCAATTTATTGAAAAAGTCCAACTCAAGAAACCCTTTCTTGATTAAATGTGTACTAGGTAGGTACAATTTAATCATCACTAAAACCAGAACCAGAACTGAAATCAGGACACCAAAGACAACAACTTACTTTTGCATCTTCTGTACAAAATACAAGTATAAATAAGAATATACTTAGATACAAGTATAAGATCATTGTAACGTTAAAGCATTTATCCGTGGGTACGGCGAGTACAATGGCTGCGCTCAAGTGGGATATCTCGGCGACGTGTTGCTGATTCCATATGCCGACGCTAATGTTTGCTGGATTACAAAGGATTTCGTCTAGGCTTTCAGTTATTGCCAAATACACAAAGGGGTTTCAACATCGTGGGAAATAATGCCTTTTGAAATCATTTATTACGTTCCGAGTATTTTGTGAACGTCTTAGTTAGATATTGTATAGTTTTAAGAAAATAAATACAATGTAGGTAACTTTTATTAATTAATTGTCATTTATACAATGAGTAACCACATTGACTAAATCTGTTTATAATATTTTTTAACTTATTTTTAGAGATAGTAGCAAACTCTGGCGACTAATATGTAGGCTGCCCGAAGGCGTCATGACCGTCGTCGTAATTCTATTGCCTGTTCCAACGCGACTCCCACTTGTCGTCATAAAACTGCTGGAACAACTAAATAAACTACATATTACTAAAACAATCATATAGACCAACACAAGTGACCACAACGGGTTTTACTATCCACTAAAAATAACAATAACTCATTGGTATCTAAATATGATAGGAAGTTGGAAAGCATGTGAACAATTCAAATGTGAAATCACACGGAACCTATGCTATGAAATATTGCACGGAGAATACCGTAAGGTATTCCATTATTCCGTGGAGATCTATCTCGCCGGCGATGGTCAGAGTGAGGCGTGACCTCGAAGGCGTGAGAACGAGGCACCGCCCGCGAGGCTAAAGCTTTTATAGACGAAACAGTTACTAGCGCTAGTAGTTGTCTAGTTAGAACTGTGCTGCTGTTACAAGTTAAAATGCATTCGATTTCTTAGTATGAATCTTGGTAGACTTATACCAAAGCTTGCCAAAGGTGAGATAGTTACTGGCGCTAGTGGGCATCTAGTTAGAACTATGCTACTGTCTAAAACCATTTTAGCAAGAACCTTATTGGAAAATCCATGGAATTTGGAATCATTAAGTACAAATTTCGTTTGTGTCACGTTAATTTTTCTATATTAATTATAAATTAAATCTTCTTCAATAAAAATAAACTATGTACGCCAGTTTCAACCGCCATTTAATGTAATAATCAACAGCCTATAACCTTCGCTGTCAAATATGGAAATAACTTCTTCGACAAGTAGTTCCAGAAATTAGCGCGTTCAAAAAAACAAACTGTTCCTACTTTATTATCACATTTTAAAAAAGCTATTTATCTAAGATTATCACAAAGATCTAAATGATAATGGTTTTATTTTCGCGTTTTGCTGTACTGTATACATCTATTTACAAAAATACTAACACCATCGCGAGAGACAGTACTAAATACGTCTGAAACAAGCTTTATCACAAAATAATCTGGGAAGCTCCCCCTCTTGCCGCAGGTGACCTCATACCCTGACCACATCGCACTTAGAGTCTTAGACAACGAAGGTTGCACCGACAGCCATAGATCAACGTTGTGTTGCAAAAATCGTGGCTAGTTTGAGTTACATTTTTCAGTGGTTACTTTCAACGCGTCTCTAATCGAATTGATCGCATTTACATAACATGTTTTAAAATTGGCGTGCATTATATAGATGATCAAATTCGGAGCTCTACTTTTTGCAAGATAGTGTTTTATCTACTCATTGAAATTTTTATTATTTTATGATTACTTACATAAACTGAATACCTACTTAGCCAATTAGCCTACTCTTTTAGTTGTTAAACACCAAACAATTTAATGTATGAAATTTTATCACCATTTTGGCTAAGTATATAATTTGTAGCAATATAGATTCCAAATTTTTTTTTCACTTAAAAAATACTATCCAGGATATTCACGGAAAAGAAAAGATCAAAACGCCTGGAACTGATGAAAACGCATATTTTAATCATTGCAAAGACATTTTAAAGATTCTTATTACAATAGTTTGCATACCAAATGTGAATTAAGGCCGATAAATAACATTCTTAAATACCTAGACTATCATAAGATATATAATCGGAAGTTTAATTAACAACCCTTGTATTTCGATACAAGTATCTGAAAAGGCTTTGTGAAATAGACCTCGAGTTTCAACTCAAGGGCTATTTCACAAAGCATTTGACTAGCAATAGTTTACACCGTCAAGTTTCATTCTATTAAGCGGCCGACCTCATTAGGTAGGGTTAATGCTCTACGACACATATTGATGATCATCATATGTCATCACATCACCCTTGCAGCGATAGATAGTGGTCAGAAAACAATGGGAATTGAACTGTAACACAAGGGCCGATGATATGTGTTTGTCTCACTAATAAAAATAGAAAAAGTTGGATTGTTTTCTGAAATTTTAGATTTAGAGATTTCACTACTTCGTCTACTCGTAAATAAAAAACCTTTTTTATAAAATAAATAAGAAATTAATAAAGAACTAAATTTTTAGTAACTGAATAAACTAATGAAAACACATAATTATAAATTTTAAGAAAAAAAATTAAAAACACACTTAGGTTACAAAACCTCAATAGTGAATAAATTATTGCAGCAATTACAAATTTGAATAGGTACATTTTATGTTATTTCAAATCTAGTTTTTTATGTTTTCTAGTACAGAAACTTATAACACTCTACAAAAAAAAAAAAGTCGTAACGAATTAATCAATGCATGAAGTTGTATCTACGTCTAGAGGTGATGCTGAAAAATTCAATAAATCATTACGTTTTGTTGTTCTGTGGTTCCGTACTAATAAATATTAGGTACATCTAAATATTAAAAATGAAGTGTTGTTGATAACACATACCTTATGAACGTATGAACCGATTTAGTTTATATATCCTGGAGGCGTCGTTCAATTTTTCCGAGGATGAAAATTATTCATTTATAAGTGTGTACGGGCCAGAGCAATAACTTTGTAATTTGTATTTTAAATAATAAATTCGAACCCAGCTAATCGTCTTACCTAAATCTAAGATTAAGCATCTACAAATCCTATTCACTCGCTTCAGCGTGAAAAAGTAACCAACATACTCACACACAAACTTTCTATTCTATATTTTAGTGAAAATTTAAATCTACGGTCCCCTAAAAGTTGACTGCCTCAATTAACTTAGTGCCGGTCAGGCGAATGCTGTCCAACTTTTTATATTTATTACATCATTTTAAACGTACGTGGTCGTGTCAATATTTTGTCACGAATCACATTTGTTTTGGACGTGTACTAATGGCGCCATTAATTTGTTTCTAACCAAATTAACCGGGTGAGAACGGCTCTTTGATGTCCTTTAGCGTTCTGTACACGGATGTTAATGTATTACTCATTCTCTGCCTAAGGTTTAGACTCACGCTCACGGTCGCTGACGGTGGGCGCTGATGGCCCAATATGTATGACTCGCGCGCGCTGGTAGTAGGTACGTGTTAATGTAAAACGCTTCCTAGAAGTCATACATATTGGTTCCAGCGCGAACCTTAACTGAATCTAAAACCAATCTAAGTGCTTGGCCGAACGTCAGCGTGCACTATACGCGCTGATTGTACGTTGTAGCCATTAAAGTAGGTATACGTAGAAATTCATCAGCCCTGCACTTTTAGTCGTTCATACCATGTTCATTGAGACAGCTACGCTCGAACGACCAAAGCGCTTACCGTCGGTTGAGCACTAAATACAGCCCAGCCTGCACCCGGGGCATATGGGCGTCATGGGCACTGTGCGTTAATGAGTCATGTTGTTGTGAACCACAATGGCTAACTCTATATCAAAAGTCAATACATCAGGATATCGTGGTTCATTTGATTGTGGTGAAAACTGACCTCAGAATATTTCGTCATGCTTGGCATCATTTGATAAGTTCAAACAAAAAAAAATTTACCACAGTTTATCCTACTTGCGTGGATGTTCAATTTGTGTTATTTTTTTAACACTGGCCACGTTACGACTTAAAACATACCTATACTTGTAGGTAGGTACATAGAGCAACATGCTGTGAAATAAAAGAGTCATGGCAATTTGAATTCAAATAATTTCTCCAAATGTCAAGAAAGAACAATAATTTCTGTGAATTCTGATTGGATTTCGGATAAGCCTTATTTTGGTTTCCCTGGGAGTTCAGAACACAATGTTTAGCTGTAATCACTCGCCACGCCCCCGAGTCACGCAAGATCGCGTTCCGAACTTCGCCACCGAAACTAGTAATTCACCTTTATACAGATCTAGCTTACTCGGCAGCTATAGGTACGAGTATTATCCTACTAATATTATAAAGGTGATCCTACTAATATTATAAAGGTGAAAGTTTGTGTGTTTGTTACTCTTTCACGCTAAAACTACTGAACGGATTTCGCTGAAACTTGGAATATACATAGTTTATGACCGGGAATAACACATAGGCTACTTTTGATTCCGGTATTCACACGGGAACGGGAACTAGCACGGGTAACACCGCGAGGCGTATCTAGTACCTACCTATAATATATAAGTACAAATTAATAAGGTATAAGAAGCAGGTGGATAAAATTGAGTTATCATGATATATCGTGGAAAATCGGTGGAAATGTTATTTCGAATCGTGGGCGCGGCTAAACTGCGGTAGACATTATATCAGATTTAAAGTAGGTACCTATTTAGTATAATTTGAATCTGTCTAAGGGGATAGTCAGTCCAAATACATATTTGGTATAATCAGCAGATGTTATTATTCGAAAATAGCAGAAGTTCCACCTTGTAGATCGACTTCCTTCCTTCCAGCTTTCTGCACCTGTCATTACCAATCATCACCTGCCAGGTAGAAACAATCTATGTAAAAGATTACCGATAAAATTGCTTACATAAGGTCATTACAATATCGGAAATATATCGATCTCGACTTCCATTGGTTACCATCGGGCCAATCGCAGCGATCGATCTAAGACATCGATCCGGATCTACTGTAATTATCCAAATTCCACCTGCTATAAATTTGATTCTGTCTCACATAAAAAAATACAATTCCCTTGAGGCCAATAGGAAAAAGTTTATTAAGTTTCGAAAAAAAGTAGTAAAAAACCGACGCAGGCGCAGGGGGCGGATCGAAACTCGCCGCGGCTCGGTTTCACTTCATGTTGTTTATAGTTATAATAAAATAATGTAAGTGTACTTGTTGCGCTCTGTAATAGCTGGGAATAATTTATTCGGTGGTTATACTAGAATTATTTTACATAATTTACCAGTATGTTGTGTATTCATCAAGTCATGTTATAAAATAAAAATATCAATAATTACACATCTTGTAAGGTAGCCTATTTTAGTGCAAATTCTTATGCAGATCTGCCCTTAGGGCTGCCATAATTTTCAAATTAGATCGATAACCAGGGCCGCGCCACTAGCCGCTCCGAACCGAAGACTGATGGTTGTAAATTACAGATGATTGACCGATTACACAGCCTGAAGCAGATCCGTATATAAGTGTAGAAACCGAATTGTATTCAGAAGTAACCCTTAGAAACTGAAAATCTGTTTGTCTGTTTGTGACTAGTCAAATGTTTACTTTTATGATGCTTATAATTTAAAAAAAGAGTAGACAATTTTCTTTTCAACATTATTTTATAGGTGGGCGATGAAAATTAATGAATCAAGCGCATGGGTAAGAATTTAGGATCGTAGCAAGTGATGTGATATAATGTGTCTACTTAGTTAAAGAAAAAGGACGAGCTAACTAATCAAAAAGTCCCTAGGTCCCTAGGTAGGTTAAACCTATAGGGACATTTTTACTCTGATTTTTTAGACATAGAGCCAGGAGGGAAAAAAAATAAAAAAAAATGGCATTCTTGTATTATCAGGACGCTGAATCAAGCTTTTCCTGTTTGAATGCCATTTTTCTCCATTCTATTGTTATGCTATTCCATATTATTTATTTTCTCATGTCTCGAAGTAAAAAGACGAGTGTAACCGCGTCTTCAACTAGTTTAAAACAAACATGTAATAGTTTCGGTTGGGAATCGGCGATGCTTATTATATTAAGTGGGGACCCATGGTGACGGCGTAATCGTCCATAATCATAGTGGATCTTCCCATAACTTGTTTCTGTTTTGTAAATGGTTCGTGACATGTTATATGTGGTTGTGATCTTATATACCTAATGATTTCGAGTTTGTGAGACCGGACGATACTAAAAAGAAGTAGACATCGAAATTGCTTCTTCATAATTTATCCGGTAGATTGAAAAATGCGGCCGTGTATTTTTTAGTTTTTCTGCTCTTGAGAAAGGGACCTATTTTTTTATAATACGTTTATTATTGACATTTTGTCAATTGAGTACTTAATATTTTCTCTTCAATTTAATCCATGATTCTCATAAAGACAGATTTTCAATAAATCGAAACTGGTACAGGTGCACCTGGTGCAAACATAAATAAATAGAAGGAAATATAATTGTAAATATGAATATAAATTATTTTTTTGAAACAATTGATTGAATTGTACCACAGGTTGCAAGTCCAACGTCTCCTATAAAACTAGTAAATATATTACTCACGATGTTTTACTTTACCATTTAGAACCCGTGTGTATACCTACGTATAATTAAAAAAAAAAATTACCCATTCACTCTACTTTTTGATGGAAAAGAAAATTGTAGCCCATTCTCTAACGGCTCTACCAATAAATCTATGAATATAAGCTGAGAGAGCTGTATTTGTTAGGTAATTTCAATCAGTTTCCACAAAGTGAATCTAAAAATTTCAAAATTCATTACGATCTTGATCGGCTTCTTGGAAATTTTATTACGCTCCCAAAAAGGGCCAAAATCTTTACCTCCGTAAGATCCTAATAAAGTTGAGTAGATAACCTGCCAAGGCCGGTCCCTGAAGGGTCATCCCTTTATTTCTGCAACAATCGCTACGAAATTGATATTGATGTGGAAAGGGCCAGTTTTCCATAAAAATAGGGTTTATTTGAATAAAGGATGAGCGGGTCGTGTGAGACTTGACGGGCGATGCTCGAGATCTCCCAATCTAAATACTTATATATAAAACTGTTGACTGACCGACATCAAACATTTTAAGGCAGAAAACTTCATTTAAATTCATCTAAGAGAAGAACAGCAATACTTAGTATATGTTACTACGCAGCTAGTTTTAATCTTATGTAGAGACAGATCCTGTATTTCGCGTTTATGACTATTTTAAATATATGATATACTTATATCATCAATTCTATCCAGGTAGTCAAGATTTTGCGATCAGTATCTGTAGTACTTCAGACTAAGGCATAGATAGTAATACCGTTGTATTTTTTTCATGTAATGATTTCGTAATGAACACTACTAACGAACGAACGTAACGAACGAACGAACTCTACAAAACGAAAATAAACAAAAAAACAACAAAATCAAGATTCCATAGACATTCTCAAATTTTCAGACATTTATGTCCATTGAATAAATCTAAGGGTTAGTCAGAGGAACGTACAAATATATCTTTAGCTTTAACCTACAGTGATAAGAATTAACATGCATCTTACAGTCGCTTCATCTACATTTATAAATAGGAATTCATAGCCAGATATGAATTCAAAAAAAAACGAATAAAGAACTTTTCTCGCTGTTTCATAACCAGATAATGAATAAGGTTTTTTTTATTTTATATTTTTAACATAACCACCTATGTACGCAATAAGAATTTAATTTCCGTTTCCACCTGTTTTAACCCTTTTAGAATAGAATAGAAAAGAAAAACATTTATTCACATCACTCACACACATTTTCTTTCCATACCGTGGAAAGAAAAGGGTTAAAATGACCGAAGTCAGTGGAGTTCCACTTCTTTTTACTTTTCATAACTTCGGGTCTTCTTGTGATGCTTGGCTGGTTAGTCTGCTAGTGGACGATGACGGAGCTGTACCCTGGATAACGTTCCATCATTTTGCTTCCATTAGTCTGATGGAATGGGTCTGATTTCAGTCCATGTGTCATATGGACGGTCATTCGATCGATTTTAAGTTAGCTAGCCAAGATACCTAGGTACCTGGCCTACCTGTTTGTTATGTAATCTGCCTCCTGTTTTGTATACTTACCTATTTTCTTACCTATCTGTGCTGTGTGTCAATAAACAAGTCTATCTATCAAGATCGTTTTCGTGTTCGTGAGTGGCACTTGAGTTTAAGTTAAGTAATTGTTATTAAAGTGAGTTGAAATTAACCTAAATTTGTTTATCACACACAAGTAAAAATTTTTTTAATCCATTTTGATATTTAAATACAAATCACAGTGGCTCTGAAACTCTTTTGTAATATTTGAAAGTTTTTACTAATTCATTACTTTCATCGAATTTGAACCATGGTTAATCGACTTTAAAGTCAATGTTGAAAGCATTTAGTATCGAGTATTTCAAATTACCAGAAATCCACAAAATTAATCCATCTTCCTAGAAATATCGGCAAATAATAGGCGTGACATTAGACTGGGTCCCCGCGGGAATCAAACCGGGGACCCACACATGGCACTGTCCGTGGAATTAGTTTCACCTCATTTCATGGAACATTGTCATGCCCCGAGGTAGAACTGTGAAAACAATAATTTTTATTTTGATAAAAATATGAGTAGGTATTATCGGATTTAGAAATGCGGTAGACACAAAATGTTAATATTTTTAGTAGCCGATAGAAACCGCTAAAGTCCCACTAAAATGATCTTCGTTGGTAAGCGCAACTTGAAAACGGCTAAAAAATAAATAAAATATTTGATCTAGATCAATTTGGATATTTTTGAAATAATTGTAACATTTCAAATCATAGATTAGGGCTTATGAAAATAAATAACCCTTTTTTTATAGTTGGTACTCAAATTTGGACAAGATGTCTGTTGGGTCAATAGTTATTAATAATTCAGGAAACATAAGTACTTTTATTTACAGAAGGCCGAATTTCCTCAATAATGTTACAAAGCGTTTGCACCGAGGTGTCCATGAAAGGGATGTGCGTGTCATCGCACCGTCAATGGGCAAACTAATGGGGACGGAAGACTACTCAATTCAACTAAGCAAACACAAAGAAAACATCGCTTCAAACTCTCTTTACATTGAAAATTTCATGGATTATTTTGTCACTGATATGAATCATCATATCAGTGACAAAATAATCGATGAAATTTTCACTAACACCAGTTTTGGTGGTAGCGCAAGTTTCAGCCAAATCCGTTCACTTGTCTTCTCGTGTAAGAGTAACAAAAATCCATTCATTATAAACTATCTGTTAAATTATACTATCTTTACAAAAACTTTCGCATTTATATATTATGTGGGATGATCACGACTATATCCCCAAACGGTAATAGACATTCTCTTAGATATTTACAATAAAAATCATTTCAAGACGTCTAACGGTCAGTCCAAATAACCTATCTATCTTTGGTTCTGCTTACTGCTGGTAGATATTTGATAACTTCCTTACAAAAAATGATGCTAAGACTAAGCTACGAAGGCCGCTAAGCTGAAGTGGAACTGGGATGAACACTGGGCATACTGGACATGTCTGTCGTATGCCAACTGAGTTGTGGGTCAGATAGTCACCGAGTGGCGCCCAGACCCGGCAAGAAGCGACGCGGTAGACGGAGGTAGAGATGGCGGGACGAACTAGACAATCTGAGGAGTTTCAGGTGCTAACACAAGATCGCTACGTCTGGAAGGAATGGGAGGGCCTTTTCCAGCAGTAAGACTTAAACGGCTAAAATTAATAAATAAGGATATTTATTCACTACCAATTAACCGCAATTGCATAAATATAGAAAAGGCGAAAGCCGATAGTAAAAGCACTTAGTATGATATAAAGTAAGTACTCACTAAAGGAAAATCACTTTTGTTGTGTCAATTAGGTACCGTTATACCTGTCTTGATGCTCTTAATGGCTGTAACTTATAATGTTTATGTGTAAGTTTGGATCACTCAATTTACTTAATGGAAATGAAAATTACTGAAATTGTTCGACTTTTTTTATATTATGTAACTGAACTATATAAACTTATATAAACTTTCTAGTTAAAACGTAAACTGTTCCAGAATGGTTTTCTTAAAAAAAACCAGTGGCACGCTATTGAAACTCAATCCTATGTTCTTGAAATCGTCGACAGTCGTAACAATAGTTGAATAAAGAACTAGTGGCTGATAAGATGTTTATAAGGTTTATAAGTTGGTCGTATGCAAAAGCTCCTTACAATAGTCTTAAATTTTCGCCATCACAACTCATTATGTGTGCTGTGGTGATCAGGCAGCCGTTTCGAATTCTAAAGATAAAGTAAGGGTTGTTGGTGAAAATTCTCGCTTCTCGTCAGTAGCTCATTGCGTACTCTAGTCCACTCGCGACAGCGGTAAGATCCTGGGTAAAGTGTGTATCCCTCCTTACAATCTTACAAACAATATTTGACCAATCAAAAGAAGTACTGGAACGATCAGGTAACTATGCTAAACAGAAAAACTCTACCCTAGGAAGGTATCAATGACATCCTTGAAACAAAACCATTGCAAAATAAGACTTATTCAAACAAGATAGGGTTGTTGGTACTTTAGAAGTGGTGGAACCAAAGAATTGATGTATCCACCGCAGTTCAATTAGGCTAATGGGAAGCTCAAAGGGATTAAATTAATTAGAAAGTTTTGCTTCATTCCGTATCGACTTTGTTTGTCGCCATGTTTTCAGTTTTCAAGGAAATTAAGTAGACACAAGCATTTTCTTATTGGAAACTCTTTCGTTTAAATTAGACGGTTTAACTTGTGTCTCTTGCATAAAAGCTAAACATAATAATCACGTAAGTTACGCCTGGTTTTCCGTAGACGTAGGCAGGTACTAACCATTTCCACTTGCACCCAGGTGATTTTAATGTATTTTCTTTATAAACAGCAGATTAGTTCATGTTAAGTCTAAAGTCTCTATGTAAAGTAGACTAAGATGACGACTGGACTCGTTAGGGAAGGATTTATCCTCCAATTGTAAGATTAGTTGACCAACTGAACTGGACCAATTTGGACATCCGATGGCGCAGTGGAGTTTACCTCCTGAAAATTGGTGAATTGGCTTAGTGTCAAAATCCCCTTCCAAAATCCCCTTTAAAGGGGATTTTGGGAATTTTAGTTTGAAAATCCACTTTAAATAAGAAATTTCACATCATGGGGATTTTGACACTTAAATGAATTAGGTTAACGAAGCCGGTAGGTTGAGACAAGTTGTGTGCAATACATATGCAATATACATGCATCGTTTTGCACATCGCAGGACCGGATTATATGGCGTTTTCAAAGTGAGGGCTACACCCAACAGTGAACTTATAAGCTGGATTATGCTGATGATGGATAACTGAAGGACCAAAAAAAGTATTTACAAAGATGACATGGTCGATAAAGGGGTGAGTGCTGCATTGACGGCTGAGGGGCAAGAGTAAATACCTCTACGGCGCGTAGACAAGTGACAAAATGTTACGTATCTATTCTCTTTCTATCATCGCTATACCTTTGATTTGACATTTCTGATCGCTCGAGTTTTCATCATCGAATGTCAATTCCTATACATTTTTTTTAGTTTCTACTCTAAAGCGATTGTAGATATGTAACATGGCTAAGGCAGCTGGTCAGAAAGATGATAATAAAAAACTTTCAAAAACGAAACACCTAAGCCTTCAAATGTATTAAACCAATAATAACGGTATTATATACGAAAAAGATAATGGGGTTCTATTTTCAAATATTTTCCTTGCAGGGTACTTTGAATCAGAACAAATAACATAACAATTTCCATAATTTCACTTTTGTAATTTGTAAATTCACGCGAACATTATCCAAAAACACGAGAGCGTTTACGAGCCGCAATACCCATAAAGGCCCGTACACACCTAATTAACGATATTAAAATACGTCCGCGGCCGCAAAGGAGCGTCGTCGTCGCACGTTGTGTAACACGGAACTAAGAATGTGTTTTGTGGATGTGGTGCTTATATAATAATAAATTTTATTTCAGAAATAGTTAAACAAGTAAAAGATGTAAAATACTTAACTACGGCACCTATAAATATATAGTTATATTATATATAGTTTAACATACATGTATAATATATAAACTTATACACTACCACGTAAGGTTGGTGACGAGTGACACACGGTCCGCGAAAACTTAATGTATGTTTATTAGAAGATATTATTATTTAACTACTTAAAACTAAATTATGTAAGTAGGTCCATATAATAACACACCTAGTCTAATAATTATTTTTTTGCTAAAAAAATGTAATATTTAATTTGATTAAATTTATGGTCAAAAGGAATTGTTAAATTCAATAAAACTTCACATAGGTAAATCAATTTCCATAAACCAAAAATTATGCACTCCTGCAAAATTGCGCATAATATATCTAAAACTCTTTCGCTAAGTGTTAGTTCAGAGGGTGTGCTAGTTCCGAGTTCCGTGTTGTAAGCTATAAAACGCAAACGCTACCCTCCTTATTTATACGAATGAGAATTTTAAATTAACTGTGTAAAGCATCCCTAGCGGACCCGCCACCGGCCGCGGTGGCTTGAGGTGGATGGGCTATTCTATTTAGCTCCTCATAACATAACTTATTTTAAGGATACTACCAAAGAAATAAGTAAAAACTTTTATAAAACCGCAATTTGGAGCAACTTGTAGGTAGGTACCTACTTTATATAAGAGTTGTGCCGTGACGAAGACGTTGCAAATCTTAACAACAAAATCAATGCCATTTATTGGTAGGTATTTTATTTTTAATTAATAATCGAATGATAATTTTTAAGTTAATAGTGCCAACCTCACATTTAAGGCAAGCTCAAATCCTGTCAAAGCGCAATTTTTGGGATGCGCTCAAAAACATTTTAATCTATTGAAAAAATCCGGACCCAAGTGGAACAAACTCAAATATTTTACAGGCAGGCCATTATGTCGCGTTCTTGTAAACAAGTCGCTGATATATCTTAGCGCGGTCACTTCACCCACATTAACCGTCGTGTCGCCATGTGTGGGACAGCCCTTATTGTTTATGGGACATTACAATTAGATAAGTGTTGGCATTACTGAGCTCTGGAGTCTGACCACTGTGAATGTATTGTATATTCTAGAATATTTATATTCCAGTATGAAAATAATGCAATCGCAATCTGTTTCGTCGTTTGAACGTAATTTAAGACAGGAGATACCTTTAGGTATACATTGCCTAAAGTCAAGTGACGGTTGTGGTCTCTCGTCTCGGTCTCCCGTCTCGGTCTCCCGTCTCGGTCTCCCGTCTCGGTCTCCGGTCTCGGTCTCCTTCTACACTTGATTAAGGTAATACGTTTCATCTATTATTGACAGATATAATTTCAGGTCAATTATTATAGTAGGTATAATTAATTATGACACAACTCGTATATCTAATGAGTTCGTACAATATGGATGAGATTTGAAGACCTAGTTCACAGTTGGAAAGATATTCAAGTGCAGCAGTTGATGGCATAGAGGAATGATAATAATGGCCTCTTTATCAACTAGTACAAAAACTTGAGCATTTTTCTGACACAAAGCTTTGTGACTGTACAAACAGAACCAAAAGAATTGTCAAAGGTCTGACACGGGATCAATGATCCATTTTATTGAGTAGCAAGAGTTATGCAGTTACGAGCGCCCCCCGCCAGAGGGCGCCGTCTATCAATCATTGAAGGCTTTTTTGAATTTAATAAAATAAAATTTGTATTTTGTCATCGATGCTCCCTCGCGTTTTGTACCAGGGATGCACTCAGAAGTTATTCCACTACAAGAATTTGATTAAATCTATTATTTTAATGTTGTTTATTTCCACTAAAATTATTTCTAAGGTTTCAATTGAAATTCTCGCAATAAGACAAATGTTTACATAATTTCCAGGTACCTTGGCGTACTAATGTAGTTAGTCAAATCAACAATATAATATCAAAGAATAGTAGGTAGGTAATGTAGGACCCTGACCATATGAATATTGAGTGTTGAGTGTTATTTCATTGTTTGAGATAAGCAGTCCGTCCCTGCCTTCGGAACAGGAGTTGGCGCGGCGCAATGCAGCGCATCTGTTACCCTCCCCCATCCCACTCATATGTCACTACACCTGAAGATTGAACTGAATGTGCCTACAAACCAATTCAATTATTGTGAAATCAAGAGCTTTGTTTAATCAGGCTAAATGACAGTGCAAAAGATATTGCTTTCAGGCTATTAGGTTTACCTACAGTTTGATAAAAGTCTCGACATTCTTACTTAGTTTGTAAGATCCTATTTTATAAGTCGTGATATTGGTAGCACAATAAAAAACTGTAGTTTTATTAAATTTTGTGGTGAATGTGTGAAGTGGAAGAATGTAGGTAAGTGGATGGCGTGTGTTCAGCTTCAATTTTTTTAAAGTCTACCAGGGTAATGGTTTTGGTTGTTGTCAATTTTAATACTTCAATCTCTAATTTAACAAACATTTACGTTATCATCAAATATTATCAGATATTTAAGAACTATTTCAAGTACAGTAAAGTCAAAACCATACAATACCGCATTGATAGTTCAGACGTGAGTAAATTGCAAAGGATTTCTGACCTGCATAAAACACGTACGGTCCCAAGTCACCCTGAGTTCCCGCGATCAATTTTGCGACATTACCAAGCAATTCCACTGATCATTTCCTATGAGGTTTCCAAGAGACATCACAGTTAACCCTGCAAAAACAAAGAGGCATGTCAGGCCGTCAAGTGATAAGGTATAATTTAGCTGGTATTATGCGACATGTGCACGAAAGGGTTGAGGCTCATTAGTGTCAGCCCTGCTACTCTGCAAAACGAAAAACGAAGTTTCGTGACAATTTTTGGGTTCTAATTATGTTGGTGAACTATTACGAATTCAGTATCCACCAACATAAGCTGACCCCGAAATATGTCACGAAACTTCGTTTTTCGTTTTGCAGAGTAGCAGGGCAGATGCGTTGGGACGGCGCGACCGTCTGTCAACCGTGCCGATGACACTTGTGGCCAACGTGGCAATCGCCTTCTCTTCGTAGATTTGTACTAAAATGAATACAATCCCACTAATACTTCTATTATAAACGCAAAAGTGTGGATGGATATGGATGCATGATTGTTACTATTTCACGTTTATATACACATTAACTAACAGTATTCACATTTACTGTGATGGACTTACGACCAGTTAAGTCCCTAACTTAACTAGTAAAATGTGAGAAAGCGTATTGTATTTGGACTTACCTCTGACAGCCTGCTAAGGAGTGCTGCAAAGCATGTTAAATTGTTAGGCTCTAATCTTCCTAAGGGTTCCAACTTCTGGGCCTACTACTAAGGGACCATTACTGAGGCTAAACTCTCTGTCTGTCCCTTTTTATTTTTTATTTTTCATCTGTCACAGCCTCACAGGGCTGTATGCGTTACGTAAAAGTAAGACACTCTAAATTTTCACAGTGTGTTTACTATGTTCGCTATAATAACAAATGATAAAGTTAATAATCGCACATAGATGGTACAGAACCCTCAATGTGTCCCACTCGCATTTGGCCGATTAGGTACTACGTTATTTTACAAGTCAACGTTTCATAAACCAAGAGTTATATCTTACAAGAGTTTCTCCAGATCTGGCCTCTGGTCGGAAGGTCTAATTACAGTTTCCTGTAAATTTGCCACCTGTCGGTACCTGCGGCTGACGCATCGCCACCTCGCAAGTTAAATTAATTACACAAATTGATTAATACTGCGATCGGAAACTTAATTATGGAGAGAAAATATTTTGCGTGTTTTTGCTGGTCGATTTGTGAGCCTGCAGGTGGTAGATGTTTGGTATTTACCTATTGTTATTGCTTTTAATATATAAAGTGCCACTGGTATTACTTCTCGCCTAAAGACGTTTGGATTTATAAAATAGAGAATAGAATAATATACGCTTATGATTTCGTCTTGATTTCTTTCTATTATAAGAAATTAAATGTTGACAGACAATCCTTTTAGACATTTTCAAAGTATTAGAAAGTCTACTGGAGTACGTACTCTACAGTCGTCTTTATGTTTCGCTCCCTTTATGAAATTCACCAATCCACGCACCATTTTTTGCTTCACCAAAAGTTTCATGGAAGATCTCTGGCAATCCCAGCCAATTCTGATAAAATCTATAATTAGCTATCAACAGAGGATGGTCAGTTCAGTGCACTGCTCTGTGCAGCCAGTTCTTGTGGCGTCGCGGCACGCACCCGCTTATTTGCCATCATTAATCATTATTTCGGCCGGTGGACTTGCAGGTTGTGTTGCACTATTAGAATGCACGTGAATTTGTGTGTTGTTTGAGTTAATTTTAAAAAATACATTCCCAGTCCCTTCGTTCGTATGAGCAAGTGGCCAACTCTGGTGACGGAGTTTTTAGGCCACCTAAAGGTCTCCGTCATTCCCAGTAGGTATAGTAACATGACCCGACTTCTTTACTGTATTGCTACGTTTGCTACGTATGCTACGTTTTTGACACACTAATCGATTAATTATTTCTCATCACATTGCATGTTTTATACAAACTTACATATCACACCGAATTCCATGGGATGGAATTAATGTTATTCCTTTGCTGCTGTAGTATTTTCCATCTGTTTTGTTAATGTGCCACATTATTACATTATTTTGTACCACTACCTATATTTTGTTAGACTATTTCTATCTTTGTTTCTTTTTCTGTATCATTGCTTAGTTAGTATAGCAACAAGACCTTGAGTCATTCAGTCAGTAACGTACAGTACATACAATATTTTTTATATGTATATAAAAGCCCTTTTTGTTTTGGAGTGTTCGCAATAACAGTGGATGTCCGAGTGTGGCGATTTTTTGTCGGCCGCTTGCCATATTTAAATTGCGTGCCGTCGTACAGATCTTATTAAAATGTGATGATATCGTCGCAAGTTTATCTTTTTTGGATATAGAAAAAAGGTAAAACTGCCACTGCAAAACTAAATGAAATATCCGTACAATCAAAAAATATACTAATAAAAAACTAGATACCTATTATAGAGTGTGCAGTCAAAAAAGTACCTATCGTCTTGATAATTAAATTCATCATCTATTATTGTAATCAACGGTTTCTTTAAATTTTAAGGAGAATAATGTCACCTTCACAGCGTCAAATAGTAAGTAGGCAATGTTAGGGTCATCTTGCAAGAAAAATTCACGAGGTTCGCCATCGACTGTACCTAAGCAATCGCAGTTAGTAAATAGTTTCATTATTTTACTTACGTTGCGTTGTTTCACTACTAGGCAAATCAGCATTCTCAAACAGGAGTCACCAGGCCTTAGACAAGCCTTGGAACAACTCAGTACTTAACCACAATTATCCTCGATTCATATCATGGTACTACATAAGTTGTTATATACATAGGTACATAAGAAATAACATGTTTATAAATCTTGCTTTTTTCATAAAACAATTAAAAATCCCATTCCGTGTAATCTCTATGTATCTGAATAATTATACAGCATATTAACACTTGATACACACTAATTACTTCGTGATACAAGCTGTGATTATAATCAAACAACACACAATTACTAGGAAAACAGGGGAAATTAGCGTTTTTTACAACATTGCGTGGAAATTATGGTGTTTTTATTCACTAGTGGCATTCACACCAGTTCACAAAGCGCTGTACCTACAGCACGCTTTTGTATCAGCACTTTCTTCGTGATTGTCAAGTCCATTGGATGGTCTAACAATTCAGAAAGATTTCCCATATAAGAACTTAGGTACTTTTAGTTATTTGTAAATAGGTATTATTGGAGTAAAGGTTCTATAGACATGAAGAAAGTAATGAGATTGAATGAGGAGAAAGAGCGAGTGTATCAGTGGAAATCCGTGGTATCTGCCTACCTCTATGTGAAAGAGGCGTGATTAATGGTTTCGTACTGTTATGGTGTTGTAATTGTTTCTAATAAATAAATGTGTGTAGGTACATAACATAAATATCCTCAAATTTAAGAAAAACAATAAATACCCTGGACTCTACAATATATAGAGATAGGTTATACTGAATAAAAACCAGCTAATGGATAAAACATCTTTTGAATAGCTGATTGTCGGATCTCCGTGCGGAATACGTAAATAAGTTTTTAACCATATTTAATTATTCCTTTAAAGTCTTGCTTGAATATTCAACGGAGCGAGGCTGGGCTACAAGTGGCTATTAAAGTTAATTTTATGGAGCCGAGTGACCATCGGAATGTCTGAAGAGAAATATAAGATGTGGGGAGTTGTTTTTAAATTGTTGAACTTTTCATAAATACGATTTTTAGGGTTTATTTTACAAAATATAGTGTCGGAAACTACAACGCGTTATCACTAATCTGTGACTTTATGCGCAAACACGGTGTTCTAAAAGCTCTCGATATACAATTAAACTCAACTGAATGTTTATATGTAGTGTAGGTAGAGACGTCATAATTTTATAAGTACCTACTTACACCAGATATTTCAACAAGGTAGGTACAGTCAGATTCAAATTATATTTGCATTAAATTTAAGGAATTGTCAAAAAGTCTCTGAATTGTTATGAAGGGACAAACATTTCCCACTTTATGATACCTACAGATAGAAATATTAAGGTAACACTTGTTTAATTTCAAAATAATTTAACAGTTAATCAAATCCCATATTTTAAATACTTACCTAAGTATCCACCTAAAACAAAAATATAAGAATAGGTATCAAGTTTAGAAATCAGTACCTACACAACCGAAAATACTTAGTTGATACCACCATTATCATATCCATGTTCAACATTTCATATTATTTAAATATTTTTAAGTTAAACTGTAAATCTGAATGTAAAGAAGTAAACACAAACATTCCCTACAAAAGATCCGTAAACTTTATTACTCTTACTCAATAATTACACAATCATACCATATTCGACACCGCCGCGAGATACAGAAAGAGTCCTAAGCGCAGGGTGTAATTAAGGCGACCACCCAACGAAGCGACCCCGAGGCCTTGACCGACACCCGTAATGAGTTCACTCCAAGACGCTCAGACGAATAGGAACCGTAGGCTTTTCATCTTCATAATATTCTCTAGGAATATATCAAAAAAATGTTACACAAAACCCAACTCTATGTAAACCTAATACTTCTAGGAAGAGAGTTATTTTGTGAGATTTGTGAAACTCAATAATTCATGAAATTGCACGGCTGGCTACAGATGAATACGCCGACGCCATATTGTTGCGTTGCATTTCTCATGCAATGTCCCGTTCAGAAAACAAAAATAAAACAAAACTAAAATACCGACAAGCCGGTTACTAAACTTTTTTACTTTATTTCATCGGGACTCGCTGAAGCATTGCGATCGGACGCAAAAGGTTCTATGTCGCTTTCAAAGCTAAACTTTAAACTTCCGTGCATAAAAGGCTTAAGTTTCACGAAACAGGTTTTCGTTAAAGACATTTTGTTTTTCAATATAAAAGCTCCAACACTAGGGCTCCGCCTACACTTGATTTAAAATTAGAACTCTTGCGTGACAAACGCCGGTAACTTCGAATTAAATGTTCAAAAGTTAAACTTTATTTACAAGCGATAGAGCACAATATTCTACAGTAGTTTATGTGCCGTAAGGTGGGATGCTCCGTAAACGCCATTGGCCCAATGGCGCAACGTGAAACAAACAAGAAATGTGGGAGTAAATGAGACAGCGCTAACTCAACTCACGAACAGATGCAAAGAAACCAAGCTTTTGAGCCAGAATTCATATATCTGCTTTCCAAAACTATCTTTGTGAATTCCAAAAAATATTTTCGAATTTTCGGTGATGTATTTTCCAAAAATAGTATTTTAAATCTAGACTAACAAACTTGAAACAAAAGAGATGCAACATAGCCGTACAGCCTTGTGAGAGAAGCAGAGATAATTTATTTTACGGAACCGTGTTTTAGGAAGAACGGCGTAACTCACACCGGGTGGGTGGTTGATTCTATGCTCTTTTCTCTGAACTGGAGTATCGTTTTTATATATTTTTATATGTGAGTTCTCCAGTTTTGTTCTGAGAGGTTGTATAGAAGTGGGCATGGCGGCGACTCAGCAGTGACGATTCCTTTAGTAGACAGTTGACAGTCACCACGCCACACTGACATTCCGATAGTAGAAATGAAAACAATTTTCTATTGACATGTTATTCTGACTGTATTGTGTTTTGATATTAACATTGTGATTATGATGATAACTGATAGTAATTGACTTTTTTATAATTAGTAAAGTGCAAGTGTAGTGCTGTGAATTATTTAGCTATTCAGCTACGATGTGGATTGAAACATTTTAAGTGAGACTTTCTAGTCTTGATAGATATTTTTCAATAGCTAACTCTGTTGGATCTCACAAGGACTGTTTATACTAGGTAAGACTTGCTTATCATTTTGAAACAAATAAACAAACAAAAAACAAAACGTGAGATTTTTTTCTGCAAAAAAATATTAATACCTACATAAAAACAACAAAAAAACAATGTTGTATGTACTACTTTTAAAAGTGTATTATATAAAATTATACGTAGGTAAGTAGGTACTTTACGCCACAGTACACAACGCCACAGTACGCCACAGTACTTGGCGTAAACAGATGGAGGCCTATACCCAGCAATGGGTGAAATCGGGCTGCGGATGATGATGATGATCATGAGGTACTTTAGCTAATACCGTTACGGTTTAAACTAATCATGTTTGATAATTAAGTCATCTGTCATTATTTTTTTCTTAGACACTGTATTAATTGGCATAAGGTGGTTTTGAAAGTCGAGCGAAATTCATTTTTTTTTTCATTTATTACTACTCATTTATTTTTTATTAATTTGTACTTAGTTCTTTCAACAACCTAGCTATTTACCTACTTGTTACAATAAATACCTAATTTACTTGTTTAGGTACGCACCCACTTGTTTAGACTTTTCATAAAAATTACTAAACAACTAAGAAAATGTACCTCTACCTTATTACTAACAAGAAGACCTTACCTTACTTCTATTTATTTTACAAATTATGTTTGTTGAAAAGATATAAACATATTTAAGTAAGAACCTAGTGTTTATAAGTAGGTAATACGCCAGGTAGAGCCTACGCTCTACGTGGCGTGGAGCTTATTCCTACGAACCTCGGTAACCTATGGCAGAATTTATAATTATTTCAATTTAAGTATAGTAGAATTACATCTTAATCTTATTAGGTATTTAAACTTATTCCTACTTCCCTATTTCTACTAAACCTTACTAATATTATAAATGCGAAAGTAGCTCTGGTCTGTCAGCGTAACAACGCTTTCACGCCTAAACCACTGATCCTATTTTGATGACATTTAGTACAGAGATAGAGATAGATTGGAAAAGGACATAGACTACATTTTATTTGGGTTCCACGCGTGGGAAACCGCGGGCAGCAGCTAGTTATATAATAAAGCGGAAGAGTTTGTTTGTTCGCCATAAGCTCTAGAACTACAAGTGGGATTTTAAACATTGTTACAGCATTTGACACACATTTAACATACCTGAACAAAATACAATTAGATAGAACCAGTTTAGCCACCTGTCACCATTACGAACGATCTATAAGTAGCTTAACTCATCTAAGCCACTGCCAAATGGAAGCATGCCTATGACACTGGCAGCATTGATAGGTTATTTAAATGAAGGGTGTCTTTTTGTATTGAAAAAAAAGAAAGAAAAAGCATTTATTGGGTTTGTGTGTGGAAGGTAATCTCCAGAACCCGTACTAGTAGGAATTTAAAAAACCTTTTATCAAAATGAACATTATTCCAAGTGGATTAAGCTATATATTCATCATCATCATCCGCAGCCCGATCTCTCCCACTGCTGGGTGTAGGCCTCCCTTCGTTCTTGCCATTTCTTCCGGTCCTGCGCTTGCCTGATCCACTGCCGGCCCACGACGCTGATAATATAGTAACTTAGATAAATTCTACTACTACTAGTTGGTACCTAGGTACTTAATGATAGAAATTTAGTACATAATATTAATTAGATCCTTTTTAACCAGCTTAAGCAGAACCTTTACCTACACATTAGGTTATCTGTATTGCATATTTACACATTCAAATTATGTTAAAATACCTAGGTACCTACTTTAATACTATAATTATGTATACCTACAAGCAACATAACCTTGTTTTTCTATCAAAGTCATATTAATGTGGTTTTTGCTTTAATTATAATTTATACTTAGGTATCATTGAATTTTTATGTCTTGGCACGTCAATTATGAAACATATTTAATGCGTTAGGGACTATAGAAGTACCTAATTCATTTTAATTCGAATTAAAGATTTATTTTTATTCAGAACATTATAGACTTGAAATAGGACCTATTTTATAGTTAAAAAACATTACCGACCAACAGTGAACTATCGACAAACTGGAGGTAAAGGTAGCGGTATAAGTTTCAATATTCATGCAGTAAATATATTAGAAATGCGATCGGCCCGCCCTCAACCGCTGGGCGGTATCAGGACACGCCCATCCTACGTGACTAACACAGGCTACGTAGGTACTATCCACATACTGTATCAACTGTATATAAACTGCTTGTTTCGTGTTGTGAATATGAAGCGTTTTGTGATATTGTACCATCTGGATTTATATAGTCTGTGGCGAGTCAGTATCTAGATGAGATATGAGTAAGATCCAAACGTGACATAGATAAGTAATAAAAAATAATGTTTCATACTGTATCAACTGTATATAAACTGCTTGTTTCGTGTTGTGAATATGAACCGATTTGTGATATTGTACCATCTGGATTTAACATAGACAAGTGTTAAAAAAACCATGTTCCATACTGATCAAATTTTATATAAACTGCTTGTTTCGTGTTTTGAATATGAAGAAAGTAAACACATGATGATGGAAGATTTTTTACACTCTATACATTGAAAGTTATAATTATGTAAGTACCACGAGAGTAAAGCTGCTGGCAGATACTAGTATTGAATAAATCTTATGTAGTGTCTGTTTAATTCGCTATAAGTAAGAAGTTTCACTAGAAGCGCTCCCCTCGCGTGATCCATCACAGACTTCAATCTGATGCGAAGTGCTTCAGAACCCTTTCATCTTAATGCAGAGTAAATTGTCTTATGAGATGGATCAGTTCGAAAAAATACAGAATATGAATCGAAAACAGTAAATATAGAGGGTTAGATGATGTTTGTGAAATAAACCTTGAGTTTTGTTTGTTATTAAAAACAGTGTTGATTTTAAACATTAAGGAATAATGATCAAGTACCTAGGTATATAGAGAGAGATCCTTTAATTTGATGTTTATTTCTTAAAATTAAATGTTATTTTAGTACCCATATACATTACCTAATGAAAATGCTAAGTTAATTACTCGTAGCTCTCTTTTTCTCTCATATATGTAATACTTATTTTTGTCGACATCAAAAAAGTCTATTCACTCTGTTTACCTCATATAAGTTCTCTATAAAGCTTTACTAGTACTTATTTAATTATATTGACTTGAAAACTCACCCTCGGCCATCCATCAAGAATCACGGCACTAGTGATGTACCCAAGACGTTTACGAGCGGAATTATGATGTATACTTTCCGCAACACGACCCCGGCACTCTGTCACTACGAAACAGCTTGTAAAGGTTATTTATTGCCCCATATATGGCTTGTTACAGTTATTACAAAAGTAAAGGATTGAAATTGATATAATATAGTTTTAGCCCCCGACGCAAAAAGAGGGGTGTTATAAGTTTGTACTGTCTGTCTGTGGCATCGTAGCTTCTAAACAGGTGAACCGATTAGGATGAAAATTTTTGTTAGTGTTCCCAAAAAAAACAATTTAAATGTTATCGAAGCTTTTTTTACTTCTTTTAAACTTTTGCTACTCTGTCACTACGACGAAACAGTAAAGTTAACAGCTCCGGCAATAATTACTTACCTACATGAAATAATAACATTTACATGAAATACCTAAGTATGGTTTAACACTGTAAAATCCTACTATCCTACTAATCCTACTTCCTACTAATATTATAAAGGTGAAAGTTTGTGTGTGTGTAAGTATGTAAGTGTGTTTGTTACTCTTTCACGCTTAAACTACTAAACGGATTTGGTTGAAACTTGGAATATACATAGTTTATGACCGGGAATAACAAATAGGGTATTTTTGATTCCGGTATTCCCACGGGAACGGAAACTACCGCGGGTAACACCGCGAGGCGCAGCTAGTAAACTATAAAATCGTTTTAGAAAGCACAATTCAGTCACTACGCCGAAGCAGCTTTTGTAGTTTGTAAATTGTAGGTAGGTGTGTAAATAATGCCCCGTAGTATTATGCCTTGTTTTGAACACCATTATTTACCATGCCAACGATTTTGACAGAAACATCGGAAAAATATAAAGTTATCTGGAGGAGGAAAAAGTCGCCACCAACTACACCTCCTAATGAGGCTCCATTGAGACGACACGAGATCATATCGATCGCGTGATTTTGCGGTGCTGGAGGTAGATAGGAGAGTTGATTGTAAATAAGTAAGTTCGTATGAGCATTTGGCCAACTCTGGTGACAGAGCTTTTAGGCCGCCTAAAGACCTTCGTCAGCTAAATCCGCAAGTGGCATTTTCATCTGAGCGCTTCCGTGCTTCGGAGGGCACGTTAAATTGTCGGTCCCGGCTTTTAAAGTCGTTAAGCCATGACGGAGACCTTAAGGCGGCCTAAAAACTCCGTCACAAGAGTTGGCCACTTGCTCATACGAACGAACGAACGAGTTAAATCCGTTCAGTAGTTTTTGCGTTAAGTATAACAAACATCCATACTTACATCCACACAAACTTTCGTGTTTAAAATATTAGTGAGATTGAAGGTATATCGTACCTTTAGAACCTTCAGTTCAGTGACCCCAGCCTCAATAAGTGGCCATGTACTGACATGTACGGTGGGCGGTATTCGGACTCACGCCATTCGGTTCCCCGAAGAGGAAATCGTAATGGCGGGCAAATTGGGCCCTAACCACTACTCCGGCCGGCACGCAGATGTTATTTACTTGTACAGGCATAAATTGACGATAATAGCATGCTTCTTGGCTTTTTTAAGGTACGTGAAATGATTGCAGGATGTATTGTGGGCTTGCATTGGTGCAAGAAAACCCTACAATAAGTTCTTTTTTTAATTTTGAAAGCACCATTATGGAGGTATTCGAAATTAAAAACGATAATTCTTTGAGTGAAGACATTTTAAATTTGAAACACCATCGTTCTACAGAACATGCATTTGTACATTGTTTTGTAGACTAATAGGTACGCTAAAAAAATCTGAGCAAATAGTGCTCCATGTTTTTATCTTTATACCTACATCACAACAGGTAAGTACCTACCTACATAATATTGAGATTATTGCCGTAACTACCAAGTAAAAGCTTTATAAAAAGAAGTAAAATGGTAAGTTTTCCATCAGGTTTCAGAGCACAAATTTAATTCACGATTTATTTTAAAAAACTTAATCAAGAGAAACAGTTTGTAAAATTCTCAATGTATTGTATTCACAAAATTTAGTTTTATTTCCTTTTCTTACGTAAAAAAAAAACAAAATATAAAAACGCACAACATTTCCAAAACAAACCGGCATGATTTGACATCCGAACCTTCACGCTTTCAGGAGTTGTTTTTAAATAAAATAAAACTCCTTGAAGCCCTCACAGCGGGCTCCTCAGGTTTAACGCAGCGTTTCACTTTTCCGGGACACCCCTGAGAGCACCCCTTAAAAACGCATAAAACCCCAAACGGCCTACTTATGAATTTGTTTATGGCCCTATTTTTAGACGACTCAAATCCGCGCTTAGGAAATAACAATATTACTAATTTTAGCCTTTAAATCTTTATTGATGTTCTTATTATAAATTATTTATTACCGTGTACATTAGGATTTTAATGGTAAATTTTGATACATTTAACAAGAACCGTGATTAAACGGAAAAAAATATCGATAAGTACCTAGGTATTTATTTATTTTCATAAAAATCTAAAATTTATCAAAACATTTACCTAAGTACCACATTCATTATTTATTTTCTTTAAGCGCCTACTGATTTAGATTCAGCGACTGCTACAAATAGCTTTTCCACGGTGCATGGCAGCAACAGATCATTTTCCAAAAGGAAATTACATTTCATTGTCCATCCGCCGCACATTCTCCAAACAGACAGAAAATTTTAATTCAAAACACAGCGCAACCCATACGCATTAAAATAGGTTTAACCGCCAGCCGTTCCATTTTCAAAAAATAAAATAAAACAAAAAGGCGCGTTCCCGCCATTTCATCCGGGCACGCCGCAAATTCCTGTGGAAAAAATCGTATTTCGAACGCGGTTTGAATTTTAATTGACATTCAGCCAGTACCCACGCCATCGAATGCAGGGAATCGCGAACGTTTTCGCGTTTACGTCTCGTCTAGTCGAAAGGGTGTGTGCAATGTGGTGCCTCCGTCCACCAGTTGCGAACGATAAAAATAATGACAACACGTTTGAAAATAGTTTGAAATATTGCACAGCTCGCAACACGGAATATAAATCACAAAACTTGTGGCTTTTTTTATTGTAGGGCTGTAAAACTCTTCGCTGGTTTGTCAGAGACTTACAAATAATTGAGCAATTTGAAAGTCTTATCATGCGCCAGAAATTAATTTCAGGGCTATCAGACAATAATCAGCTATAAGCATTCCCCACATTCACTAAATAGTACGAGTTCATGACATGACAATGTTGATGGTCTGTTAACTGGTAGTCACGTACAGCTCACTCCATGTCGGCCGCTAAATTACAATAAACAATTTCGAGCGCTCATTATTCGCGGGTTCATCACGACGTAACGCGCTCAAATTATTCGACACAAAACCGCATAATGTCTGACGTCTGATAATTGCAAATAACCACGAGACAGCCTCCCATAACATTTAATTTGGCGCCTCTCAATTTTAGCCTCAAATTGATAGCGATTAGTCCTTGTGCCTAAAACTGACAGATTTGACGGTAAAAATGGTTTTACTGTCAAATCTGACAGTTGTTTTCGCGATTTATTATCATTTTTAATAGTTTATTCGTGATGGTAATGAATTTCGTTTCGCGACAAGTTAGTCCTGCAGGTCTACTAAACTTAAGTGTAAGCGCTACCTTTACAACATTTATCACATATAATGTAATTTTTAACTATTTTGCTCTCTTTCCAGATATAATGACCTATAAATAAACCCTCAATACGAACAACAGACTACATCCATTCAGCCCGATGCCTAAACGAAAATGTTGACGCATGCTACAAAACGGGAAACGCATTCATCACGTGAATGATCGCACGGACAGTGGAGACCGGCAGCGATGCAAGAGATATGCAACACCGCCCTGCCGCTGGACAATAACCCACTGGTGCGCAAAATAAAATGCGAAGATTTCCCGACCATAAGAGGGAAACAGACCAGAGTCGGTATGGGGGTGCGAGATGAGATGGAAGAGGATTTCTCGGTGAAGGCGAGGAATACGCCACCGATGGGGCCGGCGCCGGGGCAGGAGCACCCTCGGATGGACCACGGGGGCAACGGGTTCTGGCTTGCAGCGGTCACGGCAGCTGGAGCGCCACATCCGATGCTCGAGACTTGTACGGAAACTGGCTTCATCAACAGCCAGCCCTCCATGGCGGAGTTCATGACTGCGTTGCCCCAGCTTGGAGCGGGGGATCTGAGTCCGCAGCACACGCCACCTGGATACGGAGGAGACCTGCCTTCCCCCGGAGGTGGTCTTAACGTGCCTGAGTATCCTTGGATGAAGGAGAAAAAAACGTCGCGGAAAAACAGTCAGCAAGGTTAGTGTTGTTTTATAACATAGGTCATAGATGGATTTTCTTATGCTAAAATGTGTCTGTATAACTCTAAATACAATTTTATCGCCACGCAATATCGTACATGGCCGAGAAAATGGCCGCTCCATCAAAAGAGTCGTCATTTTGGTTTCGTAAGTGCGCCTAACTGCCTCGTGAATAACTAGGTACTTCGGAATTATTATTGTGCCTTTCAACGGCAACAACAAATGGCCATTCAACCATTGTGTTCTGGTTCACGGTCTCAGAGTTTCTTTAATGAACATCAAATTACTCCGAAATATATTGAATTGTTTGGTGCGACGACGTTTTGTGTCTGTAACTGTTGTTGGCTCGGCTAGATACGTGTCGCGGGCATCAGCCCTCGCCAACGTGCCGTGTAACGGAACGGAATACCCGACATGCACTATAACCACAAATTATAAGTGAGAACTTTTTAGAACATGATTTTTATGCTGACAAATCTGCTATTATTTTTAATACGTTGTACCTAAGCTACAGTTCCTTTGTTTACTCTATTGGAGCGGTACGGAAGTATCACTGTCGCAAACATCATAATAGGAAATTTGTCAGCGAGACAAAACGCTGAGTGGTTGAGAACAATGAGTGAAGCGGATGATCCATCATCATCCGTCGGCCGCTCCTGTGGGAATGCGACCTCACCTGGTGTACCGATACATCATTCTGAATGCAGGGCAAATAAATATGTCCGTTTAATATGTTTTTTATATTTTTTTGCAATGATGAATATAAAAAATGTCGTGTAGAATTTGAAAACATCGTTGTATAGAATACACCTTAGTTTTACGCAAAGCACAATGGGAAGTGTACTGCATTGTTTTATAATGCTTTTCCGTATTCAAACAATGAGTAAATATGCTTGTTATCTTTTTAAATTATCTACTTTATAGATTGCGATTTTTTATTTCTTGTAAGTACCTACCTACTTATAAAAGTAATCTCAACATTATGTAAAATCAAAACTGAAAACATCGTACAAAATCTTCTTTTTTGCAAAAGCAAGCTAAAACATACCTACTCCAAAAGGTAAAAAATGTGTCAATATCATAAATCCACCGAACTTGGATCTCACAAGATGAAACCAAGCCATAAGTTGTAAAAAAATGTTTTTAAATTAATTTATATGACTGTATACTTTATTGCTTGAAATGAATAAATAGATTTGATTTGATTTGATTTGATTAGATAGACAACAACAAAAAAATAATACCTACAGAACGAAATACAATTGACAGGGCTTGATATAGGTATAACAAAAATAAAACTTAAAGCTCTCGGGGATTAAAAAAACTATTTGATGATTTTTAACATAAACGGTCTCTCTAAAGAGATTAATCTTTTAAAACCCTCGATTTCTTATTTCCAACACTGGATAATGAAAAAAAATTATGAAGCGTGTCATAGACAATATTTTGATATTGTCGATCGCCACTCGAACAGAAGCGGCCCCCCACAGCGCACTCCGGGGTTCCTCGTGTCAACACGATCTGTCCGACACCGCCACCTTTGTGGAAGATTTACATTTATATAAATTAGTACCTAGTTAGACCAAGGACTAGATTTTAGTAAAATGGTCTGGGTCAGGTTAGTCAAGAATTAGGTATCTGATTGATGAATTATTTTCTTTCGGTAACTTACCATAAAGTTGTACCTACCTACCTACACGTAAAAGTATGTCCTGTCTTAGTAGTGCATAAATTTAAATATACCTAGATATTTTTAATAATAATTATAAGCATTGTTACAAAATGTATCTGTAGAGTCTACAGATACATCTAATTGTTAATCTAATTTTTGATAATAACCAGCAGCTTTTTTATAAGTATCCATAAGAAATAATTCCATCTAAAGAAAAAATAACTCTACATACAAATTAGACTTATGCAAGTCGTAAAACAAATATTCTTAGTTAGATAAAGCTGTTTTTCCTTTGAACTGCCGCGTTCCAGTTTTCAATTTATATGAAAAAGTAGGTACCTACACAGCTACAGAAAGCAGCCATATAACGTATACAGTAGGAAGCTATGCAATGTTCACATTTGTAGAGCAATGACCGCGGGCTTACCTCACACAGTTAATTGTTTTTATCTCAATCGCGCGACGCCACTTGTATTTGTTCATAAAAAGTGCTTTATTATAGACATACAGAAAGTGCGACAAAAACGCTCATTTCGGATTTAATTTTGTTCACTGAAAACTATATTATCAGCTGAGCGCTTCCGTGCTTCTGAGGGCACGTTAAATTGTCGGTTCCGGGTTTTAAAGTCGTTAAGCCATAACGGAGGCCTTAAGGCGGCCTAAAAACTCCGTCACCAGAGTTGGCCACTTGCTCATACGAACTTACTTACTTTACTGAAAACTGGAATATTATTAGACATAATTTTTCCTGACCTATAAGTGTTTTAAAAATAGTCGTTAATTTGACGGTCTCTGTGAGACCGCTTTTTTAATTTACTGGGTACTCGTAGGTACTCGTACTGCAAGCATACAATCGTTTTTCAATTGTTTTGTTTAGGTACCTACATTATCAGCAAGCATCAGCTGTAGAATTGAAAACCTCTTCTTTTTTAAGAAATTGGTTCAAAAATCGGCGCAATTGAGTTGTCTACCAAATTTTTTAATAATGATTTTGGTATGTTAAAATATAGCAGCTACGTTAGCAACTAAGGATTTCTCTGATATCATTATCTGCTTATACCAGAAATTATCATTCAGATAAAAAACATAACACCAATGTTTGCATCTAAAAAAAACTAAATCAAACGTTTTATCTATTCCCACTAATATCATTACTTGGTTATTCTTTTCGCAATGCAGCATCACGGGACGCGGGCGCGCTGGCCGTGAACCGGCGCTGGGTGATCCGTCACTGTCAGCGCTATCGAGCGATGCACGCCCGTCTATGCAGCGCTTTTGTGCCTCTAAACTTAGATATTGGATACAAACTTTGACTGATTCCTTAAGTGACTGTGACGTCTATTTTGGATATGTGAGCTTTTTGGATATCCGGGGTTTTTGTCTATAAAATTTGCGTAAGAAAATCTATTGTGATGCAATTATTATGTTGTAGGTATCATGCTGAAAATGTACAGCGTATTTTATCATGGTCACGCTTGCTATGAAGCGCTTTTGTGTATCTAATCATAGATATTGGATACACACTTGACTGATTCCTATTTTTTTAATATGAAGCGTATACACATTATTATGTTTCATCATGTTGAAATAACAGTAGCGTATTCTGTCATTATCTACCATTTCAACACTGTCAGAGATGACAGAAAACACCAGTGGCTTTCCAAGAATCATTGTGGATCAATAAATATTACTCTGTATTTTAGACTTCTCTGAATTCGATCACAAATGTCTATGTATTTTAAAATAAAAAAAAACTTATGATAAAAATGATCCAAGATCGTAAGCAACATTGTCTCCAGACATCCCACAGGAAGATAGATACGAAGGGACGCGAAACAAATCGTTCGCGGACCACGCCTCCGACCGTGTATCCAAGATCGAAATTAAAACGAACGCCCTGACACGATCGATCATTCGATTCCTTTAATACAATGCCCTATTATTTTTGCACTGTCTCAATTTGTTCGGAAGTTTGATCGACGTGTGATACGCATTGAATCAACCTTCTTTGTAACGAAATTGCTTTTGGCACAAAGGGACATAAAAGCTTTAAAATTTAATTTCGCTCCAATCTTTTGTTTTACTTTGGCATCGTGGATTTCATTCACAACTAAGAACTACTAACACAATATAATTATCTTAAATTATTTTATGAAACAAAAAAAATAATTTAAACCCACTGTTTCATATATAATTATCGTCTCTTTCAATCAGATTAAAAGACTGCAATTTCGATTTACTACGATCCTAATATCTACACCTACTTATTTAATTTATATTTATCATCCTTAACTATTCTAAAATTCTGCTGAGCAAAAATCTAACTCAATTTGTGCTATTTTAAATATCAAAATATTAAATAGTATAACGAGCTTGTCTTAGAATAAAATCTTATGACCTCTACTAAAACAACACAGACTTTTACACTAAACACTTATTTCAAAAAACGTCGTTTTCCAACTATAGGATATGACTGCCATAACTTTTTATAATGAAAGTATTCAATTATATTTATTTTTACATCACCAATTTTCATTCTACCAAGCATGAAAATAACAAAAAAACTATTACAGCATTTAAATCCCAGTCCACTTTAATTATACCTCGAACGCTATACGAAATACAATGTGGGGCTGAAATCGCGTGCCATAGATCGCGTTCTGTAACTAAACAACTGAAATATTCAGTAATAGGTACCGGCCAATTACTAAACAGTAATGATGATGGCATGGGAACTTTGACAATTTGCCTCTTTGTCTGGACGGATAATAATTTTAATCCCGTTTTAAAGGTATCTAGATAGGTACTGTAGAATGGAATTGATCTACTATTTTAGAGATCGCAATAGGAACTAAAGAAAGTGAAGGTTCATGTTTATACTTTCGTCCTGAAAGTAGAGAAGAAGGGAGAGATAGAGACCCTCTCAAATCTTTCCGATACATGTTGGCCGAGCGTAGGCGAGTGAACGCCAATACTAACGTATGGACAACATAGTATTTACTTTTCCTTGCAATCGCTTGTTATCACTCGGCTAGCTGGCAGAGTCCAGGCAAGCGCGAACGTGTAGAGAATTAATTTGTCACTCGCGAGTACCTACTTGTCTTTGTATCCATTTGCCTACGCTCACCTTCGCTCGCGTTGGCGTAGGCTCGGCCAACATGTATTGCAGACTTAATAAGAGGCTCTACAATCACCAGAAACAAAGATTGTAGTGTAGTTTATTCTTTTGTAAGAACATTTGTAATGGGTATCTCACACAAAAGCATTTTTACGCAAAGCAACCACATTTTTTTAACTAACCTGTATTTGCGTAATTTATTGAAGGTTTGAAGCCATTTTTGCACTTTCAATTTCATTTTAAGAATAAGTCATAAATTCGTCACAATTAGCGATGGTTGCAAAACGCCTCAGGTAGTCTGTGGCCATTGTAGAGTTGACCACAGACATCCGCAAATATAGCAATAAATCTTGTGGCCGGTTCGCTTTGATTTATGTGAAAAATGACCCTTAATTTAAGGTTAAACTAGAGCCGAAGGGCGGATAGACTACTCGCCTATTATAAAGTGTATCACGGCAATTTTCGGAATAATCTGAAACTAAGTATTTTAGTTAATAATAGACGATGATACACATTGTAAAGCATTAGTATCGTTTTTAGAATTGGTGTGTAATATATGGGTTAGAAACTGTAAATATGTGTCTATATGTAACCTATCTGTAATGATGAGCTCGTAAAATTAACTTAAAAAAACAAATGCATGGTAACACAAGATTCGCCGCTTATATTATTATTCAGCCAAGTTTATCATGCCTCACTGCAGAGCAAAGGCCACTCCTCGCGACTTCTTCCACTCCTCGCGACTTAACGCATCCACAGGCCACTAGGCTTATATTGAACAACTAATATTTTTAAAGCAGTTTATGATAGGGACTACCTGCCTGACATAAACCTTATATTATACTATACCTACAACAACACGTCGGAGACCTACCACAAAAAATATCAAAATACAATCATTCAAAGCATAATAAACACCATAAAAACGAAAAATGAAGTAGCTAAATCACAGATATAATAATTCTCGGATATAATAACAGTATGCATTGGTTGTCAATATATATTCGTTTATGATTTACGCAGGTTGTACAGTTTGCAATCCAAGTTATTGTAACTCTTATCACTTTAAAATAAGGATGCTTTTTGTTTTGTAATTTCGGGTGGGTGTACTTAACACTTTCACTGTTCGGGCCCAATCATCGAGGCGACATAAATCAATGCTGAAAGGTGCCCCTTTGTGGCATTTATGGGCGATTTCAAATAATACGCCGATGCTGGCCCACTACCCGATATTTTACTGAATTATTGACTTTACTAATCGATTATCGCTTTTAAGTAGATAGATAAGGATTTGATGAAGTGTATATTGATTTTCGTGATGTTATTACAGCTATTGAGGAATATAGACACGGAATTGTTATTGGTTTATTTGCTTTCTATAACATCACCACCTACGGTGCGGTATGCCATGTATGCCACGAGTAGGTACAATAGCCATGCACGCGAAAGTTTAACTATTTTTATTAAACCTAACTTAAATCCAAAGTATTAAAAGTAAACTTAGTTGTAGCTTTCAATCACCTTCAGAAAACATGTTTATATCGATAATATTAATATATGTTCAACAAAAGCTCTGTTCCAGACTAAAAAAAGTAAATCTCATTACTTGATAACCTGCCTTGCCGCAGTACAGAAGCTACAAACAAACAAATAAAACATAATCCGACGAACCGAATCAATAAATCACTCTCACTAAGACTCGCCGCACACGGGCGCCGGCATTGTCCTACGATCGTCGGCGATTGTCGGCGCCGATTTTTACAGCAATTAGAGACACTTACCTGCCGATGCGCGGTAATCCTATTACACAATTAAAATATGAAAGAGCGGGACAGAAGCATCTCAGTGGGCGGTCGGATGAGACAGGTAGCGCTGGCTCAGCGTTTTTCTATCGGATGTGCCGTGAATGGACGATGAACTGGCTATTTCTGGACTTGTTTGGGGTTAAGTTGCGTTACGTTTTTAATACAAACTATAATAAGCTTTGAAATGTTAAAAGCGATACCGCTCAATGTAAATCTTATTTGAGTTTTTTTTTAATTTTAATATTCGAAAATGAGAGTGATAAAAGCTACAACTTTTTAACCGAAATCAACATGCTTATAAGGAAAAACATACAATACTAGTAAAATATTCAGCAATATCTTCAGCGAATGTCATAAAACATTCCCGGCTTCCGCAACATAACTCAAAGCCACAAAACCAGACATCAACTCCAAATTTCAATTTGCTCATTTAACGCTAGATTCTCACCCCTCATACGACTCTCAAGTGAGCTGTTTCGTGGCTCTAAACTGATTTATCATATCAGCAGGAGAGAGTTCTAAACAAGCATCATCTTACACGCATAAACCCTTGTATCGTGGACCGCATGGCGACAAAACATTTTCAACAATGCGCACTAAAACTTGAAGCACATATTTGAGCGTCGGAGTAAGATCATCTACACGTCGGCTTATCTGAAACGACTTAACTTCACCCTTTACAAATTCAACTTTACTGCCTGCTGATAAAGTTGAGAATGGCGAGCGTCGGTGGACAAGTATGTCTGAGACGAGGGTGCGATGCCCGATGTATCGCGTTGTCCGGTTTCCGGACGCGGTAGCCCGATAATTAACTAAGTTTCGCCACTCAACATAAGTGTTTATTGATACTTAAGCCACCTATAGCTTCTTAGTATCTAGTTTATTACTACAGTATCTTACGTTGATGGTTCTTGTAAGTTCGACTACGACGAAAGGACAGATGCACGATTCACTGATTGCGTAAGCTTGCTACACCGAAATCTTTTATTACAACTTGTACATCAATGTCAAAATGCTCACATTCTCCGTTCAATGCCACACATAAAGCCGTAACATTATAAATCATAGACTACATCTTTGAGTCAAGCCGCAAAATCCGTTTAATCATCTTGTATTATTAATAACGCGTTTGAAATTAAACAATAAATTCAGCGCGGCTAATCGCGCGGGGCGACCGCGAGTCGCTGAGTCAACATTTATAGAGACAAATTGTTGCGCCACTAACACTGCCTCTACGATGTATTAATCTTGAGACTCGTAGCTCGTAGCGCAGATGACGTCATAGTTGCTACGGCGTAGCGCCCAGTATTCCCGCATGGACAATCAAGGGGCGACACAAGGTGACTAAGATTTTTTGACAGAATTTGCTTGAGTAGGTAGGTACTCGGAATCCCAAACTATCGTTACGTATTCTAAATAGAAAAATAGATAAGTTAAAATTATTGATTTTATATTTAACACGTTTCAAACACGTTTTTTTTTGTTGTTAATACTTTTGTAATTCGCATTATTTAAATAGGCATAATTATGTTTATGAAATCATTTTTTTATTTATCTATGAGACATCTAATGAAACGTTATAAATGTTAAAAACCACGGGACTGCATAGAAACAGCAGCTACATAGACTGTCAATAAAACATACCTCAGTCAAAATATCCGCTTGGACAAACGATTCTTGACCTTATCACGTCGGAGGGTGATAGAAACGTTTTCCCCCCATTACCCTCGCATGATATATGGACGCGACACAACTAATAGTGCATCCGTCATTAGTCAAAGTCAGAGGGAGATGCACGGACAAACATCTTGTCTTGTACCTCTTAACGCACTGAATTGTACTGATAGGCTTAGCTTATGTGAGTTTGTTAAAAATATGATCTAATTTTGTTCCAATATTACAAAAACACTAAATAGTATAGATAGAAAGTTTAAGCAACACAATTTTTGTTCTTTAAATTCAATAGAGTTGAACTAAATTATTGAAACATGGTGTTTTTATAATTTAGAAGTTTTGCTAAGAGGGTTTCCGATAGGTACCGAAATTATCAATATAAAATAAGCTAAATGTATGCATTGATGACAAAAACGAAAGAAATATACACAAATTTATAGATACAAAGCAAATTATTAAAGCAGGTGAACTTTTTACAAAAACAGTACCAGTATCTGAGAAATGGAAAACTTAGAAACAACGCTCCAAATAGTCATTAACAATGGCAATAACGGTCGGGCGCTAACTACACATAGGCCTGTGCAGGGGCTCGTTCGTCTCGTCAAGGGTGTTAATTTGCTAAGGCCCTGCTAATGAAACCCGCGAGTTACCGCTGACGTCTCGCCGATCCCCGCCCGATAACCGCTCACAAGAATCCCGCAGGAAATTGGCGTTTTCAACCGACGCCAACTCACCCGATAACATCACTTATAATCTCTAATAGTTAAAAATCTAGCGAACACGCGTGCTATTCATGGTACCGGTCCCCTACCGATCGATACAACGAATCACTCCGCTTTGGAACTAATTTGATTTTAGCATATTAAGGGGGGTACATCTAGATACGAATATAAGGAGCGCGTCTTGCGGCCCACCCCACGCCTCGTAATAACGCAAATGATGTAAGGTGTGCCCTTAATATCCATCACACGCGTCCCCGTATTTGCTTATCTATGAAAACACGGAAGTGTAAAAATCGTCGTGAAAAACCCGCAGGGGCTCCGAATGTTTGACACCGAAACACTTAAGATTATTAGTCTTATACAGACATTCATTTAAAATCCCCCGTCTAACTATAGAGGACGTAAAGTTTCTCCTTAGCAAAATCTGGCCTTTTAATATAATACTTGAGGGAAGTTTAATACATTAAAACTTATAATTCCCCAGATTTTCACGAAGGGTATTGGAAATTTTTATCAGATTCAGAAAAGCAACAAAAGCCCGATTACTCGGTGGCAACAAACTCATTTAACTTTACGAATCTCTCCCGCTCAAAAATTCCTCTAAATATTTCCCTTCTTCGATTTTATTGTTCTCGGTGTCCTCCTTTTACGATACATTTATTTTATTTATCGGATCGGATTAAGCCGAGTCTTACGTAATCGAACTTATCGATATAGGCAAAGTGGGTATTGGGAGAATCAGGTTCGTGGAAAGGTGAAGAAAGGTGTACAATCAGAAGGAAAGTGTACGGAAATAAATGTGAAGGGTAGATAAGTGAGCGTGTCGCGTCGCTTTCCCGAATTCCCGACCGAGGTCTCTCAATCGGAAGCCGGCTACATAAATAAGAGTGGATGAAGGTGGTCGCTTATCGCACGATTGTCGCCTCGCTTCTCACTTTTGAATGTGACTGTAGGTACTCCCTATGAAGTTTGGTTGTAAACTTTTTATCGTACCTCCGTTCTCGAGATACTGGAATAAAAGTACATAACTATTGCCTTTTCTACGAAGAAACATAACAGACAAACATAGAAAGGTAGCGTACATGTAAAACTTTACTTATCAAGGGTCTTGATTTGAAGTTTACATTTATTATTTTGTAATTTATTATATTGAAAGAAAATTGTAGCTAAGTTCACACGACCAACGTGAAGTAATTCGTCTAAAGAGCTTTCCTCCATTGGGTTGTTTATTGAACCGCGAAGCATTTGTAATCGTTTAATACCCTCAATTCTTTATCAGCCGGGGTGTTCGCCCCCTAATGTATAGCCTGATGAAAACCATCTGATTATCTCTTTCAATACAATATTTGAAATTAAACTTTACAAAAAACTGGTCCATTTCTTAAATATCCATTCCGATAGCTGGAGAACATGAAGTTTTATTGAGATTCAAAGAAAAGCCAGAAAATTGAATCTTTAGCGCTATTTTATTACGTAAAAACAAAACCTAAAAGTTTATTTCGGATTATAGCCATAAAAGAAGACAAGTATTTATTATATGCCGTAAAACGGTAAGTGCCTTCCAAAACTCTTGGTGTAAGAGAAAAATGAAGTGATTTCAAAAGAAGACCACAAAAACAGTAAAACATCAGTAGGTCACTAAATCAATATAATTTATAGACATCGAGATGTTTTTCAACTCGTAAAAGAGTGAGTCGAAGTGAGAACGATACAAACTAAGGTTCGATAATGACATCGTTTGCTTATCAGCTGACCGTTACCGAAAATCGAATGCTACATTAGGCACGCACCGTCCGAAACCTAACTGTCCCCAAATCTAATAAAAACTTCTTATCACCCAGTCGTCATTGTAAACTGCCATCGATTGCAATATTTATTTAAAAAGCGAACATAAACTCGTTCCATTTACAAAAAAAATAAAAAACATTTCAGTTCTTATCGTATTCGATTTTTAAATAACGCCGCGCTATTGGTAGCTAAGTTAAGGACAAGGTTTTGTCCCTATCTCCCTTTTTTCCTGAAGGAGAAATTTCTATTCGGCAATTTAGAGGCGAGCAGATAATAAAAGGGCTCTAACTGCTCCAATCGCACCCTAATGAAAACTCGAAAACTCTTCATTTCTGTATCAATAACTTTTCTATTTATGTTGACACACGCTAAGTGCAAATAGAGGCACGGAAATGGCTCTATTTTCTTGTTTGGTTTCAACAAACTTTTCTTGGAGCTCATTATTACCATAATTTGTACATTACATGCGTTCCTACGTATCTGCTGTTAATTTGAGTTGTTTAGTTGTCTGCGTGTGATGGGTCACGCAATGTCAGACAGTGTCGAGGAAATAATGTATTATTCATTTAAACCAACTGTTATGTCGACAATAAGCACACTTATGCCATGTGAGTGACATTAGACATGTTTAGTGCAATATCCACTATCAACATTACAATTGATTCACTTGAACTGGGTAATTTTGACGCTTCTTTTGTGTGATGTCAAAATTTCTGCTCTAAATATAAATTTCAAATTCGAGTATATTATCATCAAGCATAAACCTCTGTTAATGAAATGACAAACCGTGGAGTGAGAGCGCCTGGTGACCTAAAAAGTAAGTTCGTATGAGTAAGTGGCCAACTCTGGTGACCTGTAACACAGGATTTACAAACCTATCTCAGGCACCAGTCCCACACAAAACTGTTTTGTACCATATAGATATGTACTGTATAAAAATAAAAGCTGTAGTAGGTACATTTGTTTGAGAGAAAATTAATTAAACGTAATTATTATTATATGGTACTTTATAGAATGGTTCTATCAGTCAAAGTGCTTTTTTTTTAGTCGGAGGCAAATTCCATTTTGGCTCATGTCCACAATTGGCTAGTCAGAATTCCATGTCAGATTATAAGCCCTTTTATTAAAATACAACTTAATTCACAAACAACCAATATAAACCTTTACGGTAACCCCTACACCACCCAGGACAAGATACTGTCGGCCAGCACTTGACCCACTTCACGAGAGCAAATCGAAAATCGATGTGCCAACGACCTCGCATCGATGGGGTGACGTCGATCCACTCCCGCGCCCGTGTGTCACATGCCTAATCTTATGAGGAAGGAGTTTTTTCGCAACTTTTTCAATGTTTTAAATATGGAACGATTTATTTTAAAAATTCTTCCCGGCTACTCTGCGACAATGAAAAATAATACTTATTTCTTTTTTAAAACAATGATATTGAAATATCTAATTGTTGTTGGTAGTATTTAAGTTTCGGTATGTATGTAGGCAGGCATACCTGTATTCAGTACTCAAGTTATAATAAACTCTAAGATAAGTAAAAGAAAATGTCTGAAGAATACCAGTGTCTTTATACCATTTAATCATTGGGAAGGCAAAGGCCCAGTTTTTGTCGGTTATTCCCCTCGGTCACGTGGTGGTCACTAATTGCTCAGCTGGGACACCCTACGGTAACAAATGTGAGTTTTCCACTTAAATAAATACGTATTTTAATAATATCATATATCCTTACAGTTCCTAGTTCCTAGTAATGTAAATAAAAAAATCTTCCATGGAGACAACATCGTTAAATGTAGGATAAATTTGCTCAAAAAGTTGCAGTTGCTTGTTATGAATTACACAGAGTATCTATGGGTACCTATAGTCTATTTTTGAAACAGTAAAGAGCTTTCTGTATGCAAAGCGACTCGCTGAGACGAGACTAATTCCACATACGAGGGTACCCAAGACAAGAAAATTAACGCCCTCCGCCATATTGAGATTGTTCAAAGTTCGAAATTATTTACAAGCCGCCACACCACATGTCCTTTCTGGGAACCCGGGAACTTCTCTACGCGTATTCCAATTCCTGTATGGAGTAGAAATACGGCTTTATAGGAGTAAAATCATACTTTCTCCTGGCGGGCGCGGGGGCGCGGTACTAATGACCGCGCGGGGTGAGGCAAACCGACCTACCTATACCTACACATGCCACGACAACCACACTTTATATTGCGTTTAGCAGGCTGCCTACCCACACTCCTGCTACACACACACCGACACTGCCAAGGTTTGTTTTTTTAGTTATTATTCCGACGTGCACTATTTTCTATCTGACCTCCGACGGGCGTAACTTGCGGGTGGAGCGAAGCGCTCGGTTTCTCAAACTATAGAGGTTTTTATACAAAATGTTACTGAAAGAACACGGTAAGAAGATATTACCTACCTGGAAAATATTCTTAGTAGAGCTTTGCTTTTCGTACTTACCGACCGACCCCACGTTTTCTGAAAGGGTTTTGGAACAATCCTTTCCAGTTTCCTATGCTATTTAACTACCTTCCGATATCATTTGTCTTTGTTCCTATCCGCATAATTGAATTATCTTCTATATTGAAACATCCAACTCAAAAGCAATTAAAAATGGATGTCAGATTTCAGCCAGTCACGCTTGCTTCCATGTGTTGAGGGTGTGTTGGTAGAATTTGAACTGCTGACTCACGGACCCTGTGTCAAATCTCGATGGGCACAAGTCAAGCTAGTGTTTCGCACATGTGTACGATATTTCGGAAGCCGTTCGAATTTTCACGTCTTTTATGATTTTGTATTCATATTGGGTATTTTTCGTTGACCCTCTTTGTTATTGACGCAAATTTATATGTTCATGAATTAAGCAGTTACCACCGTTATCGACCACATTATTTTTGGCAGCTTGCCCAGATTACAAGCAAACTTTCGACTCTATATTGAACTCATACACCTACTTAACAGTATCTCTACATTTTTAAACTTTTGTAAATTAGCATTGTTCACATGAACGAAGTTAGGCTTCCAAAAACTGTTCTAATCTTGCGTTACGTCGGTTCTTAGTTTATAAAAAAGTAATCTTTTAGCTGCTGCTCTTAGAACTCAAGTCGTTGCTACCTGTAATGTGTGACAGCTATGAAATATCCGTTCGCACGCAGCGGCGAATGATTACAGAGAACGGGTCGCCACTATTACCTGGACTCATGATTGCAGTACTGTTTACTGGAAACGATTTTACAAAGCACTCTGTGTGAATAGAAATAGATAGGCAACTATCTATTACCTTCGTAAAAGCTTACTGCATAAAATACAGTTATTATAATGAAAATTATCGAACTATTCATCCAATCTATTTACGAACAGAAATCCCGTGAATATGACATCAAATAAAACTAGCGCTCACTACCAAAATAAAATCCGAATCAACTAGGTCGATTCCTCGACACATCAGACTTTCAAATATTCAACATACGATATCAAAATTGTTATTGGAATAACGCATCATCCATCAGACGTTGAGCATCAGGGGTGAACGGAACTCGACAGAACGAGACGGTAGAACGCGTTTATAACGTGTGGAAAGAGGACGGAGATTGAATTTTAAGAATTTGCATAATCTGCTCGGGCACTTTATCATAGAACCACGTGGCAGTGACTAGTGCAGTCGAGGATTACGCGACGCTTGATTAAATCGGCACTTTTACGAGGAGAGTCAAATCTTACGATTCTAAGATATTTCGGAACAATAGTCATAATCATGACTACCAAAAAAATTGATAACCATTCGAATGGTGTTATTTTCATAGCACACGTCTTCGAATGAGAGAATCGAATTTCATAATTCAAATCTCAGTGACCACAATCAAATCAGAAACACAATTGGAGATCTAACTTTTATACGAAATGATAAATATCACAGTGCCAGCCCGCGGCTGTCCAAAAAACGCTTAACTTGTCCCGCTACAAAAGGAAAAAGCCAGCGTCTTCCGTTCGGACGAAGCCAAAGAAAAAAATCTTCGCGAGGGATCCGAGCCTTCCATTTATCATATTCCATATTCATTTATTCGTCAAGTTCTGGATTCATTTATTCGTCATGTCTTGATTTCGTCTCATTTATTATCAAAAATGAACTGTCTGGAGCAGAGAACGACATTCGCCGGGAGCCACTGTTTCAATCTTATAATTTCATGCTGAATTAGGTCAGTGTGAAGGCATGGGAGCGTTTTTTGTGAAGTTTGATAACAAAGACGATTGGGATGATTTAATTTTGCATGCGAACCCTTTTGTTTGAAGCGTTGGTGTTGGGTTAGGTGAAGGTTAGGGGGTCATTGGGTACGGGTCGAGTGTATCTGCGGATCTCGGTGCTGACCGGGCCCTTCGGATGATGCATTGCCGGACTTGATTTTGGTACTGATAAAACATGGACCTTGAGAAGCGTCGAACCTATCATCCTAGTATTAGTAAGTACATAGTACATTTTCAATAACAAAAGTAAATTCAACTTTTTTGTAACTAATGCACCTGACTCTATTGTGATACTTTTTTAAATCGGACTAACAAGTAGTTTCAAATACTAATATCCGTAACTTTTACATCCAATCTTACAAACTTTACCTCATTGGATGAGTAGGTGAAAAATTTAACAATAGCAATAAAATTCCATATTTGAAACAGTAAATTTCTATAGTCTTTCTTCAACTTTCGCGATCACTATTAATATTTAGAAATACATAAGGTAAATAACGCGATAAAACCCTGTGTCCATGCATTTCTAAACAGTAACCTGCTAATCAATAGATAATGAGCAGTAGCAACCTGCCGTGTCAGTCATGACGTCATCCATCACAACGAGATAATCCCGAACGGGCAGAGCGATGGTCAACAATGAGGGGGCAATGGGTTCACTTTTAGTCCTATAAGCGATCTTTCATTGTATTTTATGTAATTTATTTCAACTGGTGTTTTTACACTGTTTATATGATATGTTTGTTACTAATCAACCTTGCACCAACTTCCTATCAATAGATAATGAACAGTAGCAACCTGCAGCATCAGTCATGTCATGACGTCATCCATCACAACGAGAAAACCCCAACTGAGCAGAGCGATGGTCAACAATAAGGGGCCAATGGGTTCGCTGTTACAGTCCTATTAGCGACCTTTCATCGTATTTTAAAGGATTTATTTTTACGTTGATTTTTTTATTGTTTGACCAAATGAGTTTACAACAAAGTTTTAGATTGAATAGATTGTTAATTAACGTCTTGAATACAAATAACGGATACTACAGACGGAATCAGAAGGAATCTTGGTTTCATACTCAAAAGTACTTTAAGGTATAACGTAAAGATCTATGTCAACCAATAATTAATCTAAACACAACGTAAAAAACTATTTGTTGTACAACCAATAGAAATATAGCTGTGTCGGCTGTTTCGCGAACATAACAAATGAGGGCACATTACGAGTGGCTGATATCCCGATTTTGTACTTCATACGTCATAGAATCAGTATGATGAATAGCATGTACCAATAAAACACATTTTTAGAAATAAAGCTCAAAGCGATGAAACGGTAGGATAATAATGTAGAAGAAGTAAAACTATATTACCAAAAATGGTAATATCAATTGACACACTGATAAGTTTACACCACTGGTCATTATAAATTGTAGGTAGGTAATGGTTTTGTATAAATATAGGAGCAATGTTTAATTCTTGAAATCTGACGAGTTTACAATGAAAAAAAGTTTGTAACCAAATAACTTGACAAAAGCTTGCCTAGCTTTACCAGAGCATAAGATAATTTAATTCAAATAGAGTAAGAATTACAACAGTGTCTCTAGTTCCCTAAAAAAGTTCACCTCTGATGGTCCGAGACCCGCCCCGGGCGCCGCCGACGAACGACACTAACAAATGACCCCGACGCATCATAATAAATAAAACAATTTGTTCATAATTAGATTTCGTGAATTTAATTTTCATGGCCGTAATTGGTCGGTGGGCACAAAGCAACTCTCTATATGTGATGGATGATCGCACGGCGCCTTGGTGTTTACCTACATCGGTAATTAGAGGTTCGGAAGTTTACTTTCATTATTGCTTATGAACCTATTACTAAAATGCATTTCGGAGGTTTTGCTTTTGTTCGGATCGAGCGTGAGAGGATTCTAACAAAAATAAATCAATTCAAAAATCTACATTTTATATATTAACAAATTAAGGTAAAAGTAGATGAAATCAAGATTCAATGTTTGTTGCAAGTCGCCCTAAATCAAAGAAACGATAAAACGCAAATAAAAGCAAAACAAAGAGGAATCTAAAAGCGCTCGCTTTTATGTACTCGCTACAACACGGCACCGAACGTAAACTTTAAAAAATAAACGCCGAAAAATCTTGAAAAAGTCACGGACGCTTAACTTTCTTCCCCTGTTTTATTTTTCCCTCTTCTGCACTCTTCTGTCTTGCTCCAACAAGTTTATTGTCCTAGCGCCGTCCTGCTCTACTTTACTGATAAGTTACTTTTTAAAACTGCAGGAAAATCGAATTCGTTCTCTGGCGAAATTAAAAGCTGGCACTCGCAGACATAAGTCATAAAAAGGAAATATGGTGAACGTTAATCTCATGATTTATTTACAAAACAGATTTGTTTTATAGACCTCTTTCTTCGCGTTGTTTTAAACACTGAAATAAAATACCATATTTGACTATCAAATTGAAGAGGTTCATTAGGTACTTTATATTAGGTAGTCAGAGTCATAAAAAATATTTAAAAATCACATCTTGCAAGTATGGAACACTAGCTGCGCCCCGCGGTGTTACCCGATGTGAATACTTTCCGTACTCGTGGGAATACCGAGATCAAAAGTAGCCTATGTGTTAATCCAGGATATAAGCTAACCTGGTACCAAATTTAATTCAAATCCGTCCAGCCATTTGAGCGTGAAGGAGTAACAAACATTCACTCTTACACACACACAAACATTCACTTTTATAATATTAGTAGGATTTCATGTTGTAAGGCTTTTGTCACTTTCCAACTAAACATTAAGGTATATTTTCATGATCTGAGATAGTATTATTAGAGAAAGGATAGTTTAGGTGCGAGAGATCTCAAAAATGTCTCACTTCCGTTTAGTGTTGACATAGGCTGCTTCCTGTTCGTATAAATCATCTAGAATACTCGTAGATGATTTAAATAAAGCATTTCGCTAACAAAGCTACGGGCGGAATCTAGTGAAATGAAATATAAATATAAAGTTTTTATTTCGCGAACAGACAGAAATCGACGCAGTACTGATACAACAAACGGGGGCAAATGTGCACTATCATTGTCTAAGTAGAGTCTGCAAAAAAAATTTAACTTAGGTACTTTTGAAAGAGCTTAACCAAAATGACCTTTCTCAGCTATAGAAAGTAAAGTCCTCTGTTCTAAGTTCGTAAAAGTAATCATTTTTTTTAACATCTCTAAAGTTTTTTTTTAATCCTCAGATAATCAGTCAAAGACACCTACAATGTTTAATTTGACAGACACATGGGAAGATTAGTAGATACAGATAATTGCAAAGTTTGTTAATACGGTTAGGTAAAATAACATAGAATCTTCAAAAGGATCATTATCATTACCACAGTCAATATCTACCGTTGACACACACTCATACATACACACACACAACAAGACAAAAGAGCCCATTCGTGAGCCTGTTTACGATCTACTTTTAAAAGTGATTGTTTTACCAACGGTAGCGCAATGATTCAATGCAAATGTATCCGAACGGCTACAGTAGATCTCTCCGCGATCGCGCGCCACTAACAAAAGTTTTTATGTGAAAAAAGATTTCTGTGCAAAATAAAATGCAAATGAGATAATATACCTAATATAATATAACTAACCTAACCTACGTTATAATGACTTTTAAGAGTAGGCTTACTAAATACGACTATAACTTACTATCAAATTTGAAATTTTTAAGCCATAGAAATTTAGGGAGTTTTTAAAATGACCATATGACTAGCTCTTCAGCGTAATTTTGAGAAGAGTCGCCAAGCGATCATATTAAGGGCACACTTCATTAACTCTAGACCTCACACCTTAACAGGAGTGGACTACAAAAAACGGCTTACGTAGAGATGAGACAGAAATCGCTGTCGATATATTTAAAAACTTAACAGTGTGCGAATACCGCCGAAGAACGAGCGGAATAGCAAATAATATGTTTTCTCGTGAGTAAGGAGTACAAACACGCAACATAATTTATAGCGAAAAACAGTTTTTATTTAATAACAAGTTTATTAAACAACCAATCGAAAAATTCAAAGATATAACGAAAGAAATACTTTTAGGTTTTTTGAAAAAACAAAAACTTAATAAGAATAGTGTGCTGTTCCTGAGATTAACACACACAAAATGTGTGCAAAACATACTTTTCAAAAAAAAATATATATAAAAACTTTTACTAATCGGGTTTTACAAATAACCCAAGATAAAAAGTTCGAAGTATAATTTCCCCAAATATTAAGGTCGTAGCTTTCAAACGTTATGAGATAAATAAGGATTTCGAACTGGTAAATTGACTAAATTGCATAATGGCTCCAGAACTTGGATTCCAAGTTGGTGTTCAAACAAAATGTTGCTAGCAAGCAATGGAATGTCCACTACCCGTGTTCTCTCTCTACATTCCGCGAACAGTTTTCTATCACGTCATTACTCCACAAATATTGAGATCGTGGTGAAAGTCTCATTACTGCGCCACATAGGTACGTAAAAACTAGCTATTAGAATAGAAAATCATGCGAAATTATTATGGAGCCTTGTGGAAGCGATTTCCCTTGTTTATTAGTAAGGGAAATTTAGATTATGATTTTGTATTATACTTAGTTATATTGAATAGTAGATAGCTAGCTGAAAAAAATATAAATCATAAGTGATTTAAAAAATATATTAATGAATTGACAAAACTCTTTGAAAGTTGAAACTAATCATCATAATACTATCATCCATTATGGCATATGGACTTCTTACTTATTTTCCCCTAACCTAACCTATATACTATTATAAAAAGAATGCTTTTGTGTCATAAAAGTGATCATTCTATTAGAAGCTGAAATCTATCATATCCATGTTAAGCAAATACAAAGCATTTACCCACTAAGTAGCTACGTCAAGAGCCGTGTAACTTCGACGCCCGCAACATAGTTTAAAGCACAACTTTTCGGTGCAATTTACGCAAAAAGCTTGGAAACAAAGCGTTGGCCCGCGCCCCCGGGTCTGATATTGATATGAGTGACTTGCACTTACCGCCCTCAGTGGCCTTACAGCTAGGGATGCGACTGTTGTGAACAAAACTGCGAAATTAAAAATCCAGCTTCCAGCCTTCCATAGCCCAGTGGAAAGCAAATTTCAGGAAGAGAAGACCACATTATTGCCTGACACCGTTGTCAGGGCTGTAGGGAACAATTTCTACTTTCTTTCTACATACGTTGTTTTAGTGTGTGCTTGAGGTGTAGCAGTAATAAGAACTGCTGAAGATGAAAGGAAGACAGTGTCAGTGGGTTAGAAAATATTTATTTTAATAAGTTGAACTTTTTCTGCCTTTTAACTTTTAACAAATGCTTAGAGTGTAAACGCAGTAGGAATTGCTGAGAATTAGCAGACAGAAGACCAAGTCAGAGCCTGTAGTCACGTGACAAACGATTCGTTTCTATCATAATAGTAATGATAGAAACGAATCGTTTGTCACGTGACTACAGACTCTGACTTGGTCTTCTTAGATTTAACACTATTGATCAATGTGTATTGATCAACTTTTCGTCATCAATTCAATTACTTTATATTTTTTCTGGTTCTATTCTAAAGCGATTATAGAAATGTAATATAGTAGGGTAGGGAAGCAAAGGATGGTTTACAATGAGTTTTCTCTATTTCTACTCTTAGCGAATGTAGCTTGGAGTACCTACAGCATAAAGAATATAAGTTTTCGCACATAAAATACCTACCTGACTATGGTCCGTCTTCAACGTGAGGCTTAGGCTTTTCGTGCACACGATGTAATGCTAAAGGTGTTTTGCACTTGAAGAGATAAATTGTCATTCCCTACAGAAGCATACTTTTAGTAGTAGGTATTAATAAATCACACAGTTTGAAAATTATAGAAAGAATCGAAATGGAGATAAGAGCAGAAGTTTCAATCACTTTTATTTCCGATGATTCCCATCACTAACATCACCGCCGATGTTATGGACAACTAGCGCCCTTTCGAGGGTGGCTGTTTGACGAACAAATATTGTCGTTACACAAACTTACGTCGTAATCTTAGTTAAGTGTGGGAATAATAGTTTTATATGGCGACACATCCAATGAAAATAAAATAGAGATGGGCTTAGTAAATTTTGATATAGTGCTTTTGAAGTGGATAATAAATATATCGCAAAATAACTGAAACGGTCTCTAAAACGTAACACCAACTCAAAGAAAGTCCTTCAAACTATTTAAACATAAAAGTCATCATAGTAACAAGTATCATCAATAACGAGACAGACCTAACTTTCGGGAAAACGAGGGAAAGTCTAGGAATAAACAAAAGACGCACATGCTCGAACACTTATTTTCAGATATAACTCAGCTAAACAAAAGCCTCTCTCATAGATTTCCACAGCGACATTACACCCAAATGCTCCCCAAAGCATAAATAAATACCCTTAGCAACAATTAGCACCAAGCAAACAACAAATAATTTTAATTGTTCAAAACAACTAAAATTCAACGCACCGCATCGCACCATCTAAATCTTACCCTGTGACAGTTAAGTGTGCATTCGCACGAACTTGCGAGGCCACAAGCTGTGGGTTCGTAAACAAGTGCCCGAATATTCAGGAGAAAAGTTACGTGGACATATTCAGGAGAGTTTTTGGGGCAAGCTTTTATTGTCAAGCTGCCTATTAGGTTATTGTCAAGCTGAACAGGCTTAGAATCATCATACTTATTGTAAAGTAACCTTGGCGAACGTTATGAATCCACTCATTCCAGTTGAAAGTTGTTTTCTTCATGCCTTTATCGGAATAACATTGTATTATAGTTTTATTTCCGACACAACATTTATTCTTATCCGCTTCCCTCTAACAGTCGTAGTCTTATCTTAGCATACACCCTTTCTTACTCATGCTCAGTTCAATCAACCAAACCAATTCAACCAAGAAGACTAACTTACTCAGTGTTTCATTATTGCATTTTGTGAGCTTACTAGATGAATAATGATGGCTGATTGCAGTGACGTCTTGCCTGACCCAGGCCGTTAGTCCTAATTGCATATCTGTTGGTCAAGTTTAAGCAAGTCCACTCTATAGTGGCAACACTTGCGTCCAACGAGTTCTTACTCAGTCTAAACTTCACGTCACGCGTGCATTGTCCCCTTAATGAAGCTTGACCCAAGCTACGATGCGATAACTTAGATATTAAGCTCATTATGATTGCCACTTAAATGTTGAGACGTTACTTAATAGTTTGTAACTTTTGCCATTATAAACTACAGATTTTGTACATAGATTAAGGTATCTCAGTAGCAGTGACAGAAGCTACGTAGTAGGGTAAAACTATCATGATATAACTTTTATTCTATAATTTTTTTTACAAACTAATGTTTTTTTAGGGTGTTTTTAAACACAAATATATCACAATTATTTGCAAACAATAGAATACTGGTAGGTACTCGCAAACACAGGAAAATCAAAAGCCCCGCGCTGTTGCAAAGTTTACAATGCAAACTGAAAGTTTTACTATAATATCTCCCCAAAGTTATGTGCGGGCGACGAAGCTTCTCGAATACTAACTACGAATATGAATGCTATCATTTGCTGCAATATAACTTTTTCTTTGTTACATCGACACCCTAATGGACAAATATGTCTGTTCAATAAAGGTGTGATATTTTTAGTATAAACATAGGTACGAATGTTAACGACATTTATCATGCTTGTATATTTTGCAGTCTGAGTGACGATTGAAGGTGATGACGAGTCAGCCGTCACGTCAGCCAGATACAGAAATAATGATCAATATAACATGTGATACTAGCAGACCCGCGCGGCTTCGCTCGCGTGTTGTACATACCTACCTTAAACACTGGTCGTACTGACTGGCTATTTTAAGAAAAGTGAATCTTGATAAATGGAGGTGTACCTACATAGAAGGGATTTCTAAAAATTAAACCCATAATAGAGTGAATGAATGGAGTAAAATCGAATTTATATCACTACACAACAAAAATGTCTCGTAACATTTATTTTCAAAACTACCTTTCAAATTTGAAGGGATCATAGATTGTATTAACTTGTATTGAAAGTGGCTACCTACGTTGATTTTGCTTACGGTGCTCAGAGAAAAGGCTGACTGTTTGTCGGTTCATATTCCATGGTCTGGCACAGTTCAATCTGCTTGCAAAATATTCTAGAAGCTATGGTGCGAGCGCAGCCAGCTAAACTTTTTTACTGTCACTTAATTTTCATAAAGAAGCTGACTGTTGGTCGGTTCCTATTATGGTTACACAGTTCAATTTGCTTGCATAATATCCACAAAGCTATGGTGTGAGCGAAGCGAGCTTCGAACCAAGAACTTCTTTGACTCGGAAGCGAGCCGAATTTTTTTAAGACAAATGCGTCATGTGAAACTTGGTTTTGCTTGTAGTAGTATGGTTATCATAGAAAAGGCTGGCTGTTGGTTGGTCTATCGTCTGACATAGATAAATTAGCTTGAAAAATATTGAAGAAGCTACCGGGCGAGCGAAGCGAGCTTAAAAGTTTGCGAGCGTAGCGAGCCGATTTTTTTTTAGACAAATGCGTCATTGACTCTTGATTTTGCTTATAGATAAGGCTGACTGTTGTTCGGTTCATACTATATTGTCTGACACAGATAAATTCGCTTGCAAAATATTGAAGAAGCTACCGGGCGAGCGAAGCGAGCTTCAAAGTTTGCGAGCGTAGCGAGCCGATTTTTTTTTAGACAAATGCGTCATTGACTCTTAATTTTGCTTATAGATAAGGCTGACTGTTGTTCGGTTCATACTCTATTGTCTGACATAGATAAATTTGCTTGCAAAATATTGAAGAAGCTACCGGGCGAGCGAAGCGAGCTTCAAACATTGCGAGCGTAGCGAGCCGATTTTTGTTTTAGACAAATGCGTCACTGACGCTGGATTTTGCTTATTCTGCTCCTAGAAACCGCCGCGTTTCACTCTTTAAAGGTTTTTTATTTTGTAGTTTAAGCGTTACAACTGATTTTGTCGTACAAATCGCTCCACCTTTTAATATGTTTCACTTCAAACTTTCTCACCGAATTTAACTTTTTAAAGGTTTTAAAGAAAAACCCTTAAACAATTGCCCATTTATTTTGTAGTTATAGTATCCATACCGAATTTCCAGTCAATCTCACCTCGCTTTAATACATTCCACTTCAAACTTTTAACAACGGATTTCACCGGAACAGGCAGTAGAATCACCTAGTTTTAAGAACGTGACATGTCAAAGTGGTCTATAAACGATCGTACTGAATAAATACATTTTGATTTGATTTGATTTGATTTGACCCTTTTTAAGGGTTCTTTGTAAAAAATAAATAAAAAACAAAATAACGATTCTATTTATTTTGTGTTTTAAGTATTGCAACAGAGTTTCAAGCAAATCGCTAAGCCCGTTGAAAATTTCCCAAACAAACTTTGACACCACTTTTTACCCCTTTTAAGGGTATTTTTTGAAAATTCCTGAAACACGTGTCCAACCATTTTGTATTTATAGTATCTAAACCGATTTTCAAGCCAATCGCACCTCCTATTAATACGTTTCATTCCAAATTTCGAAACTGGATTTAACCCTTTTAAAGGGTTTTTTTTGAAAAATCCTTAAACACGTATATATTTATTTTGCATCGTTAATATTACTACCAAGTTTCAAGCAAATCGAACTACCCATTAAAAAGTTCCCATACAAACTTTGACACCACATTTTACCCCTTTTTAGGGGTTTTTTTGAAAATTCCTGAAATACATCTAAATTTATTTATCATTTATAATATTTATACTGAGTTTGAAGAAAATCGCTTAACGCATTAAAAAGTTGCATACAACGGTTTTCATCCCTTTTCAACCCTTTAGGGGTGGAATTTCGAAAAATCCCTTCTTAGTGCTCACTTTTGTTTTAAAAGGAAGCTACCTTTCAAATTTCAGCTTCATAGCTTCAGCGGTTTGGTCTGTGCGTTGATTGCAGAAAAATGCTTATTGTTTTATATATATTGATTATTTTTCATTGGAAATAGAGTTCACAGGGCAACGTGTCGCACATACATGACAGTTTGACGTTCGCCGCCTGTGTCAATCGTCACTGTGTCCGATGCGCGGATAATAGTAACGTTTGACTGTGTCCCGACTCTATGGTACCTACAGCTAAATAAACAAAAAATGTTTAATGATAGCAATATTCATCTGGTGCATGCATGTGATAAATTATACTAACAAGAAGAATTACAACACTTCATATTGAATACTTCCAAATTTTCATTACTTTGAAGTACCTAACCTACCTATGGATATTAGGTACCCGTAGGTAATCAAGTTTTTAGAACGATAGGTTATTAAGATTTGAAAGCTTAATATCAATTTGAAAATATATGGAATGTACCTACTGTATTTCCAAATATACCAATTTAAAAATAAAATTCAACATTTGGCGACCGGAAAGTCTTCACAGACACATCCATCGGCACTTTGCCGAAACTGTCGAGCTAAAATAGTATTTCAGTCGACAGAAAAAACTACAAAACATCAGATATAGGTGCCTATAGTTCATCCGTGTAGACAAATGTCACTGTTTAAAATAAAATTAGCTCTTCAATGCTGGGATATTCTGGGCTTGAGGATCAATCATTGGTCGTCAAGAATGTGGCATGTGGATTTTATTTTCCTAATGTTACAATCTCAAAACCATTGCGATATAACGCAATAATACTTCTTTTAAAAAACAGTACAATTCACAAAGACAATAGATAATTCCTCTGATAAATAAGAATTTTATTCTTCCTATCCTATCTCCGAGGATTATGAATCATATTCCAAAGTAGTATGACCATAATTAGGTATAGGTATCTAAACATCTCCTAAAGCAGTACCTTGATACAACCATAAAGCGACAGATAAAAGATCGCATACCGACGCGGACATCCGTTCAGTTGTCTCGGAACATCGGATTGTTTCTTTTAATCTCCTGTTGTGAATGGGCTAATGAGTGCGCCGGCGCATAACGGTAAGCTCATTCATCAGCCGTGACAGCATTGACAGCTTCTGTGTCACGCGAACTGAGCTGGTGACTGCGATAGGAAACGGAAAGTCCAACTATTTACTAGTTTACCGATTCTTCTTATTCATTTACGGAAAATATGACTATTTCTGTACCAATGATTACCAAAAACTTCGCTCGCTTAAAAATATTAAAAAGTTGGTGAGAATCAAAGAACTAAGGTTAAATATGAATAAAAACAAGATCGACATCGTACTGGTACTGGAAGATTCTATCTGAGCAAGACTAAAACGACTAACTTATGACCTAAGAACTCGAAAGCTGGGTCAATAACCATTATTTTTTATTTTATTTTATTGAAGAAACCAACAGCTACAAAAGTAAAACAGGTAGACTTAATTAAACAATATGATAGTAACAGCCAATAATAGGTTTCTCTTGATATTTCACTAAAGATAAAAACATAGTCCTACAACTTTGTGTAAGTAAAAATTGTCCAAGACCCTAAAATAAAATAATGATTGTGTGAGATTTAATAGTAATGCGTATTACACTATACAAAATGTAAAAGACCCAAAAAACTTAGGTACGACTAGATTTTTTGTGCGTCTCCGGTTGCCGTCTACAACTACAATAGTGCTGATAAGAATGTTAAAGAAAAATAAACCATTAAAATATCATCAGTCATGCGACCCCCGCGGTGGGCAGGTCAGCAGCCAAGGAAAAAGCCTCAGCACCGAATTCAAATGAAGAATAATTCATTTATGAAAATGGAATGACAGATTGAATGAACGGCGAGGTTACAAAGGAGACGGCTACCGGCCAGCTCCTTTGTGCCACGTGGGAGCACGCACCATCTCATGGGATTTGTATCTGGTTTTGCTATGAATGGCTGTCCATGGAGCGTTTGAACTTTGTCGGCCTTTGTCGACCATAAGAGATTTAAATCTGAGGCTGATTCAGTGTATCTGCTCATCAGTGTATCAGTGAGTAAAGTGAACGTAAATTGCGATTAGAATAATCTATTTTTTTTTATTGATTAGTCTACAATGTTGCTCTTTTAATATTGCGGTAATGAATTGACAAAATGTTGAAAATGCCATGCAGCGAACCCTGGTAAACGCGTAAAAGTCAAGAAAAACTTTATTCGCCCTAAAACGAAACATAAAATATGTTCGACATTCAAAGTTCTGACCTTATCTCGTAAAAATGGCAATTACTCGGCTACCCTTGCAATCAGAATGAGACCAGGAGTTAGTGAACTCCGACAAACACTAAGAAGGAACGGGCAATGAAATTAAAAATATGTCTTAAGGGCAATTAGCTTTAACTTTTACAGTAAGTGCCCTATCTCCCTCACTTTTCAATTGTGGGGAGCCGGAGCCAGCTTTTCGACTGGAGTGAATTTTATGAACTCGCAAAGAGTTCTGACTTTTGAACGAGTTCACTTACCCCAGTTTACGATAAAGTCATTTAGCGAAAAAACAAGAGGCAGTAAAAAACTGTCCACGTTTGCGCTATTTCGGTAGGGAAGGTTTTATTCGGATGGTTTCTGCTCACACACATAGCAAAATACTTACCTAAGCTTAAATTTAGCAGCAATACGCATATTTAACATTTGATACCTACCTCATAGTTAAGGCACACTGAGCTTTAGTATTCTGCAAATAAATAACAATTTCTCTAATCTGTTCGTTGAAAGGATTGTCGGAAAGCCGCGAGCCAGAAATACCGGATAAAGCAAATTCATCACGATGACGGCACTAAATGCAGAACAAAGATCGCAACCAGCGGCGAAACTAGGTAAAATTCTTAAGCGCTACCAGGGCGAATTGACGAAGTGTTTAACAATAAATTTCCATTTAAAAAGCCGCAAGAGGCCCAGTTGGGGAGGGGAGGGGGAAGCAGCTTCCGCCGCTTTTTTCCTTCATTTCCTTAAGGCCGCGCGGATAGGGCGCCCACCCTTCAGAATTAAAACGTTTGTTTTTTTACGCAGTAATTATAAACAAACATGCAATATGGTGTTTTGATTGAATTGTCTCTCTTAATGTAATATCAAGGCTAGGTAAGTACTCAAGTATGCCACGGGCTGGCTCTATTTTACGCGTTTTAATAATCGAGAATTAGAGATTTTAACTGAGAGTTAGGATGAAGAATTATTAATTCGTAAGTACGAGTACATTTAACGAAATCAAGTGAAATCTTTACCTACCCTACAAGCAGCGTACATAGCAAATAAGTACAAAGAGAATCCCTTATAAAATATCGGCGGGATAATAATTAAAAGAAGCGATAATGTCCCTAGCTCGGTGAAAAACGAGCGCGCCATCCTTTTTATTTGATAAATAAAATTTATTCCCCACCATGACTTGGTTCCTTCTTTGTAGCTTTCCAACTTTCCATAAACCAAATTTGTACTTTTAAAAATCTGATAAGGATTTCATTGCTTGCACAGCACATGCCCTGTTCCACTATGGAACTGGACAAGTTAAGTAAACGATGCTTTATTTTCGTATTTGAGGGTAAATTGTGTCTCAAAGCAGAGACATTTTCTATTCATTTTATTTTTAGGTAAGTACCTATATCTGAATAAATTTTGTTGTGTGTTCGTTTAAATTAATTTAAAGCACGGTTTAAAGTTTGGGCTCTGGTTGAGCTTTAAAAAGTATAATTTTCAGAATCATAACGTAAGACACAATGACATATCAAAACATCATGGTAATCATCATGGAATCAACCTAATGTATCTGTATTCTGTAGTCAATTCAACGAATATCTCGTAGTCCAAAGGCACACTACAGCAAATGCCTATCTTAACAAAGCATTCCCATTCATTCCTCCACACATCCTGTCATCAAGAAAGCTAGTTACCCTGATAGATACCCTGCCCCTCAACTATTAACCTCCCTTCCCCTCCCCTGAGATCCCAATCGGAGTTTTATGCGCACTAAATATTCTCCCGGCGACAATTGCGATTATGAAAAGTGCACCATTATTTATACCCAAGCATCGTTTATTTTTTGTCGCCCCTTTCAAGGGCAATTAAATACCGCCAGTCTTAGCTTTGCATATTCTACTGCAGCTTTATTATCAACCAGCTAATAAAGATAGTAAAGGTCGGAGACGTAACTTTGGGGAAATGTTACTCGCTTTTGATCATGTTGTTTTCACGCTTGGATGAAAATTCTGAAGCAAAGATTTACATTTCGCATATAATTTCATTTGGCGATACAAATTGCAGGTTGTAATGTTGAAGTTGTTGAAGGTGAACTTTCCTCATACTCCTCAATATGTTTTGCATCATCGGTCAGCATAACGCTCGTGCATTATTTATTTTTTATACATACAAAAAAGCTCGTATAATCTTTCAAAAACTAATAGCTATTATTTGTACACATGACATGACCAGGAATCATAATAATAAACCTGGCATTGTATGCCGAGTTGCCAACACAGCGTTTTTCTACTGAGTTACGAGAAATAAATCCCTAAGCAAACTCGGGGAAATAGTCCCAATTTAGTTTTTTAAGCCCCCAAATATTCCACACTTCTAAAAACGGTTAACAAAGTTACACAGTAAAACGCAGCTCCAATAATGGGATTAATGAAATTTCCTAGCTGATGGAATCGAAAGAGCCCCACGGGACGAACTGTCAAACTGTTGCCGAACTCTCGCCGTCTGTCTGTGCGACAACTTTTAATAACCTTCTGTATCAGCTAAATGGATTTGGGACCGAGCACTCATTACATTTTGGAAAACATCTAACTTCGTACAAGGGGTGCGACTTATCGAATTCTAAAGACGCATGTGACACATTGGAGAGGGAAATTGAGTAAGAGCAATAGGAGGTAACGTTTTGTACCTACCCATAATGCTCTTAGATATTTTGTATACCTACAACTATACCCTTTCCAACCGTTTATTTAACTTTTGACAGCTGTAATACTGACTCAAATAGTAACGGGTCAGGCCGTTACCGATTCGATTTATTTTATCGATCGATTTTATTCATGAAGAAGTTTTAATCGATTTAACACACTCATTATTTACTATGAATTTCAACATTTTGCACCTGTTCATTACAAGTAGGTACCGCAGTTCATTCATTGTTTTTTATTTGAACCAACTACAGTAAGTCTAAACGATTATTTTAGATTCATTAATTTTCAGCGAATAAATTCGATCCTATTACTAGGTACGAGTACGATGGAACTGTTTTCATTACGCAAATTATTTATGCATTAAAACAGAGACATCTAGGCATTTTAAAATAATAAAGGTTTTTACGTGATTTGATATAAAAATAATCACAATAATTTTATTGTAATTATGTGTTATTAATATATTCGATAATCGATTTATTTCAAAACAGTTTAAAGTCGGTGGTCATTAATTACGAATGAAACATCTCTAAGTGGGCGGAACCCGTCCATGAAGTACAGTATTCCCTGTAGTACATTGTATCAAAAATTATTACAAAACTTCATGTGCGTGATCTGTCAAAAGTTAAATAAACGATTGGAAGGACTATAGCTGTAAGTATATTGCACACTGTTGAATAAATTTAGGTCCTGACACTTTAAAGTGTTTGCTAACATGTGCAATTGTAATATTTATGCCCGTTTTCACCAACGACTCCTAAACAGTCTCCTTACTAAGTATTACCTAAGCTAGGTGATCCCTTAAATCCCCCTCCTACCTAAATTCATTTTCACCAAGCTAAGTGACCCCTAGCGAACCACTACCTAACTATAAGTGATGTATTTTACCGATTCAATTTCATTCATTCAATTTCTGGTTTTTTACTGTCAACATGTAGGCTGTATGTTGATTGTCTATGCTTTAAAAATAAATAGTGTTTGTTTGACACGTTTCTTTTGCTATATTGTATGTAATTACATGTACTATAACATGCTCTTTGATTACATGCTCTTTGATGACCTCTTTGATGAGGATTGTATGACCAACATGTGTATGACCATGGATGTATTGTTCCTAGTGTATGACATTAATTGCGTTTCGAGTTTATGATAATTGTTATTTCGTGTGCTTGAACTTTTTATTGTCCTGGAACTCAATTTTTGATTCAATTTTTGTCAACAGGAAAAGGACACTTTCTTTAGTTTAACCTAAATCTTCGAAAAAAGTCCACGTCATCAAACTTTTGGAAGAAATCAATTCTCTCACGAAATAAACGTGGTCGATCCCATAATACACGATCTGTGATCACTTCTATAGCCTCAATAACATCAATGAAATCACTCATTTTTAATAATTATAAATATTAGCAAACATTCACAAACTGATACAACTGTCACCTATCTTTAAGACCCCGAATTTCGGCCCCCTAAATTTAGGTAACACCTAAAGCTTTTAGGTGACAGATTGGGAGTGGTGAAAACCATTTCTTTCTTAGGTGTTCCCTAAAATGCGATAGGTGTCACTTAAAATTTAGGATTTGTTGGTGAAAACGGGCATTAGACCTTTAACTTAACTGAAAGATATTGTATCCCCTAACATCTGAAAAGTATTATAGGTAGATATTACCCATACTACTACTTTAGGTATTAGTTCTGAATATGTGGACAGGCTCCGTGCTTGGGGATACAGCCGGTTGTGAGTCTGTTTATGTATATTTGAATGTATTTAAAACTTTATATCTCTGTTGTAATAATAGGTACCTACAGCCAATCCAACCACTATTTTTCTTTGCCTAATAGATATTTTACAACAAAGACGTTTTTCTGAGTCACTTCCCGAAGCCCAATCATCATACGCACTCTACTAAAATCTCGAACCGGAAGATTCGGAGTCGTACATAATGGGTAACATCAGGCCTTCATCAGGCCCCGATAAGGAGATCTCGAGTCACTTCCTGATACGCGCCCCTTCCCTTCTGAAGCGAAATTGAACCGTCTTAGATCTGTCTCGGGTAATCCACGCTTATAATTGATGCGACAATGTCACAAGGCCCGATACAGCTCACTAATCGGAAAAATACAAATCCGCCGCAACATGATCGATTGTTACCAGTTGCCGCGGAACCCACAATCGCCTACAAATTGATAAGACTCCACTCCATCGATTTGCTCTGACAGATTTACCTTCTTTAACAAATTCATCTCAAATTCAGTCACATTTATTTAAAAGTTAACGAAACGCTCATATCACCCTCGGAAACGACGTTACCGACATAAAATTGCGGAAAATTCACTTTTTTCGCGTTTTGAAATATTGAATTTTTACATTTATGCCTTTCACACCTCATAACGTAATATTTCTCCGTGGAAATTCCCTCCCTTGTAACTTTTCCGTTGCAGCGGCAACATTCAAAATAAATGTTTGGTGCTTTATTATCACGGAGCCAGAGTGTGGCAGGCAACCCGTACACTAGCTTTATTGTAAAAGTTATCCGGAAGTTTTTTTCATAAATAATATTTTAGGTGTGGCATATGTTTGGATGTGGAATGCTGGAGTTTTGTAAATTAATTAGGCGTTTGAAGTTAACCCTTGAGCGGCGGGTTTGGTATAATGTGACCGCGGCATGTAGTTGCGAGGGGCATCGAACGATCTCTAATGGCAGCCGACCGCCAACTGGCCACCGCATTAATCCTTTACCGGCTCTTGATTAATTATTTAAAGTTCCCCGAGGGGCTCTCTCCGCACATATCGCCGCAAATTGTTTGTAACTACTGTATCGAGTCGTCACTTTAATGTTAGCAGGTTTCCACTCCTGGGAATCTCAAGTTTCTTGCAACCTAAAGTACCCAATAAATTATATTGTAAGTACAAATGTGTGACAGTTTATCTTGTACTAGGTACACAAGATAAATAAATGTTATAATGAGTTTATTTTTATATTAAGTATAATATGGTAGTAGGTAATCATCTAGGTACTTATAGAGACGTCTCTTATTATACTTACTTACTCAAGGAACCTACCTACTTAATAGGTACTGTTAATACCTACTTGTATTGTAATTAAAAAAACCACTGATTGAAGTTATTATTATTAATCGACCGACAAGACGGGCACAGGACCAAATTGGATAACTCAAACGAAAGAAATCCAAATTCAAAGTCGTAGGTTGATTTAATTGGAAACATGCATTGTACCTAAGTACCAAAAGCATGAATCTGTGGTAGCTTTTACAAACATTGAAAATAAAACTTGTTTTTTTTGTTAGTTCTGGGGTAGTAGGTATTTCAATAAAGCCTTAACAGCGATTACATGAATGAACTACGCCAACAAGTCTACTCGACTTGACCGATGTAAGTGACCCTAACGCAGTAAATCTTCAGCTACCCGCGACCCGAGGGTTAAACCTACTTCGCGATCATTTATTACCTACATCATGTAGAACAAGACAGGGGATCGCGCTAATCTTAATGTTTGCTGTTTAATCATTTTTTACATTGATAACTTTGCTGTAGGTAATATAATTATTACTATTTATAATAAAAACACCCCACTCGATATTTTAAACACGTAAATCAGTACAGATAAAATAAAATGTGATGCATAACGACTTGCTCGAGGAAATATTGAAATGACCTTGAGAATTCATGCCAGTTCCCTCAAATCTCCGAATCGGATTCGGAGACTCCGATACCTAAACATGAAACATTGACTCTACCAACCACTACATTCTAGCTAGTAGTAATAGTAGCTAGGAGTATTTTAATAATGAAATATAGATTTGTAGAGTCATCTAGTGACTAGATTAGGTATAAGTATACGAACTCACTGTTAATAAATGATAGAACACGATAAATATAATCTTAATCATAGCGTACAAGAACGTATATCGAGAAAAAAAGCAGTAGATAATAAAAAACCACGCGACAAAGAAATCGAGCTCCCACCTCTTAGGATGACTACACAATAATATTTTCCACGCCAAAGCTACAGCTCAACGAACTGTGAGTACGCCGACGATAATGCGAACATTATACACGGTGCCTCTCCATCCCGCATAATATCATATAGTATGGAGACGAGATAAGTGTGAGGCAAAAACTTAGCCAACTTGCATCTTTTAGGGCATCCATCCTGTACAGCCGTGCGCAATAGCTAAGTCATCTTGTATTCTATAGTCATTCAAAAACTGAATTCTAATACAGATATCTATCACTTGTTTAGTTACTCGATGGTCTTTTAAATAAAAAAATTGTTTGATAACTAAGTAGATCAATTTTTGAGAAATAAATAATACATATAAGTACCTACCTAAAATAACAGTACGTAACGAAATAAATTTTCAGAGGAATGGTTAACTGTAAGTACCTACATGCACAGTGCTCACATTATTTCGATAGTTTTCTAGTTTAGTAAAAATCTAAGTAGAATGCATTATTCAAAGCACTTTTGTCCTCAACTGTATTTCATTATTATTCCAGTGACCAAGGGCTATCGAGTTTCGAGTCGAGTAGGTACCTACACCGACAATGTGTTAATGTTGTTGAATTATTATCCAATGTCTACTTGGAAACTAACACGAATTATGTGGCATACATAATTTTATTAATGCAACAGTAATTTTGTTTGATATTCTATGTCAATAGAACCCCTAGTTATAAATAGGGCCCATTCGACGTCGGCCAAAGACCTTTCTAGCGCATCCGTGCGTAACCGAGGGCCGCTTTGCAGTTTGATTGACAGCTGCCCTTGCCCAATGGCGAGAGCGAGCTCTGACGAGGCACGTCAATCAAACTAACCCCACCACCTCATCTCCGCGACAAAACGATACAATATCACCCTTATTGTCATAACAACAAGATTCGCGACACAGCGAACACACGGCCCTGCGGCCATCACGCGAACGCGATCGCCCCATTATTTGCCGCCCTTTTGTAATTTGAATTTCGAATTCCAATTCGTATTTTGTGGTAAAATAAAAAGAACTCTGTTTCGACACAATGGCGTCAAGGGCGGTGCTCTGACATGCGATCAAGTTATTACATTAAAGGAAAGCGCACCCGCGAGCCCGCCTCGGCCGCGTTATTGAAGGCTTCCAGGAATTCTATAACGTTAATTTGAAACGTGCTGTTCATATTTTATAGGACACGCTTTGAAATTGCCCCTTTACTTGGTATTTTTAAGTGGAACTCTAGATTGACCTAGCACTACCATGCATTTATTTTAAAAAGGTATTTTTGTTACAGAAAATGGTCTGCCGAGGAGACTGCGCACAGCCTACACGAACACTCAGTTATTGGAATTGGAAAAAGAGTTCCACTTCAACAAATATCTCTGTAGACCCAGGAGGATCGAGATCGCTGCTTCGTTAGATCTCACAGAACGACAGGTAGGTATTAATAAAACAAGAAAAATATAACATAAAATACAAATTCAATCAGAAAATAAAAGTTCTAAATTACTAACCGACCGTACCATGTTACAGGTAAAAGTTTGGTTCCAAAATAGAAGAATGAAACACAAAAGGCAAACGCTGACCAAAAGTGAAGACGGCGACGACAAGGACTCCACAACTTCAGAAGGTGGCAAAAGTTCGAAAACAGGGCTCGATAAGTTTTTAGATGACGAAGGTCCCTTGTCGGGGAAGAAGAGCTGTCAGGGTTGTGAGCTACCCCCTGGAGCTCTATGCTCGCCTGCTGAGGATCTCCCAGAGCTCGCGTCCCGCACTCGCAACAACAACACTCCGAGCGCAACAAATAACAACAGTTTCGGCAGCGATGGCGCTTCCAGTGTAGCCTCCTCATCTTCATTGGACAAACTAGCCGAAGATGATTCTCGAGACGGCCACTTGTCAGCAAACGTTAATCCAGCGCCTAGAAATCTCGCCAAACGGATCAAACAGGAATCCCGGAAGCGCTCGCCGTCGCTCGATGCCAGTGGTTGTAAAATTTCCCCATCTTCGTCCAAAGATGGTATCGGTACAATCGGACTCCCAGACGGAGCTAAATTCTCATCTGTGAGTCTAACACCATCTTCTACTCCCGGTACTCCGTCGAGTATGCACCCGAGCCCGCTCGGCCACTATCCCCGGCCGTCTCCGCCGAACGCCCCGCCTGGCCCGCCGCACCCACAAGCCGTGCCTAACGCTATGCCCCCCTACGTCATCAGAGGCAATGCACCTCCTGGGCAGTTCGTTCCCCACCCCGACTTTCGCATGGATTCGAAGCAATTCGTCGGGAAACTCGCTCAATACCCGCAGGGTAACAGGTCTTATGATGGGTACGCTGTGCAGAACGAGCAACATGCGTATACGCGCGGTCAGAGACAGGAAACTTCGACTTCCTCGCGAGCCACAAACGGCACCCGGCAAGCCTACCCGCATGAAATGTATCAGAACTACGGATATCCAGCTGGGTATGGGAAGGATCAAGTCGGGTATGGGCATCCGAGTTACGATCAGGCGCAAGGGTACAGTGGAGAACATATGGGGTACCCGAATAGCCATTACGGATATCACTACCACGAGGGTGGTCAGCACGAGCACGCTAACTATTACGGAACGGATGGACAGAAGAGTGGGCATGGAGAGTACGCTAAGAATACGTACTACGATGCGAACGCTTACGCGGCGCAGCAGACCACGGCCGGCTACAGCGCGGGGGCCACTCCGAGCGCCGCGGCTGGCTCGAGCAACGAGACCTACGGCCCCGCAGAGTGCGCCGACGGCTACGGATCCTTCCAGCAGTTTTACGAGGCAACTCACGCCGCGCCGGTAGGAGACAACTCCAATTCCTCCTCAGACTTCCATTTCCTCAGCAATTTGGCGAACGACTTTGCTCCGGAATACTACACCATTTGAGATAAGGACTTCGCCGAGCAGGCGAGTAATCTGTTTGTGTAGACGTCGAGTGCCGAAATGTGACGTGATGTTCGCTGATACGGTCGCGATGCTCTAACTGGACTGAACTTCTCGCTTCTAGGCGATAGTAAACTGTTATTTCCTTGTACAAATATCTTACACCCTGTTTTCACACTATGCGACGACACGTAAAATGGTATTTGCAGTACTTACTTGAGTTTTTGCGGTCCCGTTGTCGTAGTTGTGAACAAACCCTAGTTTAACTTTGTGTTTACTATATAAATACGTAGAATTAAATCTTTAATTATACTCATAAGTGTAAATATTTGTACTCAATAATTTACAACTGGTAATATATTTTCATTGTCATTAATAAAGTATAGGTGCTGTATGGTTATTGAGTAGTAAAACTTTTAAAATAACTTTGTTGTAAACTTGTAATAACAGACTACTTGACAGTATTTATTCGCCAGTTTTATGGAATAAATAAACTAAGGATTAAGATGTCATGAAAAATCGCAATATGCTACACCATTTTAATATAAATGGAATTAAATAGCTTGTTAATGCAATTATTATTAAACAAATAGTGTGTATTATTGTTTATGAATGTATGTTTAAAATTGGGCATCAATTGTACATTTTTTATTGTAAAAATAATTTATCTTGATCAAAATTTAATATTTCAAGTGTTCATAATAATGTTGAATCAAAATCCGATTTCTTATAGGGGATTATCTACATCTAAGGAATAGTCGTTGCCTTATTTAGTTAATTGTTTTGTGACTGTAAGACATACTGTAGATATTTAAAAAATGGTAAGATAGTTAAATTAAGTCATAATAATGTATGTAGTTAATGCGCTATCATTTTGGCCTATTGTAAAATAAATAATTTGGTGTCACAAGCAGTTGTATTTTTTTATTGGCCTCACATATCTATTTAAGTTTCATTTTTAAACTAGCCTACTCAATAGCAAAAAATAGCCACAATAAATTTAAAAAGACAATTACTATGGTTTTAATGGTTGTTTTTTTTTCTATAGAATAGTTACGCCAACTTGTGAATGATAAAAATTTGATGAATTGAATAAATGGTTAATGAAAAAGGCATGAAGAAAAAGAGGTTTTACTTGTATTAATAGTTTACTTAAAAGAACTCATTATTTTAAATTCCTTGCATAGAATACAATAACTTTTTAATTTTAAATATAAGCTAAAGGAGCTTATTATTTCACTCAGTGCAATAATTTTCAAGTTTAAATAATGATTTATAGGAAGCAATCCTTTTAAAATAGTTTTGTTAAATTGAATTCTTTATCTGAGAGCATAGGTTTGAATACTAGAATCTCATAATTAAAAAAAATACTTATTACTGGCATAAATATCTCATTACAGCTACATAATTATTGTTATGAGGATGTGGTGGCCGACCTTTGTGCCTGGATCTTCATCCCGAGGAGTTGGCAGATGGTGTCTTGGATGTTGGCCTTTTCTCTACCTACGTTCTGGATCTTTTCCATCTGCTCTGTGACGAACTTAACCTTCCTCTTGAAGTAGTCTTTGCCGCTTTCAATATCCTGGAATTTTAAATGAACTATTAACATGATGAATAAAAAAACATTTATTTAGAAGACATTTAACCCATTCCTGGCCCACCTACAGGTCGTCTCTACCAGAGAGGGCCATGGCCAACCACAGCTGTCATCTAAACTGTGTGCGTCATGGGCAGTGAACACAATAGTGTATAATTAATTATTTTTTTCCCTGCCTCTTTCATTCCTTTTTTTTATTGTTTAAATAATAAAAATCAAAAATCGTTTATTCAGTAGGACCCCTATAGGATCACATTGTATCATCTTAAAGGCTACAGTACAGTCAAATTTAAAATTTATTAGTTTAGTTAGATGTTTAAATCAGTGGAGTTTAGGGCACTGGTGACCTGTAGCACAGGCTTATATACCTATTTCAGGCACCAGTCTCTCACAAAACAGGCTTACCTCTAACCTACGTTTGTTTAAATTTATCATTATTTTTAACTGTATTTATTTTTAAAATGTATTGCTTTATATTTTTATATTTATGTGTTGTGAGAGAAATAAATAAACAATTTGATTTGATTTGATTTGAAATTCGATGTGCTCATTTTGTAAACAATTATTATTCTGTGCTGTAACTTTACTTTGTTCAATAAACTTTTATTTATTTACATTGCCTAGCAGCCGTGCTAGGCAGCTATTTACAGCATAAGAGTTTCACACTACATTATAAGGCCCAAGAGATCAGCTTTACAGGGAAGCAATGCAAACAGGCTGCTTTGTGGTTCCAGAAACAAATTATAACCCCAAACTAAAACTACTTTGCCAAATAATCTTAACTAGTTTTTGAATAATAACAAAGTACTTAATATATTAATACATCTAGTCTTCTAAATCATTGTGCAGAGATAGAAATCATGACTTACTTTTTGAGCATAATATCCTGTGCCAATGTCTATTACTACATTGTCAATGTCTGCAATAGTTCCGGGCACATACATGGAACCCGTGAGGGGCACTAATATAGTCTCTCCTTTGACATCCGGTGTAATCTTTTCAAGACTCTGGGCTGATTCGAGAAATTTACTTTGAGCCATCTTCAGTGTTTGTAGAGATTCTTGGATAACGTTAATCTCCTGGAATACAAAATATTATTATAGAAATTCATCATAATAGGCATGGTGTGTGCATTGGTTTGATAATAAAGTTTATTTTAATCATATACCTGATCAAGTTGCTGCTTCAGCTGAGCCAACTGTGGAACAGCCAGCTTAGATAAATCTATCTGTTGCATCCCTGGAGCTGGGGCTGAAGATACCGACGCCATAGTATGAAAATATAAATTGCTGATTAAAATACGGATCAAGGATCTGTTCCTACTTCAGGAACTAACAAATCCCGAAAACTCCGAAATCTTGATTTAGATTACAAAAACGGCTGACTGAGTTGCTGCTGACATCTAACCTCAAACCTCAAAAAAAAAACCTCAGATTTGATTGAAGGCAAAAAAGAATGTCAAATGTCAATGTCATTGTTTGGTAAATTGGGATACAACACTAGGCTGCAGGTAGTCGATTAATCGAAACTTGAGTTGATATAGAATAGCTAAAAACTATTACTTTTTGCAAAACATTATCTGTGTCCCAATTCACATATTTTTTGCACTGTTTGCTTGCTTTGCTTTGCTGCTTGCTTGCTGCATTGACATTTATATCTTTCCTTCTTCTGAGGCTTGCTGTCAAGCTGTCAAGGCTGTCTTATTCTTTCTTTAGTAGGTCTCAGAAGAAGGAAGTAGGTAGGTAGTCTGTGGCTGTGGCTGTCATGTCAAGTCAAGTCAAGTGTCATTTGTCATGTTATTTTAGGTTACGATTACAGACGGTGTTTGTAGTGTTTTCGTTAAAAAAATTAACGATTTCAAAGTAATTTTTCACTCAATAGTTATTAATCAAAAGCTTACAGGATGTCTGTTGCAAAAATTTGTACCACTGAAAGTTTTACTCAGTTTATCAAGTAAGTGTTTGTTTGACCTATTCGGGACCCCTTGGGTACTGTTATTGCTAATCTTTATTTCCACTATTTTATACTGAAACTTTGGAACCTACTTTCATCTGTGATAATAAATTAATTCATTGCTAAGTAAAACACCTAAGTAAACAAATGATTTTCTTCGGTATCAATGGTTTAGCCTTGGTATTCATCGTCTTTGGTTTAGCTCATAGGAAAGTGACCAGAAGTATGTATAAATTTGATATCAAAATTGAACTAATGACCTTCCTGTGACTATCTCTTGTATCACAAATTTTGCAAAATAACAATATGTTGAATAACAACTTTGTAGTACCTACCATTGACTATTATGAAAACATCCCATAATTAATAGCTTAAGAAACTTGTAATTTACTACCATATTAAATTTAATGTAATGTTGGGCTTATAAAATAAAGGTAATTTCGTGGTAAATACCTGCTTACATTTATTATGTTATAATAAGTAATTCTAATTTACCTTCAAAGCAAAAAAACAAATACTTAGGTACCTATCTCACTGAAATAATGTTCTACTTAATCCAAGTTTAAATCCGTTTAGCCCACAACTGATTTAAATGTTACATTGTTGTACAAATCCTTGACCACTCAAATTGAATTGTATCAAATCAATTGCATTATATTGCTTAGCTTGGGACTAGATGATGCTGTGTGGAATGTTAAAGGATATTTATTCATGACAGAAATCAAATAAATACCCTGCAACTACTTCATCATTTCAGAACCCCCTCGCTAGCTGTTGTGCATTTCTCTGCTGAATGGGCAGATCAATGCAAGCATGTCACAGATGTGCTACAAGAGCTGCTCAATATTCCAGAAATACAATCTAGTGGCAGCAAATTTGCTGTGTGTGATGCTGAAAGCTTGTCTGAAATCTCACTGCAATACAAGGTAAAATCACTTACAAAAGAAATGTAGTTGAAGAACAAACCAATCTGATAGTCAAACTCTTAAAACGACTATTCCTTACTACATGAGCAAAAGAAAAAATATAAAACTGACATAATAAAAGAAGTAAACTTCTTAGGATGTACTCAACTCTTTGTTACGATAGCCATATAGATAAAATATGCAAACGACTAAATAGTGCAAACTACGTTCTACTAAAATTGAAACCCATAATTGACAGTAAATAAAATGACAGTAACTTTATGGTAAATAAATAATTGAAATTGAAATGTTATCAAACAGTAAAACAACTGATAATTTTGATTGGATTTTACAGATTCATTTGAATATTCTGTTTATACTTACAGATAGATTCTGTGCCTACGGTTGTGTTATTCAAAAACGGCTCACAAGTTGACCGAGTGGATGGTGCTGATGCAGCTCAAATAAGCTCGAAGGTCAAAAGTCTAAGTCTTGGAACTTCTGCCCACATTCAAGCTCCGCAAGTAAAGCTGGAGGATAGACTTAAAGCACTCATTAATAGGCATAATGTGATGGTTTTTATGAAGGGTGATAGGAACACACCTCGGTGTGGTTTCAGCAGGACCCTTATTCAAATCCTAAATGAAACCAGGTACTTATATTATTTTTTTGTCTCCTTATAACAAAAACACATTTGATTTATGCTATTTTTTGCCCATCTTATATCAAAATCATGAAAAGTTAAGGAAACTTTTCTAAAATTGTAGGTTACTTACCTACCTACAATTTTAGAAAAGTTTAGTTATGTAGGTACCTAAATAATTCTTATGATTTCAGGGTTCCATATGATACCTTTGACATTTTATCTGATGAAGAGGTTCGGCAAGGCCTAAAAGAATTCTCAGACTGGCCTACCTACCCCCAGCTTTATGTCAAGGGAGAATTGATCGGTGGATTAGATATCATCAAGGAATTGGTTGCAAGTGGTGAACTAGATACTACTCTAAAGGCTTAATAATGAACTGATTGGTTATAGTCTGGTTTTTTATTAATTTATTGCAATAAAGGTTTTTTGTTTCTAATGCAACTTTATTTTATGCCTAACTAGCTGCACCCCGCGTAGTGAAAAGTAGCCATAAATTACCTTCCTCTTCAATCACTCTAGGTATCTATAAAAAAAACCGCATCAAAATCTGTTGCGTAGTTTTAAAGTAGGGATATAGGGACAGAGAAAGCAACTTTGTTTTCTATTATGTACCTATGTAGTGAATAATACAAGTGTCCCATTAAGCAAAGAGCATTATAGTAGCCATTAAGTGTAGGCAAAGCTTGCCTTCTGATTCTGTATAAATCATCTAGTAAAAATGTAAAGGCCTGAGTAATTAATAACACATAAAAGAATATTAAGTAAAGTTAAAATAAAATTAGAAGCCCGTTTTGACATTTGAGAAAGACCATAGAATGTAACTTGGAACGAAACTGAAAGAAACAACTACTAATAATCCATTACCTAGAGTGTTCATCAAATACCTATACAAACTTTTTGTGGTGAGATAAATAACATGATAGAATATATTGTGACTATTATTTTCACGTATAATATAATTATAGTAGCATGCAATTTCTAATTATTACGAAACGTATCAAAAACAGTTACATTCTCAGTCTTTTTTAATAATAGTGTTGTAACCAATTCATGTTTGAATCTCACCAGTTTCATATTATTTTGTCGTGAGTATTTTTTAATTTGTGAAATATTTTTCACTAGGATGTTGCATTTGTCTTTTTTATAACACAAAATACTATAATGTATTATAATATAAAAATAATACTTATAAATAAATAAAATACTATAAGTCAAAGGATACGCTGCACGCTATAATACAAAGCCGCCATTATCCACTCCTAAAATGATGACTTGCTGAAACAAACTTGTACCAAAATCACGTATGAAGACGGTGCAAACAAAAGTGGTAGAAAGAACATGAAAAATAATAAAGGAAGATTAAGACAGAGACGTCAATATTGATAATATTATAGAAAACGAACGAATTATAGAAGAAAATAGCTCATCTGACGATTTTGGCTCATCATCATCAAAAGAAAATACAGTGTTAAAGTTTAAGTTAAATTTTCTAATTAGAACTTAAATCCAATGCATTTTACAATATAATCAAATTAATCAAATACTCATACAAGTTGAATCAATTTTTCGTGAGTATCGTGTACCGAGTCTTAGGTTTACATCACTAGCTACATCACAATGACATATGTCCAAACGGACATATTAATTTGGGTAGAGTAGAGTATAGTAGGTACTTAATAATAATAATTTTATTTTGTAAGTAGGTATCTACCCACGTAGGTAATCTTGTTTTCAAAATTTACCTAAATATGAAGCCCTAGGCCATTTAAGTCGATTTTAAAAAGATAAAAATCAAAGAGCATGATAAAAATAATCGCCTTAGGCCGCAGCGCTGCAGCCGCGCTGCCTCCGCGCGATAATTTGCAGCTAATTTGAAGGCGCCCTTAATTTTAGCGAAAAAATCACCTATAGGACATGTGTTAGCATCCAGCAGCTAAAAATCTCGTATTTTGGCTTTCAAACCTCGTACATTCAATAGGTAAAGCATCTAAAAGGTGATAAAACCAAAATTAAGGCGTATTAAACTATTGAATTTGGGACGTTTTACATAATAAAATAAACTATTGCAAAATAAAATCACTTTGTATTAAAAATAATCTTTATAAACCCACGCAAAATAACAAAGAACGAAATCGATGTGTGATAGAGACGACTAATGCGAACAACGAAATGTTTTATTTCTCGGGGATTTCCCTCTTGACGAGATAAATAAATAAATATTAAAAATCGCTGGACATTCCACACAGCGTCATCTAGTCCCAAGCTAAACATTTTTAATGCTTGTGTTATGATAACTAGTACTTTCAGATTATACAATAGTACTCTGTGACTAGTACTAATAAATGCTCTTTGGTTCCTAGAAAAAACCCTGACTGTGACATAGGTACCTACAAACTTATGACTTTCGTCTGTCAAATACAATGAATGAATGGACTGGAAGCAATTTTCATTCATTCAATCATTTTTGTTTTGGAATTTGGATGGAAGGAAGGAATCGATCAACTAAAAAAAATTAACTATTATAAGTATATCACTTTTACTGATAGTTATTATTTCATGTATTTTACGTTATTTCCATCAAAGAGTAAAATACGATTTCCATTGTGATGGAAAACGATAAATTGACCACGTTTATTCCAAGTAAGTATTCGTTGAAGTAAAACTGTTTAGATACTTGAGTTGTTTGTAAGTTGTGCGTGTACAAAGGTTCCGCTACGCTACGTTTACACTTTACAAAATATCTCTGATTACTACGTATTTCAGAAATGATAAACAAAGTCAGGACTGCGGGTGACGGGATGGAATCTGATGAGAGTGTGACTGAAACCAAAAATCCCGCAGAAGTAAAGCCAGACAAGAGGAAAGACTCGCTCCTACCGGGAAGATTGATTCAAGTTTTTCCCTCAACTATAGTTAGAAACGAAAACAGGAAATCCATTAATGCTAAGACGCCGAAGTTTGTGCCCTATGAGCCCTATACAGCGGCTGTAAAACCAATGACTCCCAAAGTAGCTAGTAAAGGTGTAAGAAAATCTAAAAACAATATGGACATCAACACCCTTATCTCTCAAATGTCCCAAATGAACACAAATCTTAATGAGTTCAAGCCAAGACCAAAACTGAACTCTTCCAGTGACAAATCAGTTGTTGAGGCTGAGAAGAGTAGCTCGGAAAACTTGGAGTTGCAGAATAAAGTTGATAAATTGTCTTCAGAGAATGAATCTTTGAAAGATCAACTGAAGCAACAAGTTCAGGTAAAGTGCTCTTTCAAGTAAGCTCGGAGTGAATATAGTTTATTGTGATTAGGATCAAACTAATGCCACCACCTATTTAACCTTGTTATTTTATTGAACAAATGAATTTAAAATAAAGTTATTGTACAGTTTGTGATACCTATCATAAGCTTTTTTTTTATACCCCTGTAATAGTTTTACTAATACAATGCAAAGCCATGTTACAAGAGCTGCAATAATGTGGAAATACTATTTACAGGTAAACAAGGAGCTAAAAACAATGCTGGTGGCATCAATGGGTGAGGATCTTGAAATTCAAGTGCAATCACTCAATGAAGATAAAAAACATTTGGCTGATGCCTTGCTGAGTTCAGCCCAGCACTTATCTACACATCAGGTAACTTTATTTTTTACTAGCTGGGCCCCGCGCTAGCCTATTTTTTAATCGAAGGTAGGTATAAGCAATCCTGGTACCAAATTTCATTCAAATCCGTCCAGCTGTTTGAGCATGCAAGAGTAACAAACACACTTACATATTTACACACAAACTTTCACCTTTATAATATTAGTAAGTAAAAAAGTAAATGTGATTGTGTGTTTATCTGTGCCAGTGTATACCAATCCTTTTACGTGACATGATGATTTGTTGTTTCGGATAAGTTTTTTTTTTATTGTTGATGTTTTACTAGTAGGTCATTTTACTTTTATATTGTTCATCCCACAAGGGTGAAGCTGTATTGTCCTGCTGATACGCCCTTGGTCACACCATAACTTGAGAATGACTTTACAAATGTATTTATTGTTTTTACAAATTATTATATCTGGATATGATAGCTGTATTCTTGTGGAGAATTAATAGGCTACTTTACATCATAATCACTAAGTATATTAAATACCATTACTACGTGGGGTATCGCCAATAGGGTGCATCTAATAGGTTATGAAGACAGACAGGATTCAAACACACTTAGGTAAAGTTGAGGCATTACCCCACTTGGCCAACACAGCTCCAAACATAATAATACCTAAACTCACACTTAAACAATTACTCAAAAGTATGTAGGTAGGTACTTACCTCTATCTTAATCACTTATACTCGTTCCAACCGTTTATTTAACTTTTGACAGCTGTAATACTGACTCAAATAGTGACGGGTCAGGCCGTTACCGATTCGATTTATTTTATCGATCGATTTTATTCATGAAGAAGTTTTAATCGATTTAACACACTCATTATTTACTATGAATATCAACATTTTGCACCTTTTCATTACAAGTAGGTACCGCAGTTCATTCACAAGTTTTTTATTTGAACCAACTACAGTAAGTCTAAACGATTATTTTAGATTCATTAATTTTCAGCGAATAAATTCGATCCCATGGAACTGTTTTCATTACGCAAATTATTTATGCATTACAACAGAGACATTTAGGGCATTTTAATGCAAAATAATAAAGGTTTTTACGTGATTTGATATAAAAATAATCACAATAATTTTATTGTATGTTTTAATATAATCGATAATCAATTTATTTCAAAACCAGTTGTCATTAATTACGAATGAAACATCTCTAAGTGGGCGGATCCCGTCCATGACAGTACAGTATTCCCTGTAGTACATTGTATCAAAAATTATTATAAAACTTTATGTGCATGATCTGTCAAAAGTTAAATAAACGATTGGAAAGACTATAGTAATTAATTTCATATCACATGTTGTTTATTATCTTATCATAATAAAGGATAGAATTTTAAATATAAATCTGTGATTTATGCCATATAAATTTATGTTCAGCCAATAATTTGTATAAAATATGAACAGGCTCAAAACTACATAAATTAATTCCTTCCCTTGCCTCTTTGCCTTCCGTTTACCAATAAGTATTTATAAATACAGATAGGTATTTATAAATGGGCAAAAGCGTGATCCAAGGTTATAGGTGAAAAAAAAAGGTTAATATGTATAAATGTACTTACATATTTATTTCAGGAACAAACAGAATGGTTGGCAGGCCAATGCGAGGTTTGGAGAAGCAAATTCCTTGCTAGCAGGTATTATTTTATAGACTTTGTGGTACATACCACTTCTAATAACATTACACTATGTTCCTGTGCACAAATAATAATTTTATTTTCAGTTTGATGGTAGAAGAGTTAGCCGAATGCAAAAATCTACTCAAAACTAAAGCTGAAAACTTACACCAAGCTATAAAACAGTTGCTCGACGAAAGATGTCGAGTACGAGACATGCTATTATGCACCTACAAGAATCTATACAGCTTACATGAAAAATGGCTGGAAAACATTGCTCTATCAGAGTATGGCAGTAAGGTCTATAATCGCCCAATCGGAAACTTGAATTTCAATGCGACCACGCCACATTCTACTAATATAATCGACTTGGCATCTGTGAATGTTAAGTTGTCAGATAATATAAGCAGTTCTGTGGAGAAACAAGATATTAGTCATGTTAATAGCTTGCTGACTTTCACTGATGGTGAGAAGAACGCTGAAAATGTAAGTTTACTTGTATACTTTGCTTTTGCAATTAGAGTATACTGTACCTACACTGTAGTGTACACTATGGTTACCTCCAGTTCATTAAATTTATTTATTCCAAATCTCATCCCAATTGATTCATCTGTCGTGTCTAAAAAAATCAATTAACGACTCAATTATTTTTACTATACATAATCGCTTTTTAAATACTTACCTAATTGAATTAAATGATTCCGATATGCAGTTGAGATAAAGACGAGGTCTATTAGGGTTGCGTACCCAAAGGGTAAAAACGGGACCCTCTCTATTACTTCATAAGTTTATTTATAATGTCGTGATAGGAGCCAAATGGATCTTAAAAATCAAACTTAACTAATAGATAATGATAACATAAATAATGCGATAAAATCTCTCATCTCATCTCTAAAAGTATTATGTATTTTTAAAATAACAGATCTGTCTTATTTATTTCCCAGGTGATGGCAACACCCCTAAATATGAACACACGGAACGAAGGACCAGTGAACGCGTTGGTCCATCATGCGTACAATAACAGTAGTAACAATGTACGCCCCATCGCGTCCTGTGTACATTGTAATGGAAAAGTACAATTATTGTAACAAGCTGAACATAAATGAACGAATGAATGAATGACCCATATTAATAACAAGTGCCCTATTGGTTTATTTGTGTAATGAATGAGAAAGCATAAATGTAATAGCACAATAAACATCCGTATGTAAACTGGATAATAATCTTCATGGGTCAGTAATACGGGCACCACACATGATCTTCAACTTGGTTCCAACATTTGAATGGCCAATGGCAATGCTCCGTTTACGGTTATTCGACACAAACGGAGAATTGCCATTGGCCATTCTAATGTTGGAACCAAGTTGAAGCCAATGTGTGGTGCCCGCATAATAGTAGTAACAACATACACGGAAGAGATCAGTTAAAACAACACTTTTTTTTTTTTTTTATTTATTTATTAAATTCACTTCACTTAGGTGGTGTTGTATAAATGTTACAACCGAATGAATTCGCTTATATTAAGAGATTACTTTACAAATCGGGTTAAAAAATCTCACTTCGAGTGTACCTACTGTAATAGACAAATTGTATTCTAAGCGTTATACGATATTAATACGGAAGTTGTGATTGAGTCAGGCAATGTAATGTAAAATGTTGCAATACTTACTTTTTTATAAAGTCTCTAAAAATGGGTATGGTTACGGAAATAAATCATAATAGGTATTACTTACAACCGCTGCGCAAGTTTTTTTACACACTGCCAGGAAAAAACACATACAATAATATAAATAAACACATAGGTGGTAACTTGTAAATAATGATCTTAGAAATAAAATAAAGCAATACTTTTCATTCCATTGTACTCAATTTTAGGTAAAACCAATGTTTTTAATTAAAAGTAAGTATTTATTGTTGATAAAAATGTTTTATTTTATAAAAAAAGCTAAAAATATATCACATTTAAAGTTTATATCTTTGTTCTGTTAACGAAAACATCCAAAAAACACTATAGTAGGTACTCGGCTCTAAGCCTTTAAATTGTTATAAAAAGTGTAGGTACTGGAGACTACACTATGATAATAATAAAAATGCTGCTTGATAGTACACAGACAAAATACACACATGTATAGGTATAGACACGGGGTTTTATCGCCATGGCTATTGCTATTGCAACATAGCCGAAACGTCGGGACGTAAAGAAATAAGGTAAGTAAGTAAATAACGCAATAAAACCTTGTGTCTAGTGTATAAAATAAACACAAATGTAGTTCTATTTTTTTTTTTGAAAAAGGAATCACGTTGGACAAGAGTAAACTATGATCTTACCATATCATTAGATATAATACTATCATTCGTTACGTTATTCACAATTACACATTGCCTAAGTCCATCCTCAATACATTCTGCCTGTCCAGAATTTCGGTGCCGGTGTAATTGTAAGCCAAGTAGTCCCGAACAGGAATGTACTTCGCACCACCAAACCAATCGATCATGGCAATCTGAGCTATCTTCATCTTGGCTACGAACCAGTTGTGGTCTGAAAAATTAGGTGTTAACAGTGAATAATAATAAAACAAGGTGTTAGTCCATTTTATCTGCCTATTCGTGAATTAAGAGATTGCTGCTTTAATTTTCAAAATCCCACTAATCCCACTAATATTATAAAGGTGAAAGTTTGTGTGTGTGTAAGTGTGTAAGTGTGTAAGTGTGTTTGTTACTCTTTCACGCTCAAACGGCTGAACGGATTTGAATGAAATTTTGTATCAGGATTGCTTATACCCTAGAATAACTAATAGGCTACTTGAAATTCCTGTAAAGTGCAGTGTTCCCGTGGGATTATAAAACAAAATGTTTATTTGAATAGTTTCGGTAGTTTGGCCGTGCAAAAGGCAGCTGTCAGACAAAATAACTTCATAGATGGCAGCACAGGCAAAAATATAACTCCTTCACGCTCGAACGGGTGGACGGATTTGAATGAAATTTGGTAGCAGGATTGCTTATACCCTGGATTAAAATATACGCTACTTAAAATTCCTGAAAAGTGCATTGATTCCGTGGGATTATTAATCAAATTCATTAAAATAGTATAGGTACACAAAATAGTTTGGCCGTGAAAAAGTAACAAAATAATTTCAATAGATGGCAGCACAGGCAAAATTATTATTCCTTCACGCTCAAACGGCTGGATGAATTTGAATTAAATTTGGTAGCAGGATTGTTTATTCCCTGGATTAAAATATACGCTACTTAAAATTCCTGAAAAGTGCATTGATTCCGTGGGATTATTAAACAAATACAAAATAGTTTGGCCGTGAAAACTAACAAAATAATTTCAATAGATGGCAGCACAGGTAAAGTTATTATTCCTTCACTCTCAAACGGCTGGATGAATTTGAATTAAATTTGGTAGCAGGATTGTTTATTCCCTGGATTAACAAATAGGCTACCTTAAATTGCTAAAAAAAGGAATGGTTCCGTGGGATTATAAACCAAATTATTCATCAAAATAGTTTGGCCGTGAAACGTAACTGTTACTCAAAATAATGTTAATAGATGGCAGCACAGGCAATGTTATTAACTCCTTCACGCTCAAACGGCTGGACGGATTTGAATGAAATTTGGTAGGTACCAGGTCAGTTGATATCCTGGATAAACACATTTCATAAGCTACTTTAAATCCCTTAAAAGCGTATTGTGCCCGTGAGATTATCAAAATACCTAAATTATGCTTCTTCAAACCCAAACGACTTAACGAATTTCGAATTTTTGTCCCGATAATCTCAAGGAATTGGGACTTATGTACGCAGATAAATCCCCGATAAAAAGATATTTGACTCAACATAAACCATTTGAACAAAGTTTATATTTGTGTCTTCAATTAAAATTCGCTACAGCACCTCATCATCGCTATTTTATTACATTTCCCACAGTTTCGGCTCGCTTCGAGTCTAAAAGCCTGGCTGCGCTCGCTTTGCTCGCATGTAGCTTTTTCAATCTTTTGCAAGCAAATTGAACTGTGTCAGACCTTAGAATAGGAACTGACCAGCGCCTTTTTTTTGAGCACCATGAGCAAACATAAGTGTCAGTCATGACGAATTTATCTTAAAAATTTCGAGTCTAAGAAACTCGATGCGCTTGCTTAGTTCGAAGCTTGCTTAGCTCGCTACGCTCGCACGATAGCTTCTTGAATATTTTGCTAGCAAATTAACCTATGTCAGGCCATAGACTAAGAACAGACCAGCAGTCAGCCTTTTCTATGAGCACTATAAGCAAAATCAAGTGTCACACGACGTATTTTTCTTAAAAATTTTGGCTCGAGTTTAAAAGGCTTGCAACGCTCGCTTAGTTTGAAGCTTGCTACGCTCGCTTAGTTCGAAGCTCGCTTCACTCGCACGGTAGTTTCTTGAATATTTTGCTCGCAAATTGATCTATGTCAGACCATAGAATAGGGACTGACCAACAGTCAGCCTTTTCTATGAGCACTATAAGCAAAAAAGTCAAGTGTCACATGACGCATTTTCAAAATTTTTCTTAAAAATTTTGGCTCGCTTCGCTCGCATGATAGCTTCTTGAATATTTTGCAAGCAAAATAAACTATGTCAGACCATAGAATAGGAAACGACCAACAGTCAGCCTTTTTTATGAGCTCCATAAGCAAAATCAAGTGTCACGTCAGGAGTATTTGTTTTTAAAAATTTCGGCTTGCTTCGCGAGCTTAAGACGCTCACTGAGCTCGCTTCGCTTGCACGGTAGCTTCTTGAATATTTGCTGGCAAATTGATCTATGTCAGACAATAGAATAGGGACCGACCAACAGTCAGCCTTTTCTGTAAGCACTATAAGCTACATCAAGTGTCACATAACGAATTTGTCTTAAAAATTTCGGCTCGCTGCGCTCGCTTGGGTCAAAGCTCGCTTCGCTCGCATGGGTCGAAGCTCGCTTCGCTCGCACGCATGGTAGCTTCTTGAATATTTTGCGAGCAAAATAAACTGTGTTAGACCATAGAATAGTAACCGACCAGCAGTCATCCTGTTCTATGAGCACCAAAATCAAGTGACACAATGACGCATTGGTCTTACTCTTAACCAAGGAGCAAAATTAAAAATTTTATGAAAAAAATTTCAATTACGTAAGAAAATAGTAATTTTCTGCACTCTCAAGGTGCATTCTTATTCATATTATCTCTGACGATCCTCATCAGATCAAAAAAATAATCATCAAAATCGGTTCACCCAGTCGACGTATTTAGAACCTCCTCCTTTTTAAAAGTCGTTAAAAAATCTATTAACTTATTCACCGCGGGTAACACCGCGGGGCACAGCTAGTAATAAATAAAGCAAAGTACCTTTTAACATTATTTATGATAGCTTAAAAAATAGACTTTACTTTAGATTCTGTTTCTGTAATTTTATAAAATAAATCGGCAAAGTGAGAGTCGGACTCGCGCACGAAGGGTTCCGTACCATTCTGTGAACATTTCAAGCGTCTCCCTTTTGCCAACTTTGCCGTTATTAATAAACTTAGAACAAAAAACGGAAAAAAATCACGTTCGTTGTCTATATATTATGTGTATCTTGTATTATTGTATTTATCTAATTTGACATTATTGTAATATTTAAATTGTTTATAAATACCTACTAAAACCATGCCATTTCTCTCGCTTTGCACACCGAAATCGGTAAAACATGTTGCGGCTATACCTACCTACCCAGTTTTTATCATCATATTTACCTACACATGTTTAAGCAAATAAATAATCTTTATCTTTGTTGTTAGGTATAGCGGCAACAGAAATACATCATCTGTGAACATTTCAACTGTCTAGCTATCACGGTTCATGAGAAACATGGTGACAGACAGACGGACGAATGCTCTATTCCAGTGTTTTTACCATGACTTGCCAATCTACACGCGATATTAGCGAGTTGATTGACTCGAATGTCATGGTAAGTACCTACACAGTATCTTATCTACCTACTATACTAATAAACAAATCTCCGTTTAAATCAGTATTGTAACGTGTAACAAACAAATCGAAATACATCTGAAATATGGAAGTAAAAGATAATCTTACATTTTTAAAGTTAGGATAAGATAATATCGGTTGAATAATTAGATAAATTACCTGGCGGAAAGTTTGCCATTGCCGGATGTCTCTCAAACAGAGCTGCCTTAGCGAAAGTATACTCAGTCGTGCCCTCTTTGACCTAAAATCGATAATCATTAGTTTTAGAAACAAAGCACTGTCATTAAGTGAATAAACAATAAGAGTTATCTCAGTTCGACTAGGGTACCTACTCCCTGTTATCCATTACCTCAGATAAGGTAAATTTTGAATTAAGCAAGTGGCTAACTCCGGATAGGCAGTTTTTACAAAATCCGGCACCATTCCGGCACCCATTCTACTACGGCTCTGAATGTCGCATAACTTCAACGATCTATGAAGATAAGCAAGCAAGGATTTGGCGCCCAGAAAACATTAATGAGCTCTCTTATGCTAAGTCATTGTATATGTTATAAAATATTGCTTAGCAAAACAAACAAATTTTATCTACAATACAAGGTGATATTGAAATTCAACCTTGTGGTAAGTACCTTTGCGAACTAAATTTGATATTTTTATTGGACCTGACTGAATACTCAGACAACTTGCATCCTTGTTATCTTAATTAAACGCCTGACGAATTCAGTAGATAGCTGTGGGTATCACAGTATATTATTTACTTTCAAGACAAAAGTAAAAAAAATTGGAATAACTTGCATAAAATATCATAACTTAATAACATTTTCAAAACAAACTGTAGGTAAGTACCTACCTACATATTCCCGGTTTTAAATTAAATAACTTTGAACTTACTTTCTTCATCTTTCCCGACAGCATGAGTCTGGTGCATCTTGGGTCTTCAGGGTCGAAGTTCTGCTGTTCACAGTACCTCGTCTCTTGCAGCGAAACAAGCACAGTGGCACGGGTATTTTTCTGCAGATTTTAAAATTAAGTAGTTTTTTTATTTCGTCAATCTTTGTAAAATCACGTAGGTAGGTACCTAACGCCCGAAATTAATAATGTATCTTCAATCCGAGATTAAATTCAATCTTGGATTGCTGGGTATCTCCCGATCGATCTCCTATCCGCATGCCAATAACCTATCTGCTATCTCAATCTTTTTTTTTGGTGGCAGATTGCCGGCAATCCTTTCCCTCTTTGACGTTCCGTTTTATGTAAAATGTTTAATGGAACCACAATATTAATTTGGAACCACAATATTAATTTGAGTAATATAAAAACAAATAATAAATAAAATTAATTAACAAGTTGTAGATAGTAATATTTATAGTTCAAACAAATTGTTATTTGCCTAAAAACTTGCAGATACTGGAATTTAACAATCTCAATACTTATACACAAAATACTTTAACTGAAATGGAACGTTCAAGTTGACGAATGGTATTTGACAAAGAGAATATAACCAAATATAACCACTACTGTACAGTTATTTGTTGCGAAAATTAGGTAATTATAACAGATGTGTGTTGTGTGATCATTTCATCAGCATTACTTCTAATGATGGATTCAGAAATCGTAAGTTACCTACCTACCTACCTACTGGTTTTTATGGAAGTTGTAGAGATGACGCCTACGGCCTAACTTAGCAAAAGCACACCAGGTTCTTGCCTGCTCAGAGAAATTCTGAGCTTGCCTGTTTCTTTCCCTGGTGTAGGAAGCTAAAGCTACGAATAGCCCTCGCACATGATCCATTTTAAAGGCAGCAGATGCGTTTAAAATAGGAAAATTTAAAGAAAAATGCACGTATGTTCATTCCCTATTAATCTCATATTTTCTGTTTTTCAGTAAAAAAGAAATTGAAACCTGATGAAGGGAAAACAGCCAGAAATAATGCAAAAGCAGAACATTTTGCTACTAAAAAACGATGTCTGGACGCTAATATAAATAATACAATCTAGAAAATAATAATTTCGAATTAAAAAAAACACAGCTTACTTTGAATAACTTAGAATTAGGATTACAGAAGTGGAAGGAAAGTTTGTAAGGTGTTTTGTTAAGTTTTTAAACCTTTTTGATTTATGTATTTAATTGTTTTAATTAAATATTATATCAACAAACATTTCATTTCATTTCAATTGTCCTACAAAACTGTATTTTGATGGTAACATGATTGTTCTGAGATATGAATAATCTTTTGACTTATTATTCCTAGTAGGTAGGTATTATTGTTTCTATAAGATAATGTAGGTACTAAGTTACATTCCTATCTCACATTACCTACAACCTACTACAATTGCTTACCAAGGGTATTGATTAAAAAAAAAACTATTTTGTCATTTATTATAGTAGTTTTTATTATTAGCATTGTTTAAATCGTCTTGCTAGGTAAAAGCCTGTGTATATAAGTAACTAAAATAATAATTTATGAGAGCTGCCCATTCTGTAACATCTTGTTCTTCCGTAGGTATTATTCTCTAGATTCTAGAATAATATCTGCTGCTGGTAGCTATACTTCAGCCTAACCGAAATCTGAAGGTGAATAATTCTACATCCTCGAGGGTCTGCATAAAGTTCACCCTTCTGATTCTTCGTGAACTTCTAACTTCGGCGTTGGCGTCGATATCATCACTTTTCCAATCCGATAACTGAGCCAGAACCTCCAAATCACTATTATTATCACTATCATCACTATCACTTGAAAATTCCGACAGATTTATTAGGTACTTTTATAATAAATATAATAAATTTATCAAGATTACAAAATCGATCCTTTGGCAATCTCAATCTGTCAAGAAGAAATCCAACAAATTTCTCGGATTGCAATCTGCGATTGTTTTCACCTATCAAAGCAAACGTCAAATAGAAAGATTGGTTATTGGCAAGCTCAAACTGTCATTTTCGAACAGAGGCCAATCTTTAATCCGTGATCCGACCTCCCAAAGATAGCCTGGTTTTTTGGATTGCAAACTCAATCCAAGGATTGGTTATTGGCAAGCTTTTTCTAGAAAAAAGATTGAAATGTCAATCTCAATCTTCAAATTAAGGATTAGGATTGAATATTAATTTCGGCCGTAAGTCAAATATTTTTTAAAATTCTTAACGTACAGGATAGTAGATACTAAAATAGATCCAAACTCTAGCTAGACCATTGGATCCTAGCCTTTTCAATCTTGATAGGTAAGTTAGGTAGTACCTACAGATGGAATAGGCTTGCCCAGCACCTAAACCATACTCTTAGCTAAGTCGGCCATATCTATGTTAGAGTGCATATAATTTTTTCGACGCGAAAAGTCCATTGGTGCACGTTCGGGTTCGAACCCACGACCTCGGATCGAAAGTCGAAGAACTTATCCATTTGGCCAAGACGGCTTCAGGCGTACCTATAATAATAATAATAAGATAGAAAAGAATAGAAACCCACCATCAAGTCGGCTGTCCAAAATCAAAACCTAGCAAGGGACATTTTCGCCGAAATATGTTTTTTGAACCTATCGATATATTTTTTTTTCGCTGCATATAATGTAAAAACAACCATATCTCTATCACAATTAGGACCAAAGTTACAAAAATGCCAAACCTAGTAAGTGAACGTTATAATCCAAAATAAAAAAGTCAAAAACCTAGGAAGTTACATTTCCAAGTCCATAATTCTAGTAAGTGCGGTACATACTAGATTTTTGAATTTGTGAGTAGTTCTTACTAGGTTTACGTATTTGGAACCTCTGTGTGACAAACATTATGTTTAAACACAAGGGGATTCACACATATACACGAGAGGCGAAAAATGTTAGGAAAAGTATGTTAAATATGATGGTTCGATCCCCGCTGCGGGACAAATGTTTGCATGATCTGCAAATATTTGTTTCGTGTCTGGGTGTTTTCTATGTATAATATGTATGTATTTACAAAAAAAAATGTATCTATGTAGTGTATCAGTCATCTGGTTACCATAACACAAGCATTAAATTGCTTAGCTTGGGACTAGATGACACTGTGTGGAATGTCCAAGGATATTTATTTATTTATTTATTTATTTATAGACTTTGTGATAGTAGATGAAAGAATAAAAAAATATGTTATGGACACTAGGGTGTATCGTGGTGTTGGGATCCATACCGACCACTTTCTGGTATTAAGCCGAATAAGTGGTCTCTTTAAGAGATGGAGACACAGGCCGCGTGACGCAACCAGTGTATTAGAGCGAATTAAAGTGGAAAATTTGCAAGATGATGAAGTGAAAGAAGAGTACAAAAGCAAGTTGATTGAAAGATTTAATGGTTTGGATGATGTTTGTGAGATTTAACATTTATAGACAGTTTTTAAAAATGAGATTGTGAATGTTGCTTCTGAGGTATGTGGTGTGTGTGAGTAAAAGAAAGAAAGGTAAAACTGTGAGGAATGTATGGTGGGACAAGGATGTGCAAAAGGTAGTATGTGAAAAGAAAAAAGCTTGGTCCGACTGGTTAGCAACTAGAGCTAATGAGAGAATGCAAAAAGCAACGAATGAATCTAGGAAGAATCTAGGAATCTAGGAATGTAGCTAGGAATGATATAAGAGAGTGAAAGGTGTAGTGAAAGAAATGGTTGCAAGAAAGAAAGATCAGCAAAAGGATGTCTTTGATCAAAGATTATCTGAGGATTTCCGGAAGATCGTAAAATTTTTCTGGAAATCAATTCGTTCCACCCGAGGTAAAACTCAAAGCTCAGAGTTGACTGCGATCAGAGATCAGAATGGAAGGATAGTAAAAGGTGAAGAATGCGTCTTAAAGAGATGGAAGGACTATTTTGAAAGTTTGTTTGAGAGAGAAGACTCACAGGCACCAGCTGCTTCAATTTCATATTAAGATGAGGACGGTGAAAGTAGTATCGGAATGAATGAAATTGAGATTGGATTGAAAAGTATAAAATCTGGAAAAGCTGCTGGGTATGATAGGATTACGGCTGAGATGCTGAAGGCTGGACATGGCGTTGTGGCTAGTCAGTTGCATAGTCTATTCAATTTGTGCTGGAGCTCCGGCTGAGTACCAAGTGATTGGTGCAAGGCTGTGATAGTACCTCTTTATAAGGGAAAAGGCTCGCACCAAGACTGCAAGAACTACCGCGGCATTAGCCTTCTTAGCATCGTAGGCAAACTGTATGCAAAGATATTGATTGAAAGGGTTGTGAAAGAAACCGTTGAGAAAATATGGGATGTACAAGCGGGTTTTCGAAAGGGAATGGGATGTGCGGATCAGGTCTTTACCTTGCGATGCATAGCCGGAAAAGTCTTGGCCAAAGGTCAAAGAGGCTATTGCGCATTCATGGATTTGGAAAAGGCCTATGATAAAGTGATGAGGAATGAACTTTGGTCGGTACTGTCGATGTATGGAGTGAACAGCAATCTTGTTCGAGCTCTGAAATCTCTTTATGAGGATTCCAGTGCTTGCGTGAGAATACATGGGTCATACACTGATTGGTTTAGCATCCAAAAAGGTGTTAGGCAGGGATGTGTAGCGTCTCCATGGCTGTTTAATCTATTCATGGACAGTTGTTTGCAAGATTTGAAAGAAAGTGAATGTGGCTTAAGAATGAATGAGTTACTCGTCAAATGTCTTCTCTATGCCGATGACCAAGTGATACTTGCGTCATCGGAAGATGAGTTGCAGGAGGTGGTAACAGTTATGCATGAAGCTTTTGAGAGCAAGGGAATGAAAGTTAATGTGAGTAAGACGAAAATTATGGTTTTTGAAAAAGATGAATGTATGGCAGCATGTGATATTATGATTGGTGGTGAAAAAGTAGAACAAGTGAAAGAGTTTGTATATCTGGGGACTTTGTTTACGAGAGATGAAAAGCATGAGGCGGATATTGATAGGAGAGTGAATGCTGGAAACAGAGTGAATGGGGCACTACACGATTTTATGAGCAGCCAGAAAGTGTCTGAAAAGGCACGACTAGCTGTACATAGAGGAGTGTTAGTGCCGACATTGATGTATGGTAGTGAAAGTTGGGTATGGCAGGAAAAACACCAGAGTAGGGTGAATGCTGTTGAAATGAGAGCGTTGCGTAGTATGTGTGGGTTAACTAAGTTTAGTAAGAAGTGTGTCAGGATCGTAGCAAGTGGAGATCCGTGGTCTCTGCCTACCCCTATGGGAAAGAGGCGTGATTTTATGTATGTATTATGTATGTAATATTTTATTACCTCACTAGGTATTGACATGACCATTAGCTATTAATTATGCCATAAATAAATTCAAAAACATAGCTAGTGATTTAGCTAGGTTTTATTGTTTGATCAATAATATAAGTTGCTTAGACTAACCATTTTATATACCTAGTAAGTAACCTTGCTAGGTTATTGTTTTGGATTACATATGCAATTTAACTGAGATTTCCTAAATCAAACTGCAGTAAGGCACATAAAACTTGTAGAATTGTAAATTGAATAAAAAACATAAACTCATAATGTAGAGCAAGATTTATTTATCAAAAGCAAAATAAACACAGTACCAAAAATAAAATGTGTTCGTAAATATTTAAAAAAATATTTGTTTTCCTTCTCCTGTAAAATTTGGTGAACATAACTTGCTAGGTTTTGATTTTGGACAGCCGAAGTCTTTCGACGTAAAATCCAAAGGTGACATGTAGAAGTACGGAACCCCAGTTGAATTCTTCAGAGAGCCATCAACTATAGACTTCACATTTGAGAAAGGAAATCCTTCAATAGCGGGCAACACAGAAATTGTTGCGATTGACGCCCAATCTAGAAATAAACGATTAATTTAATGAGGGGATAGGTAGGTAGGTACTTAATGAGGTACTACATACAGGTGAACTAATGAATCTTAGAGTAGGTAACAGACTGATTTAAATGCAAATAATTGTAGTCAAATAAAATAGCCAATGTAATTAATGAGTCAATAATTTGCTATTGGAACCGAAACTGTAAATAACCTACCTACATCCTACCAACTTAGTACAAATGATATCTACAATACCTAGGTACTATTGCTAAATCTATCATTCAACATCTGGCAACTTTGCCAAATTTCTAAGAGCTAAACCTAGATTGATAGTTACAGTACAGGTGCGAATTCAATTTAAATAGATCTCTTCACCTTATAGGTATGTACGATAGGTAGGTACCTACATTACAATGTAGGTACCAATCTAGACAAGTGTGTGTCCAAAGCGTGCCTGCCTACCGAACTCCGACATTAAATCGAGCAAAATACGGCAAACATCACGTTTGTTGTATGGGAGCCAAAGGGTAAAAACGGGACCCTATAATATTATTAAGACTCCGCTGTCGTTCTGATAATTCAATTAGAATAAAATAAATATGAAAGAGGCATAGGTATTTATTTTTTTCTTTAATTACAGCGGAGTCTTAGTAATATAATAGGGTCCCGTTTTTACCCTTTGGGTAAGGAACCCTAAAAAGATAGACACGTTGTGAATGACTAACCTGAATTATGAAGCACGTATCTGGCCATAGGGATCAACTTGGTGTGGTCAGGGGGAGCATACGGGCTTGGTCTGATCTCGTTCGCCGTTTCTCTTCTTCCATGGCTATCTCTCCATTTACCTTCACCCAAGCCTAAGAGGCAAAGTGCAGCTATTAAAACCGCGAACTTCATTTTGAATCTGAAAATAACAGATTAGGTAAGTAGGTAGGTACTATTGCTTAAAAGTTGCTTATAAGCAGCTTAGGTAAAAGTTAAAACAACGGATGTTAAAATATCGCAGAAAAATTCAATTAGGAACGTAGGTTTAGAACTAATTTTACTTATGTAGGTATTAAGTACCTTTAATCTATAAATGAATCCTTTTTTGTTGTCACTTAATAAACTGACGCAGAAAACTTACGTGCGTGCGCGGAACGGTGCTCCACCACAAGCGATTACAGATGTGAGTGAACAAGGAAAACAGTGTAAGTAGGTACCTACCTATGTAGATAGGTACCTACTACTTCAACATTTACTAGGTACTTAATCTACCCTGTGCTGTGCTATGTAGGTACGTCCTACCTACCTCTATCTTGATGCAACGTAACTAAATGAGTCCCTAAAAAAATACTTTTACCTTCAATGCACTAGAATCTCGAAAGACGAACTCTTACTGCTTATTAAACTGCGTATTTTCACAAACAAACACTGCCAAAATGTTGTACCACGTGCGCTACGAGCCCGCCGCGCACTGCCACCCGCGCTGCTACACCGGCCTGCAGCTCGACACGCCGGGTTAGTACACACACACACACACACCCTGATACGCTGTGTATCAACTCGGATGATGATATTTACATTTTTCCACAAATAAATTAACACATTAGCGGTTGAGAATAAAGTTGAGAATTCAATGAACAGTACACAGTTTGACAGAAACTCATTCAAGAACGAATTCCACATTTTATTGAATGAAGAGACGACTACGAGACGTAACCATTATTTTTATATTGTTCAGACTTTGTTCCTTACTATAAGGTATTTTTGTGTCAGATAGGTGAGATAGGTAAGTACTTAATAACAAAAGAAAGTATACCCAAAGAGCATGAGTATAGGTACCTCCTTACTGTAAAAAACGAATATTTTGAAATATTTATACTTATGGCAAATGCACGTAATAAGTAGGTAGGTAGGTACCTACTTGTTATTAGCACATCTGTGTTAGCACGTAGCGTGTAGCAGTTTTAAAATGAATAGGTAGGTAGTAGTGGCAATTCTGAGTGTCACAAAAGCTAAACTAAGCTAACTAAAATTGTTGCCGTCCCTTTCATAGCGATGGGAATAAAAAGGATGGCAATAGTTTTAATTAGGTTAGTTTAGCTTTTGCGACACTCAGAATTGCCCCCAATAGGTACCTACTTATTTATTAAGTATCGTAATAATTATGTAGGTGCTTTTGTATGACTCACTAAATAATTTTACGATCTTTATAATTTGGAAGATTAAAGTATATCTACCATTAGGTATGTATATTCACAACGGGAATAAAAGTACCTAACAAACATGATTATTTTCTGTAAAGTGAGTTCGTATGAGCACGTATGAGCAAGTGGCCAACTCTGGTGACGGAGTTTTTAGGCCGCCTAAAGGCCTTCGTCATGGCTTTACGACTTTAAAAGCCGGGACCGACAATTTAACGTGCCCTCCGAAGCACGGAAGCGCTCAGCTGATAATGCCACTTCCGGGCACCCATCCAAGTTGTGACCGCTCAGAACGTTGCTTAACTTCAACGATCTATCAAGAACGTCTTAGCAAGCTTCGCCACGAGCGCTTCTGTAAATTATGGGAACGATTGTAACAAAGTATTAACTCTATTAGAAATTAACTCTACTTTCTACCTGTGTAGAAACTGGTTAAATGATCAGGCTTAGTACCTTTTCTGGTTTTAACTGAAACCAGGACGATAATAGTGGCAATTCGGAGTATCGCAAAAGCTAAACTTAACTAACTAAAAATGTTGCCGTCCCTTTCATAGCAATGGGAATAAAAAGCATAGCATTCATTTTAGTGTTTAGTTTAGCTTTTGCGATTGACACTAATATATTTTATGGTCCTTGCTAAAACGGTAAGAGAGCTAAACTACATACCTATGTATGTACCTCCTCTCTTCAAAGCTCGAGTCCTGACTAACAAATAGCAAATCCGGCCAGACCTCACAATACGTTATCAAAACTTATTGCACGATAAAAACATCACGTATGTAGATATCTCTTAACTTTTTAACCCACAAATATTTAATTTGATAAGCGTTTACTATTATCGCTTTATTTACAGTGTAATACTAATAATTTTATAACTTATCGTAATGTTATCAGGAAAATCAAAGAAAAGTTTTATAAACACTTTTTATTGCTTATTTAGATACTTTGTATTGGGAACACCTTACAGTAACTAACAGTAGGTACCTACAGTAACTGTTTTTATTTTTTCATTACTTACAAGTAGGTTATAAAATAATAGATAATAGTTATAAAAATTATATTTGACGAAGTCTGCAGTATTTCTAAATCTTTAGTAGAGAAGCAATGCTAAATATCATAGTTAAGTTATCCTAATCATAGATAGTATTTTAATAATTGATTTTGTCATTGAGTGAGCCTCATCGTCAGTCAATGGTTTAAAATACGACATAAATTGCTTTGCTTTAAAATGATGCCGTGGCATCGCATTTCATCGCAAGTGATTTTTATTTTGAATGCCTATTGTAAAAATATAAATGCCTTGCCATCCCGCCCCGGTCCGAGTTGGCCTTTAACGAATATAAAGACTTTTGTCTTTTTTAAACTTTCGCGATCAGAACTCATTATAAAACGGGTATTTATTACGACCACTGCTGGTGCAATCCGGTCGAAACGTCGGAGGTAAAATTCGTGATAAATACCCGTTTCCATATGTATTATAATATAAAGACTTCGTCAAACAGAACAACTATTCAAAATGAATGCTATCTAACGTTGCTGCGTGCTCTTAGCGATTTGTTCCTTCAGCATGAGGATAGAGGCGCGTTGCTCGGGCGGCAGTAGCGCGATCTGTTCATCCGACAGCTGCAACACTTGCATTATCAACGCCGCCTGAAACAATACAAATACCATTGAGATGTATTAAAGAGTCACAATCTAATAGCTGACAACACTCAAAAACTGTGCGAGCAAATCTACAATGTCATTTGACATATGAATGTAGACGTGAGATTCCACTGTATCTTTATGATGGTCAATGTTCTACAATGACATTTGACATATGAATGTAGACGTGAGATTCCACTGTATGTTTATGCTGGGTTCCTATATCCAACTAACGGATGTCCGTACGTAGGTCGTCATAGCAACGTTGTTTATTCAACACAAAATGTATGAGACTTTTTGACAGATAACAACGTTGCTATGACGACCTACGTACGGACATCCGTTAGTTGGATATAGGAACCCAGCATTAGAATCCATAAGTAACATGACATCCACACAAACTTTTGCGAAAGTAACTGTCTGTTTGTTACGTTTTCACGCCTAAACCACTGAACCAATTTTCATGAAATTTGGTACAGAGATAGACTAGACCTCGGGAAAGGTGGCTACCTTTTTGTTCGGGTCACACGCGTGGGAAGTCGCGTGGAGCAGCTAGTTTAGAATAATTTAGGTTGTTAAAAAACCCCTGTTTGTGAATCATGTCATTTGTTAACAAAGTATTTACCTTCTCTTGATCCGAAGCGCCGGACGGAATGCCCTGAATTGTACGAGCTTGAGCGACACTTGGCATGCCCGGTGGCATCGATTCTGTAGAAATCATAAAAATACATAGTTTAAAATGTAGTTTTTTAACCCCTTTATTATTTATTATTTTCAACCGTTTGTGTCCCACTGCTGGGCAAAGGCCTTCCCCCGTTCCTTCCAGACGTCCCTTTTTACTTTTTAACCCCTACCTGACGTACATTTTAACCGACTTAAAAAAAGGAAGAGGTTCTCAATTAAATGCAGGCGGCAGTACGCTGTGACCGTGCACACAATCCTCGCGTTTATGAAACGCACTGCGCACTAGCAGGTTACGCGCACAACAAAATCACGCTCGTTCGAAAAACGTGGTGTGCCTAGACTCTTACTAAGATTATCGTCCTTGCTAATACCAAGAACGATATAGGTAACTAATATTATAGGTCGCGCCACGTAAAAAGAGCGCTGAGGGGAAGTAGCGGGGGTATGTTTGCGCCTGTGTTCACTCGCTGACGAACCAATAGCACTCGCTAAATCAATGGTATGAAGTGCGCCGCGTTACCTCTCCACCAATCATCGACCACTGCGCAGTTTGACAGCCAGCGCTCTGTTCACGTGGCGCGACCTATACTAGCATTTTTAACTGCAAATAATATACTCACGTTGCGGCATTTTCGCCTGAGTGCGAGGATCGCTCCGTACGCGCGGGTCTGGGTTGAAGGGCTGAGAGCTGGCCAGCCGAGGGTCGCGTTGGAAGCCACTGCAATAATAAATAATATCACAAAATAGTCGTAACAAATCATTAGTGCAGACTTATGTTTTATAATTATTCTAATAATGGACTTTGCAGACTACCACGTGTCCTACCATGACCGTGCCATGCCCGTAACAGACATGGAAAGGTATGTTGTATCGTATTATTTTATCTGTGGTTGTATTTATTTTTGGACTGCCCCCTGATTGTGTAACTTGTTTCACATTGTATCCAAGTTGTATCAAAGCAAAAATCCTTTGATACAACTTGGATACAATGTGAAACAAGTTACACAATCCAGGGGCTGGTATGTTTTTATTACCACAGAATAAATAATACAACAAGTTCAGAAGACCTACAGCCGGTTTCTCGAACGCAGATCATCTCTAAAAATAACAAATCAATGGTCAAATCACGTGACAGTGTCCAATTTGTTACTTATTTGAAGTGTAACGTGATTTGACCATTGGTTAGTTAATTTTGGAGATGATCTGCGTTCGAGAAATCGGCTGTTAGTTTGCGAAAATATTCATTTTTTCAATAGCGTCTCTTCGACACAACAAAGTACAATTTAGCTCGCACAAGCGCCATAGGACGTTGTTGAATCTTCCCATTGCATTCTTACAGAGTTCATCCATTGTGTAATATCCATGTATCTATTCAAAAATTACAGATTGCAAAGGGAAAAATCCATGCATACATGAATTGTGATCGCGAAAGTTTAAGAAAGACTATTGCAATAATCAATCCAACGTCTAAAGGTAAAAATGGCAGAATAATTATAAATTAATATTATGCAACGTGTGTGTGATGTAAATAAATATGCTATTTCTATTTTGAAACTAAATTAAAAAAACTTACGACGATAGAAAATAAGTTATCTAATAAAATAATATTTTCTACAAATTAATTATGAACTGACTCAAAAAATTAAAGGTAATCGAAATAAAATAGAAAATGTTCAATAATTTCTACTTTAAATTATTTCGACTTACATAATTTCTTTCTCCAACGAAAGATTGGATGTACTACTTGAGAAAAACAAATTAATTTAATTTGAATAATATTAATTAATTGTCTAAGATAATAAGATCATCTCAAAAATTAACTAATCAATGTCACATGACTTGACCATTGATTAAGTAGTTAATATTGGGATGATCTGCGTTCGAGAAACCGGCTTTAACTGTCTAACTTTCATTATTTTCTGATGTAGCTGGTTTCTTATTTTATTAATTCTGATAAATAACTTGATTTATTTATTTGTTTTTGGCTTAACCCGCATTAATCCTTAGAGTAAATAAATTAACATTTCACACAGCATTATCTAGTCCCCAGCTAAGCAATTTAATGTGTATGTTATGGTAACCAGCCCCTGGATTGTGTAACTTGTCTCGATTGTATCAAAGTTGTATTAAAGCAAAAATGGCGCCAGTTTGTTCGAAATTTGTAAATAAATTCCCGTTTGCTATACGTAGCGACATCTCTTGATCTTTAAGATAACTAAATAACTCTCGCCAAAAGCTTTATAGATTGCTAGTCTTCACCACTTTACTAGTCTGCGGTATATTGAAAAGCTAGTTATTAGATATGAAACATACGGGTCCGAATGATGCATAGGTGGTGGCACCGGGTGTGGAGTGACAGGTGGAAGGCTCCTCATGTCCTGGTCCAAGGGCGGAGCCCTAGAGCCGCGGAGATCCACGTCGCCCATTGCGGGCCGAGCTGGAAAAAGACAACAACAGTAAAGTCTGTTCCATTTATGATAAATGAAACTTCAGTCAATGAGCAGGTGTTTCTAGTTCTTCTGGAATACCTGTAGATGGCGCTCAGTGCTTTAACAGAAATATCATATCATATTACTGATAGTTTAGTCTTCGGCGTCATAGGCTTCGTGGCCGAGTAGCGCAACGCAACTTCATAAGCGTGGGCAGCGTGACAGCTGTTCAATTTATCATGCAGATTGATTCAAACTATAGTAAATGGCCATCATCAGTTTTCAGTACTTTTATTACCTACTTTATAGTTTTCAGTGGTATTGTATTGTGTTCTCGATAAACTTTTTGAAATGCAAAATATAATTGATTTACGTCCGGTATTTACTAGATCAACACGATCAGCCAAATTCAATGTGCCAATTTGGTAACCAAACTGTCAATAATTAACCTTAAAATAACTTTCTTTCAATGATTATTTTTATACATATTCTCAATTATTGGGGACTACAACTCTTTAATATAAATTACTATCAACTCTGCCATAAAACCATACAGAGCAATTAATTCAATTTGATGAATTATTTTATAACAGTTTGTTTCCAAATAGGCACGGACAATTTGGCTGGAGTATAGGCCAACACGGCTTTCATTCTCGACTCTATAGAATGGAATTACACAAAATAGTATTTTATATAGATATATGATGATCAGAAAGAAAATACACTTACGAGGTGCATATTGATTCGGCGGCGGCACCGGATTGGGCATTATTGGCGGCGCATGCTCTGCAATAAAGAGTTAAATTTTAATAACATAGGAATACAAATACTGGGTGGCACATTTCGATCGGTCAGAATCACCTAGCATGTAAAACGAAACTTAAGTGATCCTTAAGGTCCTACAAGAATAAATGATTTTTCTTTCTTTCTTTCAGTAAGGGAAAGTCTGAAATTATAAGACATGCGAAGGTCTCTTTTAAGCGCGAGTTATTTCGCTTTTGATACACAAGTACAAAGTTTTTTAATCGGCCCTCAAATATACGAAATTTCCAAAACGTCGTAATCCTTTAAAGCTTTTAGCTAAAATGAACCTTGCAGACTTACGTTGTTGGTTATTGGCCATGTACTGTGGCTGAGGTTGGACTTGGGGCTTGTCCCCAGGATGCAAGACAGGTGGTACCGGGTTACTTGGGTGCAGCATTGTCTGGAACAAATGTAGGACATAGCTACTCAAGTATATCCTTCTAAGCCCTGAATTTTGAAAATAGAATTAGGTCTATTTTTGGAACAAATAGATAGATGAAACTAAGACCGAAACCTTACATGCGCTTGTAATAAGACTGAGATTATATCTGCTGTAGTTTCGTCAGAACAAAGTTGCTTTGGGTGCTCTTTAGGGAAGCATAGAGTTCATTTTGGATTGTCTACAATTTGTTCGTTTTTGGGACATAAGTCTTTACTTTTGAGTATTTTTCAAGAGATTTCGACAGATAAGACTAAAGGTATTATGGCCAGTTCTTGGTACATCCATCCTCTAAGAAAGTTCATGTTTTATCGAAGCCAGGAAATTCAAATTCTTTATTTACAAAAATTAACTACAACATTACAGAACAATTAAGAAGTAAGCTAAGCTAAACTGGGAAAAAGTAAGTTTAGCTGGCATAATTTGCGGTGGACCCACATGTGTGTGAAACTGGCTCAACTATGCAAGCTAAGCTAAACTAAATTAGTTAAATTAATGCTGAGTTGGGACCTTTTTGTTACATAGGTAACCTGTTATTTTCATCTTTTTACTTTTGTAACGAGAGTGCAGGGAATTGCCCCTTCTTACGAAACTGAAATAAAATATAATTACCTACCTGTTTTTACCAGAACCATTGACCCGCAAAGAAGAAGAAGTTTTCATGAAAAAAAAATTGTCACTTGTGTAACTTACAACAGCAGTAGCAGGATCTACAATCCTCATGATGACCTGGGCCTGGAGCAGAGCGTAAGCTAGCTGAGGGTTTTGGAGCAGCATATTTCTGGCTTCAGTAGGATTGTTCTGAAATTTTATTTTTACATCAACCAATGTATAGTGTGCCAAGAAACTCGGCCAAGGAGTCTACCAGTTTTGACAAAAGATTCTGTAAAAGATCTAACTATCGCTAAGGTTGACTTTTTTTGCGAGAACTCAAACTTGTCAATTTTTCATGACATTCAAAAATGAGACTCAACTGTAGGCGACCGTAGGCTACATTTTTGGCAGACTGTAAAATGTATTTAAATAGGTAATTAAAGTTAATGCAATCTGGATGTCTGTTTCTGAATACATATTTCTTGCTAAAGTAAACCATGGATTGGATGAAACTTGGATTAGATTAAGTTTGGTTTATCATACTATTTAGAATTGATGTATCATTATAACAAGCTGTGTGCAGAGGCTAGGTAAAACTAGATGATATTACTACTACTATTAGTATGATTATGTGGTATATCAGTCATCTAGTTACCATTAAATTGCTTAGCTTGGGACTAGATGACGCTGTGTGGAATGTCCAAGGATATTTATTTATTTAATATTACAAAATGTTCTATAATGCATTACCTGAATACACAGTTTCATTTGCTTCATGAGCTCAAACATTTGTTCTGGAGGCAGTGTGGCCACAGCCTTACTGATGGCTTCCGGAGCCTTCTCAGGGTCCACACTCTCACCATAGGGGTTTTCAACCTGAAAATTAATATTATTAAAAGTCTATTTATTTATTTATTTATTTTTACATCTTAGGAAAACAAACAGTCATAAAAAAAACAAATTAAATAACTATCCGGCTAAAGGATGATCGCTTGAATCACGCGGGTTCGAATCCCGTCGAAGTCGTAACTTTTCGTAAGATTTTTCATTTTCTAAATATAATACTAGAGACCATTTAGATATGGCAACACTTATTTATTAACTAGCAGACCCGCGCGGCTTCGCTTGCGTGTTGTACATGCTACTTTTATCCATCAATAGTGGACCGATTTTGATAATTCATTATTGTTTGAAAGAGTATTACATTAACAAAAATTGAGGATCTTCAGAATTATGAACAAAAATGCACCTCAAAAGTACAGTCAGGAAATGTTTTCTCTTCTTACAAAGTTGTTTTATAAAAATTTTAACTTTGTCACTTTTCATAAGTATCTTGTATTAAACTAAATAATAGACTATAGCAGCCCGCTCTGACTTTATCCAGGTGAATAATAATTAGATTTGAAAACCTTAAAAGTATCTGTGAAATTGTATTTGCTAAGGTCCCATACCACTAAATGAGATAAGGGCCACAAAATAATGACCTAAATTTAGTGTAGACAACATTAAGTGTAGATGCCTGCTCATGCTCATTTACAACTGCAGCAGCCAACTTGTGTTCTCAGCCTATTCAATGTCTCCGAGACTGAAAATGATGCTCAATGCCCTTTGTGCCTTGATGCCACACATGCTTGTGTTATATCATGTCCCAACACACGCACAATAGGGAATCTTAAGCTTCAGCAATGCCGTGGATGTTGTCTGCCTATTGGTCTAAATGGATCTAAAGTTGTTGATTGATACACCGACTTCCAAGAAGTAGATAGGTACTCACTTGAGGTCCTTGCATCAGTGCCTGCATTTCCATTCTGGACTTCTCAGTACAAGCATTATCAACCCTCAAGGAACGGCCACCGATCTCATACCCGTTCAGATTCCTCATAGCACTGAGAGCTGTCTCCTGGTCTTTGTATTCACAAAACCCATACCCTTTCGGCTTGCCGGTCTCACGATCGAATACAAGTTTGAATGACAAAACTGGGCCTACTTCACTGAATATATCCTTCAGCTTCTCCTCTGTGGCTTCGTATGGTATATTACCCACTGGAATTATGAAAAACATACGCGATAAATCACAATCTAATAAGCATTTATAATTTAATTGCAATGTAAGCACAAAATCTTCTGCATCTTACCAAAGACCGATCTCATGGATTTATCCATGATACTTTGCTCTTCTTTATCTTTTCCCTTGTCCATTTTGAAGATTTCTTTTGCGGTTGTCGCTAAATGTCGAAGTAAATTTTATTTTCTTGATTTTCTAACCAAAAAGTAGAGAAGAAATCAAATCAACAAACAAAACCAGCAACAAATTTCTTCAACAAAAAGAATCCAAAACCAAAGGCAATAAACTAAATGCCTTTCATCCTAGTAGTCTGTGATGCAGTCTGTGCTGTGTGTGATGCCTTTGATGGATTTGATAGAATCAGTGAGTGAACTGGAGTGAACGGCTGTGAGTGCTGTGACGGAACGAATGAAATCCAACGAATGCCGCTAAACGTAGTGTTTTTATTCTCTTTGCCGCAAACGGAAAACGAATAGTGTTGCATAAGTCAACGATTAATCGACTAAAATCGAAAGAATCGAAAAGTATCCTGAGTTTTATCTGTGTACATTTGACAAAGTATTTTTAATCTGTGCTGCTGTCTATTCCAAGTTCCAACCATAGATTCCAACCAACCAAACCAATCAAATGTCAAACAAAATCAATGCGATGCGATCAATCAATCTTGCTTGCTTTGCAATCTTGTATTATGTACTATTTGGTGGAATTTTTGTGAATTTTGTGATTTTCTAAATTTTAAAATGAAATGAGCTCAAACCACACAAATAGCTGCAAATATGTAAATAGTTTAGCAAAAGAGTTTTCAGTTTCTAATTGGCATTTACTTCGTAGTAGTGATTATAAGCTGAAACAATAAATTAGTTGTTCACGCCAGTAAAATATCAAGAATTTTTCGTCTGATTCAATTTATTGATTAGTGTGAAAATAACAAAAAATGTGTGGTGCGCTTATTTTATAATTACAAGACGCATTAATTAGTGCATCAGGAGTATTATACGTGCTCTCAACTAGGCGGAATGAATCAGGATAACTCGTCCCGAGAGAATTCTGAAGCGGACACCATCAGCACTGTAAGTCCGAGAGAAAAGTCCAGCATGAGGGAGAAGAAGTTGTCGACCGCTTCTTTGACGAATCCTGAAGGAGCGCGGCCCAAAGTTGTGACTGTCAAGCATCCTGAGTCCAACAAGCCCAAGCCAACTGCAAAGAAAAACAAACCCATACAGGCAGACCTAGATGTCATCAAAGAGTTCATGAGATGCAGGGATGATGGTGTCACGCGACTGGATCTCAGTAAATCATCGATCACCTCTCTTCCACCCAATGTTCGAGATTTGACACAGTTGATGGAGTTCTACTTGTATGGAAACAAGTTGGTTGCACTCCCAGCTGAATTTGGTTGTTTGACAAACCTGCAGACTCTTGCTTTAAATGAAAACTCCCTGACGAGCCTGCCTGACTCATTGGCCAATCTTAGATGTCTGAAGGTCTTGGACCTGCGTCACAATAAATTGAATGATATTCCAGAAGTTGTGTACAAACTGACATCATTGACAACATTATTTTTGCGCTTCAATAGAATCCGAGTGGTTGGAGATGGCATTGCTAACCTTACTAACCTCACTATGCTGAGTCTAAGAGAGAATAAGATAAAGGAATTGTCATCTGGAATTGGAAAGTTGGTGCATTTAGTGACTTTTGATGTTTCACATAATCATTTGGAACACCTGCCCCAAGAGATTGGGTATTGTGTCAACTTATCAACCTTAGACTTGCAGCATAATGAGTTGCTTGATATACCAGAGACAATTGGTAATTTGCAGGCACTGAGTCGCCTTGGTCTGAGATATAACAGACTCACAGGCATTCCAGCTTCGCTGAGCAACTGCAAGCATATGGATGAGTTCAATGTAGAGGGCAACTCTATTTCACAAATTCCAGAAGGGTTATTGGCTAGGTTGAATGAACTCACAAGTATCACATTGTCCCGTAACTCATTCTACAGCTACCCCTCTGGAGGGCCAGCTCAGTTCACAAATGTTTACTCCATCAATCTTGAACATAATCAAATTGACAAGATACCTTATGGTATTTTTTCCAGAGCTAAGAACTTGACAAAGTTGAATATGAAAGAGAATTTGCTCACTTCACTACCTTTGGATATTGGCACTTGGGTCAACATGGTAGAGCTCAATTTGGGTACCAACCAGCTGACTAAACTACCTGATGACATACAGTGCCTGCAGAACCTAGAGGTGCTGATATTATCTAACAACCTTTTGAGGAAAATTCCAATCAGCATTGGGAATTTAAGAAAACTTAGGGTTCTAGACTTGGAAGAGAACAAGATTGACATACTCCCAAATGAGATTGGATGCTGTCAGGATCTCAAGAAACTGATAGTTCAGTCAAACCAACTGACTACTCTGCCACGATCTATTGGCCACTTGACTAATTTGACAAGTCTGAGTGCTGGAGAGAATAATTTGCAGTATGTGCCTGAGGAGATAGGCACACTTGAATCATTGGAATGTTTGTATTTGAATGATAATTTGAATTTGGTGAATCTTCCATATGAGCTGGCATTGTGTGCCAATCTGCAGATAATGAGCATTGAGAATTGCCCCTTGACTTCCATGCCTCCCGAAGTGGTCAGCCAGGGCCCTTCTCTTGTGATCCAGTATTTGAAGACCAAGGGTCCCTACAGAGCCATGTGATATGATGGACCATATCGAGAGGTCTACTATAGTGACTAAGTTCATTTGAACTTGACTCATCTTTCAAAGCTTTATCAATGCTGCAAGTGTATAACAGAAAGCATATTTCCATCACTTTTCCATTCACATCTGAAGGTGTAGGTATACAAATCTATGAGATTCTTTATGAAATCATCAAATGAATAAACTGTGTGTAATGTTTTATATACTTTCTTTTGCATTACATGAAAGTTATTATGTTGTATTCTATAGATGTATATTTAATAATGTAAGAGATTGATGTATTAAATGTTATGAATCTACATTTAAAACTATAGTTACATTTAACTAATACTCTAGTTTGAAGTTTAGTTACCTTTACTGGGATGTATCATGTAACTCATATTTTACTCTGGCACACATAGCACAAAGTGGAATCCAATAGGCAAGTCCTAACCTTATATTAATTATTATGAACATGATTATTGTATATTTCTGAGGCCAAATATTTTGATTTTATAATTTTGCCTGAATTAAGTTTCAAAAGTGTAATGGCATTTCAAAGAGCTGATTGCTGAAGTAATGTTAATCTTGAGATTTTAATGTAATGTTAATCATAATGTTCTAAGGGTCATCAAGGTTGACTGGAGTGAGCTTAGCGTCACAGGGAAGGCAAGATTAGTTGTAATTTAGCATTTAATTGAGCATTTAGCAGATGCTTATTATGTTTAATCATGAGTATAATTTTTTTTTACATAATTATTTATAGTATTTTATCACCATTTAGATTATAAAGTGGTATAATCAGTTAGCAATTTGTTGTATTTGCAATGTTATCAGTATTTAGATAGAATATAAATCAATGTTTATCTTTTGATTAATTAGATCTCACTAAAATGTTTGAGACTACATTACATAATAAAATAAATCTGCATGAATTCTAAAAATACTTTTGTTTACAATATTAGCATACTAGGGTTTTTCCTGTTATTGATTTCTTGTTACTAAATGCATTGAACCTTAGCTGGAATATGTTTAAATACCTACTAAAGTTATGCTTAGTCTTAGTTTTTTTTATTACTTATTCAAAAATGTATTTATTTTTTAAAGTAAGTGCATTTTTTGTAAATGTTAAAAAACATTTATACAAATACTTGGATTATTATACTGAAAGTCTTGATGTATTTTTCAAATTGTTATGTTACGTCTATTTTAATAATATAATTATGTAGGTCTTGAAATCGATGTTGAATAAATGTTGTTTGCTAAAATAAAATTCTAGTCAGTGAAAGTAATAATTTTGCATGACTGTAAATTTCCATTACCTTAACAGCTAGTAGGTAAGACGCGCTTCCAACTGTATTGTTCGTACAAAACTTTCTTACTAAGCACAGTTCTATAATTTTACGCGCAATTCGCTCATATTTTGTCTTTAACTTCTTGTCTGATTGATTATGCTCAGGTGAAACCTACTGTATGTTAATCGGTGTGTAGGTATTTATGTAATTTATATTATAATGATTCATGACATGTAAAATATGTGTTACATTTATGAAATAAATAAATGAAATCAATGAGTAGTTATTGTATGTATCTGGTTAACTGAAATAAAAGGCAATAGGTACTTTCAAGTTCAATAATTTATGAAGTGCTTTAATACACAAGATTCAATCATAAATTGCTATTTAGCTCTTATATAAATAGTTATATACAAAAAAAGCAGTCTATAAAATATTTACTAAATAAAAATATTACTGTATAAATTGTCATACATTTGCTAGCAGGCGTTTGTTCAATACTATTTGTACAAGTTCTGTGTTTTTGTAGCCTGGGGTAGGTAGGTACTACCCGAAGTATAATACCTACTTCTTGATTTTCAAGAATTTACATAAAGTAGGATCTCGCCTGCAGATAAGATAAAGTTCCTTACTAATATTTCTGAAGGCATTGAAATTTTTCACTATACATAAGAGATAAACATCAAACCTTAGGAGCCGTAACAAAAGAATATAAAAACGTATTAGTTAAGGATGTGAAAAACAAAACCCATAGTGACAGTTTCAAAAACATTTTGAACAATAATGTATTGATAGGTATTGATAGGACTTTACTTGTACGGCTCCTTGTAATATCAAATTGGTATGAAGAGGCCTATGGACTAAAACAAAACAAAACACCATACAAAGTTGTGCTTATTTGTCAAAAGAATGTTACTAAATGCAATAATTATTAATCTTACATCTAATATTTTTCACATACAAAAATATTCTGCCCCTAATAAACGCTATAAACACACTTGTTTTAATCACAATGCTAGTAATAAAATGTTTAGTATTAGTATGATTAGTGAAACAAGGTCATAAAACGAGAAGTTCTCGTCGACCACAAAAGCTCACATCCGAAACATTGTCAGCTAGCCCAGCTGCCAATTCAACCATCAACATTTTAATCGTATTTTCCCAGAACATATGAAAAGATTTGGTTTGTTCCACCTCTTTCATTTACAACAAAATGCATAAACTTGCAACAAAGAGATTACTTGAGTAAGTATGCTAATACTAGCGTCTACTGTCAGTCCTTATACACAATTTCAATAAAGTATTTCAAAACTTTGATTATTGAGGTTCAGTTGCATACCTATATAAAAATAATATCAATTCACAGAACAGTAACAATTTGTTTCTACCCATAAATAATTTTTAAAATAAGCTATAACAGATATTGAGACTTAAATCTACTCATAATCTTTGGCATTGGCGTTCTCATTGTCTTAATTACGTAAGGTATCAGCTAGTGTGATGATTTGTTTAACACAATTGGATAAAGATATAAATAATGCAATATGGCACAAATCTAAAATAAATCGGAAACTTTTTTACATAAAACAATCAGAATTAGGTATAGAAACACATTATTACTGTTTGAGATTTCTGTATAATGCGAAGGCACATTGAAATTTGTTATATTTTTAGTAAGAACTGAGTTTTTTCACCACCAAGTATTGTTACTACTTTCACTTCTTTCTACCAATACTGAGTACATAACTATTTTTAGATTTTATAGCTCTCAACTCATCGTTCATAGCTCTTAAACAGTCCTACTGAAATTAAGAGAAGAGCCATTTATATTGTAATTAATGACTGTTAGAAAAAAAGCACGCATTCCGATGTATTCAATGTGCCTCGCCTAATCATTAGTTTGTCATGGAGTTTGTCATGATTATTACATAATTAAACATTTCCTCTGATGTCTCTTCTGGGGTTCGGGTCTTAAAACTGCGCGCACTGCTTCATCAAATACCTGAAAATAAAATAGGTAACTGAGCATTTGGGTAGGGTTACTCAGTGGCTACTTTGCCCACTGCTCATTTGGCATCCAACAGACATGTCCTACCCAATACCACATCTGTGTTGAGTTGAGTTTAGGAGTGCAGTGTAATGTTTCAGAAAGTGTTTCATGAAAATTTATGATTAATCCTTGACCGTTATTTGAAACTTTTTGGTTGAAGAAGGCCCTTCTGTTTTCTGCTATGTTTTACCATATTTAGCCTCACTATATTGCCCTCTCGCTCGCACATCTCCCATCTCACCTGGCAGCGCTGCGGTGTATAAATGTTAAACCCGAGCGAACTTCCATCATTGGCGTCTTGTTTTCTGCAACGCACGGTCGTGTTTCAAGGAGTACCTACCTACTTGCCTAGCTATACCTATGTATAGCATAATCGCATACTTTATTACAAATTTATTTTCATTTTGTACTTCAACAGTACCTTGAACTAGTTTATGTCTCCTTAAAACACGACTTTCTTTGGGTGTGAACCTATCACGTGAGTTATTTTACTTTACCTTCTTACATGCTGTTAATATTTAAACGGTATTACCGTTCGATTTTTAACGAAATAGTAGATTAAAGTTTTATCTTTTCTAGATTCGAACAAGTTCTATTTTTAGATTCGTGATTCTTGTTCAACTTTAAATCGAAGTACCCTCACTAAATTTTTACATTTTATTTTGCGTTTTATGCTAATTTTTGTTGTGTTATGTTGCCCTAGATTCCAGTATCTGTGTTAAATGTTAGAAATGAGTCAAGAAGAAGATTCCTCTATAAATAACCATGAACTTGAAGTTCAGGATAAAGATAATATGTCTAAATCGCAATCGAAAAATACCGTCAGTGGCGGGTCTCGTACCAATAAACAACGATCTAAGAGACGTCGTAGTCCTTCTAGTAGTAGCTCCTCGAGCTCTTCAAGTGAACATAGTTCATCATCTTCATCTATTTCTGATTTTCGGAAACAAAAGAAATCTCATAAACGTAAAAAGAGGGGGGGCAAACGTAATCGTCATCGTCAACGTGACCGCCGCCTTTTGAACAAGTTGTCACAAGAAATTCACGAACTTCGAGAACAAAGAAATTTAAATTTTATGAATTCGGAATTAGTAGATGCAAATGTTAGTGGTGAACTTTACAACGATAGCAGTGAGCACGAATCAATTCTTAAGCAATCGGAAGCATCGTCGGAACCGAACTTTGTATTCGAAATCGAAACAAAGCTTAAAGAACCTTCAGTTCCCAAGACTCCTCAAAATTATTTAACGACTTTAAAAGAGATTCAACGTTTTGAAAGCAGTGAATGGTGTGAGGTTCGTTACGCAGATACTCAGAAGTCGTATAATCACACTCCTGGTTTTGTTGAACTGGAATCCAATGAAGAGATCAAAGCTTACGATTCATTGCGACATCTTGCCCATTCCGATAAGGCATTCGCTAGCTTAACGTTTTGTGTCCTAAAACAACGTGAGGTTTTACAAACTACTCTCCGAAGTCTACTGCAATGGGCTCGTGATTCTGAAATAACCTATGAATTGCTAAGTGAGAAGATTAACGAACACTTTCTAAATGGTGAGTTTTATAAAACTTCAACCGAGTTACTTCAACTCGTTTGCGGTCATCGGGCGGAGGTAGTTCAGATGAGAAGGGACGGTATAACAAACTTTGTACGGGATCCTTTAACCAAAGCCGCTTTAAGAAGAGTGCCGCCCTCCTGTCACCATTTATTTGAATCTGAGTCACTGTCTAAGGTACTGGAAAAAGCTGGTGGCGTTCGAAAAGCTTTCCTGCCCTTGAACAAACAAGGCTCAAACGTTCCCACTTCGCAAGCTGGAACAAGCAAACCTACAAACCACCCCTCGCAGGGGCAGGTGAATCGAAATTTCCCTTCTCATGGATGTTGCGCTTCTGGACGCATTTCCCAAACAAACCAGCCCTCGCAGGGCTGTTATCATTCTCATCCCTCGCAGGGACAGAGATATAATAACCTTAATGACAACCGCCCTTCATTTACAAATAGTTACAGAGGTTCTTTTCGCCAAAGAGGAAGCCGCCAAGGTAACAGACCTCAAGAAAATACTAAGGGACACTATAACAATCAGAAACGTAACGCAACCTCTTCGGAAAACAACTTTCGAGGAAGAAAACGTAAGTTTTGACGATCAAACATTCAGAGCGGGTCGACTACTTCTATACCACCGTCGATGGATTCAACTCAACGCACCGACTTACATTCAGAAGATAATTCAAGGGTATCGCATACCTTTTTTCCAAAAGCCGCCTCTGGTGTTACCAGATTTAGCGAACAAACAGTTCTGTACTCCGACAACAGACCAAATGACTACCGTTCTAAATCAAATGATAAGTCAAGGTGTTTTAGAAGTAGTCGACCCTGCACCAAGCTTTATTTCGAACATGTTTCTGGTACCAAAGAGCGACGGGTCCCACAGACCCATCTTCAACCTGTCGGCTCTCAACAATTATGTACGAACAGACAAATTCCGACTCATAAACGTTTACCGTGTCCCCGAGTTTCTTCAGGCCAAGGATTGGATGTGCAAAATAGATTTGTCTCAGGCGTATTTCCATTTACCGATAAGTACGTCCCACAGACGCTTTCTTCGACTAGTTTACAATGGCCAATTGTTACAAATGTCTTGCCTTCCCTTCGGTCTCAGTACGGCTCCAAAGGTGTTTGCTTCCCTAACAAATTGGGTAGCCCAGTCACTGAGAGAACTAGGAATACGTATTATCGTTTATTTGGACGACTTTCTCCTGGCCCACCAGAGTCGTCAAGTCTTGCAGTCTCAAGTAAAAATTGTTCTAAAGAGGCTTCGTTACCTAGGTTGGCAAGTAAATCAAAACAAATCAATAACAAGACCCCAACAGAAACTCATCTTCTTAGGAGTACAATGGGATACTTGGAAGAACGAAAAATCTTTACCATTAGAAAAAGGTCTAAATCTCTCTCGAAAGATTACAAATATATTGGGCGACGGCCTTGTTACACTAAAAGAACTGCAGAGCCTAGTCGGCCTTCTCAACTTTTCGAGCTTTGTAGTCCCCAAAGGAAGGCTTCACTATCGGGGTCTACTCGATCTTCTCAATGCTGTTTGCAAAAAGAGAGCCAACAAACGGTTTCTCCTTTCAAAGGAAGCTATGAAGAACCTTCTGTGGTGGTTTCAAAATCACCATCTACCGTCTTTAATTCATTTATCACCCCCAAAACATTTTCTGGCGACGGACGCATCCGACCTGGCCTGGGGAGCGCAATTGGACAGTCGTGCGTTTTCAGGGCAGTGGTCCAGTCAGGAACAAAGCTTGCATTGCAATCAGAAGGAACTTCTTGCTGTATTGAAGGTTTTACAAGATCAACATCGGTTCCTGAACAGTTCCACAGTTCTGTGGCAAAGCGACAATCGAACAGCGGTTGCTTACATTCGGAACGAAGGTGGCACAAAATCCAAAGCTCTCATGAAGATAACATTCCAAATTTTTCACTGGTTAGAGCTTCATCAGATCCATCTTTCTGCTTATCACATACCGGGCAAGTACAACGGCCACGCAGATCATCTATATCTTTACCGATCACCTCCAGAATGGCACCTGCTACCTGCTTGCACAGAAATAATTTTCAGGAAATTTGGAATTCCTATTATAGATCTGTTTGCTTCAAAGGACGCTCATGTAGTTGCCAATTATGTCTCTTTAGATCAACACGACAATCAGGCAATGTTTCACAATGCCTTTTCTCACCAATGGAATTACCAACTAGCTTGGGTTTTTCCTCCACCTTACTTGATACCCAGAGTGCTAGCACATCTCAATCAAGCACAAGGTACATTTCTTCTGGTAGTCCCGTGGTGGAATCGCGTATTTTGGAGGTCGGACCTCAAGGCGAGGGCATTGACAGCGCCATTCACGTTGCATCACCTAGATCGGTATCTAATAGACACATCGACAGGCCTTCCGCCTCCCAACGTACGGGAGATGACATTAGAAGTATGGAAGTGTGGGGCTGGTCTAAAGATCTAACTAATTGGAATGATTCTCAAATAGAGCTGTTACTGTCATCTTGGCGTCCGTCCACACGTAAGACGTATAAAGCAGCATGGAATAGATGGCTTACTTGGTCTAAATCTTATAAAGTCAATCCATTTAGCCCCAATGGTTCTAATCTATCAAGGTTCTTAGCTGACTTACATTTAAAAGAAAATTTGTCTTACAACACAATTTTATTACATAAGTCTGTTGTATCCACTTTATGCAATACAGAATTATCGAGTCACTTAAGCTCACATGTTCTGGTTAGGCATATTTTAAAATCTATATCCTTGAAAAAACCTATAAATCATAAGAAAATAGTTTGGAATATTGATGTTCTTGTTTCATTCTTAGAGAAATATAATGTCGATGAAAATAACCTTTTTCAAACATCTAGACATTGCGCTGTCTTGCTCCTGTTATGTTCAGGTCGACGCGTGCACGACCTTACTCTACTGGCCGTAGATGATGTTCATTACGAAAGGCATGATGGTCATCTAATTTTATGGCCAAATTTCGGTTCTAAAACTGATAATTCTGATTACAGACAGTCGGGGTGGAAACTACTAAAGAACCCAAGAGGAAAGAATCATGATCCAGTTTTTTGGGTTAACCACTGTAAGGAGCTTCTTCAGGACAGGCGTGAAGCAGCAAACTCCTCTAGCTTATTTGTACATTTAAGAGGTCACCCCAAACCTGCCTCTCGGACAGTGATTGCTGGATGGGTAAAGACCTTACTAACTGAAGCACAGATTATAGCGTCTCCGGGTAGTATTCGATCGGCGGTCGCTTCGAAAAGCTGGGCTGACAACGTTCCTATTGACGACATTCTCTCGCGCGGAAATTGGAGATCTGAGAATACTTTCAAACAATTTTATAGGCGTGAAGTTATGAAAGTTCCTACTCAATACAGCATTACTAACTCTTTTGTACCATGTGATTAATTAATAATTATTGTTCTAAATTAATTTGATCGCATAAGTTTTGCTATTTAGTTACAGACTAAGTAAATTATCGTTGAAATAAAAAGTTTGTTTTATTACCTCGTCCTAGGTACCTATTTATTGTTATAGAAAAAATTTTCTCGCACATCTAAACCTTTGAATGCAATATAGGTACTCCTCCTGATACCTACTTATTTATCTGTTGCTTAACTACCTTGATCTGTTATTTTATTACACATTCTATATTGTAGTTAGATCAGTCACATTGGCGTCCATCTCCACCAGGCGATAACAAACACGTCTTCAACCAAAAAGTTTCAAATAACGGTCAAGGATTAATAACAGCGTTTTACCTAAAATAAAACGCCTATTAATACTTACCTTATTTGAAACTTTCATTTTTAATCCTGCCTGGTTGGTTGTCGACTCAATGATGGAAGTTCGCTCGGGTTTAACATTTATACACCGCAGCGCTGCCAGGTGAGATGGGAGATGTGCGAGCGAGAGGGCAATATAGTGAGGCTAAATATGGTAAAACATAGCAGAAAACAGAAGGGCCTTCTTCAACCAAAAAGTTTCAAATAAGGTAAGTATTAATAGGCGTTTTATTTTAGGTAAAACGCTGTTATTAAAAATTTGACCAACCTGCTTGAGACCGCGCTGAGTTAAGGCTGAGCACTCCATATATTTAACAGCTCTTATCTTGTTGGCTAGCTTCTGGCCTTGTTCCCTCTTGAGCGGTGACATGCCTTGCTCCGAGAGCAGGCTAAGTGTCTCCCTATCGTCTCGCAAATCAATCTTTGTTCCTGTAGAAAACAAATTAATTAATATGATTCCATCCACAAGGGTTGATAATTGTGGCTGAGGTTGGATGGAGATACCACAATATTCAGTTGTTCATAATGTAATTGATGTGCATGTAATGCAAATGGCTAATATAATAACTCTATAGCAATCTCTTTTCATTTACTTATCATTAACAGTAGGAATGAGAATGAAAAACTTATTCCAAAAATATAAATAGAAGTTTATATATTATTGTGTATTGTATATCATGTATGATAAATTGATAACATCTTTGAAATACAAACACACTGTAAAAGTTTAGATGGATGTTTGCAATGACTGTGTCGCCAAATCAATTTTAGGTTGAAATAGATGCCCATCCTAGGAAGAGGAAGAGGGGGTCGCCCCATCCCCGAAATTAAAACCTACGCCAGTGCGTGGGCGGATACTAGTTTCTGATATAACTTACCCACTAATATTATAGGTGCATCAGGGCAGTGATGTTTTATTTCAGGATACCATTTGGAAGTCACATTTTCATAAGATGAAGGGCTGAAATGAGAAAAAATATTTCAATTATAAGGTTATTGGTAGACTTATCAGCTCTAGCTTTTCATAGGTGTTCTGCTGTGTTAGAATGCCATAATGTGACAGATTACAAGCTCATTCACACTACTAGAAAGAACTTGGCTTCCTCACAATGTTTTCCTTCACCATTTAGAGCGCATTATACATTTATCGAAAAATTCATTGATTCGAAACCACGGCCAACAAGGAAATAAAAATATTTAATATATTACATAACATAATAAGTGTTTTATTCAAATTAAATTGAGTGGAAACTGGCTTATGTATGATTTGCATAGTGCTTATGTAATGTATCATCTAATGCTTTTTATCTTTCTACTTTCACATTTTTAAATGGATTGTGCAACAGGGTCTTATCTTAAATATAATATAAAAATATACCCCTGTTTCTTAGTGTCACGCTATACATCTAGAATGGCTGGACCGATTTGGCTAATTATGGTACTTATTTAAATATTTGTGGAAGTTCAGGGAAGGTTAAAGATCTATGTAAATTATGTCTACTGCATCTTGGGAATACAGTCATCATCATAAATTTCATTTCATTTTTCATTTAGGAAATAGAAAGTGTCATTCCGGAGGTGGAATAAGTTTAGAATAATACAGCTGCTACTTTATAGATCTCATTTAATTATACTATTATATTTGCATATAAAATTCAATGACACAGACTTGTTTCACCCACATGATAGTATTATGGAATGTTTGACCTTAAAAAAATACCTATTGATGTTAATATTGTATGAATTATGTAGGAAAATCATTAGAAAGTAATTAAAAGAAAACCAGATTAATTAATCATTTCAAAATGTGGGAAAGCATAAATCTTCAAAACTTTTGCCACACACAGTTTGCCATACTGTAGTCTAGGCAATAAAAATCAAACAGCCAGATTGTCATCTTAAAACTGGGACTATGGATTAAATTCAAAACACCAAATAATAAGTTACGTGAACAGTTACCTTGTTACACTGAAGCAAATAAGGAAGACATCAGTTTGTGGGTAGCTGAGTGGCCTAAGTCTGTCATAGTCCTCTTGGCCAGCTGTATCCCAAAGCCCTAGAGATACAGCCACACCATCAACAACCATTGGCGCTGAGTAATTGTCAAAACTGAAAAAAAACACATCGATTTAGGTAAAAGGAAGTGCTACATGTTAAGAGTAGGTATTTTGTTACTCATGGATTTAATTGTACATGTTCTAAGTTTAATTAGAATTCAGCATTTGAATGAGACACAATACTTTGATGGCAATTATGTTTATTGAGTACCTTTGTAGTCTATTAGTGACCGGTCAACTGACTAATTTTAAAATTGAATATTTTCTGTATTAGTCATACCTTAGACTGTTTGAAATTTACTAATGAGTACCTAATTATTATTGCTTTACAGAATGGGTACACTAAAAAAACTTGCATAGCAAAAACGACCAAATCAGTGATGTGATTCATTTTATGCATTTTTATATGGTCATAAGTCGTGGTAATGCACTTTAAAGTGCTCTTATTTACACAGATTCACTATAAAGAACAAAGCAAAGAGAAAATTATATGGTTTCACTTACACTGTTGGCACATATTCGCCGGGAAAACTGTCCGTGGTGTAAGATATCAACATGCATGTCTTTCCGACGGTACCGTCTCCAACTACCACACACTTGATAGGTCTTCCAGAAGACATCTACAAGGAAACAATAAAATATTGATAAATAAAGACAAACTATGACTCATTGTAAATTTGAAACGTATGGTGAAGAGTTAACACAACTTACATTTCCGTACGTTAAACTTAATAAAAAACACAACACCCAATTAAAGATTTTAACTTTAGGCTGGAATAAGTAAAAAATTATGAAAATGTGCAGTAGAAAAGCTTCCGAAGAAAAATCGGATTTTAGTCGGAGAGTTCGGTCGGAAACGCATTTGATTGAATGAATGAAAGATGGCAGATGCCAGAATTGCCAGATGGGATTTTGATGGATTTTGACTTTATTTTGATTTGAGTGAGTTGAGAGCGCGGTCACAGACTAAAAATAATTTTATTAGTCAAAATTTGCCATAGAGTCTCTTCTTCTTCTTCCTGCCCTTATATATAACCAAAGAGAATAAAACACTACGTTTACTTATAACGGCACTCAACGGCGGCACTGCTGGTAATTCCACCATTCTAATTTTATATAAAAGTAGCATTAATTTCCATGCTTATCTAACATAGTGTTATTCAAAGAGCATGGTGTTATTCATGGAGAAAGAATATATTCTCTTTGATATTAGTAGTCTGTGGGTTGTATTATATTCTCTGGTAGTATCGTTCGAAAATACTAACTAACATACCATCATTCATTCATTCATGTATTCATTTTTGTATTCAATCAATAGTCAATTTGTTTGATTGATTGAGTTCACAATAGTTCACATTAGTTTGTTAGTTCATGCGTTAGCATCCTAGTAGTCTGTGGTTCACATGTTCACATCACAGATTTGTTTGTTTTATTTTGTGTTCTCAATTTATTTACATTTATTGTGTTGATTAATGTAATTTAATTAGGTTTACTTACGTTTGTATTAGAATTCGGTTTGAGCGCTTTTTTCAAGTATCTAAAAACTGCAAAATAGGCACAAACTATTCACTTCTTATCTCTTTGTTTCCTCGAAAGTTTGATAACTTGTATAGTATTTGCTATAATATGTTTCATAACTGAAAGGATGGGTGAATCATGCGTGGAGACACCCGAGGCTCCGGCTTGGTTGTCAAAACTCGAGAGTCAGAGAGAAAAACTCAGCAAAGCCAGATTGGGCCATGATAGCGGCGCCGGCGCTCCTTGCAATTCTTGTGGTATGTACCTGTATTTTATAAGTATCAAGCTCAAATTCTGTATTCTGAGCCGGTATAAAGATTAAACCTTCAGTAGGTACCACACTAAAAAATCTACAAAATTATCTCTGAAATGAAAGAGAACTAAAGCCCTGATGTTGTGCTGAGCTCTAAATGCATGAAGGAACAGTCAATCAGGCTTGAGTTGCTCTCACACTTACCCAAACATTGTAACAACTGGGTACTATTTATCTTTAGTACCTACCTACTACTTGCATTATAACTATTGTGTTGACTCATTGAAGTTTACAGTGATTTGTATACATAATGAATTAGTTCTCCTAATTTGTCTAATGCTTAGATTTCTATACAAGCAATGTACCAGCAATGTATAGGTTGATTGTGTAACCTTACAAAATTGTAGATTTGCTTTGAAACGTCCTGACAGTCCTGACTGTTGACATCTTGGTTGAAACTGATTAAGCTTGATAGCTAATTCAGTATCCTACGGGTTGTTGGCAGTCTTAATAATTTATCTAAATTTATTTTGCTCACTGTGGTGTGTTTTTGACATTACTTCCATGCAAAAACTGTCAAATATCCTCCCAGACCCTACAGTGTCCCACACATAAATAGGCCATTTACCAGATACTTTCTACTTTATGATAACTATAGACATTCTTCATTTAAAATATCAGTAGTACTGAAACATAATCAAATCTTATTTTCTAGGTACAAAATGTCCAGGACTTGACTTGCACTTCTGGCGTAAGGTGTGCCGAGCTTGCCATTGCAGCAAAGATGTCCATGATGTACAGGATGATGATTTATCAGGCTGGGCACAATTTGAACTGCTTGGCACAGCTAAGCCTAAGAAAGGAACATGTAAGTACGAGTTTTAGAAGAATTCCTCACAAATTCATACTCTCCTTTTTGTTTAGCCAACTTTGTTGGTAGTGTATAATGTCAGAGCATATGCTGCATGAAAGACTTGTTCCAGATAATTACTTATCTTCTACTTCTCATCTGATGCAAGATCTTAAGAGTTTTTTTTCATTCTCATTATCATTAAAAAGATATGTTACTAGTAGTCAACTCAAAAATGAATATTTCACTTTGATCAGGCCTAACCCCAGTTATTTAAATGAATGTTTTCGCTGAGTCAGTCATGCTTAAAGCAGCATGGTGTGCAGCAAGAAATGTTAAGTAAGAGTTTTGATTTCAAACTACTCTGCCATCTTCATAATTCTATAGTTGCATGACAAAATTTTTATTAGAGTATAATTTAATAAAGAAGATTTAGATGTTTACAAACATTCTTTTATGTGTTCCAGTACCACTCATCAAAATCCGAGGGGTGACAGATCAACCAGTAAAAGTTGATTGGGTACCTCCAAATGCATCAACTGAGCTGGTAAGTTTTCTATTCGATCTATATAATTATCTAAGTGAAAATTATTTATTTAATTAGTAAGGTTAATCAATTACATTGCCAGGGTTATTCACAATCATAAGGCATCATACTTTGATAAGGCGGTACCTATTGATTCCGATAAAATATGTTTACTGTTTGTCTAATCTTGCTCTTATCAAATGCAATACTTCATGCTGCTTTTAGATTAGCCGTCGCTTTGCTATGGTCTGAGAATTATACCTACAGACTTAGCTATAAGTAATGTTATTTTCATGTATACTTTACCTAATAAATCATAATTATAATGCATGCTCTACCAAGCAAAACACTTGCAAAACTTTTTTCCTATTAATTAATTGACATTAATCCAGAAATTATTGTAGAATCTTTTAAAAAAAGGAACCATAACAATATTATTGGATCAGGTGCTCGCCCAAAACTGCATTTACCATAATGTTTCGTTTTGGATAAGTTGCACCTATGGTTGCACTAAGATGAGATCTAAACTGTAGAGAATAACATTGTGAGAACATGACTTCACTTCAAACAGGAAAGGGCACTTACAGAAAACTAAAGCCCTGATGTTGGACATTGTTGAGATGGAATAGGCTTGCATATGTGACAAGTAACTATCTAATCGTTGTAATTTCCATGTGTTTTCATTGTGTTATTCCAGGTGACAGACTACATGTCTTGCTTGGGCGAGTTAGCTCCCGTATCTGGCTCGGAGGCGGCTCGGCGACGGCGCGCCAACTTGCGCACACAACTGCCGCCGCATGACGTCGCACTGGCCGCAAGACATCACGCCGATGATCAAGAAAAGTCGGAACATACTGTATGTATACCTTTATGTATGTTTAACATTTTATCGGGCTGTTCCTCGTGGCCAAACTATTTCGCCTAACTGATTATCATCCCTCAACAGAAATATAAAGCTTGAAGCTTTAGCTAATGCCTAAAAGTAGAAGACTAAAGCTTAGTGCTGTACAGTCTTGCACGAGTTCTTGTAATGGTTGATTATATTGTGAAACAGACTTAGGAGTTGCCTACCTATTTTTTTTGCAAAGGCATCAGTTATGATTTAAATTTTAAATCCTATCTGATGCCTTTGATCTTAATTGATGAAGGATAGACGAAATCATGCATTTTTAATCAGCAGTTATGACTGTGCAATATTATTATTTTTTATTGTAGTACTTGTCATGGTAAATTAACCATACCTGACAATTGCCAACTAAAGTATTCTAAAACTGCATCTTTATGTAGGTAAATGAAACTAGGCGGCACCTGTTCTAGATTTTTTACTAACGCTTTTCGTTTTTAGCTTTTTAAATAATTTTTCAACTATCAAGTGGCTTTTTGTGAACTTGAAATCTGAAATGTCTTCATTCTTCCTCAATCAGGTAGGGTTTTCCTATATTTTAATACTTAATAAAACTTACTATCCTTCAGCTCGACAATGCATTTTTATAGCTAATCAATATGTTTAATGTTTTAGGAATACATCACGCGCATCAAGGAGAATGTTGTCGGCATGGGTAACGTAGTTCGCGTGGCGCCTTTACAAAACGGAGACACATATTCCGTAGAAAGTAGCAAAACACATGGAGCACCCAAATCCTACGCATTACCACTCAAAATATCCAACGTTTCCCGAGGCGTCAAGTACAATATCGTACCGAAAAATGCTTCAGATAAAAAGCTGGTTCTAGATCACCAGGGTAATATCGTCAGCAGCGCAGCTAACTTACCTGACTACAAATCTAGCCCGATACTCAGTCGTATAGTGAAAGACAAACTTCATATTATGCATATTGAGTCAGATAGAATCAAGAGCGCAGTGGAACATGGACCGATTTACGACAAGTTATTAAAGAACTTGAATGATCTAAATATGCCTGTTTCTAATGATGTTTATCTACAGCCAATTAAACTGTTCCGAGATGAGTATAACAACAACCCTCAGTTCAGAGAAGAAACTAGCGAGTTCACGACCAAAGTTCTTGGAGCACAGGTTATGCCTGATTTGTGGTCAAGTAACAACAATGTTACCAGCAGTGCTAAGTTACTGGACAGTAGAATTCAAAAGGGGACTATATTCGCCCCGAACGGAGAGATATGGAGCTGGAAGCACGAGCCGACTACGGCGGAACATAGCGGCACTTTGTGTTCCACAAAGATCAGCCCTCAGTACTCTACATCTATGAAGCCGATCAACCAAGTTGAACCGCAACAAACCGCCCCATTGAGAGAGTATCTGAGAATCCATTCTGAAGAAGAAGTTCCTCCGCCACTGCCTAACTACAGCACATATCCAGGCCAAGTGAATCAAGACACGAACGAATGGGTCGACAAAACACTCGACAACACTCCAGGTGAGTCAGGATTTTCGCCCATATCCGAAAGCTCCTCAGAAACTCTTGATCCCATCATTGAACAGTTCAGTGAAATGGAGCTGAGTCCAGCCGAAATGGAATTTAACAGAAAGTTATACAACGAAGGCATGCCTTGCAAGCGCTGTGAGAAGCCAATGTTTGCGGGCGAAGTCGCCGTCAAAGCAGAGAGAGCCGGTGTCGAAGCTATCTGGCATCCCCAATGCTTCACTTGCAGCAAATGTGGCGAGCTGCTAGCTGATTTAGTGTACTGCTTCTATAAAGGGGAGTTGTATTGCGCACGTGATTTGGCTAACGTGTTGGAGATTCCGCGTTGCGCTGGTTGCGATGAGTTGATTTTCACTCGTCCATACACAGCGGCTGAAGGTCGAGCATTCCATGTCCAGCATTTCTGTTGCTATCATTGCGACGCGCCCCTTGGCGGTCAGATGTACGTGCCGGACGACAGAACTGGCTTACCAATATGTTTGTCTTGTTATGACCAGTTCCATGCCGAGCGATGTAGGGCGTGCGGCGGCATCATAGGCCCGGAGCAACAAGGCGTTTCTTGGAGTAACGTGCATTGGCATGCAGACTGTTTCATCTGCTCTGGCAGGACGTGTGGGAAGAGTTTGCTTAGTGGTAGGTTTGTTGTCAAGCAGGAGATGCCATTCTGTAGTGTGCCTTGTGTGCAGAGCAGAATCAAATGACTTGTTATTGATAGGTAAATGGATGCCACTATAATGATTTGATAAAAAAAACAAAGAGACAGGAATTACTTATTGAAGATTTTTATGTATTTAGCTTGAGACTTATTCTGGTGGCATCCATTGTCACAACTGCAGATTAAAAGATACATTTATTTAATGTGAAGTAAAGTGAGCTTTGAAAAAGGAGGGACCAGTTGATGATATTTTAGACCTAAGATATAATTTAATCATATATTTAAAATGCATATATTTATATAGTAATATTTATATAGTAAGGAATGCTATTTATAAAATGGTTTTGATAGCAGACTATATCATTTACATTTTTTCATGTATGATTATTTTTTATAATGTAAACTACTTACATAGTATATTACAAGATGTATTTGTACTGTTCATATATTATTTTCATACTGAAGATTACATTCCATGTGCCATTATTATTAAGAAATGTATTATTTTTATCTTGAAATAAATTATATCTATAAATTATGTTTTTCTTTATGTCAGTCTAACCAAGTTTAACTGACCTAAGTCCCTGCAGACATTTCCTATCAAATTTGACCAAATTTTTAATGTTCTGGAACATAGCTAACCTGCTATAACTGAAAAAGTACATACCTACAACTATCGTAAAACTGTGCGTTCATTTAATACATGGTGAGAAAAATCTCAAAATGCAAACATCTTTGTTGAATGTACAAAGTTTATGACCTGGAATAACCAGCCTACTTTTAATTCATATAGGTTTCCTCGTTTAAAGCTAGCTAGCTATCAAAGTACCATATATTACAAAAAATAATAACATTTAAATTTTAAATATCTTATAATTACTTAGTAAATTATGAACATAGTATTAAAATGTACACAAATGCTTGTGAGTTATGAAGCGAGTGAGGTATTGCCTTAAGCTTTTATCTTCAGTTTGTTGAGATCATTCTTGAGTTTATTCAAACTTTCTTGCTGTGCTTCTTGCTTGTTCTCTAAGGCATAAATATGATCATCTGTTCTTTTCACTTCTTTGCTAATGTACTCCATTCGTTTTGCAACATTTTGCTTTGCCTCCTCCAAGTCTTGTTTCACTAATACTGGACCAATTAGTTTGTAAACTTCAGAGTCCTTTTTTAACAGCACCAGCTCATCCTTTACGGCTTTATTTTCATTCAGCTGGCCATCCAATTGCTGCTTCTGTGCTACCGCCTTCCGGTATTCTTTTTGCATATTACCGTAAACTTCCAACTCTTTTTGCAACTTCTTTTGTATCTCCTCGGCCATGGTGTTGTAAAATTATTGTTAGATGACAAAAACTCGGGTTTACTTTAGTTTAGAAGGTAAAAATTTACGATTAGAAAATGTTCGACAAATTAGGAGGAACGGAAGTATTGAGGTTATAATTTTTGATAATTTTGACATTGACATTTCTTTATTTCGACACTGACTGTTGTGTTTTGACAAACGTATCATTGCATTGACATTTTGATAAGCTTATAACCACAGACAAAGTAATGTTTCCGTTCTGGTATAAACATCCATCCAAAGAGTAAAATAATACTACGGATAGTCCCATCCTACCCACTGGGTGGGATGGGTGGCACCCAGTGCATGGCATGGCGATATCATTGTTCCTACTAGGATCCTAGGCATGGCACAAGCGTCCATTTCCCTCTTTCCTAATTTCTTTCACTTACTCTTCGCTAACACTTTAAAATCCATAGCGTCAACAAAATAGAGGAATAGGAATTTAGTTTTTTATGTTAGCTTTTTTATTCACCAGGTCCGTGAAAATGAGGAGGTCAGGTCTATATACTCAGCTGTGGGTAGATGTGGGCTGGGCTGATTAGATAGATAGATAGATACCTTCCTTAACTACTTCTTATAAGTACTTATGCCTAAAAGTCTTTAATGTAGTAAATCCAACAATTTTCAATTCATCGATTACAGTTTTGCACCATACTCCAATGTCCACATATATCCTGCTTTGGGATCTCCGCTTTTAGCAGCTTCTAAATTAACGTTTTTGGTTTTATCTAGGATACTTTTAACTTTTTTGTAGAGTTGGGGATTGTAAGCTCCGAGGTCCTTTATTTTTTCGGACCGTTTCTCAAAGGTGCCTTGCTTACCAAACCTTTCTCTAACAAATTTTTCGTAAGGATCATCGTCTTCTTCTTTTGCTTCGTTTTCATGTGTTTTGTAAGCTTGTTGCTTTTTTGGGTTACCGTCATATCTATAGTAGCCATTTTTTTCAGTATCTTGATGATGTTCAATATCAACCAAATTATGTGTAGAAGGTTTATTTTTATAGTCAGAATTTTCACTCGTTTCTTCATCATCTTCTTCACTATTGTAATGGTAAAAACCATGCTTCTTCTTTTCTTTGTTCCTATAAACTGGTGGGTTTTCATATGGATACGATAAAATATCTTCTGGTAGCTTGATGTCCGGCAATTTTATTGATATATCGTCAAATTTAATGTTTAAATTCTCATCGTAACGTACGTTTGGTGTTGGTTTGTCAATTGTTGCTTCGTCATCTTTACTTTCTGTTTCCTTGTTCAGATTAGTTTCTGCTTGATTTTTGTCTTGGTGATTGTAATTTAATGGTATCCTTTCAAACTGCTGTTTGACATTATTGGATTTTGGGGATTCTTTCTCTTCTTGTAATTTGTCAAATTTTTCATTTGAATCATCATTTACACCAGTCAGAGTTTCTAAACTTTCACTTTCTAAACTAGAATTTTCTTCATTTGATTCAGCGCTGTCGCCCTCTGAGTTAATCTCTACCACAGGTTTTACTTCTCCGTCATTGATGTGCGTAGGTTCATTTGATTCAATACTTGATGAATCTGTGTTTTCATAAGGTTCACTTATTTTACCTTGTTTAGTCTCGAAAGGTCGAGGTTTATGTAAATCAGAAATAATTTCAACATCTTTTTTGCTGTTAGCATCTTTATCAGCTTCTATTTTACCGTTTTTGTTAAGTTGTATACTTTCATAGCTAAAGTCGTCTGAATTAGCATTTTTAGTTTTTTGAGATCGCTTATTTTCATCACTATCAGAATTTATATTTTCATCTATCTCTTCACTATTTTCATGTGGATTTCTGTCATTTATAAATTTTGAGTTATGATTTTTCTTATTATCATCACTGTCTTTTTCACGCTCTCTACTTTCAGCGCTACTTTCATCTGTATGATCGCTTTCGTTGGAAGCACTTTGGTTTAAAGTTTCACGACTGTTTAAATCTGTCTCGGACTCATTTTCGTTGCTATTTTCTCTCTCATGACTTTTGCTTTCATTTATTTCCTCATGTTCTTCACTTGATTCTTGTTTACCTCTGCTTTCATCTTTGTCATTGCTTTCATCATTGTGTTCTGGTTCATCGTCATTTGTAGCAGAGCGTGCACGGTCGTTATTTTGTTTTCCAAATTCATGTAAGGTTTCTATGTTAAAATCAGCTAAGTCAGCACTTTTGATAACATTTGACGTTTGTTTCGCTGGAACCCATTCTTCTCTATCATTACTAGGTGTGTGTGAGGTCTCATAGTTTACAATCAAAGGTGCATTTTGTGCTAGTTTACTATCTATTGAACGCTTTCTTCTTAGGCTATTTTTGTAATGTCCTTTAGTTTTTGCTGAGTCTCTTGTTTCATTTTGCTTGTACACATACTTTAATATTGTATCATTGGTATCAGTAACTTCAGTTTTTTTCGTTGATAAGTCATTATTGTTAGTAACACTTTCATGAGAACAATTGATACTTTCCCCAGACGTGTTAGTACATTGTACAGCATTTACATTTGTAGAAATAGTTTCATTGCAATTGCAGGACACGTTCTTCTGCGTGATGTTTCGTTGATCACTGTTTGTTATGTTTATACTTTGTTCAAAACCGATAGTTGCATTACTTTTTGTAATATTTCTGCTTACGAATGCGTCTGTCATCTGTAAATTAATTTAAATAATTTAAAATACAAGTTACCTCAGTAAGTAGTAAGTCCATTATCCACGTGCGTGCAAACTGGGTAAATAAAACCAAAACATCTATAGTGGAAAACAATACTTTATTACCAATACTCTAGCGCTATTTTTATATTTACAAATGAAGATGTGTTGTCTACAGTGTAATGTTGACTAAAATAAATAAGGTGATGTGATGGTACTACTAATACTTAACTAAATATTTTACATATAGAGGCTTTAAAAGTTTTTCTTTAGATATTGCTTTTAGTTGTAATATGTATGAGTGACTATGATTAAACTAAATTAATCACCTTTATCCTATTAACTGAACATTATGATAGCTTGTATTATCCACGCACGTTACTTTAAAAGTAACAAAATAATCTTAGCTACAAAAATATGGCAATCAAGCGGTCTATATTTATTTTGTACAAAACTATAAACTAAGTAGGTACATTATATTTTATAAATTAACTATATTATTAAAACTATTCTAGTGAAAATTTATATGCATTCAGCATATACATATACCAGAGTTGGCCACTTGCTCAGACGAACGAACGAACGAACGAGCATATATTTACATTTGAATGACTTCAAGGGTCGAAGCATGCAATATGCATAACCAGATAGGTAACAAGTAGGTAAACAAACATTACAACGATGAAAAAAGAACCTATAGCTAGGAACCTAAGTTGAGTAGCTCGCTTCACTCGCTTGACAAATACCTAAGTAATTTGTCAAGCGAGTGAAGCAAGCCACTCAACTTAAGTTAAGTTAACTTTTGTTAAGTTTTATTTAGGTAGGTAAGTATTCGTTTTCATACAATACGACCTATCTGGTCAAGTTGTTGAGACTATTAGTATATAAAACTTGTATATTTACACTATGAAATAATCTACAAAAATAATAAACGGAGTTATAGCAGCAATAACCGATGGCAAGCAAAAACAAACTTAAATACCTACTGCTACTTCGTAGAACAATACAAGTGATAGACTATTCCATTACTAGTGGAAATTGTTTCACATTCAAGCTAATTAAATAAAAAGCCACAACTTTATAAATATCTTCGATGAATATCTTGAAAGAACAACTGCAAAGGACTAAGTATTTAATTATCAAAGTTTCATAAAAAATTGGTCACCCTGATAAAAGAGATGGCTTAATCGTTTTTAGCTTGAATGCTGTTATTACTACATCACGGTTGACTAATACCACAATACTAACATTATCTACGTGTAACAATCTATCTAAATGTAACCAGCTAAGTTCATTGATGGATAATACTTATAAACAACAGGGGGATACTAAGATAGCATAATAATCATTTATCATTTTTTACTAACATACGTGCATAGGAGTTCATTTCAGTAGATTAGATAGGTAGATTCTTAAAAAAAACAACAAATTACATCGATTAATCTTACGCTACTGTCGATGTTATTCGTTTTGAATATAGGTATTGTAGGTATTGAAATAGCGATAACGGGGCGGATCCTTTAGTAAAATGACTATAGAGTTAGGTACATTTTGAACTATCCACAGATGAACATAGCTGGTTTGCTACTAGGTGTTTCCTACTCTAGGTGTCGGTGCTATTTCTTCCCCAAATACGGGTTGTAGGAGAAGCTACTCACGAATTCCTTCGCGTTGGCGGTATGGAAAGGCGCAGGTTCTGCCCATTTGCTGAAGTCCATAGAAGGGATTATTCCACTTCTACACGGAACTCTAGGGTTTCTGTGGAGAAGAAAAAATATTTATAATGCAAATAGAAAAAATAATACTTATAAAAAAAAGTGTATGAACGATGCCATTAGGGAATAGGGAAGTAAGTAATTTTTTATTTATCAAAGTTGTCTTTAATTTAAAATTTCTATACAAAAGACATCAACGCGTGCTTCACTTATCATACTTTTTAAACGTAAACATATCGATGTCCAAATTTTATGGGTCATTATCATTAAAATCAATAAAACTCACGATGTAGTCATTCACACAGTGCTACTTTTCAGTCTATCTTGGTATATTTAAAATATTTCCTATGAAAAATTTTGCAATGTTTAAATGTGGTAGGTGAGTAGGTAATGTATATTACCTCCATTGTTTAGACATCATAAGTATAACCTGTGGTTACAGTATTTTCAAGGATAGCGTTTTTAAAGGTAGGTACTTACAGTTCATGATCGGGCAACACCATAGGGTACAGTTGCACTGTGTCAATGATATCGGTGTTGTCACAGATGACCCGCGATAATCTCGCCTTCCGAACCTCGGCTAGCTGTTCCGGCGTGAATGAAGACGGCTGGTTTGGCAGTTCAAACCTGGAAATAAAATTAATGATATTATGTTATTGGTATGCTCTTTAAATAAGTGTGCCATTAACATCTTTTCAGTCAGACTAATTGAATCGCTCGTGTCGTCAAAAATAACTTCAATGTCCTTACCAAAATCTGTCTCCTCGTCTCGAGTAAGAGAACTGAGTAGCGATGATGCAAGCAAAAGTGGGTCCCAACATTGAACCTGGCAGCGGCCTTTCCGATACACCTCCCGACCACAGATCCACGTCAATCGGATGCTCAAAGATCGTCTCATACTTCCTCACAGTCTGGTTCGTCATAGACCCAAAGAGTTCTTGGAATGTTTCCGCACCAGGAAGGCCACAGAACTTCCTGAACTCCATGTATCCAGGTAAACCGAATTCACGACCTCTTTGCATGTTGAAAGAGACCAGGTCCATTCCGAATCTGGCTCCGACCTTCTTGAAGAGATGGTTAGTGACCTCCTGTGTGATTGAATCGTCCATGGCTTGGGCTACTTGGTTCATGAGTCCCATGACATATTCGTCTAGTACTCCTGCTCTGTACAAGTCGTATGGACGACGGATAAGGTCAGACAACCTCTTTGATGCTAGAAAGAGAAAACAGTAACTATGATTAGGCTGCTTTGTGGTGGCACAAAATCTAGGCAGATAGGGATCCACTTCTGGGTAGGTACCTATTGCCAGAAGTGGATTCCTATAATAATGATTATGACCAAAACTACCTTTGTTTCTCATTTTATATTTAATTAGTGAATAAGATTTTTAAATATTGAAGAGTTATGGCCACTGATGTTGACGATAGATTATTTTCCCAATGGCAATGTATTTGTGTTCATCTACTACATTCGTACAATTGTTCATCTTCGTACAATTGTTGTACCTAAGTGATCTGTCCTAAGTAGGTACCTAAGTACTAATCTGAGTAGAGTTCAGTTGTATTTTCAAGGCATTCAGATACATTCAAAGGTTCTTACCAATGAATTTGTGAGCCTTGGACCATCTCTCCACAGCGGTTGGCAACAAGGAGTGTCCGAATCTGTAGGCCGCCGCGGCGAATGACGCAAGCACGTCTGGGTTCACTTCTTCGTCGTAGCCTTCCCAGTATCCCTAAAATGGAATATGAAGCATAAAAAATAATGAATGTAATATAATTTACATGATCTTCAGAACTCATCATGTTCTCAATATCTGTAAAACATTTGTCGTTATTATCGATGAACCCAAAACGTCTTCTTGAGTCCTTCATGAGTAAAGATTTTGATGGTCAAAAACCATCCTTGTTAGTCGTAAAAGTTTTACTAACCTCTTTCTCAAGCACCAATCCGAACTTCTCCATCACATCTTTTCCTAGCAGAATGGGCAGGAACTCATTGTAAGTAATATGCTGGATCTCCGCAATGTTGATTCTTCTGGCTTCCTGGTACAAGGTCTCGTCGTCCCAGTGAGGGTTTACTTCGGCCAAGCCGTGAGCTACTCGGTTATGTTCACGGGCCATCAATGTGTGCATAACAGTTAGAACCAGCTGTTCATTCACTCGGATCTCACCTGAGGGAAAGAGAAGGGCTTAAAGTACCTATAGGAACATTATCACGTTATGTAGGTACCTAATAGAAAGTAGATCAAATAATTGAATCATCTCAAGACTATGCTTCTTGCATCTAGGTACTCGTATCATAATAATTAATAATGTTTGTTAAATATGCTTGGACCGACTTGGAATAGAGGATCGCAGTTATCAGCATTTATGTTATTAAAGAAATCAGTGTGAATTGACGTGCGGAAGTTATAATCATGAATTATTAACATTAAAATCCAAGTAGGTATGTAGAGAATTCGGGAGAATGTTCTGTACTGACGTCAGAGAGGTCAACACCTCCAATTTTGGTTTTAAAATGTGAAAATCAATTACGATTGTCTTTTAAATATTTTGTTCTTAAAAGGTACCTTCTTTAAAACTATGGCAGATTGTAAAAATTACTAACCAGCTTCAAAGCAGTACATGTTCTTGTTGGGTCTGGTGCAGCCTTCATCAGGGATGTCCAGTTTAAGAGGAAGTAGGTCTTTAAGTCCATACTCTTTGAAGACCGGGTTCATGCGCAGAAGACCACCGAAGCCCGTTCGTAGTTTCCTGGAAAAGTAAAGTACGACGCGTTTTCAAATGTTCCGCACAGTTGATACTTTTTATAGTGAATGCTTTCGATAGGAACCTATCATAGTTAAATATGGATCTATATTGTTCTCTATCTATTTAAATGCCTTAGTTACGCCAATGTCAATACTGGTCAATACCAAAAGTCTTTATTAATATTCATACTAATTATAAGTACCTACTATTATAGTCTTCTCCTTTAGGACAAACGATTTTAATCGATTCTTCTTCGATATTTATATAAGTATTCGAATCGAGTATGACTTACTTATTGTTAATTAACTGATTCTAAAAGCAAGTATTTTTTTATTCATTTCGTAAAAGATCTGCAAATACCTAAATTGTAAGTACAATCAATACTAGAACGCTTGTAACGATTCTTGACTAGCTCAACTAGTTTTAATGTATTTACTTAGGTACCTATACGGTTATGTAAGCATGTAATAAATTAGTTGTAATTTTCTTGTCCACTCTAAAATTCTAAAGAAAAAATAATGTTGTATTTAAACGAGATAATCTTCGAACTAATCTGCGGACGGAAATATTATCTAAGAGAGTCAGACTAGTTTGTCTCTAAAAAAATCTCGGCATTTAGCACCATGAGCATCTCAAAATGTTACGTGAATCTTGGAATCTAAACTGCCATCTTCATGTAACATCCGCGAAGGACCTGTTCAGACCTGATATAGTAAACAAAACAAACGCAGGTCTCTAGGTAATGTGGAAAGTTTGCGTAATATCAAAACCAGGTTGTATCAAATCCTATCCTACTTCCTACTAATATTAGTACAAAAGTTTTTAAGTAGGTATGGATGGATGTTTGTTACTCTTTCACGCGAAAACTACTGAACGGATTTGGCTGAAACTTGGAGTATATATAGATTATGACTGGGAATAACACATAAGCTACTTTTGATCCCGGTATTCCCACGGGAACGGCAACTACCGCGGGTAACACCGCGGGGCGCAGCTAGTACCTATGCAATAATGAGCACATTTTTATTACCTCGCGAATTTACGGATGTACCTATTGACCGAGAGGATATTGCTTCAACTTTCAATTCTAAGATCGTGAGTTTGATTCCCGACAGTACATCAGTGATTTATCGTTTCGGAAAATGTATAATATGCTCCTTAACATGAAGTCAACGGCGAAGGAAAACATCGTAAAGAAACCTGGGGCTTGGTCAGCTTAACTTGTGTTGACGATTGCAAGACTTGAGTTGCGGCACAGATAAAAGAATACTAGTATAGTTTTTATATATTTTTATTATAGTGTTAAACCACACTTAGGTATTTCATTAGAAAATGAAAAATCTTACGAAAAGTTACGACTTCGACGGGATTCGAACCCGCGTGATTCAAGCGATCATCCTTTAGCCGGATTGCCATCGACCACTCGGCCACGAAGCCAATAACGTCGACGACGAAACTATCAGTAAGATTATATTTTTTCGGTTAGAGCACCGATTAGCGCCATCTACAGGTATTCTAAAGGAATTAGAATACTAGTAGTTGCGGATACGACTAAGGATTAAGATGTTGGGCAAGTCTACTATCTTACAACAATTCCCAGGCAGTACAGTTCAGTGTAGGCAAAACTTACCTAACGATGATAAAACATCTAACAAAGACCTAATTTTATTTATTACCTTGCGAACTTCTCAGTGACTCCATACACCGTGTTCCCGTCGATAGCACCAGTCAGCGTGTTGAAAGGATTTCTTGAACCTGTAATGGAAATAATTTTATCATTACAAGGTAAGGCGAAAGTAAAACAAGGCAGAAAATGCATGCGTTCACTGATAACAGGTCTGCAATATCTACAGTCAATTATAAAATATGTAGCGGGGAATCATGGAAACCAAATAACCTTCTACTCGTACTAGTTACCTACTTATTTCAACTTTAAATCACGCTAAAGCTGAGATATACTGCAGGTAAACGTACCCCCAGAACCTCTAGCAGCCATCCATTTTGTGACTCCGCGAACGTTGCTAATCTTTGGTGACCTATCCATCGGCTAAGCAGAGTACAACACAAGCTCGATCTCTACCTCTCTCTGCTCAAAGACTCAATAAACGTGTTTTTCTTCGTTCCTATTTTTGACAAGGTCTCACATAATTTTGGGGTTAAGGCTTCTGAGCTGTACGAGTTACCCATACAAACGTAATACCATAACCATTTGAAATTTGCGCATATCTTCAGCATAGTATGGTATTATTCGTATTAGGATAGCATTTATCTAGGTCTCTGCCAGAAGCTTTTTTCAAAATACTTAGCTAAAGTGAAATTAAACCGAATCGCATTTTGCATATTTTTACATCATAGAAGACATGTTTTCTTTATATTTATTTAGTATTAAACACTAGAATATTTTAAGTTTCCTTCTGTTAGAAACATAGCTTATATGGTCTAGTAACAGAAAAACAACACTGTGTGAAGAATAAAAACAATTTTCAGTCATAATTTTTGGGACTACGGGAGACAAGCAAATTTCTTGCAAAATAGCTATGACAACTATACTAGTGCCAACTTTGAACGAAAACACGATTGTAAGAAATTTGCTTTCTTTTTTATGGCCGTTCCGTAACCCGTTCAAATAATGAAGAGCACTGGAAACTCTATAGAGCTATACTAAAGTAGGACACTCCGACATAGACGGAATATAGTAAGAACGAATGAACGAACATAAGAACGAAGAAGTACACCGTCATCAATCATTTTAATCTGTGTCAATTCAAAAACTTCACAAAGTCTTGTTTGTTTCGTACATACATTTTTGTTATAAAATCGCTAATGAGGGCAATTCGGAGTGTCGCAAAAGCTAAACTAAACTAACTAAAATTATTGCCATCCTTTTTATTCCCATCGCTATGAAAGGGACGGCAACAATTTTAGTTAGCTTAGTTTAGCTTTTGCGACACTCAGAATTGCCACTTATAGTTCACTAAATACTGTCTAAAACTTTAATTTATCTTGTAGGCTGTTATAGTGTTTGATCGTGGAAGTAAAATGACTAAAATAACATGTGAAATGTGTGGTGTAATAAGAACATGCCGTCTGGATGACAATAAACTTATTTTATGTCTAAATTTCCATTAGATATAGATTGGTAAGCAATTTTATGTCATTTAATATCAAAATTAAGTAAACTTATGATACAATTCGTAAAGGTTTCAGTGTTTTTTGCAAGAAAATTATTCTCATAACGCATGTAAACAATACATAGTGCTTGACACACATCAACCTAGATTTATCGATATCGATATTTGGTTTTACGAAACTGAAATGATTCGTTCTAATTAATTTGTTTGATTGCTATGTTTTGTAAAGTTTTTTTTTGTTTAGATACCTACATAAACCATAATTTACGCAACTTAGACACTATTTTATAGGTACCTAGTAGGTTTTGCATTATATCATGTTAATTTTTTATCAAAACATTCTGATATGGAATAGGTGTCCTAACCAGTATTCACGTGATGCTAGAACGATGAAGACTAGAATGATATAATTATAGTAATTATAGTAATGAAAATAAAGTTAAAATTCATATGACACTGAAACCACGCTCCGCTTTGCTGCGCTTCGCCGCTCTTTTGGTGTGAGTTGAGCCTAAGTGTTTTATCATTGAAATATTATCTTTATCTTCGATGCTTTTTAATATATTAATACAACAAATTTTGTTGCAGATAACCTATAAACCTATACCTACAAAAAAATCGAAGCAGCATGGCGAAGCATAAACAAAAGCTTGATGATCATCGTCACTATAATGAAAGTACCTGGATGACAATCATTGCCTGAAAACATGGATAAAACGTCGTTTTCTAAAAATGAATCCTAGCTAGATCGATTTATCGCCACCGAAATAACTTATGTTCAAATAAATTAATAGATAAATTTCATTATTTTATTTGTAAGATATACAAAAAATCATGAATAAGAATTATGGAATCCAGAAATCCCACCTAGAGCCGATATCGATAAATTATCGATAGTCACTAAGGTACATCTCTAGTTATAATGCTTTGTTTTTACTATGTTGGCAGTATGGCGTAGTTTGGTTTTGTAACGTTGAAAGCAAATTCCTTTTTTTCATAGATCTTTTGTTTATATGGCAGTTCCGTCTCTTACTATTACACGCTCTTTAGAACGCGCGTCACATTGACTTTGCCGAGCCACGTCACCGAACTCTTAACAGTATAGGGCTAAGCCAACCCGTTTATGGTAAATGTATGAGATAATACACTACAGCATAATTACTAAGTCATATGACTGCACGACTCGGGCTATGAAACAGCCTAGGGATTATGTAATCCAAAATAAATGCCATTCAATTAAGCTATCATAGTTTATCTCCTTGTCCGCCTTCGAATGTAGAGTTAAATACTTTATGCCACGTTACCTTTACGACTCGATTTATCAGTAACTTGAGTAAATAGTTATTTATACTTTAGATTGCTTCCAACAAGCTACAAATAGTAGTTTAGACCGCTTTTTTATGACTATGGTAAATTAAAGTATCTTTGACAAAGATTAACTTCAACTAATAAGTTTTGATGAGATGAATTGAAATACTAGATATTGTTTTTAAATTCTAACGTAACATATTTCGTCTATATTTAAATCGGTCGCAATATGAATTCCTAGAGCAACCTTTACTTATTTTAACTTAACAAAACTATAGGAACCTATAGTTTTTGTCCATACATAAGACTTACTTACCTTACCTTATGAGAAATTACTTATCAAGATTTTTTACCACTCAGTCAAACTTTACGATTAAAGCCTACACCAGACAACAATGAAATATTCCGAGGTCTAAGCCGTTTTCTCAGGTAACATCTGCCTACGTTTTCGCTTTAACTGGTAAAGTGGATGCTTCTCATACGGATTGTGCTAAGATTACGCAATATGGGAATAGTGTAGCACCTCACTACATAAAGTTATTCTATGCCAGTACCTCGTGACTGTAGGTACGTAACGATCAGATTTACTTTCGCCTCTCACTAGGCGCGGCAGACGATTCGGAGGTCACTCTATTATTAGGTAATCTGGTAATAATTGGACGATGTTGTTACAGTTTGACCTGCAAAAAAGTTCAGTAGGTTTTTGAGGTTTTGTAAGATGAACGTTAGATAACGGGCTTTGTATCTAAGAACATTTTTGTCTGATTATTTTCTAACAACTTTATAGGTCTTGTAATAACAGTATTGTAACATTATTTTCGTAATACCTACATATATCTATACCTACTCACTTAATGTAAGTACCAGCCTATACATACCTACTTCTTTCCATTTTAAAATAGTAGGAGATGTGTAGTTTCATATTTGCTTCATATATATATTTGCATAATGGTCGTTCGAGCCAGATCATGTTCATACGATCATACGAATCTTAGCGGAATTAATTATTGGGAAGAAAACATTATCAGTATTCTAAATCGAGCGTATATTTTTACGTGAGTAAAAAAAAACTTAGGCCTTTACATCTTTACTAGATGATTTATACAGAGTCAGGAGGCAAGCTTTGCCTACACTTAACGGGACACTGTAGTGCCTGTGACATTTTTGAGATGGAATAGGCTTTTCTTCTTACGTGAGTAAGTAACTACCTAATTCATATAACCTTTGGATTATCTTTTTGGTTGGTGGTGTTGTGATTGTTACCTACCATGTCGTCTTACTTAATACTAAAATAATTTCGATTTCTGTAGTTTCGAAGATTAAGTAACAATGTTAAACCACAAAGCCAAATGCGGTTGCCCAAGACACCGAACCCTGAGAATTACTATTGACCTATTAACTTATTATTACCTGATATTTTGTTTGTTTACAAAATCGACAGTGCTTGCGTTGAAATCTTATGACGTAAAACTACTTCATTACATCGAACTTTAAGAGCAAGTGGAATTGCAATACAAATTTAGGACAAGGTAGTTTTGGGCTCTTTTGAATAAATTACGAGTAATTTATGGTAGATGGAATGCTCACTGCTTGCTGATCAGAACATGGTCATGGTATAATGTTATGTAAAGCTAGCGGTATATTCAAGTAGGTAGTCTTCATTAATCTTCAAATGTTAATTAGAAACATCCTCTGTGGAGATCCCACATATTATACCTACTATATAAACTTTTTATATTTGTTATTTGTAAATAAGCTTTTGGAGATCTTATTAATTTTAATACATACGATATAAAGTGCTATAACTATTGTTACAAAGGTAACTTTAATTTTGCTTTCGATCATTAAGGTAATTATAAATTGTCGTATTTAATATTCTTGTGAAAATAATAGCAGAAAAAAGCATGCTGTCGCGATAATTTCCATTGTATGTTGATGTGATGAGCCTTCCATCGTATGTTGTTTTTAAATTAAACTAATTGAAAATCCGACTCATAAGAAACATAAAATATGAAAAATAAATGGAACTGTTAAAACTTCTTAAAAACTTCACATCCTCAGGTATAAAAAGTTTAAGTTAACTATCTAGTAAACTTACCCAGACGGCAGCCGGGTCTTGGCGAAGGGAATCCTCTGACGAAGTCGATGCACTTCACTCCGAACAGTCGGTAGAAGTAGTCGTCATCGGGGATTCTGATCTCGTTGCAGTAGGGGTGCTTGAGGTGAGGCGGACGCTTGCAGCACTCTTCAGGGTCGTTGCGGTTGATGGGATCTATGAATAATAAATGGTTGTTAAATCACATTTGAAAAGGAGTATACACTGTTTATATACAATCAAACGTACTGTGTATTTGATTGGATAACTACGCAAAAAAAAAAATTACATTGAAAAAATTGTCTGGAATATCTGTTTATGCTAGTAATATAGGTACCTAAGTTTGAAAGTTCTACCCAAACCAAGGACAAATGAATACAAGTCTTGTATTCAATTGTCTTTGCCAAAACTTTTTTTTTATCTATTATTTACGCTTATGCATACTAATATATTTTATTCTCACAGAACGGCACGTAAGTATACTTTAAAACAAAGTAATAAGCATGTTGCGTCCACACAGACACCGCAGGCCCCATCCCATGGCTTGCCTGCGCGTCCTAGGCGCATACAAGCTTTTAGCAGATCTTGGTGCAGCAAGTGTAGATGTAGAATGAAGTAGTAGATGTAAAATGTAGCTTGCGTGGTCGTAGAAGCCATCATGAGAATGCATGGTGCTGAGAGGTATGAACTAAGTCTACTCATAAACTTACCAAGAGGAGTTCCAGTCAGAGTATAGTCGTGGTCCATGAACTGCCCCCAGGCGATGACCATGACAGTGCCCGCGTGGTCGTGGAAGCCGTCGTCAGGGTGCATGGTGCGAGAGACCACACGGGAGAGGGGCAGGTCCCGACCAGAGTGAGAGATTCGGGGCGCGTTGATCCCGTCCGCGAAGAGGGGGCTGAGCAACCTGGAGAGAAGAGAATGGGTAATTTTGTTTTAGATCGAAATCGATATACGAGAATGTTCCTGTCCAAAGTGGCGTCATTTTGTGAAAGTGGCGTGAATCTTCAATTAGAACATCAGCAGATGATCTTGTGAAGTTTAAAAGCGATTGGGTCAACATAAACCCCACGTATAGCTAGTGGCGGGTCTTGATGTATTGGTGCTTGATTTTGTCGGCATGCAAGAATACTAGGCGATCTAAGAGTTTGTAGCCACTAACCGTGAATTTAAACCGTTTCTCAAACAACAAATAATACTTACTCTTGTGAATTTCATAATAATTAATCGTGATAACTCAAAAAAAAAAAACAAACCCAAAAAAAACCCCAAAAAAAAACATGAACATTCTTCTTTAGTAAGTACCTAGTGTACCTACTTCATAAAAAAAAACAAAAATTCATTCAATCAAATTTTTTCTGGTCAGAATGGACCATAAATATTTTCGTTTCTTTATAACTTACCTTTGGAAAGGAGCATTGGTAGCACCCCAGGTAGGATGCTTCAAGTTATTGCAGAGTCCATCCAACCTCCTGTACTTGCCGGCTCGGCACTCCACGTGGGAGAACACTGGAGGGCAGACCTCCCTGATCAGGGTCCTGGAGGTGTCTATTAATGGCAGGCCTTTCTCTATCTCTTCGTACGTCAGACCGTATCTGTAGACAAAAGGAAGTATTAAAAACCCATTGATTTGTTAAGAAAGTATTTATTTACGTCTACTGATTTGCCTGTTCCCACAACTATGTCTTCCTCTTTTACATATTAGACACCGCCATCTATTTACATCAATTTTTTTAACGAAATTACCTGAATGCTAAAATGTTTTAGAACAAAACAAAAATCATTATAATTTAGGCGGCCTGAAAACTCTGTCACCACTTGCTCATACGAACGAACGAACGAACGATTATAATTTATTTCTAAAATGATATAATAACCGTAATGATAAATGGTATGGCTCTTGGTAGGTATGATTCATAGTAATAACCATAATATATATTTTTTCCTTAAGTTCACAACATTATTTTAAACTGCCAGTAAAGTAACACGTAGCCACCTTCGACTGTTCGCATTGATAGCCGTAAATAAAACTAAACGACTTTCAATACACATCATAGCCTTCATACCTGCTCAAATCGATTGATACACTTTATAACACTTCATGTAATTTTGTAACGGATACAACCAAATGCCAAGGATTATTACAGGCAGTTTAGTCATAGCGGATAAACTAAGTAATTAGAACTTTGAAGATAAATTATCACATTAGATTGATAACTTCCACGTCAATGTCAATAAATAAAAAAGAGGTTATTGACTGGCCAGCTCACCGGAAGGGACAGGATGGCCCTTCTCTTCGTGGACCGATGGCATTGTAGGTACGTAGAGGACACAATAAAATAGAACGAGGGAAGGGGAATGTGTTTGCGTTATGTTTTTTCACAGCTATTTACGATATTTATTTGAAAAAAAATCTAATCTAGAGAATCATGGAAATCACACGGTGCTCTAGTTTTGGAGTTTTTCTCTGAATGTGTAACAATTTCCTGAATTGTTGATATAATTGAATGATTTTTAAAATAAAACAATATTCTATTAGTGTCTTAGAGATGTGTCAGTTATAATGGTTATAGTTATGCACCATGTGCTGTTGGTAAAAATAGTAGCAAAACCATCGTGAAAATGTATAAACGAAACAACTTTATTGTGACTCCTATCACAAATCAATCACCTGTCTTTGTTTCCTGGTGTTCAATGAATATGAGAAAGTGAATGCTACAAAACCGGAATACAACATGTGTATGTGTGTGCTGGTTTTTATAGTTTATCAGCTATAAAAATATACCTACCTTAAGCTCCCACACTATATGTTTTTTTATACTACCTGCTTGTCAATGGCATATTATGTGTCATGCAAACCTTTCCTAAAGTAAGTCATTAGTAATGACTCATTCATTAGGTACAGCCCCACGGTCTAGTCGGGTCATAATGTTGTAGGTACTGAACTGAATATAATTTTTTCCTATGGAAAATAGTTTGCAGCGCGTTTTATAAACGCGAGTACTACCTACTTGCGTTGTACCTACTATTTTTTAACTGAAATGTAAGTAGGTGGATGAAAAGTTGGTATTCAAATGTCAACGATAGCTAAATGTAGTTCAAGGTAGTGTATTTGCTCTACTTGTGTACTAATTTAACAGTAATTGCAACCAAGGTTAATGGCATTATTGATGAATAAAAAGTTTGATCATAGTCGTAAAGGAATAAGCACCTAATTATTTTAAAACAGTTACATATATCAAAAATGTGGGTGGTTACGAAAACCTAAATCATAAAGTTTATAATTACTACACAACAAATATATTTTATAACTTTTCTATGACAGGTATGTAACCTACCTACGTATGGCAAATCGGCGCTTAAGTTTAACAAACCAAACAGCTTTATATCACCGTAACAAAAGCTGGGTAATAGCTAATTTAAACATACTTAACTCGGTTTAAGCCATGTCTTCAACTTAGATTTTTATCAGCTTTCGATGTGTATCTTACAAAAGAATATCAGAAAGGATTCAGAGCAAATAAAATATTTTTATAGATTTATTAACATAATGGAAAGTCGTCTGCAACAACTAATAGGATTTTTTATAATAACCATTGCGTAAGTACCGACTACCGAATTTCTGAATTGTCTTCTAATACCTAATCTCAAATGGTAATTTGCGAACGATGCAACTTAATTCGAGAATTATGATAATTTTACATAGAAAATTCCGTTAACAACGGGGTCTAGTGATTTACTCGAACTTAATAAAGCATCGTAGGAGTTATTACTTTTAATACCTTCTTACATAACGGAGTAAGCCGTAGAATAGACCATAATTATACAAACAGAAACGTTATTCTTTAGTAAATCACTTGCATACATTGCAAATATTAGTAAAAATATTTCTAATGTAAATGTTAACAGTAGGTAACTATGAAACCGCATCTTGCTCCTGCTGCACATGTAGGTAATGATGACACACAATGTATCACTCAAGTCATTATAATAATTCGTATTTAAAATTATAGTTAACTAAGATCTGTTTAGAAAACTTGCACAGGACATTACAGCTAGATTAAATTATGCATATACTTACAAAGAGAGACAAAACATAAGTTTCTTTGTAACGTGTAAACGATACAATAAAGATTTATACTGTCAATAAATTTTTAATGGTAGGTACCTAACTGTACAAATAATTAAAAAAGTGATTCGTAATCAATTATTATTTACTGCACATTGATCCCATTTGAGTGCTTATTTCATTTTCATTTTACAACTCTGGTTATACCTACGTTTTATTTATTGGGTTGGGCCATGTATTGAATGGTGAGAAAGATTGGTTTGCACGATTTCATTCTTCAATAAGCTTAATGGCTCATAAACTTTCACAAGAATATAAAAGCTTCGAAGCTTGCCTAATGTTAATAACCCTAATGTTAATCAAGTATTAATTCCAAACATAACTTTTCGATAACTCTCAGGGTTCAGAATAAGCTTCAGTAACCCTAACAAAACTCACCCTGTAAATATAGACACAAAAGCTCGAAAAGCTACTTCTAAACCAATGTTCACAGTTTTTTGCAAGGACTCTACATGATGTCCATCTCTAAACATTAATCAAATATTCTTTAATAATAGCATGTTAAGCTTGAATTAATCATTTATTTAAGCTTTATCTATCACCCAGTCTAGCATTCATTTGCACACATTCAGTAGCTGAGGGTATGAAACAATAGAAACTTACAATCGTGACCTACATCTGTCAATCAAGCTACGTTGATTATACAGACGAGTGACCTTCGAGATGATATGGTACGATTATTACAAGAGGTTCTAATATGATTTGATTAGATAGATCAAAAGTTCTTATGACCTCGGAAATTTTTGACTAAGCTTTTTTTTTTTATTTAAGTATTTGTAGTTGCATTGTTGAAGTGACTTAGACGAGTCTCACTGACCACACTCTTACTAAGACGTCTAACGCGCATTGGAGATATAATCGTGATCAAGTTTCGTTTCTTAAATCAGCATCTATTTAATCAGCTGATTCCACATTAGCCTTCTTTTAAGTGCCACTTTGATACTCAAGCATAACAATGAGCTTGTTTGTGCATTAGACAACAAACAAACAGTCTTGACACTTGACTCGGCTATGAATAGAGTGCCCTTGGGAAAGCTATAAGATTAATAGACAGATACGCCATCAATCTTACGTTCTACACTGATGAAAAGACGAGGAAGTGAGTGGCTTTATGCAAGGAACCGCTGAGCTCTTCAGAGTTGAAGTGGTCCTTATAAATCGCTTCCGCGAGTAAATGTGATGTTCAAACATAGACAGTTAATAGTTACAAGTTGAATGACTTAAAACAGTAAATAAAAAATGTACTTACTAAATTTGTTGTTGGTGTTTTTTTTTTCAAATACTTACAGAAAATAAATTTTAACTTAATCGTTCGTTCGTTCGTTCGTATGAGCAAGTGGCCAACTCTGGTGACGGAGTTTTTAGGCCGCCTAAAGGCCTCCGTCATGGCTTAACGACTTTAAAAGCCGGGACCGACAATTTAACGTGCCCTCCGAAGCACGGAAGCGCTCAGATGAAAATGCCACTTGCGGTCACCCATCCAAGTAGTGACCGCTCAGAACGTTGCTTAACTTCGACGATCTATCAAGAACGTCTAAGCAAGCTTCGCCACGAGCGCTTCTTAATTAGAATAACACTTTAAAACCACGAAGGTTTATCTTGTGCTATCGTGAGCCACTCTTAACATAAACTAAAAAAGGAAAAACAATATAATAAATAAACTAAATATCTACTTCACTAATTACATTTGAACCTATAAAATATTTTTTAAGTTTAACTTTACTGTTAGTTGGTGTCAAACTGTCCCGAAAATCAATAGACAATCTGTTTATTATTTGTTTAGTACTTATTCGTTAAAATTCACACAAATTTCGAAACAGTTTTGGTACTATGTTTACTTAAGAATTAATGTGGGTCAATATGCAGAACAGTAGCTCTTGTTAAGCTGTAAGATGGCATTTAAGCCACTCTCTAGGCAAGCTGGCTGCGACACTAAGATCAAGGACCTACCCCCGACAGGCAGTTCTGTGGGTGCCTAAGCCAAATGTTAACTGCTTTTTAAGGTCTCATAATTGCAGACAGGCTAATTGAAGCCCAGTTACATAATTAGTGTTCACCGATCATTAACCAGCGGTTAAAGTAACCCCTGAGCTTAAATTATTTATACTGGTCCAAAAGGCAATATATTAAACTGAAAAAAAAAACGGTAAGTTTATGATAAGATTAGGACTTTGCCTTCAATCATAGTTGAAAATATTAACTACTTCCATAAAGAAATAATAATAACTTAACGCATTTGATAGAGCACCAATTACAAAAAAAATCTTGTGTAACAATTAAAAAATCTATGATAGAGAAATCTAACTCACTTTAATATTTTTTTTCTTTGATTGTCATGTACTTACCAACTACATGATTGTCAATACAGTTTCACAAGTGTAATTTTAATAGTGCGCATGATTATTGTTTAAAATGTTTAACGACTGATTAAAATTTTGGTCAATACAAGCGCTCATGTTAAATGCAAGTGACTAATCATCATAGTTAATAATAAAGAGTGGTCCTTGAACTTTTACGATCCGCTTTATCAGGTAACCTTTAGTGAAAGTCATTTTAACCATATGGTTAGACCAGTTTTAATGAAGAAAAATGTCTTGAATTCAATGGCTTTTGATTATTCATATTACCTAAATCATGTACCTACCTATAACTTACATCGTATAATGATCTATAAAACCATCTTGAGAATTATCCATGACCAAATTTTATTACATTCTTTTTCATTATACATTTAGATTTGTGTTAATCTTCGAAACTACTCGCCACCGTATTTGAGTATCACGTTAGTAAGAAAAATCTCAAAATGACCGTAAAGGCTGAGAACAAAGCTTGTAAGTAAATTGAAAAATCATGAAGTTTGATCAAATATTTGATGGTCAACTGAGCGCCTTTATGTGTAAAAAACGTGTCGTTATAACAATTATGATTCGATCCGGCACTTTACCTTGCGTTTGTTCACACCTCGAGACCTAAATCGGAGTAAGGAGAACACGCAAGTTTCGGAAGGTCAATCTACGGGGTCAGCGAAAGATCAACCAATAATAATTATTATCATTACTGCATATGTGACCCCAACGCTGACCTCTGATCTTCAAAAACGATTCGAAAACCTTTACTTACCTACCTACTGCTCTAAATTTTTTAAAGTTTCAATTACGGTTAAAGGTAACTGGGGGTTACACATATACATAAGTGATTATTAGGTGTACGTAATAGCGATTATTTTTTTGTGAGCATTGTTAAAGGGATAACGTCAAAAATGTACGGAATCTGTTAGCAATGGGCAATGAGAGCTTTTGCGCCTATGTTTTTAATCTCATTTTATACTTAGAAAATTAACGGTACTACGGTGGATATTTTCATTTCATTTTGGAGCAGTTGAGCCGTTATTGCAAAAAAAAACTACAAAGCCTCTATGCATCGCCAGTATGATAAATAAGTTAGAAATCAAGTGACTATTGGCCAAGTGACTTACCGTCTGGCAATGTTTATGGAAATGTCAAGTACGAGCTCGCCAACGCTTGCGTAGTCCTCAGGTTTCCAATCTCCTTTGGGTTGTGCCACCACTGAAAAAAAAAAACGTTGGTTAACTCAAGATCTAAAACTTTTAGGCTCATTTTGAAAATATGCAGATAGTTCTTTTTACATACCAATAAAAAGTAAAAACTTTTTATTTTCTAGTCTAGAACCTAAATTCTAGACCCACTATTAATTTTTTCGTTCGAACCTATTTTAAAAATGTAATTTAGTAGCGAATTCCTCAGAAATACGGAGTCATCATTAGAGATCAATGTTGACTCCATATTTTTGAGGATGAGAACTACATATTTTGAAAAACAAAATGTCTAATTATTTGATTGAGCAAGAATCTATTAGGTAGGTAAACTTACAAATCCTCTGCCTTGCTTCAAGGTACGCTTGGTTGATGGCTTCGTAGGTGATGCAAGTGTGTTGTCCATCGTAACCACTGCAACAAACATTTAAAATTAATTAACAAAAGAAAAAATATTGAAGTTTTTTTTAGATTCCGACTCTTCGATTATCTCCTGTTGATGTGCCATTTTTCATTTGTTTTTAATATAGTTTAGTCAGAGACAAAAATGTTAAATATTTTTTCTCCAAACTAATCTAATAAATACAGAGCACCCGTCATGACAGCATAGCTCTCTAATGGAAATCTAGAAATAATTTTTACGAATAATCTTCGGTCACCAACTAGCAACGGAATCCTATAATAAATGACTGTAGGTAAAATTAGACTTATAAAGCTCTTATAATGGCTTTTCTGGAGACTCTTGTGCTAATAATAGCATTGTGCAAGCATTTATACTCTCAAGAGTAAATTCACTTATGTAATTGCCTTGTAGTTTACTACTAGACTATTTTATAGGATAGTTACAAGACATATAATCTTATAAGTGCATTGACGAAGTCTAAATAGTCCTATGAAAATTGTAGTCTTATAAAGGCATTGTGTAAGATTCCCAGAATTTATAATACACTTGTCTAAGATCATTATAGGATAATATAATCTAATAAGTGCATTGACGAAGTCTAAATAGTCCTATGATAATTATAGTCCTATAAAGGCATTGTGTAAGATTCCCAGAATTTATAATACACTTGTCTGAGATCATTACAAGTATGCAGAAATATAGTTTTATAATATACTTAGCTGAGATCAGTATAGGTAGGTGAGGCGATGTAGTCTTAAAAAAGTCGCTTATAAGATTTTTATGAGAGTAAATAATCTTATAAAGTGCTAAGCTAACACTATGAAGTCTGTTTACCAGTTTTACGTCGCCAGGTTTGGAGACATTGAAAATTATGATTTAGGTAGGTATCGTTGTTATCAATATGGATTTGCGAGTATGGAAAAAAGAAGTGGAGCATATTTAGATGAACTGTAAATAAAAGACACGAAGAATTGGTACCACAAAAGCGATCATCTGAAGCAAGTTCTGAAAAATCAGAAACCAGCAATTTATTGAAGGGTTCCGTAGGTACATTCCGAAAATGTATTCGAAATACCTAGCGGTATTCGAAACGGTGTTTTTCAAAACAGCCTAAGTAGGTACACTTGAAATATTTTTCGGAATGGCGTGCTTCGAAACCATACAGGACTTCCCCCTGTCATAACTAAGGAAAACAAATTAAATAAAAAATGTGTAGCCGTTGCAGGGTTTCAGGCATCAATCGAGGAACTCTAATTTGATTCAACATGGTGGAGAGCTATTCTTGGCTAAGAGTAAATCTAGAGTTCTTTTACCTATAACAGTCTGATAATTGTCTTCATGCAGAGCAATTTTTAAAACATGGCGAATGAGCAAAACACAATAAATAAATGCTTGATCGTATTTTTATAATAGCTGATTTTATATTCGATTTATGTAAGCGCGATCAAAAATCAGTCGAAACATGGTACACTTCTACAATAAAAATAGATTTGCCACATGTTTAGAAATTTGTAGGTAAATATTCTTAATTAATTTTAGTCTTTTCATTCAATGAAACAATAACTATAAAATTACTTACGAGGTAAAATAACACTGCACAAATAATAAAAACAAAAAAAAATGACTGTCACCAGCGAGTAAAATTTGTAACAAAAAATGAAAAACGAAGTATGTTATAAGAACATTACTAACATAATTACACTTGTAACAAACTAGAAGTAGATAATAACAGGAGTATTGGCTCCAGTAACAATCTTCTATAAGGCAATTATAGGAGCATCAGTGCTTCCGTAATACTGGTGCAAGACAGTTACTAGACTTATTAGCATTCTGTTAGCTCATTGCAGGAGCATTACTAGAACTTGTACTCCAGTAACTGCGCCCAAATCGAGGCTTGTAGCATGCTACAGGACAGTTATAGGATAGTCTTGAAGACTGTTATAGGATCTATTTTATTAAACAAAACTTTTTTAATTCTTAAAATTTTGCGATCAGGTTAGAATCGCAGTTGCACACTCACATAATTTTATAGCATTATTTACACGTCCACGTCAATGATGTTTGTAACATCAAAAATCAAGTGTCCGTGCATTTCATATTGATCTTCTTATAGTTTAAATAAGTTTCTAAAACTATTTTAAAGAAACTCTGGCTAGAGTGCAAAGGTTTGTTGCTATCATTGATAATCGTGTTATTAATTTAATACGCCTGGTTCGAGCCGGTAGGTAAATGTTTTGTAATCTGTTACCAAACGCCTTTCTGATTCTGTGGGCTTTTAATGCTGATATGATTCTGTGGGAGTGGGTCAATAAGTAAATTAATAATTACTATGGAATAGTCTGATCTTTTACCATTAGATCTATAATACTTTTGCTGTTTACTTAGCCGTGTGGTAACTCGACTCATTTACGTTCAGAAGGGTTTGAATCCCGATCGTGCATCAATAAATTTTTCGTTTCGAAAAACTTATATGCTCTTTAATACGAGCTCTAAACGGTGAAGGAAAACATCGTGAGGAAACCCGCGGCTAGTCAGCCCCACATGTACCTAGTACCTACCTAATTGATCATTGTCTTTCCTGTGGATATGGACGGCTAAGCTGAGAGGATGGTTTGGGTGCTGGGCAAGCCTATTCCATCACAACAATGTCCCAGGCACTACAGCGTCCCGTTTTTTTTGTATAACTTACTTTTATCTCAATCACTTGTGAATTAAACTCAATTTGTTATAAAAAGACGCCCAAGAAATAATTTTGTTTCCCGAAACATGTTAAACCCAAAATAGTTTCTAATATATTGTATTGAAAAAGGTGAAAGGTAACACTCAAAAATCAATTTTATCACAAAAAGGCATCGATGTTTCGCTTATCAAATAAAATATTTATGCGATTCCGCGTTGTTCCGGTCAGTCACACGACTGATTTACATAAACAAGCTATTAAATAAACGAGATTCTTGCAAATGATTGCCTTTAGAAAACTCTCCATTGTGCACTCCATAACGGTTAACTGTGTCAGCTTAAAGATGTTGGTATTATTCATAGAGCTCCTTCCTTGAAAGATTAGGCAGGTACTTACAGAACAACATTTTTCAGGTAAAAGTTTTATTTTACTAAGTATGTCATAGTATTTATTTTATTGGCGTTCCCGATTGATTATTATTCGCATAGGTACGTGTAAAAAGTGTTATATTCGCATGTTTTATATTTTTAACATATGAGAGAAGAGTTTGTTAATTTTTTTAATGTAAAGAAAAACATTAATTTCTAAACTACTTTCATAAGACGCATCCAAATTTAATCATCTATTGTAATATGTTACATTATAGAATATGGGCGTGTTGATGATTTAGCTTAAAATTCTAGAAAGTTAAGGATGCTGCAAACAAAACTATTTTGATCGCTTATTTATGCTAATCATCTTTTGTTCCGGTAGATCTAATGCGAAAATTACGTTTCGTGCTTATCTGTGTTGTCATCATAAGCGCAGTTAGAAAGCAGGTTACCTAGGTCACCATTCTGCCAATATTTGAGGTTGACACTGCGGAGGCTTTGAGGCGATCGATAGGTCCATTAAATGGGCTACACCGTTAGGCGACACTACGACTTCGACTCATCTTTACCGTAGTGACAAACCTGTCTAACTTGAACCATAAACATTTTCAACTACGAGTAGGTATACCGATTTAACCGCAGTCATAAAATTTCGGCTAGCATTTTGTAAGTAGCGAAAGGATTTGAAAGTGAATGTGAATCTCTATATTGCTCAATGGAATGCTAGAAGCTTTTAACGAAAACATTGTAGAGATGTTGAGGTGTTACGACACGAGACAGAGGTCAGTTTGTGTGGCGTCTATGGGGAATGTAAGCCGTAAGGCATCATGTTTCGGCAACCGTCGGTTTAAACGAGGTAATTTTATTTTATAATATCATACCAACGTGAAATGTTCCTTAACACTGCTGTAAGATATTGAGCTTTAAAACAGTTTCTACGTTCCAGAATAGCTGATATTTAATAACATAACTATAGTGAGTCACTTAGCTTCTCATAACGGCAGTTAAATCACCGTCGTCATTTTAGGAAACTTTACTTAAAATAATCGCTCTTGCAACAAGCTGTGAACTTGTTATACTTCGAACTTCCGAGAGTGAATTGTGTTACGTATTTTCTCATCCATTGTTCGTGTTGACATGTTCATTCCATATTTTTGCTTTAGATGATTTAAAGATAAACGTTTGTGCCGTTTTTAAATCTTGTGTTAAACTTGCTTTGACTGGATCAAATCTTGCAAGTAAATTTTGATTAACTTGCCGGTATTGACTATCAATACAATATTAAAGTAACAACGAGCTAACTTGATTCAGGGACTATTTAATCAGTTTATAATACTTACATATTTAAGCTCTTTTTAATCAGCTCACGCTTATGTACCTACCTACTTTAGCTTATTTAAATATATTTTTTGACAAACAACATACGATCTCAGAAAATACATTTAGAAACGGTATAATTGTGGAAACAATAGCTTTCGAGATAAACAAACAAAGCTATTTGTAGTACTTCTATTGGTAGTCGTGAGCTTTAGTTTAAACTTGACTCTCATGCCCTATGGTGAAAGATTGGAAGTGTGTCACGATGTCAAGTTGGCAGTGACAGTTACGCAATATCTCGACGTTGTGACAAATATCGTTCACCATACGATCATACTCTAGTTGTTGACATTGAAAGCAGAGGTCATAATTTGTAATTAGCCAGTAATTGACGAGGCATGGTTATCTGATTATCATTATTGCCAAACTTGTTGACATTGGTAGCGTTTAGAATTTTGTCATACCTTAAATAGAATGAGAAAGTATCGGCGGAACTATAAGATGCGTGAAATCACTTTCGGAAATCGATTTATTGAGCTTTTATAATAAAAGAAAAAATAAATTCTACAAACTAGAGTTTCTTATATCTAGTATAGTTTTTCAGATATGCATAAATTGGTGCACGACCGATTTCAAACCCATATTTTAATGTGTACCTACCTATAGCAATCTCGTGTTTTACTCCGACCTAACACCCGGACCCAACTGTTAGCTACTCAGATAAACAGGTCAGCCACCATATGCGGTTAACACCTGAGCTTTCATACATTGCGAAATTAAAGGTATCTACACCTAGAATGGTCTGGTTTCATTAATATCCGAGCGTATTGTTAAGTTCAATATGGTCTTATTTCTTTAGTAAAAAATGTCTTAGACTGATCTACTTTTTACCGCGTTTGAAGGATTGTAGTCATGTATGTAGGTACTATAATAGGCACTTTAATTCATACTTCGTAAAGACATTAACCATTTAATAAAATGGTCTGTTGAAATTCATACTTTTCAAACTATTAGCTGACTATGAAATAATGAAATGACGGGCATTGGACAAAATATGACACGTCCTATTACCATATTATGGTGCCGGGCGTTTCTGAACACAGAAAATTATTTGAGATAACAACCTCTCAAATAGTGAAGATTTTTAGTTAATATTCATATCATTTTTTTTATAATATTATTGTGGTACTTACAAGTTTCCCTTTAGCAGATTGATACTGTAATCATAAGCCGAAGATCGCCCCGGTCCGGTGAGGTATAGCGCGCAGTCGCCATCGTCACTCGCCGCCCGCAGAGACGCACTTGCGCACGCGCATGCTAGCGCTAATATTAGCGCGCTGCAACAAAAAGATACATTTTAGTTGAATGGTAAAAAAAATAGATTACTAGCTTAACTTAGGTTTTATGATGAAAAGTCAAAAGTCATTATTTATATACAAATGTAGATCACTTAGACACTTCTTAACACAAGGGGATGAGACAGAAATCAAAAAGCATTTATTCATTAAGATCATGTAGATAACTTTGAAACCTCTTAAGATATATTGTTCTCATCTGGATCGTTCGGCTGAGTTTTTTTAGACCTTAACTTCCGTCAATTTACATAATGTTTGACTATAAATTTAATGTAGTCTCAGAAAGGTGAAAGTGCTCAGTTGTTAGCGATCATCTTGTAATAATAATCAGCAGAGACGATAGCATCAAATGCTGCCTTACCACGTCAATCTGTCGAAGAAGTTCAAAGCTCCAACTCCACGAAATCACTAAACAAAACTCTGCAAATGCTAGTTTGTTTGTATTCACTGAGTGAACTAACAAAACAGTTACACGTATGGAAACCACATCCTAAAATATTAGGACCAATGTTTGTGAATGTATTCAAGTTTTACCGTGAGGTGTTAACAAAATTGGGCGTTGCAAGCATAATAGATCAAAAGTGAACGTGAGGCCTAACCGATAAATCCCGATTAAAATTCTAGTATCTACTCTACAATTTAGCATACTGGAGCGATTATAAATGATATGCACTTAGCACTTAGACAAAGGATAAATGCCTATACGACCATAATCAACTGTACTTAGCCGGCCTCGCTAGCGGAGTGGAACACACCCAAATACTTCGCGAAACTCTAAAAATATCTATCTCAAAGATAATTAATAACTTCTTACAAATTGCATCATTCCGCCGGATGCCTTATAAAAAACATATCACAAAATCAGTTATGTGCAATTATTTTTGTAATCCACATTGACGTTCAAAGATCGTAAATTAAATGGAATTGCTCAATTCGTACATGAAAAGGCAGAATAATTTATTAGGCAGTATCTAATGGCTGCAATGATCTACCGACGCTGCACCGACACAACATTAGGAAAAACCTTAACCTGGTTAAAATGTAATCGTTTTTAGAAAATATTTTAAAACAATTCTTCACAACTTCAGGAAAGCATGTTTTATTTATTGGTATCGATTTGTTAGGTGAAAGTAGGCATGTGAAAATATTTTTTGTTTCTAGTAAAGTAAGTAAGTTCGTATGAGCAAGTGGTCAACTCTGGTGACGGAGTTTTCAGGCCGCCGTCTTGTTTCTAGTATACAATGGTAAAGGGAATAACCATCATATACCTATAATACATAAACTTTTTTTAATTATGGCATGAAACATACCTATTCTTAAATAGGAGAATATCAATTTTACATTTCAACAGTGAATGAATCCCGCTAATACTATAACCCTGGGAAAAAAATAGTGCCAATAGTAGGTACCTATGTTCCAAATTTTTAAAAACTTATTTCTTCTTAGTCGCCCTCTTCATTGCTGAAGGTCGTGTCTAGTTAGAAAGTGGATTATTCACTTCTTATACTTTTACAAACTTATTTAAGTTTATTTAAAAATATTATTGGGACTGGCTATCGCTTAACGTCGCGTATTTAAATTATTATTATTTAAGTTCTTGAAAAACTAGTTCGCCTTTTGAGGCTGACTGTACTAAAAACTAGGCGAATAAATAGAGTAGGTCTAGGCGTGGACGGCCCTCGTTAACTTGTTCATATATCTTTGGTAACTTTATACCCTTATAAAGTTATTATTTAAGTGCTTAATTAAATCGTATGAGTTTATGAGTTTTTTATCGTATTTGATTATATAGTGACATATTTGTCTTAATTATGTACAGGGTTTGAAGTGGTTATTTTACTTATTAAATTTAATGATGCGGAGTAGGTAAATATTTGAATAACTTAACTCATTATGCAGTTCTTCTAGCTAGGTCGAACAGTCTTGTGTTCCTTCGACTCATCGTATACCGGTCGATTTATAAATTTGAATTTGACGCAATTATCATAAAAATATGTATCGTACTCGTTTACATAAAACATACTAGCTGCGCCCCGCGGTGTTACCCGCGGTGAATAGTTCCCGTTCCCGTAGTAATCCAAGTTATAAGCTATTCTGGTACCAAATTTCATTCAAATCCGTGCAGCTGTTTGAACGTGAAGGAGTAACAAACATTCACACATAAACTTTCACCTTTATAATATTAGTATGATGTTATAGTGTGATAAATATCAAAATATTTTGTTCACAAGCGATTGCTAATCATTGCGTTTTAAATGTAACGATACATTTTGTACTCGTATTACTCTTTTATAGTAACCTTACACCAAAAAGCTTGGTTTGAAAAAACAATGAAAATAAAAAATACCGACAAGCTGGATGTAAACGTTAACTGCAATTTTTGTACAACTCCATATAAATATAAATACCAGTTAAACGTTTTTTTCGCGCTATCAATCAAAATGTCAGCGGTAGGCTTTTACGCAACTTACACGCTGTAAACTATTCGATAAACTGGTTAATAAAAATCACTTGTAAGGTGATTTCTAAGCATTGAGCTCATTAAGAAACTTACGTACATGATATAAACGCACGTGTCTAACTAGTATTTTGTGAATATGTATACCGAGAATTTAATCAACGATTAAAAGGTTTGGTTGATTTTTGCACGCAAAATCTCGGAATAAAAACAGATTTTCATATCCTACACAGTTTTCAATACAGTTCGTCATTTTTTACATAAGTAGGTATTTTTCTTAAACATAAAGGATTAAGATTTTAAATAAATCTTAAAATATGTGGATGATTGGATAGGTACTATTTCAGATTAATTTGAGGACTTAAAATACTTACAACAAAGGTTGTTTCACACAAGTGGTTTTAATTACAAAATACTTATTTACCTGTACACTTCACTGATTAAGTACTTTGCTGATCAGAAAATGGTTGATAACTAAACGGCTGTCAATAATAACAGCGGGTTACGAACAGTTTAAAACTTATAATATTGTTTAAGTTTTAAACTGTTCGTAACCCGCGGTTATTATTGACAAACTGAGGCACATTTCTACCAACATAATTATTTGAACTTTAAATAATTATGTTGGTGGAAACGGAATGTAGGTACTTCGCGATAAGAAGATTTTATAAAATTGAATTCCACTTTCTAGTAGTTGCTTTCTGCCTCAGGGCAAGTCCGCTTTTCGACATTTAAGTTGTTTACGATATCAAACACGATTACGACAAAGACGGGTCTACCTACCCCTCTGGTCATATATAACTTATCTACACGCTATACAGATATGATAATTATAGGAATTGGCAATCCATGACGTTGTCACGTGGTCAGAAATATCAAAACAATGGATTAGCGACATAAGAAAGAGAATCGTTACGTAGCATTATGGCTTTAGGTTCAGTAATAGATAAATTACTGCAGGTATGACACCAAAGATTTTATACCTGGCAATTTTGGCCCGAGCCCACGATTTGAAAAAGTTTGCATGTGACAATAGCTACAACACTAACCAATTTCCTTACAATGTTTTCCTTTAGCAACGAAAATCATCTTGAAATAACTAAAACATACGACACTATTCTCTATTTCCACAACATAAAAAAAGTGTACAAATAAGAAGAAACAATTGAGCAATACCACAGATAATATAATACTATACCAATAGGTACTTACTTGTAGTACTTTTTTCCACGAATGTGTATGTGTAATAATATACAATTAATTATTAAACTTTTTTCACAATGTTCATGGAATGTATAATGTTATAATGTTTGTAATTCTATTGTGACGTCTACTACGAGTATGTGTGTAAAGTTCATGTTGTAAGAAAATTGCTGTGACGAATAATAAATAAATTGCCGTAGTATTGCCTAGAAGTGTAGAAATGTTTAAGAGGCCGTAGGTAGCAAATATGTGGTTTGAATCGTATTAGATCTCAAAATCCGTGAAAGATACCACCTTATAATGTTTGGAGAAATTAAACTTTGAACTTTTATCTTGCGTTGTGGTTTTTTAGAAACACGATTGGTAAAAGTTTTCTCGATCATATATTTTTTTGAAAAATACATGTTTTTCACACAGTTTGCTATTTATCTCAGGAACAGAACGCTATTTTTGTTGGTTTTATGTTTTGACAAATAGCCTAGAAGTATTCATTTAGTTCTGGTTTTTTAATTTTTCGATTACTTGTTTAATTAACTTGTAATTAAATAAAAACTGTTTTTTCGCTATAAATTATGTTGCGTGTCTATCGTTCTGCGCTTCTCACTCACGAGTAAAAACATTATTCGCTCTCCCGCTCATTCCTCGGCGTTATGGCACACACTTAATGGCAAAAAATAATGCAATAGGTATAATTGTGAAAATAATATGTCAAAAACTTACAATTTAGTATTTCATTTGCTTTATTAAATTAAGATGAATATCTACTATCAATTTTCGACTGCATGTAGGTACGAATGGTAGACATTCTTTTAGAACTTCATACGTTAAAAACTCGTCAGTTTTAAAAAATGTTTTCATGGTTTTTCTTTAGAAATAAAAATTGAGATGATAAGTACTTAGGTAGTTTATTTTTCTTTTAAACTATCCGTAACTTTATTTTTCTTCCTAGATATTATAATTATGTGATTATCGTCGTAGTAGACTTTTTTAGTTTCCGGAGATTTTTGTACATATCTACATCTTGCAGCCAAGTAATAAAACGAATGGCTTCTATTAATTACACATTATTATTATTATGTTATATTTAATCTGTGGATTGGAGCTGGCCTCGAAGACATCGCGCCTGATCCTCTCACTCCAGACCACGTCATTAGTCAATTTGTATGATTGCTTAAAACTGTGTATGTAATTTACTATAAGGTGTATCGATTACCAATATAAAATAATTGAAAATATACCTACGTATAAATCTAGTTAGCGTCTAAAAGTTATAGAGCGCAAATTTGATTTTGGCACTGACATATTTTATTGTATGTGCTAATACCAATTTTTTTTTCGCTGTATGTAATGTCCAAGGATATGTCCAAGGATATTAATTTGTTATCATTTTACCACCACCAGCCACCAGGATAAATCCTGCCATCTTTAGAAAATCTGTATAATTTAGTTCATGCACAAGAGTATTTTGATAATTGAAATACAAATACTTACAAACAATACATTTTTATAAATAGTGCTAGAAATCCTATCTAGGTACTTACAAAATATGTGCATGTTCCAATAGTACATGGACTCGCTTCTAATTACCCATATAGTAATATATAAAGAACAGTGAGAATGCGTACTGAAACTGCGCATACGTGAACCATTTTCAGAGCCAGGAATGTTAGAATGACATGTTTCAAATACTTTAATTTTTAGCTTTCATGTCTACGATATGCATTTTAAAGCAGTTAATTCAGTAATGCGCTTACCCAACTATTAGACTTAAGTTTGCGCAAATGCACTTTTATTTACAACACAGACGAGGTTAAACAGAGCCTCGTTAATAGATATTCCGAGTGACGTAAGTAGTTGTGCCAGTGGCCGAGTGTAGTGGCGCCTGCGCATCGTTGCGTGGATTTGTCTCAATCTTAGAGAAGTAGAGCGGAGATGTGCCAAGATTACGATAATCTTCAAATTTGACATGATTTTTTAGAATTGATTGATTTAATTAATCTTATTTTATATTATTATTTATACTTACAAGAATAAAGAAAAATGTTTGCAAATTTTTAGTTTGGTATTAAATCCAGGCAAAAAATTGTTAAATTTTTTAAACTTTAAAACTAGAATGGCAAGGGGATATCAAAGTTCTATTAAATGTATTAAATCCACTAAACTTTCAATCCAATGTTCTCAACTACTATCACGATCGATCAACGATCTACTAGGATTTTCTAAATTTTCACGGTTTGATACTGTTATCTTATAAATAGATGGTTTGATACACAAGCTGCTTTAAGGGTCAAAAAACTTGACAGTTAACATCTGTTTGAAAGCATTATGTACATAATTTATAAGCACTCCGACAATGATAACTTTTTGATTCACAGTCAAGTCATAATCATAACGGTTCAGAAACAGTTAATCAATTTGTTAATGAAACGTCTTCATGTCAAAATTAATATATTTTCAAAATTTAAAGCAACTGTGAAAATAAATTAATTTTTAAATCTTCGATAAATATTCTGTTATTTTTCGTTTATTATTATTATTATTTATTTATTAGATCCGTTTTTTTTATCTGTAAGTTTCACAGAAAGTTAGAACTATTTTTTCTTTACTTAGATTATTGCACATTAGAAAAATCATCAGAAGTTACCAGAGTTTGTTTACGTTTCATAATAAAATATTCCACATTACGTTGCGCACATAAAATTACTGTCGTGTCATCACTTTTAATTTATGCTTTCTTTGTTTATAGTGTTTTAGCAATTATATTTTAAATGTTATGGAGTTTCAAAACTCAAGTTCAGAGTAGTTTAAGGTTAACTACGAGTAGGTATAAAATATTTGTCTGTATTTGCCTCGCAATATTTCTTCACCACGTCTTAGTTCACTTGATTTTTATGTGCATCATTTTGTTGACGAAAAAGGCACACTGGCATCATGAAATGACTTTAAAACATCGGTTTTAAATTTTATATTCAGGGTGCATGCAGGATGTACCTACTCGTCGTATGCAACTATTTAAATTTATTTGCATATCGATGGAGTTTTAAATACCTATATCAAAGTATAAATTGAGTATGCACTATCCGTTTCAAAACCATACTAACTGCTACCCGGCTTTACTCACTAACCTACCTAGAGGCTTTACTCACTAAACCATAACATGCAGAGATAATGACGCTAGTTTTTTTCTAGATATTATCTACGAGTATTACAAACAAACAAATATCTCTTCATATTATAGCAATACATTTAATTACAGTAATTATACAAACTGTACAAAATACAATTAGAACCAGTTGAGCTACCTATCAATTGTTATTAACGATCTTTAACTGGTAGCTCAACTTTTCCAAGCCACTGCTAGACGGAAGCGTGCCCAAGACACTGGCAGCATTGATATTAGTTTAGATACTAATCAGAAGACATGAGTACTCGAGCAGAGCATAGTTTACAACTGTGATCATGTTTCAATTTTCGTAATGTTGTTGCATCTTGACGAAACATTACGTGGCATTCAATTTGCGTGGATCGGATTAAAATCAAGATACAAGATGTCAACAAGAGTAACCGACCTACGTGCTGAAATAAATCTCGGCAGATAGCTTTACATAGTTGTTTGTGGGTTTCTCGTGTGGGACCTGAAATACTGCCTTATGGCACATAAATACAACACTAAATGAAAAAAATGAAAATGAAAAAAACGTTTGTTCAAAAAGGAGTTGGATCAGGCAGATCTAGCAACTTCACATATATTCGAAATCTTCACAGAAAATTTTGGGTAGTTAACGTTTTCATATAAAATGAGAATAATGTGTGGAGAAGAGAAAAACAATTGAACACTTTTGCTATTGAAACGCCCTTTTCAGACGTAGAATAGAGTGCCTCGTTTTCAGGAACTTGGAACCAAAAGGCTTCAGTGAATAACCACAGAATAAGCACGCCTACTAGAAGCGGTTGTAAAATACATAAAATATGATAAACGAAAGGAGAGCAAGATATATCGTAAGCTTGAAGTGCTTCAGATACTTATACTTACTTATTATAAAGATGAAAGTTTGTGTATCAAGTGTGAATGTTTCTTACTATTTCACGCTCAAACGGGTGGACAGATTTTAATGAAATTTGATACCAGGATAGCTTATATCCTGGATTAATACAAATGCTACTTTTGATCCCGGTATTCCCACAGAAACTGTAACTCTTCACCGCGGGTAGCACCGCAGGGCGGAGCTAGTGTAGGATAAGATATTGTACAATAAAATGTTGAAATATGGAAGAAGTAACAAGCAATTGGTCACGTGCAGGTCAGATGTGATGTAAGTCGCATCGAATGCGTTCCCGTCAGGTGACCGGCCGGTTGCACAACTATCGAGATGATCTTTGCTTTGCGTTACATTTACGCGTGAGAACAAGACCTGTCGGACAAAGACTTATGATATTGGTTACGTGCAAAAAAAAAAATTATGAGCTGTGTTGGCCGACTGGAGCAGTGCCTTTTCTACGAAGGTCGTGTATTCGAATCCTGACCCTACAATATATACGAGCTTTAACCGGCTGTATCTCCTGGAAACGCTTAAAGTTTCAGACTTATAAGATCCCTCTGAGATGTTTCAAAGAGATTCAAATTTTTTTTCATTCAAATTCAAAATATTTTATTTTCTCACAACAAACCTTAAAGAGTACAGAGTATTCCTATAAGTAACATATAATTTACTATAAGTACTATTTTGAGTCGTTTTGTAGGAGACTGGTGCCTGAGATAGGTTTAAAGAAAACCTGTGTTACAGGTCACCAGGTCCCTTCACTCCCCGGATTCAAAAGAATAAGAGATGTTGCAATAAAAATGATAAATAATAGCATTTAAAAGTTTCAGAATTTTAGGTATAGCTTTATAACATAACGATACAGTTAGAAATACAATATTACTTTGAAGATTTAGATTTAGACGACTATTCAAATCTTGCCAATGTTATGACCAAAACACTACTTTAGTACGTATTCAAAACTTTGTTATTTTTATTTTTCTAACTGTCTTCGATGTACGTAACGTATGTTACTTAGCGATTGAGATGATCAATTCAAAATTATAAATTTCCCGTACCAATAAGCTTCAGGTCATGCTCGAATTACACAATCTATATCTGTGTACATGATCGAATTGTTAGTGGCCCGGCTGCACTTTCGCTCTCAGAGTTGAGAACTTTAATAAGCGATTGAAAGTTGAACTATTGAAAGGAAAGGCAAGGAGTTATTTTATAAACTAATCAATGATTGAAAGAGATCCAATTCAAAGTATGGCTTTGTGATTAAATTTGTTTTATTTTTAAGTTTTTTAAGAACGTAACAATTTAGGCTGGACTTAAGATAACAAGTTTAATCTAAATCGGTTTAGTGATGTGGTGGAAGAGTGAATCCTAGTAATTTATTTATCTTCGGAAAACCAACAGCTTTTACAGTGTCCTTAAAAACCAAGATAGAAATAGTGAGCCAATTAAAGGTTTTCACTAATAGTAACAAATTAAAAAACTTAAAAATGTGAACACTTACACTTAAAAATAATATTATAGTAATATTATAAATGCGAATGTTTGTGAGAATGGATGGATAGATGGATATACGGATGTTTGTTACTCTTTCACGCGAAAACTACTACGTTTATGACCGGGAATAACACATAGGCTACTTTTGATCCCTGTATTCCCATAGGAAAGGAATACACATAGTTTAGAACATTGTAGTAAATTGAAAATAGTCATACAAACACAAAACATTAATGCAAATTAAAACGGGAAATTTATGCTGTTTGTTTGTCGATTAACATAAGTGCGTTTGCATAAAAAATGCTGTGTTTGTATTTGTTATTGAGATGGATGCTTTGACCAGCCGTTACCTTCTACAGTTAATCTAACAAACCAGTCAATAAAACGACTTTCGATCCGAAGGTCGTGAGTTCGAATCCGGCCGTGCATCAATGAACTTTTTGCATCTAAAAATGTATATGCGCTTTAACACGAGCTTATAACGGTGAAGGAAAACATCGTGAGGAAACCAGTTAGCTCTCTAATAGCGTCGATGGCCTTGCAACCTGTTACGTATGGAAAGTTAACTTCTGCAAAACGTGGGCATGTACCAAATATGTATGTATTTGGACATACCTCTGACTACCCCCTTAGACAACTTCAAAAGGATCTTAAATTGCCTAATGATCTGAAAGAAATGTCTACCGCTCCCGGGATACAGTCGTGATCATATTTCATTTCATTTTTTTTTTACCACTCAATAATAGGAAATCCGTTAAATTATAAAATATTATCACGATCTCACTCGGAAGGTGATATGAAAGCGATACCATACACTTTCTTAATTAACTGTAATTAATATCCATTAATTTATGCAGATAGTATCTTTCGATAGGGGCTAATAGATACCGGCTTAAATAACATTTAATAACATGACCAAAATAATTAAAATTAGAATCTTAAATTTGGTAGATTACGATGTATTTAGCTTTTTATATCCTACAAAAAAATAACACGAAATATACAAATGTTTAGTAGCAATTAACATAAATTACATAGATATTTAATTACTACATATAGAGTAATAAGAATTCGTGCTACGCGCATATTTCACGTAGCTTGTCGTAGCAGCTACGAAGTTTTTTGCATACAAAAGATTTCAACGCGCTCCTGCTAGATTTTTGTTTTTCAAAAAATATTTACTTAACATTTTGAATTGTGAATAGAGTTTGCTATTAAACGAAAGTATTACATGTTTATTTAAATCTAAATTCTATAATAATTAAAACAACAGCAAGATTCAATTGAATTATCAATATTATCCACAACTAAGGATATCCTGTCTTAAATATCTCGTCACATTATTTACAGTACATAAGTAATAGTTTATAGTCTCGAATTTCAAATAAATTTTATAAGTAAACTATAAATTATTTATAATTCATAAAACTTACTTGAATAACATAGTAGGCACTCACTGTCCACAATTATAGTCCGACCACTTGACCACTGGTACCATGGGTACAAAAGTCGATCACAAAACGATTTGAGAAAAGCTTTCAGTACGGTACGTCTAGTCCGGCGTCGGTGACAGCACTGACGGAGCCCGCGTGCGCTTGCGCGTCGAAACCTGCGCGATCTATGAAAGTAACCACCACTCTCGGAAGGACATCTCAAGAATACCTTGCATAAAGTACCTAATACTGTAAAAAGAAAAACCTTGCTACAGTCTTGTGAATGACTTGAGTAATGCTGCTCAGTGCAGTCTTTTGTAAAATATTTTTATATCATGTTTTATTTTTACAATCTCTTTAGAATGGAAACCGAAAAATAAAAATCTATTAGGAAGTAAGTAAGTTAGTATGAGCAAGTGGCCAACTCTGGTGACGGAGTTTTTAACGGAGGCGGAAAAGTCACGCGATAAGATATATCAATAAAAAAAGCGATGATAGAAAGATACTTAATATATAAAACAATCTATGTATGTCTTTTCTACAGCGATTGTTGAAAAAATAGTTTAAGTGAATACATATTCGTTTTTAATGTGTAATGAATGTTTTGTAAATATAATTTATAAGTAGGTAATGTATCATTATATTTTATAGTAAAATGCAATTATATTTTATTAAATTAATATTATTAGAGTATATTACATAAAATCGCATACTTAGCGTTACCATGATACAAGTACCGCTAAGGAGTATTCCTAACCTTGCTCTTTCCAAAGTTCCTTATTTAAAATAAACAGCATAAATTCAATCTTTCTCTAAATTACTTATAAGGCCTAATATCAGCAGAATTACGTATATATCCAAATATTAAAACGACGAACTTTTGCAGTTGAAAATTGTACCTTTTGTTTAAAATTATATTTGAAGCCCAATTGGGCTTCAAATATAAGGTTCATCAACCTATAAATCCGCGATGAATAATGCATAAGAAGAGTAATAAAGATAAAAGCGCTACAAATCAGCATTTCACATAGTCTGGTCATAGACTAGTGACTCTTCTCGGCTTCGTTCGGCTTAAACATTAAATGTCCTGTGTTTCCAAACTATATGATATATTTAACTATTACTTAACTAAGTATATGAATGTTTTAGATTATCCATGAAATTATCTTGATTAGTATGCAAAATCAAAAACGGTAGGCAACGTTAATGCTCTACGTCATAATTAAGTTGGTATTTTGAATTATTTGCTTGCGACAAAAATTATTGATTTATTTAGCATGCAACTACTAACAGTTGCATGCAGTCGCCCAGCAGTATATATTATTCGCAATTTTAACGCAATAAGACATTCAAAAACATCTTAAAAGTCCAGAATTAATCTGAGAGAATATCTACGTCTTATACATAGAATCATAGATACATTTTTTTTATCGAATTATACAACGTATTCTTTATCGATGACAGTCAGACAAAGTATCCGAACTTTAATGATTATCTATTTGACGACCAGTTATGTGAACGAGTTGAAGATTTGCTGTGACATTGCACAATGAGGCGAATCAATTCATGCAACACATGCAACTTGACATATTGCAAGATGCAATTTGTCGAAAAGACGACAGACGACGGTGAGAAGGCACGGGCTGGGCAGCGAAAGTGGAGGTTAAAGACTTAAAACCTACTATACCGAAATAACCGAATATATATTATACCGAAAACATATGTTTCGCTTTGCGAATATAAAACGTGATGGCCGAGTGGGTTGGTGCCTCGACTTTTATCGTATTCGTAAGATACTATAAGATTGTACCTACATCACTGAAAATAAATCTAGGTTACAATTTTGTTCGTTGCTCAAATTTTTCAATGAAGTTCTTAAAATTGTATGACCCTAAATATAACTTTCTTTCTATGGGTTTTATCAATATTTCTTAATTATAGGGGACCTGTGTCCACTCCCTTCATTTTAAATTACTACCAACTCAGACAAAAAACCAACCATTCGGAAGCAAAAATTCCATTTTATGAGTGACAGTTTATTAACAACATTGGCGCGGCCAATTTAGTTAAAGCCCTGCTATTCTGTTTTGAATATCTTGCGTTTGTATGAATTAAGTAATTTTTATCTTAGTCGAATTATGTTTGAAGTTCATATTCTATTCTCGGTATCGTAAAACGTTAATTTCCGTGGGGTATTAAATGTTTAAGTTATAGTTGCAAAATAAAAGAAACTGGATCAAGTATTGAACTTTTTATCTTCAAGGATTTAAATTTAGATTTAAAATACTTAACAAAAAAATAATAATCCTGTGTCCATGTATTTCTAAAATATGAATTGTGTTCGCGAAAGTTTAATCAAAGAATCATGTTTGCCTTCCTATAATCATAAATCACATGAACTTACGCATAAATTTACCGCCAACATTATCGATTCACTTTTAAAATAATATTTTATATTTAATTATAAGTTTCGGCCAATTTCTTATTGATTGAATATCAAATTGTGTAGATTTCTCCGCTATTTATGCGAAATATGCCTTTCACGAAAGATCACGTGCCGACGCATAAATATAATCATGCCTGTTCTACGTCACTAATCGCATATATTATAATATTTTTTCGAGTAGCATACAGCAAATCACTATTTTGAGCCACGTTATCTGTGTTAGCTAATTGGTTCCGAACACAGGAGCACATCAATGGATTTTTTGTTTCTAAAAATGAAAATGCGATAGCATGAACTCTTAAGAGGTGCAGGAAAACCTTGTAAGGAATTCAGTTAGCTTTCTTATAGCGTCGATGGGTTTGCAACCTGCAAACTCAAAATAACTCAAGCTCAATAAAGCTATTAATGCTATGACATCTCGTATGAAACGTTACTTTTGAAAAATGTGGTGTACATGTATTACCTCTCATTTGTATAATATTTAGAACTTTGAATAATAGCACTTGCTCTTTTCATGATCAGTGCACGTGTAAATTATCACATAGGTATCTGCAGCTCAAAGTATAGGTGTGTTTAAAATAAATATTACCAACGCTTGCACTGCACCTGTTCAGCCTTACCTATTTCATTAGCAAAACTGGCATAATGTGTGATTATTATTGGTAACTTCGCAATGAGTTATATTGCTACAAAACATTATTGCTTGCCTTATAAATTAAATATTTATGATAGATGTTATCAAAATAATCCTGAAAAAGCAAGAAGATTTTTGCTCTTGTAATTTTAATTTATTAAATAATTTTCATACCACAAAAACATATCAACCACAAGAATGATAATCAAAATACTATTGTGTAATACTAATATAAATATAAGACTACTATTATTAAATTCAGTGAGATAGTAAACATTATTCAATTGACAATCTTTGTCCAGTTATGGGCAAAGCATGGTGTCAAGCATGTGGACTTAGAACCTGTCTAACTACTACTTAGTATTCTAGGTGTGGTCTGATCTGAGCGGAAATATTTAGATTATTCTTTGAAAGTAAACTTTTGATGATCTGTGTAGTGTAGACAAATGATGAACGTAGAACGAAATCGCTGAGTCGGGAAAATAATCTGATATAAGTGTCAGATGAAATTATGTAAATTATTAAATAAGTGAAATGAAATAAAATGAAATTTATTAAAACAACAGACATTACAGTAACAAGTTATTCCATGTAAGCTTACAAAGAAAATATAAATTGTATGATAAGATAAATTCCTGGTTGGAAAACATTGATACCCAAACTAGGATTCCCTGTGCTATGGCATACTTATGCCCTCCGCCATACAACAATGGTGAGATGGTTCTAACAGAGAGCATATTTTTTAATTTCTAAAACATTCTACAGCCACTGTGGGATCCAGTGGCATAAACAGTGTACTTCTATCTGTAAGTAGGTATGTAAAGTGTAGTATGTAAGAGATTAAGAGTGTTAGAAAATTCCCTATATTATTATATCTAAAATTAAACGGACAAGATGAGATCCTTTTTTCATAATTAACCACTTGTTGAATGCTAATTACGAAATCACTCAATAAATACTAACTTTATCAGAAGCTTTCCCCGGTCTGCATTAACTGATAAATTTCTGTGTTGCGAATTTGATGAGCTAAAAGAGAATTGCTATTTTATTGACTGAATATGTTTCCGGATTAAAAACTAAAAATAGAGGCAACAGCAGTCAATGTCGCCACTTTCGTATCAGACTATGATTTAACGTAGTTTCAAAAGTAGGTAAACATAATATTTTAAATGTTTGATAACTTTCTTAGGTAGCTTCATAGGGTTTTCAAGGTGTAAACAGTTAAACGGATCTACCGTGAAAGTTTGTTGTGTGGATTTGCCCGGCTAAGCTTAGAAGATGGTTTAAATGCTGGGCAAATCTACCGACACCATCTTAACAATGTCCCAGGCTCAAAATTTTTACTCGTGGCGTATAAACCATCTAGTAAAAATTTAAAATGCCTAAGAATCTGATCGATTTGTTCGTCTAATCCCACTAGTTCAGTTGTCCAGTTTAGTTGACTGAACTAGTGAGATTTCTTTTCTCGTTTGTTTAGTTCAGAAATAGTGTTTATAAGAAAAGATAAGAATCTACCCAGCAGCTACAGAAACATCCGGCAATACACGCACGTACAAAGAAAATAGACTTCTAAAGAACCTCGTTCTTATTTTGAAGTCTGATAAAAAAAACCCCATATTCTATTGCATTTTTATAAAAAACATCGTTTTCGTGTCATCACGACGCACAGATCAATGTAAGGAATGTACTATGTAGGAGATAATTTACGGTTGACCGGTTTTTCTGTGCATTTTACCCAGTTTAACCAAGCACGTGGGTGCAGTGTATGCTCAAAGCTCATTTCCATTAAAAATACGAAACACGAATCGGGGTCAAGCCGAGACCTGCACATTAGTAATGTCAATACATAAGATTTGCGCTGAATTTTATAGTAGGAATGCTAAGTAATCGAGTCTGGGGTCTATAAAATAAAATAACCGTTACTGAATTGTAAATTTCAAAAAACTTTTTTAGGTGCTTTCGTGATTTACAAACCAATCACAGATTTAGGAAAGTTTGTGATTTACAATAGATTTTGCAATTATTCACAATTCACATTTCATTATAATTTATTATTTAAATTAAAAAATAATGATAAGAGATTACGACTCTATCCCCAAGGCCCGGTAGACATTTTCTCAGATCTTTAGGAACTTGAGATCATTTGAAGAGGTCTGGGTATTTAGAGAAGGAATATCTGAATATCAGCATTATTTGACCCATAATTGATACCGCTAATTTTAGTCCAAATAAAGCAGCAAGTTATTATGACATGCTTAAAACATTGACTTACTACTACGACTAGCACTTCCGCTCAGATTAATCCTGGCATACGGTCAATGCATTCTTGGAAATCAAAGCACTGGTTTTATAAAAAAGCTTGCGTATGCTGTGCAGTGAGCATGTGATTTTAATTAACATCCGACTACCTATGTAACTGATAAATGGAGAATAGTGCGCGCAAGAACTTCAAAACACATTCATTGTGACAATACGAATTCTATTGTCAATGTAATAAACTTTTTGTTATAATAATTATAGTGCAATTTTGTGCGTTGCATGGCTATGTTTTAGTACCTACTATACTATAATTAAGTTATCAAAGAAATGTACATTACAAATAATTTTCATTACAACATTAGCAAGGCAGCGTTGTGGCAAATCTATATAGAAGACGATGAATGAAGAAGAGATGTCCTGATATAATAGATTAGATAGCTTCGACAAGGGGTCCCAAATGGCGCAAGATTGTAATATTTGGAGGATATTATAGTTGTCTATTTCTTTTAATAATTCTTAGGTACTAGAGTTGGGGTAATGAATTTGCATAGTGCCATGTGGAATATTTGGTATACACATATACAAAAAATATTTTATATTAAAATATTATACAAAATGTTTATATACTTGTATGTTTCATATGTTATGGTTATTGTTTGGTTTTATCTTGAAGATAACTTATGACAGATGGTCAAAACAGGTCTTTCTGTATTTTCTGTTCTGTTATGGAACGAAAATGTTATCTTATCTTCAAAAGCATAATTTATTGTTTACAGCAATAACAAAATACTTTACATAATAAAATTTACATTCAAACGACTGCCTAATTAATTAGGTGTTAAAATACATAGTCATAAAAGAGAATGTTATTCATAAATTGTAACTGTGATGTATGCTGGACATAGAGATAATGATTTAAACTTGGACCTAGAGACAATATTTATGGCTTTTGAGAACGAACAATCAAAGTTAATCAATCTACGAAACATTTGGTAGGTATACGCATATGTAGTAAGCCAAGCTTATTGTCGAAAACGACTAGTCGGATTTTTCACTGATATGTATATTTAATATAAATTAAAAAAAGACTGAAATATTCTTAAGCAATTGCATTTAGGTGAAGTTTTTATTGCTTAAAAAGTAAGAACATTTTCTTTGATTGTTTAGAACTCATTATCCATCGAATCATACCAATCGCCCAAGTGGCCACTAAGAAAGCTCATGTCCATCAACACCTTTACGCATGATGACCTGATCAATGACCACAATAAATATAAAATATATGCTCCAACAGCCATAACTGTCATTGACCAATGAATCCAATATGCATAGTTACATAAATGAGGAGGTGGAAGTTTCAGTCACATGACACCATAATTTGACACCCAAAAGAATCTTAAACTTGCGAAACTAAATACATTGTTTTATTATGGTCTGTTAGAATTAAGTTATTAACCGACCGTCAACAATGGTCTGATATTATCAGATGTTATCTTAAAAACGGCACTCCGGCATTCTCGTTTCTACCTTTTACTTTTAAATGAAGCGTAGTTTGCTTACGTTCATGATAGATCGTTGAAGTAAAGCAACGAGTAGAACCGTCACAATTTAGATGGGTGAACGCTAGAGATAGTATAGTATAGTGGAGATCCGTGGTCTCTGCCTACTCCCATGAGAAAGAGGCGTGATTTTATGTTACGATGAGGCACTGCCATGGACGAAGGCACCACTTAGGTATACCCTGATATAGAAACGCAGGGGCTGACGTCATTTTTCCTGCCGGGGTGTGGTTTGTATAATGTGCAGTGTGAAAAGTGCTCTAATCATGGTTGATGGATACCTCAGTTATGACAACTATGACTTTCTATAAGATCGCATCAAACGAAAATGTGGAAGACATTCTTGCTGCTTAGCCACTCTAAGGCTTGTATTCAGAGTCCATACTCAAGCGTGAATAGTGCCTCAAGCAGTGATTCATCACTCAGTTTCCATAGATAACTGATATTCCATAGATAGGTATAGTTAAGTTTGTAAATCAAGAATTTGAATTTAAGAATTTGAACTGTCAAAAAATCGATACTTGAGCAAAGGCTCAAGTCTGAGTGCAGATTTTGAAAACAAGCCTTAGTTTGTCCCGGCGAGAATGTAAGTTTACTAATTGTGAGTAGGTAAATGCAACTAACACAAACATCATGTATTTAGGTTGGTTGTATCACTTAGCTAACAAGATGTTGGGTAAAGGAGTCATTTAACGAGATATTATTCGTTTTTTTGTAAGCTTGAATTTTTTATAGTTGAGTACCTAATTATGTATTTGCTAATGTGCAAAACCGCTTCGAGGATATTTTAAGAGCGAAATAGAATTACTACATAGCTACGAGTACAATCACAAAACAAACCTGTAGATAAATTGTCTTGCGTTGTCTACGATTTAACGCTAAGATGTTTCACCTATGAGTCCTATGACATACACACCGAGTACATACATACATTTCTAGTTCATACAATCTTTAGACCGCATATTTTTGCTCATTATTTAAAAACTCATTTTTCAAGAAATCAGAATTGTTTTTCTGATCGCACCGTTCGAAATTTAAGCAATAAAGATATTAAATTGATTTCAAATAACTGTTATCGGACCGGTTAACAACTTAATAACTAAGTAGCTACTAGATAACTTAACCTAGCCTAGCTGGTTACCTGTTTTCTATGAAAACTGGTCCATAAATGTTTGCAATTTATCAATTCAACATGTAGTTTATTTCGTATGCGCTAGACATGTAGGCTTCGTGTAATTTCATTGTAATTTAAAACTCTTGTCATTGTAAACGTCACTTCACATGTTCTATACTGCCTACACTTGAATAGTTAGGTAGGTATATCAAGGTTATTAATACACTATCTGAGATTTGTATTTGAAAGTAGCTTAAATTCAATGAGATAAGTTTATTGTGCATATCACATTCAATAATTTTGGGCAAATATTAGGATAATGGGGCCCTACCAATGCCGTAGATAGTAGGTAGTATGAGGGGTAGGTATGATAGGACTTTAAGGGGCCTTCTCAGTGCTCAATCTTTCAAATCTTTAATATTCTCACCAACTTTTAATATACATAGATAGTCACAATAAAATTAAGATGTAGAGCAACCTTGAAACTCAGACATGATTGTAGATATAATGGTAACAAAGAGGTATGAAATGTATTAGAAGTGTTCATCATCATTGATTACAACATTTTGCGTACGAATACTAGTATAGTAATATTATCTGTTTCACACAGCGGCATCTAGTCCCAAGCTAAGCAATTTAATGCTTGTGTTATGGTAACCAGATGACTGATAATATACCTACTACATAGATATTTTTTTTGTAATTACATACGTATTATACATAGGAAACACCCAGACTCGAGACAAATATTTGCAGATCATGCAAACATTTGTTCCGTGGCGGGAATCGAACCCGCAACCACCGCGTCTCAGGCAGGCCTTCGCCCACTGCGCCACAGAGGTCGTCATTATACTTCAAGTACCTAGCATTCACAGTTTCGCTTGTGGTATAAAAATATATTTATGTTATCATTAATTTATAGGTACCTACTATGTTGTGAGTACCTACTTATGATCTTGTGTCTATGTTTCATCCAAATCAGGTCAGCCCTTTAGGCATAACTAAAACAAAAACATCTATGTTATGATATTACGTGAGTAGAGTATTCTACTCGTATGTTAAATAATGAAGATGGGTATCGGCCACGCCCAGTCACGAAATTTTTAATTTGAGGTGTAACTCGCGCTCTTTAATATTGTAATAAAATGATGTATAGAGTGTATTAAAATAGTAATGTGAAATTGTTTAATATTTTTAATACACTGTTATGCTGCTTCGCTTTCAGAGTTGGACGCCCATATTCCTTCATCCATAGGCGTGGCAGTAAATACGGATATTTGAAACAGTTACTTATCAAAACCAGTATTTTTTTAAAGTCAAACAGTCCTAGGTACGAGTATATTACTTCTTGTAATTTTGATCACAAGTCAAACTTTATTTTATCACAACACACTTTTTCTGCAAATTTACGTTCATATTTATGATAATTATGTTCCATCTAGTTCCAAATATATATTTTGTATTGAATCTTGTGATGTTAGGTATATTTAGTTAGTTAACCACATACCGAACATCCTGTATCCAATATACCGGCAAATAGCTCAAACACGATTTAAACGGCAATGTGGACCGAGGTCGGTCTGAGGTGTAGGTAAGGCATGTAGGTACAGTCACCATCAAAAGTAGATATTTTTACGGGTTTCAAGATTTGTGTAATGCACGAAATTTTGACTGACTGTTTATTGTGCATTTTACATTATTAATTTCTTTTTTGTTACAATAAATACGGAAAAGAATCTACTGCATATTCATGCACGTTACCTACTATGAGCTTACCGTTACATAATTACCTACAAACAAACAAATTATTTATTAATCAACGCTATAAATCATTCCTTAATTCAGTAGCTACAAGTTGTATAGGTACTCGTGATGCTGACTGTCGTGTATTGCAATCTCGCCCCGGGACAAATCCCACCCGTCATTAATCAACCAATTAATTTACTTACTCACATTCTAATTATTTTTATATTTGAGCCTATTCAAAACGGTACTTGCTTCAGACCGTGATTTAGCTTGCATCTCCTAAAAACTGACAGTTTCTTCAGGTTAAATAGGCATGTGGAAAACAAACTAAGTACTTATTTATTACTTACTAATATTATAAAGAGGAAAGAATATATATATTTATTTGTATTTATTTAAATTAACTGGTGCAATCACATTGAACAGTGTAGGTATTTCAAGTGAAATTATTGTAAAATGTAATTGTGTAAAAAAATACACATTTCTTAAATATTCCATTCTAAAATGCATAAATTATGAGAACAACGGCCTTAAAATGTACCTATTACGAGTATGTAAACTTTTTGCCCAAATTGTTGCACCTTATTTTCACCCGCGCAATAACAGGTTGTACAAAGTAATATGGATTATTACGATCGCTTAATGTCAGATTGCACAGTAACTTTTTTACCTTTTTGGAGAACTAAATTGTCAATTATGAAAATGTTATATTACAATTTCAATAAAGTGATGTATTCTGTCCTGATTAAGGTCGTGTATGAACAAGAAATGTTGTTGAATTCATGTGTCAACATCTGTCATGTTGGCCATTGTTTAATAAAATGTATTGAAGCCAATTTAACCAATTAGCTTTGTCCTTTTGATTTAATTTTGTATAATATAATGTAAGCTTGCTATATCAATCGATGTATTTCTGAAGTTTGCTTTAAATGTTAAACGATTCATTGAAAACTACAGATTCAAATACTCCACGAGTCAATTTATCAATGGTTTATTTTAATACAATTTTGATTTTTTTTTTTGTTAATACGTTAATACTTTTATTTAAACCAATGAAAGAGCACAATAAAAACCAATGAGTACTTATTTTTTGAAAATCCTCTTAATTTCAAGAGTAGTAATAACACACCCAGTATATTTAAATTAATGACAAGATTAAGATAAACTTTTGACAGAACAATTGCTCAGCAGGTCACTTTCGGAACCCTAATTACTTCACACGAAAGTGAATAGTCCCTCGAGGCGATGTTCAAGTCTCAAGTAACAGGTATTTGAAGGCTGGTGAGATTATCAACAGTTTTCAAAGTCAAGTGCTTTATTGCGATTGCCCAACCAGCAATTATACCTATACAAACATCAAATTGGCTTCATTGAACTACGAGGTGCCTTAGAATTTTGTAAAACTCACATTTTTTATTCTCTAAATTTCATCTTTCTTTGTTGATTATGAAAATGATAAATATAACAAGATAATGAGCGTGTGACATATTGATAAATGACTGAAATCCTTTGAGATGCAAGTTTAAAGATACCTAACTTAGAAATTAGCTTTAGATGATATATTATAGCGTGCATGTTTATTACATATAAGAATGTTGAAGTTTATAAAACAATACCGACGCATTATCAGTGAAAACTGTCAACAAAATCGCAGTGATTCAATTTTTAGAAGTGGTGTTATTACACCCAGTGTAATTTTTTATTCATGGTCCCAATGTACAAAGCTACGTAGGCATGGGCGGTTCATGTATAACCGTTCGTTTGATGAATAATAATTGCAAATCGTTTAGATCTTAATAATAATAATTTGCATCTTGATGGATCTGGTTCATTAAAGTTGATTTTGAATCACTGAGTGGTTTAGTGCAGATTGATCAGAAATGACGTAATTTATGAGCGCCAATCAAATATTATAACGATTAATGAGCATTTTTTTAAATAAATAAATATTTGATAGACATTTAACAGCGCCATCTAGGTACCCATAACACAAATGTTGTACCATGGAATAAATACACATTCATACTTTTATATCATCATTTCCATACAATATTGTTACACCCTGACATAGAACCAAACGTCGATGGGCTTGCAACCTGTCACGTATGGAAAGTTACCTTCTGCAAGATCTTGGCATGTACCAAATATGTATTTGGACATACCTCAGACTACCCCCTTAGACATCTTCAAAAGGATCTCAAAATTGTATTAAGATCTGAAAGAAATGTCTACCGCTCCCTGGGATACAGTCGTGATCATATTTCATTTTTTCATTTTATAGAACAAACATCTGCATGATAATAATTAAATTACATGATTGTGATTCTGGAACCATACCCCAAAAACTATAGGACCTACAAGGCAGAGCAAGGTGTGAGGCCAGTCGATTCAATACAAATTCTAGGTTTTTTTTTAATTTAACAAAAATACAGCGGTGTGGATGGCACGGTTTGAAAGTACCAGAGATCTGTGCGACCTCATAGATTAATGACGAGTAACACTTTCCGGTTTGTTTAATTTTATTTGGATGTTTTCCGCAATCAGTTTGGGTAAGAGCATGTCTGAGTTGCGAAACCAAGTAATGTACTTTGTACCATCTAAATCATAGTTTTATATGGGTTTTGTGAAGACGTGGTCGTTAATTAGCGGTAGTTACCCGTAGTTCCTAGTAAATATATTATATAGTGTAAAATGCAATGAAGTATGGTGGGTTATCTTTTGTATTCACATTATTATTATTTGAAAACGTTGTACTTATAAATTAAAGTGTTTTTATTGACACATTTAAAGTGCTAATTGCTTTTGCACACTTTAACAACCATATACGAGTATATAAATAGATTATAAATGAATTATTTGTAGATTAATTTAAACCGAACTTTCAAATTAGTAACGTTTTGAACCGAAAATAACTGTAACTAAATTGTGGAAGCCCATATCTACTTTCTAATGTAAAAAAATACGGCTGTCACAAACCGGTCACCGCAAGCCTAGGAATCGTGTCTATGAACCGTAACTGTTATGTAAGATGATCAAGGCGCCCCGGTGATGTCCCACCTTTTGTACTGAACCAGTTCTATTTTATTATGTAAAGGTATTGTGGCACTTTCTTTGCAGATAGACGATGTCGACGCTAATACTCATTTTTGATTTAGGCACTCCAATTGGCGACATAGGTTGTTTCCAGCCCTTGGTAACAATCTGCTATTTGTGATGGTCGTAATGTTCTCTATATCCGTCAATCAAATAATTACTTTCTTTTTGTAACGTGTGTGTTTTTTACGCTGACAACGTTAAATTGTCGGTCCCGGCTTTTAAAGTCGTTACGCCATTAGGCCTTTAGGTGGCCTAAAAACGCCGTCACCAGAGTTGGCCACTTGCTTATACGAACTTACTTTTTTTTTACGGTGACAACATTGCCACATTTGCTCAAAACTGGGTGGATCTGATAATGATATCAATGACTAAAGCATGATTTACTGTATCAGTGTATCAGTATTTCACATGCCTTTGATATCCTTGACAGCAATGTTAATAACCAGCCGAGTACCATTTGACGTTTAGTATCCGCTTTAAAAACATAACTTAAAGTTTGACCTTCGTCCCTAGACCAATTGCTGGGTCAATAAAAATAAAACATTGATTTTGTGGCAAAGGAAATTGCGTCAAAAGCATGAAATGATACCTAATTATAATTATTTGAAATTTCTTAAATGATTTGGTGGTTAGTTGCTTTTATTAACATATAAAAAAAGTGTTTTACTTTGAACACACAATTACACGAATAGCACTGATACTGACTATGTAAATTTTTACTGCATACAAAGAAACAGGACCTGAATGACCGAGCTTAGCTCAGTATTTTTCTCCTTGCCTGAAAACACGGATTGGATCGCCGCCGAAACCCCTTGCATACAAAATTTCATGAAAATCGTTGGAGTCATTACCGAAATTCTATTTATTGAGATTCTATATAGAGCTATTCTTGTATATACTTATATAATTATTATTATACAAGAATAGCTTGTTTAAAGGTAGGGTAAACCCAGGATAGATGCCTCAATGGGATAGATGCCTCGTTTTCAAAAAACACAACTTCCCGAAATAGCACATACTAATTAATAGGTTAAATAAGGAGCGTACGTGCCACACTCCTCAGGCCCAAAAGGCAGTTGAGCAGAGTATACCTATAGGATATTTTGATTTATCGGTTCGTATTGTAAAGTATTTGAAATTGAAACTCAAATTAATTTTGAAGTTGCTTCCTTATCAAACAACCTTCGAAAGCGAAAGCCTTCGTAAACTAAACGCTGTCCATTAGTAGGTCACGACAGGACATAGATAACAAAGCAACACTTAGATTTGCGGCATTTACACTCGTTACTGCAGAGCTATTCTCTAAACTCATTTCAAACGTCCGAAGAGCTTTATCCGCAGTGAGATTAAAATTTTGTATTCTGTAGAATTCGATATCGAGTGTGAAGAGTGTGCCAGTGAAATGAAAATAATGGTAATTCCTAAGTCATCTCGACACTGAACTGAACACTCGAATTCACTTGTCGACGGGTTTAGTGACAAATGAGCTCGGTCACCTAAGTAGATCCGAGTTCGAGTTTTTACATAATAACTCTACCATGGAATTAAGATTACATAGATCTTTTATTTGTATAAACTCACCCCGATAACTTTAAAAATTTCAAATACGATTATGCCAAAAAGTTGCTACCACTATAGCGGCATCCGAGGCGGAATTAAGGTCGGCTCTTGTGCTAGAGGAGGGGCAAGTGGGGCAGTACAGTTTACTGATTACCTTCTCTACTGGTATAAAATGATGTGTTCAAATACAGTATAGTAGTAAAGGTCAGTCAGTGATTGATTACAATGATACAGTATATTATATACATGCCTCATTGCATTCATAATTTTTAGTTGTTACGCGAATTTAAACCATCTACCTACATCTTTGAGAAGATGTACCTACCTAACTAGGTACGTACATATAAAGTGCTTACTACGTAACATGTCTAATATCTTTTTAATGGTCAGTACTAGGCATTTGTAAAACTCGTATTACATAAAATATTAGGAGGTTGGCTACCTACATCATTAGTGGAGTACCTTATGTGTTATTATATCATAGAAATAGGGAATAGCATCATCTTAGGTAATTAAAAAAAAATGGATAAACTTAGTTTGTTGAATACTGCCAACGTGGAGGGAAAGTCTCTGTTTTGACAAACAAAATTTATTATTTGCAGTTACAAAAATCTAAGTACTTAAATAATTTTCAGAAATAGATTTTTAACTCCTAATTATAAATTTAAGTAAAAACTACTACTACCATTATATTACATCAATATACTCTAAATTGACTTGTTAAAGTACCTAGTATAAAATTATTAGGTGTCACCAGTCCACAAATTGTCAGGCTAGTTATCTATGGAGTAATGTGTACACCGCGATCTATCTATAGTGATCGCTTCAGCACCTAATAGGTGTGAGAAATGACTCGTTACGGCCAAATATAAAAACTATGCCACAAATTAAGCATAAGTGGCATTTTAAATCAATTCATATTTTATTCATTAACTTATTGAAGCATACTTGGGCTAGATTCCTAAGTCTATGTGGTATTTTTAAAGCTAAGATCAATCTTTTGCTTCGTTACAAAAAAACGTTTAAAATCCTTCTAATTAGGTTTAAAATATTACTCTATGGTAAGAATTATTGAAAGGATGTTTTAAGTTTACTAGCTTTAGTTATCAGAGCGAGAAGTGTATTTTCAATATAGTGAGTTTATTAGTACTTACATTTTAAACTTTCGCGATCTTTATACATATTTTAAACGGGAGTTTATCACGTAATTACCTAATAAAGTACCGTTAATTACGTTTATAACAGTAAGTTTTGACTTACATTCATATGCAGAAACAATCTTTTAATTAAATACTAATGGACCTACCATTAAGTATTAAGTACCATTTTTTTAATAGTACATTAGTGTACTTCAAATTCAGTCGCTTCTAAAGAATTTTGCGATAAATATGGATGAATAAAACAACTCTACCACGATCTAAGAGCCAAAATATAATCTGAAAACGTAACAAACAGTCACAAAGTAGACCGATTATTCTGCTGAAACGAATAAATGTATAATGTCAATGAATGTGAATCACAAAGAAAACCAAAGCAAATTAAGCCTATGTTAGGCTCTACTTTGCAATGTCTATTTCTCTGTGATTTTTATTTGACCATTTTCTCATTTTCAGATTTAAGTAATATCATGATGCGAAAATTACACTTCCATAAAATGATCATAAACCTGAGATTCCTAACTAGTGATAAATCACCAGTTGGAAGGCATTCATTGCATACACCTCTGAAATAAAACTAGTTTTATGATAAGCTGCTGACCGTTTTATTTCGTCCGAAGTCCAAACAATTTTCACTTTAATTTTTGTTACCTACTGGCCAATGTTTCATCCTATCCCTTTCTTATAAGTACATCGAAACATTGAACTCTAAACTGCTCACTCGATATTTACAGCGACAAAGTTACAGGTTTACATTCTGTCATTCTATTTTGCGATTCTCTACAGTTTATTGTATTAGGTACAACTTGAATTGTTATGTTTAGCAGATATAAGCCCATTGTTCCATCAATAAGCCCGTAATGCATTTAGTTAGAACATCATGCCAGCGTCCTCAAGGCCCGTCCCGGCTCCGGCGTCGTCTTCGTCACCTTTTCTCAGGCACCCACTGCGTGACGATCTTAGCCCCTGCGAAATATAACCTGCGTGATATAACTATGTACTTCTTAGTTGTACAATGCAGTGGCTTCGATCATCACAATTTTCTTTTGAATAAAAAATATGAACATTACTAGACTAATATGTTACCCATCTTTATTATATTTATAGAAAAAAAATCGATTCTATTCTATTGTATATTATGTAATGGCAGCAATGTTAAAAAAAAAATCTCTTTAACACCGACCGTTAAAGAGATTTTTTTTCTTGTCTGTGAAGAAACTTTGAAGAAATAAACCATTATTTTGATAGAAAGCATTACTATACTAATCTGCTCGTTATAGCGACCGTTATCTTATGTTTACTAAGTTTGGAAAACTATACCAAGTTTACCGTAACGAACGTTCTACTCATGAAAAGTGGATCAATTCACGATGCTCCGAGTCATGTGACTACGAAGGCCAGCACTGCCTTCTATTGCCAATTTAATATTGTATAACATTGTGATCGCCTTTAAGCTCGCTGAATATAAGGACCAACCTTGCCATAGTTTTTTGGAGGATGGCCCATCTTGATTGACTCTTAATGATAAGAAGGCTGATAATCTTACGGATGACGATTAAGTAGAGTTAGAATTCAACTCTGGTTTAAAACGTCTCCCCTGGAATAAAACATAATTTAAAACCTTGAAAAATATTTACATAGTATATGATAGATAATTCTCAATATTCTTTCAGGTGTGTTCGATTGTAGTTCCTCAGTGCTATTGTCAAGACACAGTTTTCTTTTTTATGCGCTTTCTGTGACAGGTCAACGTTTGCCTACCATGTCTGCTAGCTGTCAATTTACCAATAGCAGTCAAGTTCAATGCCTATTGATAAAATGAATAAACTCACGATTGCACTCATCGTGATATAGGTACATCGAATGATCTTCATTATCGTTTTCAAAGATAATAAAGGGATAGACAAGAGCATTTTGCAAGTCTATAAACTATCTAAGTATGCTTATAATTAATCGCTGTTCAGCAATCTCAGGTATTTGGCAAGCAATTGATCACCATCAGTCGTGACGACACTCTACCGAGATGTTTAAGTATTGCAACAATTGCAATACCTACAGATAGATCCGATCCGTGAAATTATCTAACCTAATTACAAAACAGAGGAAACCTTTGTTAGACTGTAGTGCTGCGAAATTAACTGCTTACTTTTAATTGTAAAAGGTATTAGTCTTAATACTTTTTTCATCAGCATCATCATCATAATCATTGACAGCTCAAATTATAGCCCACTATTCATATTATAGCCGATTATGAATACTTTTTACCTTATAAAAATTGTCTAATTAGGTATTATAGCTTGTACATACGTACAACGGTAAGATATAATTATTTAATCCATCTCAACAATGTCCCAGGCACTACAATGTCCTGTTAAGTGTAGGCAAAAATTTCTTCCTGACGCTGTATAAATCATCAAGTAAAGATGTAAAGGCCTGAGTACAATGGTAAGAAATTATGTTGTTTTACTGTGTATTTACATTGGTTACACATATTACAGTTAGTTTTTAGAAACATAAAAAATTATGCTTCTAAGAACTAACTTCCACCCGCGTCTTTGCTATCCTGGTTAAAACCTATTTAAAGTTCCATCTAAATTATCTGATTGTGACAGTCAGTTAGGATGTCCAGTTAGAGAAATATAATTATTTGGTTATAAGATCAATACCCATGAAAGGGGCCATGAAAGTTTATTGACGAAAAGGTATAGTATAGCAATCTATGACTATTTAGGTAACTATACAATTTAGTAAATACCTAATTTATTTTTTTATAAATGCATTACTTTTAATAATTCTGGACTCTGCTCATGCTGTCTTGACTAACAATGTTTTCTTAGGTCTATTAAGCATATGCCAATCCCAGGTCGTAAATAAGTATATTTCATTAGGATAATACATTTTGAATGGACTTAACCGTATAACTCAAATCGATTTTATTGGTCTTCTTCAGGTAGCAAAAGTAGGTTAAATGCTTACAACATCACTAGGCATCATCTAATTGGATACAATACATAAAATCACGGCGAGCCATAACCACAGTTATTTTACACCAATAAACCGAGCATCAACAATTTATAACTATAGTAGGTACCCAGACAAATGAAAAGCCGGATAGAATATATTTTTAATCTAAAAGCCGGAATAAGAAAAGCTTATAAATTATTGTCTCGCAAATCAATTCCAAAATTGAAATTGGTTGATAAAGGCATGACACTATTATTATCGGCTCGAGAAGTATTAACTACTAGCAAACTAGCATACATTAATGATGTATTATGCTTTTGTTTCAATTACTTACTCCTTAAACAAAGGATCGACTAAGATGAAATTGGGAATAGATGTAGCATGTGCTTATTTGTTTCTACCTAAACAAACACACCCTAAGTAAAATAATTTAAAATAGTTATTGTATTAACATAGTTATTATTAACATTTTCCGTAGTTTAAGTCGGACTAGCCGGTGCGGCTTTCTATTCCCTAACCCAAAACATAGACATCTCTACGAGGTAGGCTTCCCTTTCACGATGCGTATTTAATTACATTACTCAACAGAGAACATTCGTTCGTAATTAAATCACAAAGAAATATGCACTAAACGATATCATCACAACCTTGTGCTACTTGATGCGAACTTACCACTATTTGAACGTAGGTATATCATCCCGCAAATGTGATAGCATCTGAGCGAATGCTCGAGTTTTTAAAAAAACTGACGTTTTCTGTTTATTTATTTGGTCATCATAGATTTAAATTTAAGTCAGTGGATTTTTTATAGACTTAACGTAATAATGTAATAATTTATTTAATAAAAAACAAAAGTTCGTATGAGCAAGTGGCCTCTGTCATGGTTTAAGGACTTAAAAAGCCGGGACCGACAATTTAACGTGCCCTCCGAAGCACAAATTAATTAATAAGAACAAAAGACAGATTACAAAAGGAACGAAGAGACCTGCAAAAGTTAATAAAACTGTATAGCAGCCTCAACGCCAACTTAGTCCCGTGCGATTATAAGTAGGTAAATGATTGCTGAAAGTTTATAAGAACATTCCTAATCATATAGGGTGCGGCTCGTGGGCAGATTTTAGTGCACATTTGACACGAGTCATTTCGCAAGCAAAGCACGACTTGCGTGTCGCCTGCTCGACTTTTCGGCTAATTGACTAATGAGTGCATTAATATTGTTGATTAAAAGTATTTGCCTCGGGAGATCGAGAATGACAAGTTATGAATGCTTCTGTTTTATTCGTGGACTTGTTTCTGACGGTTTTTAATGTATTTAACTGTTAATAAATGTATTAATTAATTAATTGCTTTACGTAATTGTTTTCCATGTGAACTTAGGTAGGTACTTCTACATTTAGTTGGAGTAGTCACCACTCCATAAATTATTCATAATGAGTACCTACTCATAATGAGTTTAACAGTCAGTTTCTGTATTCTAACTAGATATTTAATTATGTTTAGTATGGAACAAGAAATATATAACATAGAAAGTGCCCTTAAGAGAAGCATGAAATAAAAAACAATCGGATTTAAAGCCACTTTTATAAATTTAATGGACAACAGCGATTTTTACAAGGCCTATATTTTCTAACCCACAAATACGCAGGTAGTTTGGTATATTACTTCAACTCGCCCAACAATTCGTGATCTCGTCGTTATTTGCAAACCATTTTGACGTATCTCCAACTAGATCTTAATGTGTCTGCAATAAATCCTTAAATAAGTGGGTATCGACCTTTGCTGTACCTACTTGGTAGTTTCATTATACAAAATGCCTAAAAAGTATTCCTTTACAGATTTTAAATTTAAAATAAAACTCGATACATAGCGTTAGAGAGATTCGTCAAAACTTTTCCTAACATACTTGCGTAAAAACTTGAATACCTACGTCATGTTGTGTTTTTTCGCAAGTAGCTAGCTGCTAGCTCGAGGTTCTTGAAGTTGGTACTTATCAATTGTTAGGTGTACTTTTTACAAATAATTTGTGCTCATAGTAATCGTAAGCAGTAACAGTTATGATAGGTCTTTGAAATTGCCGTTTTGTATGCCGCTCTATATGTACACCTACAAAACGATAATTTCATAGGTTTCACGAAAACTTATTTTTACCTTAAGATACTAAGCCAATGGCAATGACGCACGCAGCAGGCTTCATAGTCTTTGTCAGCGTTTATTTAAGCTATCATTGCCAAAGACAACATCAAACATCTGTCAAAAGGCTCCACGGTCACCCAGCTTTGTGCTATCACAGATCAATAGATGTGGGTTCAATGTTATTTGTTGTTTGTACAACATGTAGCCCGAGGGTGTACTATGCAAGTATTAAAAGACCTTGATCGAATTAAATTTGAAGCTGATTCGCAGATTAATCAGAACTGTGTTTATTTTTACTATTTATTCATGATAGTCATGATATTTGTGTGTGAGGTATATTTAGATTTACGAATGAAAGATCAGACAAATACCTACAAAAGTAGGTACCTACAATTATATTTATTACGGAAAGTAGGAAAATTATAAAAATACTGAATATTTTAATATTAAGATGTTGCAATAATGATAAGACAAATCATTGTTTTAATAGTTTGAAATAAAACTCTCGTAAATGGAAACGAGAACGGCAAGTAGGTACCTACCTAGTGACAGAGCCTAATTTCCTCTTCTTTCTTACGTAAGCTATTCCTGTGCCTGTTATAAATAATGTCTAGTACCTATTCATTCGCGAAAGTTCTGAAAGTGAAATAAGAACTCATCAGAAACTCGAAGTATGGAACATGGTAGAGGCGCTGAACTTCATAAATCACGCTTGTATCCAAACGACGAGGCATTACGTGTCTGAAGTCTAGACGCGTTGTGTAATCGAGAACTAATGATAGGCGGTGACCTAAAACTATTTGTTGGTTGCTTAGGTTATACTTTGAAAAGAGTTAAGTAAAATAACTTAAAGGTCCAAACTGTATTTCATTAGTAATAAACAGTCCACATAAAAAAAGACTTGTGGCACTCGGAGACTGCCGCGGTAAAGCTATTGCATGGAGAGTGTTAGGTTATTTTCGTTACGGAATTTCTGGATTCGGTCTCCACGCTCAAGGCCCGCGATAGAAGCTATGCAATAGCTTAAAAGAACGATTTTGTAACGAAACGTTAATTAATCATTGGTCATATTTACACGGCCAAGCCTAGTACCTATATCAATTATGAAATGTTTGAATGAAAACCATTAAAACTCAACCAGCTCACGGACTGTCAACACATTTATGTCTTACAAGCTTCATTGGGCCAAAAATTATTGAACCAAATCTAAGTAGAAACCCTGCCTCATCCAAATACTAATCTGGTCTGGTCATTCACAAAATTCAACAAGATTTTGAAAGTTAGATACCTACTTAGTTTACTAGATACTAACCTATATATAGGTACCTTCTACAACGCTAGATAGGTATATATATATTCATTCAGAAAAATATCTCGTGTTTCATGCCGGCTTACCACTATGTAATAGGATCATTTCTCACGTCAATCATTCTTATTACAATGTATAATGTTGCAATTATTTTGCATATCCTTTATTGAATTTACAATAGCCCGCAGTGATAGTTATATGTTACTAAACTACCAACCGTAAACAGTCAGAGAGCCAGTAACAACTTTCCTAGACTTAAAATAAATGATGTTTATATCATAGTGCAAAATAATTAAAATTACAGAGGCTGCTGACGAGCCAAGTCTGTAAATAATAGTAAAATGGCTGTTCATAGATAATGGCAAGTAGAAAAGTGTAAAATGTACCCATCATTACATTACAAATAAGGCATCTGACATTAGTTAAGTTAGTACAAACCAATAATAGTTAAGATCGATAGTTGAGTGAGGCAAAATAGGGACTTAATAACCCTTAGTGTCTCAATATTCACAATCTTACCCCTTATTTACTTTCACAAAATCGTTACTAGGCAAGTAAAAATACCAAAATCGGAAATACTCAGTTTATTTAGGAGTTTAGGCGGAGATGGTAAAACAAGTCCATAAAACCACTGCTCAATTGACAATCTGCCAAAAAGTAAGTAAGTTCGTATTGTATTTGTATGAGCTCGTAGCCTACTCTGGGAACAGTTTTTTGGCCGCCTAAGGGCCTCCGTCATGGCTTAACGAAAGCAGGGATCAACAATAACCTGCCAGCTCTCAGACTATATATACCTACCGGTAAGCTGCTGTATCGACAGGCCCGGTGACAACTAGACCAAGTGATTCTGTGTCAAGTTTAGATATCGAGATAATTGAATCATTTAATTAGTGGAACGGGGTGCTATAAACACTCGACCTGTTTGGGAAAACCTGACTAATTTTGACATAATGTTGTTAGATAGTTTGTTCATGAGGGTTATTACAAAATTAGAAGAGGTAGGTACATAGGTAATAAAACGGTTTATAAATAAAATGAAGGTATATTGTAAGTATTATTATGTAAGAGATAATGAAACTAAAATCTAAGTTAATTTTAAATAATATTAAAACAAATTAAACTAGGTAGGTAAGTCAATTTTAAACATTCAAATGATTTTTTCGAATAGATGCAATGGTTCCGGAGGAACATAAAACTGTCGAAGTTCAGAGGTAGGTACAGTCCGGAGGTTGTTCTTCACAAACACAGGAACTCATAACAACAGTAAGTATCTCTTCAATAGTTAAAAGTACTGCAATGTTTTAAAATTAACCATAAACTTTCAGAAAAAAATTACCACTTAAAATTAAAATACCTACCTACTTTAAGCTACGATCTCTGTAGTGCCATAGCAAATTCAGCACTAGCCCATATTATCTTCTTTCAAAATAGTTACAATCATGTATGTACTTACAACACATCTCATTAGACTACTGAACAACAAAGACATCCTATCCAACAACAATGAAGAACTATCACTCCAATCTTCCTCCAGAATACCAACCAAATACCTTCGTATATTAGGTTCATCTCCTCTTTAGGTAGGTTCTTGGTGTAAATAAAATAAATAAATAAATCAAGCCTTGATATGCCCAATCAGCTGATGTAACAAGCAGTATTACAGGTATCATTTTAATAAAGTGAATGGTTAAGGAAGACACCTTCAAAATAAAACCCTGACGTGTAAGAACTCACTCAAAACATTTTCCGGAGTTTAGATTTACATTTCAGATACATAATTTGTGATAGCATTATAATCAAACAACTTCTAAACTAAGACGTAAATGATTCTATTAGAAATAAGACTCACAGCGAACAGGTACATTTGTAAAGTAAAAGTAAAGATATAAGTATAATTGCATCAATGTATAAATTAAGTATCGGTAAGATGCATAGGTATTGATTGGATACAACCACTAATATAATTATGTATCTAAGTTAATACCTAATTAAATCAATAAATATTATTGGACTATACACACAGCGTCTTTTATACTTAGGTACCTACTTCTTTTTTGGAAGACAAGATTCGAGACAAATATTTGTAGTTCATACAAATATACATATGTCCCGTGGCGGGGATCGAACCCGTAACCTTTACGTCACAAGCGGGCTTTCGCCCACTGCGCTACAAAGGTCCTCAAATCAAATTAATTAGTGAATCTTGCTTGCAAAACAAAGAGAGCTTTTGTGCAGCAGTGCTATTCGTTTTTTTGAAGATAAAAAGGATTCTAAAATGGACAAAACTTCTCGAGAATTTTAATAGAAATCCTTCAAGTTTTTTATGTATCGAAGTAGGAACGTGTCTGTATGTCATACGTTAGTGAGGATAGGCATCTTAGAACATGTTAGCAAGCATTGCTCATGTCCTAGTTCCAAAAAAGGACTAAGTACATTTCTTACTTCGCGATTGATACTGAGATTAACGGTAAATAATCGTGAATAATTTAGCATGAATCTAGTTCGGCTAAAGGACAAAATACTATTAAAGGATTCTAAAATACCTACCGAGTTAAAGTAACTTCTACTTAATGACAAGTTTGAGAGGCCTGTAGGCGGCCTAGAGCATTAATGCTCTAAGGTTGGCGGCCTAAAATCTCCGTCACCAGAGTGTGCCACTAGTTAGTTAGTTCGTTCGTATGAGCAAGTGGCCAGCTCTGGTGACGGAGTGTGCCACTTGCTCATAAGAACGAACGAATGACAAGTTATGCCCTAATGCATTTTTATTAAGATGAGCTATATCACAGATAAAAGAATACTAGTAGCTATATGGAACCGAATATTTTCTGGGATTAGAAATAGTAGGAAAAGTATTATTTTAGTAGACTCTGAAATCATCTTTTTTATCTCTACCTAAATTCCTAATGCTGGGCAAAGGTCATCCACAAACATCTTACAGAAATAGAAAAGTAGGTATAAATAATATTACCCACTTATATGGTTGAATATTAGGAAGGTAGGTACCTACATGTAGATAGTTTTCCATAAGTACTTAGTTACCTAAATGTAGGAAGGACAACCTCTAACCAGCAACTTTGAAAGTTATCCTGATCATTTACTCAACCGGATGCTGATATATTAAAACATATAAAAACTAATTAAAATCAATAGCGTTATCATTGACATGGACTAAGCTTGCAACATGATACGACATACTATCGTAGACTCATAGATAATCAGAAACAATTTGGTAACAAGAGTCTTAGCATTGGCCACCTGATCGAAGGTATGTAGGATAATAAATCAATGGCTAGTAAATTGCTATTGCGACACGTGTTTAAGATATTTTCTGCTCACGAGCGGGTATACCTACCTACATAGACCTAGTAAGAGTGGGCATGCGCAGATTGCGCAGGGTCGGATTGGCCATAATAGTCGAGGTGGCGGGCGTTTGCTACCCGGGTCTAGACTGCGCGGTAGCCTCACGATGTCTGGCTAGCGGGGCTAGGTAGGGTATAATAACGATGAACAGTAGGGCATCGGTTTTTATGTAGGTACCTAGTACCTATACGACGATCTCGCCACCTTCGATGAAGGATGGTGGGACGCAGCTAAAGATCGAGATGATTGGAAGAGTTTGGGGGAGACCTTTGCCCAGCAGTGGGACAGAATAGGTTAAATAAAAAAAATAAAAAAAACTACCTATAGTAATCTATCCTCGCTCGCGTGTCAAGTAGGTATTCTAAATGTATGGAAACCACAGCGCCTCTTTCGGTAACTTGACTGAACTAAAATTGCAACCATGGGCCATGTCTATACTGGTGTAGGTATTACGTTTCGATAGTATTCATCTAGCATTATCCAGGCCTAGACCCCGGACTTTTGCCACCCGGGCCCTTCCAGCTCAGTCCGACCCTGCGTAAAAGTATCGTCCAATGCGTACCGTAGGTACCTATCGCCATTAACGCGAGCAGTGTCAACGAAAAATTAAAGGAACTCAAATAACTTCCACTTTACGTACTGCTCGCATTTTAAAACTAAGTTTAATACTAGGAATGCGGGAACGTGGTTGCTAAATTAGGCCTTCGAGCCGGGGAATTTAAGTGGTATTTTTAAAAGGATGTGATGTAGGTAGTTACGTAACCTTAAACGATCAAACAAATAGGTACCTACATAGATAATAATTTACTTTCAAAGTTTGGTGAAGTTTGTATAGTTTTGGATAAGGGTTATTAAATTTAAATATCGTTTTAATTATATTTTGATTGATCTAGAGCTAAACTGTAATCATACTCGGTATACTAGGTACTACATAATTGAATGTGATGAGATAATTCTAGGATCTGTATCTGGATAAGATGGAGGAACGGCGGTACGGTCACTCGACGCTGCCGCAACCAAGGTGCGTGAAAGTAAAATAATCATCTCGTAAAGTGACCGATTAAGCAAATGATAATTAAGAGCCGTCGCAATTATTTTTTTCATTACCCATAACTTGTTGTCACGAGTCCTGACTTCCTGAGACAACTTTTCCATACAAAAGATATCAACGCGCACTATTAGAGAACCGTTTCAGATTTCCCTTGTAATTTTCAGCTTCTAGCTTACAAAAAATTGTACATTTTATGGGAGTTTCATTTATCTACCAATTCGTAATATGAGTACCTACCAAAATATTACCAATACTTAGGTATATTAATTATTATTTAGTATAAGAATGGCTAAATAAATACCTAGGTACCAAAAGTCTGCATGACCATTGGTTCTCCATTGGTTCTAAGATCAAAGATTGAGCGAAACCAGTTCAATTTAGACTGAGCAATGTAGGTATATAGGTAGGTACCTACCTACTTATAGCACGATTTGTGCCCATAAATATGCCCTTATGTTGAAATGCACATGCCTTGAGGCTTTACTGAAATCTGTTATCCGAGTTATACTTACCTAATGTCGTGATTATACAGAACCAGGTTTAGGATATCTTAATATTGTTTTAAGACTGTTGCATTGATTTTGCTTTGAGACCTTGTACATACCTCTAGCAAAAGTGGAATGGGGAGTCTCTACCTTCAGAAGTAAAAAAATATAATTCCTGTATAACCTTCTACAAATTAATCCTGATTTAGTCTCACGAATGGTAAAGTTATGTACCTAACACTATCTTTTATTTTTGAAGTTAGCAAAGTAAAAATCTAGCCGCACTTAATCGTTCTAGTTTCGTCAGTTCACGACGGAAATGACTATTTTCATCGAATCTTCATTTGATGTAGGTACGATTCACGCTTCTCATTCGGAAATTTCTGAATACAGGCATAGATAATTAGCTTGAATTACTTACCATACCTACCTACCTGACAAGATCATTAAAATATGGTACCTACTCCGACTCAGAGGTCTTATTAAGTAGGTATGTCCCTACTTTCACGAACATTATTTTGATAGTCTAAATAATCTAATCTAATGTACTTAACTACCTATGTAGATTTAGAACCGCAGCATAGCATGTTTATTTGTAAGGTCTAAGACACTAGTTTGCCGCCGCACCATTTGTACCATGAGGCAGTACCATTAATGGTACAATTTCAGTCGCAAGTAACAAAATAGTTCTCAGAAAAAAGATAGGTATTTTGTATGCAGAAAATAAAACTGTTTTTGACTGTACCTAGTAGGTAATTAGAAACCGTTTGCGCCGTCATACAGTTTCGATAAAAATATTAATTTCAATAACATTTTACTTAGCTTTCTCTTTATTTTCGTTTACTAAGAAAGTTGTCTCAAATAACAATTTATTGTTATTATAAGGACTTACTTAACTGTCCAGTAAAGCAACGAATTTCTAAGGGGACTTACTAACTGTCCAACAAAACATCAAATTTCGAAGTTCTTCATGCTTAGCTTAGTTGTATTCTTTTATCTGTGGCTTAGTCAAGTCATCGAATTCTGAGATCAATATTGATTTGTTCGTTTTGCAAGACGACGGTAATACACCGTGAAATTAGCAGATTACAAATTGCGCTTCTGATATTGAAGAGTTCATTTGCGGTTCAATCGATTTCAAAAATTGGAATTTGTAAATAATTTGTTATACAAGTCGATGCTAGCTGATTACAGAGATAAATTACATAAAAGGAAAATTTACCTGATATTTATTTAGAATGGTGCAATAACGTAGTGTTCTTATTTTAGTACGATGACAAAGAATAAGCAATCGATGGTTCTATTTTCGTCGGAACCACAATGGGAGTCAATAGTGGCAATTCGGAGTATCGCAAAAGCTACCGTCCCTTTCATAGCGATGGGAATAAAAAGGATGGCATGATTTTAGTTAGTTTAGTTTAGCTTTTGCGACACTCCGAATTGTCACTATTATCACTGATGATTAATCTAACAGTAAATAAAAAATGTTTTATAGGTTTTAAACCTGTTTTATTTTGTAAAATGTGTACTATAATATATAATATAATATATAATAGGCACTATCATGTTTACAGGAACGATATATATTTATATTACAATATACAAAACATGCATAAAATGGCATCAAATCATTTCAAGATGGTCAAGTTTCAAATGATGGTCTTTTCAGGGTAAAAAAACTCCTTAGGTAAGTACATTCAATTACATTTAAATTTTATTTTAACAGATCACTGAATCATAAGTTTAATAACTAGGTCGGCAAGCTTACATTCATCAATTTTGTCTGAAATATATCTATATTCCAAGAATCTCACTCAAGACCAAGACCGTTGACAAATTGAAAAGTAACACTTATATTTCTACTAAAAAACTTTTAGTAGGTTTTACCTATGAAATTGCCGTTTTATAGGTAGGTACATACAAAACGGTTATTTCATAGGTAAAGCTATTATTTCTAATCTTAATTCAAATAGATAACACTATAAAAAAACTGTCAAAAACAGTACTATGAGGGCTCTGAATTTTACTAAAATTGTGATGCTACTCGTATAATATAAAAATGATACGCTAATATTACACGTATAAATCACAAAGGCACTTTCATCATAGTAGCGTTTGTCTAAGAGCCATACGGTTTGTCTCATTAATTCTATATAATAATATTACTAGCTGCGCCCCGCGGTGTTACTCGCGGTGAATAGTTCCCGTTCCCGTGTGAATGAAATTTGGTACCAGAATGGTTTAATTCTGGTACCAAATTTCATTCAAATCCGTCCAGTCGTTTGAGCATTAAAGAGTAAAACTTTTTAAACTATCGCGACTTGAAAACATATTTAAAAATATGATAATGAATAATAACGATTTCAATACGCGATTAAGTCCCGATAATATTTTTAAACATGAAAGAGTAACAAACACACACAAACTTTGACCTTTATAACATTAGGATATATCAGACGTTGCATATAGCCTGATAGGCCTCCAAGGGTGCTCCGTCCGCGGTGAGCGTGAGCTGCCGGCTCGCCTTAAGGAAGAGACAGACCCCGGCGCGCAAGGCGACGGGCTCGGAGTCGCACGCTGACCCACAGCCTGATGTTACGAGGAGTAGGCTCGGACTGGCGCGGTTTATTGTGTTGTATGACTCACCGCTTTCCACCTGAGAATAGACGATTGTTAAGGTGCTACCCAGACTTAAACTACACTCCAATTACAAGATCCGCACTTCGTACTACCGTAGTTTTTGACTTTTCTCACCTTTTAAACTTTCCCTGAACTTCTACGAATATTTCAAGATCAAAATTTGGCTAATCAGTCCAGCCATTCTCGAGTTATAAATAGGGGTAGTAGTATTCTTTTATCTGTGATAGGGGTTCATTTTTATAAATATTAAAAGATAAAAGATTGAACGAGGGAATTTTCAAAATTTGATAGGACAGTTTGTGATACCTATCATACACTTTAAGCTTTTTTTTTAATACCTCTGTAATCTGAACAAAAAAGCTTGTCATGATATGATGATACAAGCGATCGTCCTTCGACTCGATCTTCTTCTTTGACTTCGATCGAGCCGGACTGTATTACCAATCGGCTACAGAACCTTTAATTTAAAGAATCGCTTTTATCATCGCAGGCTCGGGTCGCGCCACGTAAAAAGAGCGCTGGCTGTCAAACTGCGCAGTGCTCGATGATTGGTGGAGAGGTAACGCGGCGCACTTCATACTATTGATTTAGCGAGTGCTATTGGTTCGTCAGCGAGTGAACACAGGCGCAAACATACCTCCGCTACTTCCAGTCAGCGCTCTTTTTACGTGGCGCGACCTATACCTACCCTGATCTTAGCGAGTGCGAAGTCGGGCACGGGCGGTCTCCACACGCAGCAGTTCTCGTCCTCCAGCTGCGGAGAGAACAGCAGCTGGTCGGTCACGTAGCTGCTGTAGTCCAGCATAGCAACTAGCGTGGACACGTCCATGTGCTTGGGCGTGAGGCCGGCGCGGACCACGTTGTCGGAACACGCCATGCATTCTATGCAATCTGGGGAAATCAAATTACACTTTTATCTCAACATAATTATAACCTTTGCCCCCCCTCTCCCCCCCTTTTGCGGATCTCGAAAGCCTTAAGACTTGGAACAAATTTTTTTTCAGATTCTTGTAAAGGGGAACTTACTTAGTCAGAATATTTTTTCAAAACTCACCCCCCCCCCCCTCCCCAACCTCCCCTAAAATTGAAAGAGCTGTAACTTCACAACGGTTGGAGATATCCATTAGGTGTTTGAATAAATATTATAGTGGGTAGGCGTCGGAGGTCCTGAGTGGAGCGAACCTACGAGACCTGAGTGGAGCGGAGGTGGGAGGTGGCGAGCGAAGCGAGCCGCCGACCCCCGTAGCGTAACGAAGGTCGAGTGGGTGAGCGTAACTCAGGGCCGACGACTTGGATGAATGTTTTAGGGCTCCTAAAGGGTTTTCATACTGATTTAGGGGTTCCCATAGCGGTTTATTAAATATTTTTAATCTCCTATGGATTCTCAAAATTTTAAAAGGGTCTCTCTACCTGTCAGAAACATGGAAAAAGAAAACCGCGTGCTGCTTGCAGCACGCGCACCACGCAAACTAGTAATTATAATAAAACTGTAAGGCTGAGTTTCCATTGACGCGGAGCTGTGCGGAGCGGTGCTTAGCGGTGCATGAATTGACCAATCACTATGCTCGAAATCGCGGAGCAGAGATGAAACGCAGCCTAACACGTCGATGTCTGTTCAGAGATATTAATGAAAAACTTATATGGGGGTCTTTTTATGAGCAACAGAAGCCAAAAAAATGTTTTTTATTTTTTTTGTCTGTTTGTCTGTATGGACGTTTGTTCCCGCATCACGCAAAGACTACTTAATGAAAATGAATGCAGTTTTCACCGATATATTGCCAGAGGTCTAACTTAAAAAACAGGCGCCATTTTACCGCAGGTTTATCCTTTTTTTTTAAGGCTTTAATTAAAGGGTTGAAATGGAATGCCAAAGTTTTTATAGAAAGTAGTGTGTACAACACGCAAGCCAAGCCGCACGGGTCTACTAGTTTTAGACTAAGATCGACTTAAAAGCTGGAACCAACAGTTTATCGTGCCCTCTGAAAGCACGGAAGCGCTCACATCAATGTGAATGATTATAGATATAAATAAATATCCTTCATAAATATCCTTGGACATTACACACAGCGTCATCTAGTCCCAAGCTATAAATAAATAAATATCCTTGGACATCTTACACGGCGTCATCTAGTCCCAAGCTAAGCAAGGGCGTCGTGGCTTAACCTGAACAATAGCCTAAAGATAAAGATAAAGATAAAGATTTATTTATTTGTTCTGAATATGGTTATGTCACAAGCATGTTAGGTAGGTACATTAAATAGTTCTGCATATTCAGTCATTGTCATGACATACAAATAGTTAGGTAAGTAGGTATATTGTAATTAAAATTCAATTCACAATCATTGGTCATTCATTATTAATAGTCAACACCTACTTTAAATTAAATTATTAGTAATCAAAATTTATATAAAAAAAATTACAAAAAATTGCATGCATTTTAAGAATAATAATTACACAAATGTCATAATTCAATAAATTCCTGAACCGAATAAAAACTATTGTCAATTAACCATTCTTTTAGAGCATTTTTAAATATATTACCGTGTTTTTCTAACAAGAAGCTAGGTAACTTATTATAAATTTTGCATACCATGAAAGCGCAATTACGTTTATATAATTCTAGTCTCGGTCTAGGCATTTTTAGAGGCCTTTGTGTTGCAACTCTTCGATTACTATTATCTTGCTGCTCAAACAAGTTATAGTGATTTCTGACAAACATGACTGATTCCAAAATGTATAAGGAGGGGATTGTCAAAATTTTATGTTTTTTAAATATAGGTCTACAAGATTCTGTCTGCTCCATTTCCCAAATTGCCCTTATACATTTCTTCTGAGAAACAAAAGCCCTTTGAATATTACTCGAGTTTCCCCACAGTAAAATACCATATCTAATAATGGATCCTACATAGCTATGATACACTACTAATGCAGTTCTTATTGATGATACTTTCTTGATCATTCTTAGAGCATAAACAAATTTATTTATTCTTGCACACACTGCGTTTATCTGAGATTTCCAATCAATATGTTCATCTAAACTAATACCTAAAAACTTAATAATATTTGACTGCTCTATTTTATCGTTATTATGTGATATATTTAATGTCATTCCTTTTTGTTTTGTTGTTCTAAATTGTATATATTTTGTTTTATTTTTATTTATTTTTAGGTTATTATTATCAAGCCATGTAATTACATTAATCAATGAATTGTTAATGTCATATTCAAATTTATTAATGTCATTTCCATCCACAACTATAGTTGTATCATCCGCAAAAAGAATACATTCATGATCTATTGAGGATGGTAAGTCATTAATGTATACTAAAAATAACAGTGGTCCTAAAATGCTACCTTGCGGCACGCCATACTTATTTATTATTATATTTGAGTCAAAATCTTCCATTGTCTTGTTCTTTTCTGATAACTTTCTAATCCTAACCATTTGCTTGCGGTCTTTCAAGAATTTGCCTTAGCTCAATTTTATTTTGATTACTATTTAAATACCTCACCTCCACTTAAATAGGCGTGTGGTAAGTTAGATTTGAGGAACACAGCCTGTCCTGGCCGTAGTTCCATATAGTTCATAAAGTACGGCGCCCAACAGCCAACGTCGCCGGGGTAGTCAGCGTGGAGACGTTTCAGCAGTGGGTATAGAAGCTGGTTCTGTGTACTTTCATCTGGAATAGAAATATAAATAAATATACTTGGACATTCCACACGTCATCTAGTCCCAAGCTAAGCAATTTAATGCTTGTGTTATGACCAGATGACTGATATACTTACATAGATACATTTTTTATTTGTAAATACATACATAATATTATACATAGAAAACACCCAGACTCGAGATAAATATTTGCAGAGAACACGAAACAAAAATAACGCACACACACGCAGCTCTGGAGTTTTATATAAGAGTAGCTTAGATATCCGTATCGCCTCTGATGTCAATTGTTCATAAAATACTGGTTTTATTATGATTTATCGATTTAATATAGATTTATAGAATTATTTTCTTCTTGTTACAACAGTTTTCAATCAAATCTTTACCTTCATTAGACAATCTCTCAAGCAGTTTCTCAAGTCCATTGGCCAGGGCATCTTTATCACAGGTCATTAGCGAGTGGAACAAAGGTTTGAGGACCTTGTCACTCTCGCCTTGAGCAAGGTGTGCTAGGAAATTGTCTACAACGTCCTTTGGTAGCATCTGCCTCAACTCAGGTAATTCTGAAACACCAAGATACACGTTCAACTTGTTTGTTGGTATTAAATTAAACTACGGCGATATTAAAGCCCATGCATACGAATGGTTTGGATAGTCCGCGAAATTAAAATTTACTTGCGGTTTTTTCGATTTGTAGGTAGAACACTGACTTTCTCCTACAAATTGCAAGAACTTCGCGGGCTAGGCTCGTACATCAAGGTACGTGATGCGTCTACATTGAGCAATAATCTATAGTAACTATAATGACATCATTATTTACTACTAATCAAAAATTTTTTTTTGTTTGTCATTATGACCGACATTATTTTTCACAAAATTATGATTGTCATCATGAAAATTTGAAATACTTACATAATTATGATGATTCATAGACAAGATCATTATAAAATCGATAAAACCACTTAAAATAAATCGATTTTATTTATCTTATTATTTTACATTTATGTAAATATGAACCTACTTATTAGTAGTAACAGTTAAAGTCGTTAAGCCATGACGGAGGCCTTTAGGCGGCCTAAAAACTCCGTCACCAGAGTTGGCCACTTGCTCATACGACGAACGAACGAACGAGTAGTAACACAGGTAGAAAATGTTAAAAAGCCTACTTTCATGAACATATATTGATTACATAATGTCCTTTAGTAAAATTTCGGATGTAATTCATTATTCTAGCAACACTTACTTTGGGAGTACTTAATTTATTTACAGAAACTAAACTACTACATATTTACATAACTGTACAAAATACAATTAGAACCAGTTGAGCCACCTAAGGATCGTTACAAACGATCTATAGGTAGCTCAACTGATCCAAACCACTGCCAGACGGAAGCGTGCCCAAGACACTGGCAGCATTGCCGCGCTGGATGGCAATGCTGATCTTTTGAGCCAAATAAGTGCCAGCCCTCGGATCACGCGTCGAGAGTACTTGTTCCATATTTAAATATATTCTGTGGCATAGGTAACATAAGGTAAACTTACGTCTTACAAATTGTTGAATTTCAGTCAGTAATCTGAATCCACAGAGGGCCTCGAATGGAGTCAATGCTATTGCCAGTTCAGGTTTGTGGTTTGGATCCTTATACATTTCAGGGAACGCTTTGTGAAGCTCTTCTGCATGATCCTAGAACATTAACATTTAAATGCATTTTAAAAATTTCCGCTTTCTATGGCCATATTTATACCATTTTAGCTACTGGGCAATAAAATGATAAACAATAGCTCCATTGCTAAAGCGATATTAATAAAATGGTACAGCTTGGTTAGATTATTTACGACTTGAATAAAAAAAAAATTTGAGAAACTTGAGTGTCAATTCAAAAATCTCTACCATCTGTAAGCAAAACCAAATATAGATAGGTTATTGAGGCTGGCAGTTAGTAAGTAATTAAAAGACAGAGATTAGAATTTCTTTTTTCAAATGTTGTCTGTTATAATTATTATGTTATTAGTTTACCTACATTTATGTAAAAAAAAAAACAAATCAAATTGTATTTAATGTAAATTCAACATAAGGAATTGTATTTTTCTTGATAAACAATATCTATTAAATACCTATCTATACATCTGTTTAGTATTTTAAGATGAACAATGATGTCATTTCATTGTGACATGGCAATTTTTGTTTATTTAAAATAATTGCAAACAATAAAATGCCAAGTCTGTAATGTTAAGTAGGTACAGGACTACTAAAATTACAACTCTAGCGCCTGAAATTAATATTCAATCTGACAAACAATTGCAGATCTATTGAGTCCACCCACGACCATGGCTATTGCAACATAGCCGAAACGTCGGAAAGTAAAGAAATAAGGTAAATAACGCGATAAAACCCGTGTACATGTATTTACTAGCTGTGCCCCGCGGTGTTACCCGCGGTGAATAAGTTAATACATTTTTTTTACGACTCCAAAAAAGGAGAAGGTTCTCAATTCGTCGACTGGGTGAACCGATTTTGATGATTCTTTTTTTGGTCTGATGAGGATCGTCAGAGACATGAATAAAAATGCACCTCGAGAGTGCAAAAATGTACTCTCTTCTTACGTAATCGAAAAAGTTTTCATAAAATTTTTAATTTTGCCCCTTGTTTAAGACCAAGGCGTCATTGTGTCACTTGATTTTGGTGCTCATAGAAAAGGATGACTGCTGGTCGGTTACTATTCTATGGTCTAACACAGTTTATTTTGCTTGCAAAATATTCAAGGAGCTACCATGCGAGCGAAGCGAGCTTCGAACCAAGCGAGCGCAGCGAGCCGAAATTTTTGAGACAAATTCGTCATGTGACACTTGATTTTGCTTAAGGTGCTCATAGAAAAGGCTGACTGTTGGTCGGTCCCTATTCTATGGTCTGACATAGATCAATTTGCCAGCAAAATATTCAAGAAGCTACCGTGCGAGCGAAGCGAGCTTCGAACCAAGCGAGCGCAGCGAGCCGAAATTTTTAAGACAAATTCGTCATGTGACACTTGATTTTGCTTAAGGTGCTCATAGAAAAGGTTAACTGTTGGTCGATCCCTATTCTAATGTCTGACATAGATCAATTTGCCAGCAAAATATTCAAGAAGCTACCTTTACTTACTTTTTATAAACAAATGCGTCCTGACGTGATACTTGATTTTGCTTATGGAGCTCATAGAAAAGGCTGACTGTTGGTCGGTTCCTATTATATGGTCTGACATAGTTCAATTTGCTAGCAAAATATTTATGAAGCTACCGTGCGAGCAAAGCGAGCTTCGAACTAAGCGAGCGCAGCGAGCGTCTTAAACTCGCGAAGCGAGCGCAAATTTTTAAAAACAAATGCGTCCTGACGGGATACTTGATTTTGCTTATGGAGCTCATATACCTACCTAAAAGGCTGACTGTTTGTCGGTTCCTATTATTTGTCTGACATAGTTCAATTTGCTAGCAAAATATATATGAAGCTACCGTGCGAGCGAAGCGAGCTACGAACTAAGCAAGCGCATCGAGTTTCTTAGACTCAAATTTTTAAGACAAATTCGTCATGACTGACACTTATGTTTGCTTATGATGCTCAAAGAAAAGGCACTGGTCGGTTCCTATTCTATGGTCTGACACAATTCAATTTGCTTGCAAAAGATTGAAAAAGCTACATGCGAGCAAAGCGAGCGCTGCGAGGATTTTAGACTCGAAGCGAGCCGAAACTGTGGGAAATTTAATAAAATAGCGACGATGAGGTGCTGTAGCGAATTTTAATTGAAGACAAATATAAACTTTGTTCAAATGGTTTATGTTGAGCCAGGAATCTTTTTATCGGGTATTTATCTGCGTACATAAGTCCCAATTCCGTGAGATTATCGGGACAAAAAAAAAACAATAAGTATTTGAAATTCGTTAAGCCGTTTGAGTTTCAAGAAGCATAATTTAGGTATTTTGATAATCTCACGGGAACAATACGCTTTTAAGGGATTCAAAGTAGCCTAAGACATGACGTGTTATCCAGGATATCAACTGTCCTGGTACCAAATTTCATTCAAAACCGTCCAGCCGTTTGAGTGTGAAGGAGTTATAACTTTGCCTATGCTGCCATCTATTAACATTATTTTGACTAACAGTTACGTTTTCACGGCCAAACTATTTTGATGAATAATTTGGTTTATAATCCCACGGAACCATTCCTTTTTTTAGGAATTTAAGGTAGCCTATTTGTTTATCCTGCTACCAAATTTAATTCAAATTCATCCAGCCGTTTGAGCGTGAAGGAATAATAACTTTGTCAGTGCTGCCATCTATTGAAATTATTTTGTTACTTTTACACGGCCAAACTATTTTGTATAAACTATTTTCATGAATTTGATTAATAATCCCACGGAATCAATGCACTTTTCAGGAATTTTAAGTTGCGTATATTTTAATCCAGGGTATAAGCAATCCTGCTACCAAATTTCATTCAAATCCGTCCAGCCGTTTGAGCGTGAAGGAGTTATATTTTTGCTTGTGCTGCCATCTATGATGTTATTTTGTCTGACAGCTGCCTTTTGCACGGCCAAACTACCGAAACTATTTTGATGAATAATAATAATAATTTATCCCACGGGAACACTGCACTTTTCAGGAATTTAAAGTAGCCTATTTGTTAATCCAGGGTTTAAACAATCCTGATACAAAATATCATTCAAATCCGTTCAGCCGTTTAAGCGTGAAAGAGTAACAAACACACTTACATACTTACACACACACACACAAACTTTCACCTTTATAATATTAGTGGGATAAATATAAATTGTGATCGCGAAAGTTTAAGAAAAACTATTGCAGATCTATTGCCATAGCAACACTGTATCTGTCAAAAATTGCCATACAAATTGTGTTGTATATCAAAGTTACTGAAAGAAAGAAAGAAAAAATCATTTATTCTTGTAGGACCTCAAGGATCACTTAAGTTTCGTTTTACATGCTAGGTGATTCTAATGCCTGTTACTATGGAGATAGATCTGGAAATTGTTTGTTGTATTGAATATTAATTTCCGCCGTTACCTTATTGGGATGAGCCTGAATAGATAAAGCTTTTCTAACAGACAATACTTTCAATAGAAATGGCACTTCAACACCAAACTTCCTTATTACTGCTGGTCCAATCGCATCCAGATTGTCTTTAATGTAGTCCGATAAAAGCACATCTCTCTCGATGATCAACGATGGTCCATTAGGATGTGTTCCCACCCACAGCTCAGCGTAAGGCTTGCTCTCATCAATAGAAACTGTGGGGTCAGCGCTTTTAATTAATTTGGCTACAGTACTCTCGTTTCCCAACTTTCCCCATTCATAGTTCTGGACTTTGCACTGTAATTCCATCTTGTAACTGTTGGAAAATTAAATTTATTAGTCTGTTCACCGGCCAATTTGTAGCAATCTGTGTACATTTGTATTGTAGTTGGATAACAGAGTTCTCGAAAAAAACTATGATTGTTCTTTATCCTAGAAAGGTACTTCCAAAACGTATTTACTGACTCGTGTTTGTCTCTTTAGAATGTAATTCCATTATCATAAAAATATGAAAAAGTAAATAAAGTAAACTTACGAAATGTAACTAAAATCGATGTTTTCCGTAGTAATCAGTAGTAATATTTGATTGATTGATCTCCATCCAACACAAAATTGAATGTGAATGTGAGTGAATTGTGAAATGAAAATCAAATCAACCAATCCAATTTTATATTAAATGCAGAGAGAGTTGCCAACTAGAAGTTTCGAAATACCCATCATTTTTATACCACCATACAAACAATATAGTCTACCTACACTAATAGGCTATTTGACAGTATGAAAAATAATGATGTATTTATTGCAATCCACGTAGATTATGGATTTTTAAGCAATTTGCAGTAAAACATAAGAAATAGGTACCTACCTATCTAATATTTTCAACAATAAACCCAAAATAAAATTATTTGTTTTGAGGTTGAAACGATAATAATCAGTATGACCCCAAACGGTTTTGACTTAATCTATGTGACGTTACAAGAGAAAGTATTGTGCAGAAAATGTTTAAAATTACAAATAGTAAAATCAACCTCACGTAGGCACCTATCTAGTTGTTGTAATTTGTACAACTAGTGTACCTACCTACAATGGAATGGTCAATGTTCTGTAACGAAATGAATTTGTGAATGAAGATTGCTCGTTCAAGAAATAGTCCCTCTATGTACTTAGTATCAATTTCCATTTTCTAGGCAGTGTTCGTACTAATTTTACCTACAACGTGTCCTCGTAAAAAAAGTTTGCAACATTCTTATTTTCCCTCTCGAAATCGTGACATTGACAGTCGACTCTTTGGTGACGTGACTTTGACATTCTATTCAACCGTCACTCTGGATTTCAGTCCGTTTTTTTCTAAGAAGAAGGACATCAATCCATGTTAATTTTTTTTTTTTAATTAAGCATATACTGGACTCTGGACTGAAATTTGTTAGACAACCCATATGCAGTATATTTATTGACATATTAATTTAAATATAAAATACGTTTCATCAAATAAACATCTCGGTGAAGGTCGTTGTATGACGGGATCCTATACTATAAACTACAAGAAGAAATTAAAAGTGGCCTGCACACGTAGTGTTACATTCTCTTTGGCCTGCACGAACAAGAAAGAAGTCCTTGCTTGGCCTGCCCTGAAGTACAAAGAGCATGTAATATTCCGGGGTATTACTACCATTTTTTTTGTAGTACCTACCTACTGTTCTTTTGCACTACAATACCTACATGGTGGCGTCCACTCATATGCCCTAAACTATAACCTGCGTTGGTAGATAGGTACCTACCTAACTATTTTTATTTGGCGCGGGACACACAGAAAAGACGTGAGACGAAGACGGGGCGCGGACATTTGTCTCTTCCTCGTCCCTTTCATACAAAATGTATAGAAGCGTCACGAAGCAAATCATACAACTTCCTACCCTATATCTTTAGCTAGGTACCTATCTATACTTTACCTACACTACACATCATAAAAAAAACACACTGGAAGATTTTGGCTCGTAGAGTTTATTTCCTCAAGCTTTAGGATTAGGATAGGATTCATTACATACCTAGTACCTACCTATAGGTACTTAGGTACCTACCGAGGTTACATAGGGTACCTACCTCACATGGTAAAACTAAATAATCTTAATATCTTTATTCTCTTCAAATTGTCTGATATCATCTTCCAGAGTTTCTAGTAACAGAGAATCACGATCAGCCTGTTTCTTAGAGACTATACCAATCGTTTTTATTTCAGTGTCAACATTATTTAAAGGGTTTTCTGTCTTTATTTTAATTTCCGCTAGAGCGGCTCCATTTAGTAGTTTAGAAGGTATAGCGAAGCCAGAAAGACCTCTATTAGTGATTTCAACGTTAGGTCCTTCTTCTATAGACTCGCAAAGACTGGGGTCCTGTACGATTGGTCCTGGGTCTACACTCTGCCTGGTGTTTTTAGGATTGTAGTATCTTAACTCCAGCTCTTTGAGATCTAGGTAAGGATTCTTCTTTTTTATAACCATTTGTTCGAAATGTCTGAGGTCGTCGTCAGTGTTCTTGGTGTCAGCGCAGTTTGCCTGTTTCTTGTGTTTAGTATTCACGTCGCTAGAATCTTTCAGAATTTTCAAAGCCTTTTCAGTGTGAACTTGAGCTGATATTTTTGTAGGATCCACATTTTCATAGTGTTTTCTGTTACAGTGACGCTCGGAAACTGTGAAAGTACAAAAATAATAGCGGATAATTAAAATAATAATTAGTTATAATAAGTTTGTCACAATTAAATTAAATAAAAATAGTACCTAGGTATGACATATTGTACCTTCCTACTTAGCTGTGTAAGTAATATCCTATACCTAGGTACCTAGGTATAATTATGTTACCTATCGAGTACCTACCTAGGTAAGTTCTATTTCGAGAAATTGATAATTTATATTTCTTCATTCTTACATCAATATAAGTAGGTACCTCAGAATAGAGAAAAAACATTCTGAGGTAGGTACATTTCTTATTTCATTTAGGTAGGTAAATTTAATAAATACAAAGAAAAACTTTAGTTGTAGTACGTGCTTGTACCTAATCTAATATTTGGCATACCTATGTGTCACCTACCTACGTACTTATTAGGTGCCTTTTACCTTCTCTGTTGTATCTACAGCTTAGGCCTTTTGTTCCAATTAAAATACTTAGATAAAGAATAATAAAATCTATCGTAGAGGTGTCGTAGACCTTCGTAGCGTCGTAGCAAGCTATAAACTAGAAATACAGTAGTAAAATTCGATGCGTTGTCTAAACAAACAAAATCTTACCATTACGATGAGCAAAAAGATTCCATTTAGCGCTCTCCCTGCGCACTGGAAAGGTGTAGTTGAAAGTAAGGCAAAGCATCACACATGCGACGGTCAACATTGCACCATTCTTCCGCATTTTGGAGTGTTTACTTACTATGAGTTTCTGTAACAATATTGTTCAAAAAAGTTGTTTTTATTGCCTTTGGAATTCTGACAGAAAAATGACAGAACCTACCGACGGAGTCAGTAAAACATAATTTAAACTCTTTGGTTGGCTGACCGATCTTTTTGTATTTTGGCTGTCCTATTATTATGCAATGATAGGCAGCGTTCGATGCAGCTCTCTACACAGAAACACAGAACTACTGCCTTTAGAGGTAGTTTCCGTTATGCTGCATCGAAATGCTGGAACAATATCCCTCCGCCAATAAGGAACCTGCAGAGTTTGTACGGGTTTAGAGTAAAGCTTCGCAAATATTTAATTGACTGGCAGACGCAGCAGGAAACTCTACTTCACGATACAAGTGCCATTTAGCTCATTTAGCTCTGGTGCATGTGCTTTTATATGTACCTAGCATTATTCTGATTTTATAAGCTTTTTGGTGTATTTTCTTTTTTCTTTGTACCTAGTTTGTTAAATTGTTCAATGTCCGCTATATGAAAAGGCTCTGACGGAAGACCAGCGCTGGTTAACCTGGTTATCCAGTATTATGCTGAGTTAGAGGCCCTTTTTTTGTAACAACTGTATTGTAAGTTCTTGTTTATTTATAAAAAAATAATGTTGTATTGTTGTTGTTGCAAAAATAAAACTATTCTTATTCTTATTCTTATTCTTATTCTTATTCTTATTCTTATTCTTATTCTTATTCTTATTCTTATTCTTATTCTTATTCTTATTCTTATTCTTATTCTTATTCTTATTCTTATTCTTATTCTTATTCTTATTCTTATTCTTATTCTTATTCTTATTCTTATTCTTATTCTTATTCTTATTCTTATTCTTATTCTTATTCTTATTCTTATTCTTATTCTTATTCTTATTCTTATTCTTATTCTTATTCCTATTTTTAGTGGGGAATGGGGATCGATTGGCAAGCTGTAAAAGTAGTTAAGTGTGTGCCATAACGCCGAGGAATGAGCGGGAGAGCGAATAATGTTTTTACTCGTGAGTGAGAAGCGCAGAACGATAGACACGCAACATAATTTATAGCGAAAAAACAGTTTTTATTTAATTACAAGTTAATTAAACAAGCAATCGAAAAATTAAAAAACCAGAACTAAATGAATACTTCTAGGCTATTTGTCAAAACATAAAACCAACAAAAATAGCGTTCTGTTCCTGAGATAAATAGCAAACTGTGTGAAAAACATGTATTTTTCAAAAAAATATATGATCGAGAAAACTTTTACCAATCGTGTTTCTAAAAAACCACAACGCAAGATAAAAGTTCAAAGTTTAATTTCTCCAAACATTATAAGGTGGTATCTTTCACGGATTTTGAGATCTAATACGATTCAAACCACATATTTGCTACCTACGGCCTCTTAAATAGTTATTGACTCTCGACTCCCTAAATTGTTTTATTAGTGAATTGTTTTGATTTACAGTTAGTAAATCTTAAAATAATAGGTAATTTATTTAAAACTACTACCTACATATTTACATAACTGTATAATGGTGGTTCACATAATAGGATCGTTTAAACGATCTATAGGTAGTTTTTTTTTCGTTAGGTACTTAATAATTGTATTATTAAATTAAGAAGCGTGAAATAGATTAAAATAGTTACCTAGTAGGTAACCTATTGTGTCCCACAGCTAGGCACACTCAAAGGCCTGTAGTAGGTAGGTACCTATGAAATAAAAGAAAACTATAAACACACTCACATCGTTATTCATAACTATACCTACCTAGCCTATGCCTACCTAGTTGCATAACAGTATCGAACAAAATCCTATCACTGCAATGGAGCATGCATGTTTAGTACTTATAATATACCTGAATAACTACAGACTGAAAGTAAATCGTTCACGCCTTCTAGGCCGGGCTTTGTGAACGAGACCACTTTATTGGCCGCGCTCACCCTTCCTTCTCCTATCCCAAGGTAAAGAACGGGAAAGCGATTGTGGGCGGAGCCTATCCCTCAGGACGCACCTGACCATCAATCCTGACAGTATCACGCGGGCACTCGCATGACGACATCACGATGACCGAGAACTCTGAAACGCCGGTGAAAGCTCCACGGCCGTCATCACCACGTAAATTCTTCGCGAGATTGTACGGACATCTAGAGGATAGGAGTGAGCTGAGTGAACCGGTTGTGAAGGGTTATGAGAGTGACTCGTCATCGGACGTGGAGGTGGAAGATGGTGGAAGAGAGGGTCCGAGGGTGTGGGCTCCGGCGCCGCTGCCGCTTTGTCCTCGGCCGCTGCTGCTGCCGCATCAACAGCTCGCGTTCGGCGCTGGACTTGCAGCTTTCTGTGAGTACGTGGAACTAGAGTGTATAAAGCACCCGAGGCTCTTGAAGTTTATTTTAGTGTCCGGGTCAGCAAAATTATATGGTGTTTTTGGTTTACTTGGTTTTTAATTATTTTTTTGCAATTTACAGGACAGTAGTGGCAATTCGGAGTGTCACAAAAGCTAAACTAAACTAACTAAAATTATTGCCATCCTTTTTATTCCCATCGCTATGAAAGGGACGGCAACATTTTTAGTTAGTTAAGTCAAAGACGATTAATATCTAGAAGACAGACAAAGGCCATACACAAAATCGTAACCCTAAAAAATAGCCTGAAAACTCTAAAACATCAATTTTATCCAAGAAATTTCAATTACTTTCTAGTTAAAAATGTTTAAATATTGAATACTAGCTGTGCCCCGCGGTGTTACCCGCGGTGAATAAGTTAATACATTTTTTTTACGACTCCAAAAAAGGAGAAGGTTCTCAATTCGTCGACTGGGTGAACCGATTTTGATGATTCTTTTTTTGGTCTGATGAGGATCGTCAGAGACATGAATAAAAATGCACCTCGAGAGTGCAAAAATGTACTCTCTTCTTACGTAATCGAAAAAGTTTTCATAAAATTTTTAATTTTGCCCCTTGTTTAAGACCAAGGCGTCATTGTGTCACTTGATTTTGGTGCTCATAGAAAAGGATGACTGCTGGTCGGTTACTATTCTATGGTCTAACACAGTTTATTTTGCTTGCAAAATATTCAAGGAGCTACCATGCGAGCGAAGCGAGCTTCGAACCAAGCGAGCGCAGCGAGCCGAAATTTTTGAGACAAATTCGTCATGTGACACTTGATTTTGCTTAAGGTGCTCATAGAAAAGGCTGACTGTTGGTCGGTCCCTATTCTATGGTCTGACATAGATCAATTTGCCAGCAAAATATTCAAGAAGCTACCGTGCGAGCGAAGCGAGCTTCGAACCAAGCGAGCGCAGCGAGCCGAAATTTTTAAGACAAATTCGTCATGTGACACTTGATTTTGCTTAAGGTGCTCATAGAAAAGGTTAACTGTTGGTCGATCCCTATTCTAATGTCTGACATAGATCAATTTGCCAGCAAAATATTCAAGAAGCTACCTTTACTTACTTTTTATAAACAAATGCGTCCTGACGTGATACTTGATTTTGCTTATGGAGCTCATAGAAAAGGCTGACTGTTGGTCGGTTCCTATTATATGGTCTGACATAGTTCAATTTGCTAGCAAAATATTTATGAAGCTACCGTGCGAGCAAAGCGAGCTTCGAACTAAGCGAGCGCAGCGAGCGTCTTAAACTCGCGAAGCGAGCGCAAATTTTTAAAAACAAATGCGTCCTGACGGGATACTTGATTTTGCTTATGGAGCTCATATACCTACCTAAAAGGCTGACTGTTTGTCGGTTCCTATTATTTGTCTGACATAGTTCAATTTGCTAGCAAAATATATATGAAGCTACCGTGCGAGCGAAGCGAGCTACGAACTAAGCAAGCGCATCGAGTTTCTTAGACTCAAATTTTTAAGACAAATTCGTCATGACTGACACTTATGTTTGCTTATGATGCTCAAAGAAAAGGCACTGGTCGGTTCCTATTCTATGGTCTGACACAATTCAATTTGCTTGCAAAAGATTGAAAAAGCTACATGCGAGCAAAGCGAGCGCTGCGAGGATTTTAGACTCGAAGCGAGCCGAAACTGTGGGAAATTTAATAAAATAGCGACGATGAGGTGCTGTAGCGAATTTTAATTGAAGACAAATATAAACTTTGTTCAAATGGTTTATGTTGAGCCAGGAATCTTTTTATCGGGTATTTATCTGCGTACATAAGTCCCAATTCCGTGAGATTATCGGGACAAAAAAAAAACAATAAGTATTTGAAATTCGTTAAGCCGTTTGAGTTTCAAGAAGCATAATTTAGGTATTTTGATAATCTCACGGGAACAATACGCTTTTAAGGGATTCAAAGTAGCCTAAGACATGACGTGTTATCCAGGATATCAACTGTCCTGGTACCAAATTTCATTCAAAACCGTCCAGCCGTTTGAGTGTGAAGGAGTTATAACTTTGCCTATGCTGCCATCTATTAACATTATTTTGACTAACAGTTACGTTTTCACGGCCAAACTATTTTGATGAATAATTTGGTTTATAATCCCACGGAACCATTCCTTTTTTTAGGAATTTAAGGTAGCCTATTTGTTTATCCTGCTACCAAATTTAATTCAAATTCATCCAGCCGTTTGAGCGTGAAGGAATAATAACTTTGTCAGTGCTGCCATCTATTGAAATTATTTTGTTACTTTTACACGGCCAAACTATTTTGTATAAACTATTTTCATGAATTTGATTAATAATCCCACGGAATCAATGCACTTTTCAGGAATTTTAAGTTGCGTATATTTTAATCCAGGGTATAAGCAATCCTGCTACCAAATTTCATTCAAATCCGTCCAGCCGTTTGAGCGTGAAGGAGTTATATTTTTGCTTGTGCTGCCATCTATGATGTTATTTTGTCTGACAGCTGCCTTTTGCACGGCCAAACTACCGAAACTATTTTGATGAATAATAATAATAATTTATCCCACGGGAACACTGCACTTTTCAGGAATTTAAAGTAGCCTATTTGTTAATCCAGGGTTTAAACAATCCTGATACAAAATATCATTCAAATCCGTTCAGCCGTTTAAGCGTGAAAGAGTAACAAACACACTTACATACTTACACACACACACACAAACTTTCACCTTTATAATATTAGTGGGATTGTTGCTACCTACTACTAAGTATTGAAATTTCTTGGATAAAATTGATGTTTTAAAGTTTTCAGGCTATCTGGTACTGCGGGATCGGGTCACGATTTTGTGTATGGCCTTTGTCTGTCTTCTAGATATTAATCGTCTTTGGTTAAGTTTAGCTTTTGCGATACTCAGAATTGCCACTAATGTAAGGTTGTATGTTGATAAAAATTATGATTGGCGCAAATAACAATAAATATAGGTAGGTAGGTAGGTATAATGTATTTCCATAACTTACTCTATAATCCATTCCCGGCCCACCAAAACCAAATCACCAAATCTAAAAGAAAGTTTGATTTGGTGCTGTCACCGCTTTAAACCCTAAAGTTAGAGCCCCACGAGAAAGAACAATGCCGCTTTACGATGATGGCCCCTTAAAATGATCAGCGTAGCTAGTAATAAATAAATAAATATCCTTGGACATTTTGCACAGCGTCATCTAGTCCCAAGCTGTAATGGTAACCAGATGCCTGATATAATACTTAGATACTTTCTTTTGTAAATACATACATTATTATAGATAGAAAAACATCCAGACCTGGAACAAATATCTGCAGAACATACAAACATTTGTCCCGCGGCGGGATTCGAACCAACAACCTCCGCATCTCAGGCGGGCCTTCGCCCACTGCGCCACAGAGGTAGCTGCGTAGGTTCGGCGTCTCAAACCTAAAACTAAAAAAAGTAGGAGACACGTAGTGACAGTAACGAAACCTTTTAATTTCATAATATTATTATGCACTACCTTCTACTATTTTTTTTCTCATTTCTAAATTCCGCTCTGCCAGCGAAACCGTCAAAGGTGTGCGCGCGTTGAAGTTTTTTGTTTACTAGGAAGCACCGTAGCACCCTCTACGCTGAGTTCTACGGAAAATGTATATCGAGAAGAATGGCAATTCGGTAAAGTAGTGGACGTACCTACGCTGAAAAATGAAGCAGACAATCACCTACACGATCGATGCTGAAAACCACATGAGTTTCTACGACGACACGTCTACATTCATAGTTAAGGCCACACTGGGCAAGTGGGATCTCGCGCAAGTGGTCATACGCACAAACGCCTTTCCGTGCAAATGTTTATAGCGCATATTGTGTCTTTCGCGCAAGTATCTTGATAGCTATTCATAACGAAAAGATAAACCAGTTTCGTAGCAGTAGATTTCCAGTAAAACTTCGAAACCTATTCGTAGCAGTAAATCTATTTTATAACCGCCTAAAGAGAGGGTTAACCGCCCAAATAGTCTGTAAGTACCTGGTTATTGTTTAGATGTTTTTGTGGTGTTTCTGTCAGAGGCAAGGTACCTTACCTACCTAGCTCTTGAACGGATGGACCGATTTTAATTTTATTATGTTTGAAATCTGTCTTCGTCGAGAGTGTATTAGTGATGTTTCAAGGAAATCTGCTCAGCCATTTGAAGATCTCTCACTCTTTTCTAGTTGTTCGAGGGATTAGGGGTTTTTCCTGAAATTTTAAATTGTAGGTAGGTACCTACTGAGAACCGCTTGAGCTCTAGTGAACTTGTTAAGTTCATTATTAACGGGTACTTACCAAAGTCTTTATAGTCCCGTTGAATGTAATATTATGTAGGTAACGTTTGGGAAGAAGTCAAAAATGTGCATAGTGAAAAGAGCTCTTTTTCGCTTTTTTTTTAGGCGATTCTTCTACGCGACCAGAAGAAAAACCTGGATAAAACACGGTCAACAGACTAGTTTTATTTACAATGACCTAACCTCTCAAGCTCCTATAAAACTGACGAGGCTGTCATGAATTGTTTAAATTGTAATAAACTTAGATACCTACTAAGTACATACCTAGGTACATAACATAATTATTACCTACACCAAAGCGTAATATTTATCTACTAAGGACACATAAATCAGAAATAATATCAAATTAACTATTAACAAAAATAAACTAACAAGCCAATAAAAAAAAAGTATGTAGGTAAGACCTACCTACAGTGTCGGGCAGGACGTATACAACCGCGTATCGTCCGGGCAGTTTACGGTTACGAACAAGATTTGGACGCGGCAACCGTCTTTTCAGTCAAGGATAGGCTTGTCTGGCGTTCACGTGAACACGGGCACCAGTTCACCACACGCACACTTTATTATTTATTAGTGTTTTATTTAGAACTAGCTGCGCCCCGCGGTGTTACCAGCGGTAGTTATAAGTAGCCTTATTATACATACTATGTATAAACCTTCCTCTTCAATCACTCTATCTATTAAAAAAAATCGCATCAAAATTCGTTGCGTACCTGGTTTTAAAGATTTAAGCATAGGTACATAGGGATAGAGAAAGCGACTTTGTTTTATACTAGGTACCTATGTAGTGATAGTGATGATAGTGATAGTGAAGAGTCTTTCAAAATGTAGGGAGGTAGGTAGGTATTTAATTCATTTGAGATTAAATAAAAATGTGAACTGATGCTTCCTTCAGGATTTTCCTTTAGAAACACAAAGATCAAAGATACACTCGGACAAAAGCATCTTTGCTCGTTTTAATAAAATATCACTAGAAAAATATTTTACTTATAATAAAGGATGTCCAAGATAAGATATGGTAGGGAGATTTACCTCTAATCCTTTCACACAACTCTTTGCTGGACGTTTCTATTCATGTTTTATGGAAAACATCTTTATTTTCAATTCCTTTGAAGTTTTCAAAAGACCTTTTCAGTGAGGTTATAAGAAATCTATAAATATTTTATTTTGATCTATACTTACCAAGCTACTATCTTTCAGGTAAGTAAGTATTCTATTTACTAGGGCTATTTTTATTAGGTAAATAAATTATGTGTTGAAAATATATTTTTTTAATAAAATAAATGTAGGTAAGTACCTACTTACCTAATTAACCTACCCCTTTCCTAATCCTAAAGATTTAAAATGAGATAACACTTAAATGGTTGACTCAAATCTCAGTTTTTCTCAAAAAGTATAAAACTTTTTTTAATTTTTTAAATGCATAAGTAGGTAACTAATGCCCGTTTTCACCAACAAATCCTAAATTTTAAGTGACACCTATCTCATTTTAGGGATCACCTAAGAAAGAAATGGTTTTCACCACTGCCAATCCGTCACCTAAAAGCTTTAGGTGTTACCTAAATTTAGGGGGCCGAAATTCGGGGTCTTAAAGATAGGTGACAGTTGTATAGTTTGTGAATGTTTGCTAATATTTATAATTATTAAAAATAAGTGATTTCATTGATGTTATTGAGGCTATAGAAGTGATCACAGATCGTGTATTATGGGATCGACTACGTATATTTCGTGAAAGAATTGATTTCTTACAAAAGGTTGATGACGTGGACTTTTTTCGAAGATTTAGGTTAACTAAAGAAAGTGTCCTTTTCCTGTTGACAAAAATTGAATCAAAAATTGAGTCCCAGGACAATAAAAAGTTCAAGCACACGAAATAACAATTATCATAAACTCGATGTCATATACCTACATGCTCTTTGGTCATATAGCAAAACCAAAGAGCTGTAGCAAAACAAACATGTCAAACAAACACTATTTATTTTTAAAGCATAGACAATCAACATACAACCTACATGTTGACAGTAAAAAACCAGAAATTTATGAATGAAATTGAATCGGTAAAATACTCACTTATAGTTAGGTAGTGGTTCGCTAGGGGTCACTTAGCTTGGTGAAAATGAATTTAGATAGGAGGGGGATTTAAGGGATCACCTAGCTTAGGTAATACTTAGTAAGGAGACTGTTTAGGAGTCGTTGGTGAAAACGGGCATAAGTACTTTTTTTAAAATCGAGCACGTAGGTAAATGACTTAAATGACTTTTCGATAACTCTCACGGTTTCGGACTTAGCCTCGGTAGCCCTCAAAAAAACTCACCTGTTTGATATGTAGTAGGTGGGTAGGTAAGTACTTACATACCGAGTTCAATACTTTAAATAAAGTAAATGACTTACAATCTTGTATTGTAACATACCATAGGTATTTTAACTAAGTAGGTACATAGTTTATTCATATTTGCTTCACTATCGTGCTACAAATAATAAGTAGGTACCTTAAACATTCCATCAACCCACAACAACGAAGCGTTCCTCCAAATCATTCAGAAAATCTTCAAACATTTTACGAATAATTCAGCACAAAAAACCCGAAACAACCGAATTTCCAGTAAGCTTATTAGAATTCTGTATTTGCCATGAAAGTAGGATGACAATGGTTTGTCGCGTCGCTGTGGGCGGAGATGGGCGGACTTGTCGAAGCTCTGATGTGATTACCGCACCACGTCTCGCTGGACCGCTATAGAAACGAGCTGAGGCCCATTCGAACCCACTCTTATGTGAAAATTGTAGCACTGTTATTCAATGCTGTAAAATCCATTGTTCAACTCTAATAACTATTACGGTATAACAATCCGTGAAACTGATTAGGTAGATACCTACTTGGCTTTGTTTTAGATGTAAGTATTATTAGACTGACAACAACACAGCCTGTGACATAATCTGGTGATTTAAGGCGTGATTAGTAAAAGAACTTACAAATTAAGGTAATGAAAAATATAAGTAAAGAGTTACTTACTTCATTTACGAATCTTGCACCAGCCAAGACTGCCACAACAAACTGAATAAGATGCTTAACTAAAACATGCACAAGTGTAGGTACTCTGCTATAAAACTATTATAGCCTGAACAATAGCATATAAGCCGCGGTCCAATTGCGGCACCCGACTGGAAAACGTTTAATTTATATTAGCAGTTTTTTATAAAAGTGCTTAGGACATAAAAACCTAAGCAGGACCATAGTTTTAAAGTTCTTCCTTGGTTCTGTAACCTAAAACATTGCTTTTTCTGTAATTTAATTAGGTATTAGATAAGTATTGTCTGACGGTCCTGATGTCGTCATCAGAGTCTTCAGGCTGAACTGGGACGTGTAGAATCTCTCATTTCATCTCATCTCTCTCGACTGATGGACAGACAAATATAATCCAGATCCGAAATTCATCATGCAGAATTTTAATTTTCTAAATCAAGTGCCGATACCACGTTGCGATACAAGTTAGTGTGATGGCCGGTCAACGGAGGCAATATCTCTTGTATTTTGTTTTATTAATATTCATCCAAGCCGCATTAGGTACCATAGACTTCGTTTACATTCATAATTTTTCCAAGAAGCATGGAACACAATCATAAAACAAATAAAAGCTCGCAATAAAGAAATGGATTCAACTTTCAAGCAAACTTTATGTCCGAAGACTTGTGCTCCATTGAAATGCATTGAAGCGAGCACCCGCAATATCAATATCTTCTCAAATTCACAGAATAAACATAGTCAGCTGATGAACTGTGCAGTGGCCTGCAAAAGGCTGTGTTACTTAGTACTAAAATAAATAACTATTGACTGACTTACAGAATGTTTTTAATACAGATACATTCAATGCAGATTCCATTTTTGCTTTTTGTAGATTTTAAATCCTTAGCAAAGATGTTCCATACTTACCTAATTTTGCAACGAGTTGGTATAATGATGATTATAGTCGTAATCGATAGGTACATTTCCTGATTCCTGAAATCAATGCAAACCAGAACCAAGATCTGAGAGATGTTCGTGAGTAGGTAACTATAGAAATGCAATTTAATAAGTAAAATAGGATTATACCTATGTGCCCTGTAGGTTTATAAAGGCCTAGTTAAAACTACTAAAGTTTAATCAGCGAAGAAAAAGTGAAAGTCGGTCGCATGACGTCGAATAGCAAAATAGTACCAAGCTTCAGTAGGTATTTGAGCTTATGTACAATACAAAATTGAATCAGAGGTCCCCAGCTACTTCCAACATCAACTGTACAGTTGAAAACAAAACCATGAATATAAACAATTCAGGTGTGATCTCTCATCTCGGGGGATCGCTCCAATGGAGTCGTAATTAGGGGATCAGGATTTGCTAATGAATATTATGGGGTCGCAGCCCCAATCGGACCATTGTTGAAAACCTATCATATTTTAATCATGCATCTTTAGATTGTTTAGGGGCCGATAGTCCGATGAACAGATGATTAGCAGTCCATCATTTCTATTTCTATTCTTTACGGCTTGTTTTATGCTATTAGGCTAACATACGCTGTAAGCCATTTTTTGGAACTCAATACTTTTTTAGCTTGAGATTACCTACGGATCAGAGGCTAAAAATTTCCACGTTTACAAAATTGCGAATTGAGCAAATGAATGAAGACAAAGGTAAACAACTTTGTCCATAACTTTATTTTATTATTATTTTCATTCAGTTTATCCCACTGCAGAGCAGACTACCACTCCTCGCGACTAAGAATAATACTTTATATACCTACAATAAACCAACGGAAGGACATGATCAGTCTGCGATCACGACACCTGTACCGCCAAGATGCGGTAGACATATTTCAGATTTATTCTTTGAAGATATCTAATGGAGTAGTCAGAGGCACGTCCAAATACATTAAAGCTCATCCAATCCTCTACAATAAAACAGTTTCAAGTCGATTGAGTGCATGATGATTGAAACGACAACATTGCCAGATTATATCGCTATTGTTGGCCAATTACATACAGGGGGTGTTCACAGCTGACGCTTCCCAGCCACCCCTTTTCATTGTCAAACTAAGCCAATATCGTTTATCTATGGACACGGATTTTTGTGCTTGGTTAAACAATCAAATAAAATCTTGTTAAGGTTTTTGAATTATTGTAATTTCTTGTCTTCGAATTGAATATTTATTTTGAACGATAATGGTAATATTTAAAGTTACGCGTTATACATTAGGTACCTAGTTCTTATTGCAAGTGTTATTTAACTTCATTTTAAGATAAATTTTCAACTCCCGTTCCTCTCAACAGATTTGGTATAGGTATAAATCACGGTAGCAAATAAAACCGCGAATAGAGCAGCCTAAATATGCGAGCCGTTTAAACAACCTACACCTACTTGTGAGCTGATTCAGAAAAGACAAACTTATACAAGGTGTTTTATTCAGTACAGGAACTCCTTTAAAGAAAATCCTACGAAGCTTAGGTATTAGGTTGTTTTCGCCACTGATAAAAGAGCTACTTACCTAAAAAAGCACAACGATTTACCTACGCTTGAGCGTAGTTTATGATAGCCTTAAAATCTCTATTAATGTTATCGTATAAAGCTCGCTTCGCTACTTTCAAAAGGCTATTCGTCGTAACAATCTAGTTCGTTCTCTATTATCTTCCGAACAATACCCATACACAATACTAAACGCATCTCAGCTCTAAATGCTCTAATGGGCGGTAGATATTACGCATCACTAACGAGTCTGATCATGCGATGCGAGCCTATTTATATGTTGTTTTCTAAATACATGTAATAAAATCATGATTTTAGATAAGAAATGAATGGTATTAAGATGACCTAAGTCGGCCATATCCACAGGGAAGACAATGGTCAATCCGTGTGGGGCTGACTAGCCGCGGGTTTCCTCACGATGTTTTCCTTCACCGTTTAAAGCTCATGTCATTTAAATTTTTCGACGCGAAAAGTCCAGTGATGCACGGCTGGATTCGAACTGTGTTCTTATCATCAAATCGATAAGATACTGATGATTGCAGAATATTGCCCAGTCACAGGTAAATCCAACAAAAAGCTCCTTGAATAGCAATAAGGGTAAAGATCGTATATTAAGCAATGAGCAGTGAATCGTGAACCAATCACTAATCAGCCGGACACATTGTAACCCACACTCCCGCCATATGCTGCGAAGCCTCAATCACAGCAGACTGACGACTTCCTAGTTCCTGCCAACTGCTTTAGGAAATGATTTGTTGATATCGAGTGGATCCGGCCAATTGTTACCATTATCATAAGTGCTATCCTTTAAACTTCCTGAGTCGGTGATACCCGGTAGGTACCACCAACAGATACCTACAAAAAACGATAGGAATGATTATGATTTATAAGATAAAAGTTAAGTGGTAGTTTTGACGATTATAACTTTACTAGGTAGGTACTTAACTTAGGTACCTATAGTCTTTCCAAGCGTTTATTTAACTTTTGACAGATCACGCACATAAAGTTTTGTAATAATTTTTGATACAATGTACTACAGGGAATACTGTACTTCATGGACGGGTTCCGCCCACTTAGAGATGTTTCATTCGTAATTAATGACCACCGGCTATAAACTGTTTTGAAATAAATCGATTATCGATTATATGAATAACACATAATTACAATAAAATTATTGTGATTATTTTTATATCAAATCACGTAAAAACCTTTATTATTTTAAAATGCCTTAGATGTCTCTGTTTTAATGCATAAATAATTTGCGTAATGAAAACAGTACCATCGTACTCGTACCTAGTAGGTAATGGGATCGAATTTCTTCGCTGAAAATGAATGAATCTAAAATAATCGTTTAGACTGACTGTAGTTGGTTCAAATAAAAAACATGTGAATGAACTGCGGTACCTGCTTGTAATGAACAGGTGCAAAATGTTGAAATTCATAGTAAATAATGAGTGTGTTAAATCGATTAAAACTTCTTCATGAATAAAATCGATCGATAAAATAAATCGAATCGGTAACGGGTCAGGGTATCACTATTTGAGTCAGTATTACAGCTGTCAAAAGTTAAATAAACGGTTGGAAAGGGTATAGTCACTTTACCACGCTGATTTTTCAAAACTTTTACTTCTCTATCTTTGGGTGCGTGTTAGAAAAGGATCGATCCGTAGGTATTAATAAAAATTATCGTGATTGACTTTAATACTTACTACCAGAATTTCAAAATCTTTATTTTCTATGTATGAAAAAACACGAGTCTTATCTTAAAATAGGTGCTAAACATCTTTTGAAAGAGTTAGAAACGGACTCTTTTTTTAACCGTATCAATAAAAATTAACGTGATTCACTCTTGCCCGTAAAGCAAGGGTTTCGCCGTGATCACTTCCGGGCAAGTCTGGCGGAGCTCTTACAAGCACATTTTTTCTCATGGAAAGTATTAGTAATCGGCAATTTAACTATAGGGAATCCTTACAGGGCTGTTTTGAGTAGGTACAATTTTTTGCAAGACAAATTGCCTGAGAACGGAGTTTTGGTGTTTTTGCTTTAGGAAGGAAGTTTGGTGTGAAATTTCGTTGCTTACGATACAAAGTGGTCAGTTAAATAAATAAAACTACCATACCAGCAGGTTTCTACCTCATTATACAGGGTGGGGCAAATTTAAGTTATGAACTATTATTTTATTAAATGACACCGTATTTTAACTCGTTTTTTTTATCGAAAATGTATGGGAATGTTTTGTTTTAATTATTCTAAAAAACTTGCGATTTGATTTGGTAAGTCACCTTGGGAATAGTGTTTCCGATAAGAAATACTTTTTTGACATAAGTAGGTACCTAGGTACTATGTTATATTTTTGGCTGACCGTACTTTTAACAAATGCTAATATTTTTTCGTCAAAATAATACAACGACTTAGTCTAAAATCAAAACTTTTTAACTACTAAAGAAAAGGTTACGGTAAGGTACGCTACCCTTAGGGACTCAAAACTTTGCCCCATCTGTATAAGTGCCTAGCCTACCTACTAGCCGTTTCGTCATCGTAAACAAGGTAAATTCCTGCGATATTTCTTTTTGAGAATACATTTGTTATTTGTTGATGTAGTGGCACGCAGACGACGCAAGGAGAGCCGGCCCCGTCGTCAACGGACCACCTTCTCTGCGCACCAGACCCTGAGACTGGAACTTGAGTATGCCAGAGGGGAGTACGTGGCCAGAGCTCGGAGGTAAACCTTTCCTGCTTTATTCAGTCGTCAGGCGACATCATAAAGATAATAGTGGCTATTTGGGATGTCGCCAAAACTAAACTAATTTGACAGCACTAAAAATGCTGCCGTCCCTTTCATAACGATCGAAATAAAAAGGATGGCATTAATGGTGCTGTCAAATTTAACTTAAAAACTAAACAGGATCAAGACTTATCCCGAGACAGAAGCACAGAAGCAATCCTTGAAGTTCTTTTAACTAAGGCAACCTTGAAATCAGTTTGCATCTTTGGACATTATGTCCAGTCCAGCTCACGTAGGAGATATGAAAACTAACACTTCATCAATAAAACGGAATCATTCTATTGATAAATTATTATTTCCAGAGATTACCTACCCAGTTTCAGCTTTGTTAAAAACAAGATAATTTATGATTATAATTTTTTCTCAGATGTGAGTTGGCATCATCATTATCGCTGAGCGAGACACAGGTGAAGATATGGTTCCAAAACCGAAGAGCCAAAGACAAAAGGATAGAAAAAGCACAACTTGACCAACAATACAGGTACGTAGCGCAACTTAAGAGGCCGTAGGTAGCAAATATGTGGTTTGAATCGTATTAGATCTCAAAATCCGTGAAAGATACCACCTTATAATGTTTGGAGAAATTAAACTTTGAACTTTTATCTTGCGTTGTGGTTTTTTAGAAACACGATTGGTAAAAGTTTTCTCGATCATATATTTTTTTGAAAAATACATGTTTTTCACACAGTTTGCTATTTATCTCAGGAACAGAACGCTATTTTTGTTGGTTTTATGTTTTGACAAATAGCCTAGAAGTATTCATTTAGTTCTGGTTTTTTAATTTTTCGATTGCTTGTTTAATTAACTTGTAATTAAATAAAAACTGTTTTTTCGCTATAAATTATGTTGCGTGTCTATCGTTCTGCGCTTCTCACTCACGAGTAAAAACATTATTCGCTCTCCCGCTCATTCCTCGGCGTTATGGCACACACTTAAGAGTTCGGTGACGTGGCTCGGCAAAGTCAATGTGACGCGCGTTCTAAAGAGCGTGTAATAGTAAGAGACGGAACTGCCATATAAAAAAAAGATCTATGAAAAAAAGGAATTTGCTTTCAACGTTACAAAACCAAACTACGCCATACTGCCAACATAGTAAAAACAAAGAATTATAACTAGAGATGTACCTTAGTGACTATCGATAATTTATCGATATCGGCTCTAGGTGGGATTTCTGGATTCCATAATTCTTATTCATGATTTTTTGTATTTCTTACAAATAAAAGAATGAAATTTATCTATTAATTTATTTGAACATAAGTTATTTCGGTGGCGATAAATCGATATAGCTAGGATTCATTTTTAGAAAACGACGTTTTATCCGTGTTTTCAGGCAATGATTGTCATCCATTATAGTGACGATGATCATCAAGCTTTTGTTTATGCTTCGCCATGCTGCTTCGATTTTTTTGTATAGGTTTATAGGTTATCTGCAACAAAATTTGTTGTATTAATATATTAAAAAGCATCAAAGATAAAGATAATATTTCAATGATAAAACACTTAGGCTCAACTCACACCAAAAGAGCGGCGAAGCGCAGCGAAGCGGAGCGTGGTTTCAGTGTCATTTGAATTTTAACTTTATTTTCATTACTATAATAGGTAAGTACTTATTATCGCAGAGAAGGCGCGCGTATTCGAATTCGCTCGGTCTCGGACTCGGTCGAGTTTCTCATGCGATAATAAGTATATAGTAGGTAATGAAAATAAAGTTAAAATTCATATGACACTGAAACCGCGCTTCGCTTCGCCGCTCTTTTAGTGTGAGTTGAGCCTTATGCATCCGTCCTAATAGAACGCGATTACGCCATTATCGCGTAAGTAAGCGATGCGACCATCGTGTCGGTCACGTCATTCTAGTCTTCATCGTTCTAGCATCACGTGAATACTGGTTAGGACACCTATTCCATATCAGAATGTTTTGATAAAAAATTAACATGATATAATGCAAAACCTACTAGGTACCTATAAAATAATGTCTAAGTTGCGTAAATTATGGTTTATGTATCTAAACAAAAAAAAAACTTTACAAAACATAGCAATCAAACAAATTAATTAGAACGAATCATTTCAGTTTCGTAAAACCAAATATCGATATCGATAAATCTAGGTTGATGTGTGTCAAGCACTATGTATTGTTTACATGCGTTATGAGGATAATTTTCTTGCAAAAAACACTGAAACCTTTACGAATTGTATCATAAGTTTACTTAATTTTGATATTAAATGGCATAAAATTGCTTACCAATCTATATCTAATGGAAATTTAGACATAAAATAAGTTTATTGTCATCCAGACGGCATGTTCTTTCTTACACCACACATTTCACATGTTATTTTAGTCATTTTACTTCCACGATCAAACACTATAACAGCCTACAAGATAAATTAAAGTTTTAGACAGTATTTAGTGAACTATAAGTGGCAATTCTGAGTGTCGCAAAAGCTAAACTAAGCTAACTAAAATTGTTGCCGTCCCTTTCATAGCGATGGGAATAAAAAGGATGGCAATAATTTTAGTTAGTTTAGTTTAGCTTTTGCGACACTCCGAATTGCCCTCATTAGCGATTTTATAACAAAAATGTATGTACGAAACAAACAAGACTTTGTGAAGTTTTTGAATTGACACAGATTAAAATGATTCATGACGGTGTACTTCTTCGTTCTTATGTTCGTTCATTCGTTCTTACTATATTCCGTCTATGTCGGAGTGTCCTACTTTAGTATAGCTCTATAGAGTTTCCAGTGCTCTTCGTTATTTGAACGGGTTACGGAACGGCCATAAAAAAGAAAGCAAATTTCTTACAATCGTGTTTTCGTTCAAAGTTGGCACTAGTATTAGTTGTCATAGCTATTTTGCAAGAAATTTGCTTGTCTCCCGTAGTCCCAAAAATTATGACTGAAAATTGTTTTTATTCTTCACACAGTGTTGTTTTTCTGTTACTAGACCATATAATCTATGTTTCTAACAGAAGGAAACTTAAAATATTCTAGTGTTTAATACTAAATAAATGTAAAGAAAACATGTCTTCTATGATGTAAAAATATGGAAAATGCGATTCGGTTTAATTTCACTTTAGCTAAGTATTTTGAAAAAAGCTTCTGGCAGAGACCTAGATAAATGCTATCCTAATACGAATAATACCATACTATGCTGAAGATATGCGCAAATTTCAAATGGTTATGGTATTACGTTTGTATGGGGAAGTCGTACAGCTCAGAAGCCTTAACAAGAATGGAATAGTACCTTACCCACTCAATCTGTTCTCGAAATATTTATAGTAGAAATCAATCTTACTTTAACCGTCACTTGTTGTTTGTACCTCTTTGCATTTTCTAGATTCTTCGCGGTTTGGTGGTCTCATTCTTAATACTATTAACCTCTGACTATTCTTAAGGGGCGCGTCTCTAAAAACGCGCGAACAGGCACTTACCATTTTAAAAAATAAACTAATGAAATCACTTCATAGAATGACAATAAAAAAGAATCGAGTTCTCAATAGATGAGTCTACACTAACACCGTGTGATAATTCTAAAATAATCCTTAATTTTTGAGAAAAAAATCGTCAAAATCCATCAAAAACATCGAAATCGACCTTTTCTATTTGAACTATTTATGATATTATTGTTGTTATTATTGATAATATTTTTTGATAAATCGTGAGTCAAAATAGTAGTCAAAATAGTAGTAATACATTCACCGTAAATGTTTTTTACTAATTAAAACCAAAAAGCATTAATCTGAGCTTAAACATCATAAATTTTTTTTGCAGAAATTTTTTCCCGCCGCCATACATTTTAGTATGAAGCAGTGCCTGACGTAATTGTCTTTTTATTAGAATACACGCTGCAGAAATATTCAGAACCCGCTGGGTTTCCAAAGTGACCGCACGTCCGTCATAGATCTCGCCGAGCTTCTTTTGTTTACTTTGGACTAGAAAAAGGGTGGGTTGCGAGTGTTGGAAACTATCTGTACCTATTCATCGAGCAAGTAGACGAACTAGGTAGATACGTGACTTTTACTTTGTAGTATTTTTTCTTTTGAATAAATTATCAAACCCTAACCAATGAACTATATAGGTACGAGTTATGTCGTAACTTATTTTTTTACCTATTTCAGAGAGATATGGGAAAACGTATAGAAAATTACTTTAAACACAAAGAAATTAAAGAAGTATTAAAATAATGCAGTAAGCACCCACATATAATGCACCTACTTACTCATCTTTTTACCCGACCGTAGCAAAGACAAAACATTGTTGTGTTTTACCTTTTTTTATTTATTATCTCGGACCTCTGTGGCGCAGTGGGTGAAAGCCCGAGACGCAGAGGTTGCGGGTTCGATTCCCGCTGCGGGATAAATGTTTGTATGATTTGCAAATTATATTTTGTCTCCAGTTTGGGTGTTTTCTATGTACAATAATATGTAGGTATGTATTTACAAAAAAAAATGTATCTATGTAGTATATCAGTCATCTGGTTACCATAACACAAGCAATAAATTGCTTAGCTTAGGACTAGATGGCGCTGTGTAGAATATCCAAGGATATTTAAAAAAATACAAAAATTAGGTATGGAAGAAAAGTTAAAAATGATTTAAGTACCTTGATTGTATCTCGACTATCACTGAGAAAAACAAAAAAATTAACAAATAAAAACAGGTTCAACAAGGTAATTCATTCATCATCATCATTGGCAGCTCAAATTATAACCCACTGCTGGGCATAAGCTTCCTCCCTCAAATGCCACTCTAATCGGCCCTGTGCCGTTCGCATCCATCGTAGTTCATTACAGCTAAAATATCTAAGGTTCGGGTTTCCGATTTATTACGATTATTCAACCAGTCTTACTACCGACATTCCACTACAGAGTGAAGGCCCGTCACTCATGGTCATCGTCCCCGTCCCTCCTTTTATAACTAACAGTTTTTTTTTTACTTTATATAAATAAATAAAAAAAACCTGCAACACCAGGGATCGATTTTTAACATAATTGTTGTAACAGTTTTATGTGGATATCGAGTGTTCGTATTTTTGTCTCATTTCCGATCCGAGACGGATTTAATCGAAGTATTAAATAGGTATGTTTCGGAGTACCTACTGTAAATAAGTTGAAGCCGTCCTAATCTGTACATTATATTCCATGTTTGTACTAAATTGTCTTATAAGTAAACAAATAATTTTAATAAACGATTTTTTATCTATTATTGCACATTTCTCATATTATTATTATAACACAGAACATTGGTTTGACAAATTATCTTCAATTTCTCAAAATTTAAAATGATACCAAGAAGCATACACTGTGACCCAACCCTTTGCCGTGCTGGTAACTAATTGCAGGCCGCGTGTTGCTAATACATTGCGTGTTTTATTGTGATATTTATATACATCTCACAACGACAAACGCGTAATGGATGTGTAACTAGTGCGAAACTTCGAAAGTAGTTTTATTCGTCTTCTGCCCTGCTACTCTGCAAAACGAAAAACGAAGTTTCGTGACAATTTTTGGGTTCTAATTATGTTGGTGAACTATTACGAATTCAGTATCCACCAACATAAGCTGACCCCGAAAATTGTCACGAAACTTCGTTTTTCGTTTTGCAGAGTAGCAGGGCAGGTTGTAAATGCTAATTTCGGGATGCACTTGTGTGAGTAGAAAGTGTCAATGTAGGTGTTAATCAGAAATTTCCACGCTCAAGGACTGCAGGCTTAACTATTCTTTGAAAAACACACTACCCTGATCTTAGTGTAAAAGATTGTGAGTCTGTACCTATGTCTGCCTTTTTTAGTTGTTATTATAGCTTAACCAACCTTATATCCTGAATGAACATACTTTTTTTCTTAAAATATTACTGTTCACAGACTACACAGATTAGCGACTTTGCCATAACTTAGTAACTGCATAGACAAAGGTGTATCTACAAGAGATACCTAGTCACTGTCCTTAGTGATCTAACGTTTTAAATGACTCTAAACGCTGTTAATTGTTCCAGACATTTAGCAGCAGCCTCCGGTTTGTTCCCCTCAGTGCTGAGTCCACCATACTGCCCGCCGCCGTGCCCTTGCTTGCCGGTCCAGCATCCACCTTCACTTGATAAATAGATCGATATTACCACAGATAAAATAATACTAGTACTCACCGTTCCTTCGTTCGTCTGGTGACGGAGTTTTTAGGCCGCCTAAAGGCCTTCTGTACTACATAAATACTACTCACCTGTATTATAAGAATAGGTCACATAAGACGTGACGTAAGATTTGTATTATAACGCACCTGTCAGCTAAGAATGTTCGCGGTATTCTGGTAATCTTGGGAGCTTTGATAATCAAAAGCTCGCATTGTAACACGTAAGTGAATAAATAAGTACTTACTGGTAGGTAAGCTGCAGGCGTAAAGCGACCATTTGCTAATATTCCTCTAATTTGACATTTCAGGATGTGGTGCGAATTTATAGAATTTACTGAAACTTAAAAGTAATGCCAACAGACATTTGTTCCGTGCGTTTAATACGTTTGAGCTAAAGAAGCTTTGAGATAAACAGCACTAATGCAATTCACATTTGGTTTATAAATAGAGATTTTATGGAACGTTTTTCTTTCGATAAATGCATGAAACGTGTTCTTTCTTATTATTGCATTATGTATATTTATGCATATAAAGCAAACAGCTCTTATGTGAACGAACCAGTACATAGTAAATATATAAAGCTTTTAATATAATAGAGAGGATGACGTAGGTAACGTTAGGAGTGATTTATTATTGTATTCAGTTTTGTTAATATGTATCGGTTTATTTTTTTTTAAATGTAAAAAGAGTGATTGATAATCCTTAAAGTTTGCTTGTGGTTTGACGAGAAAACCTGTACCTGGTCTAAGTACTGGTCTAAGTACTTATAATTTACCACCACCAGTGACCAGGAAAAATAGGGGTTCGTTTTTATATAATTTTATAGTTAGATGTGAGATAGAAGTGTATCAGGACATCTGAAGCCTACCCATATGGAAAGAGGAGTGATTTTATTTATGTATGGATGAAGAATATATTGAAAAAAATGATCAATGTTCAAAGCTATATAAAATCTTGCTTATTTACCTGTCCTAAAAGTGTAAATTATATTGTAAATAGCTTTATTTATTTAGAGATTAGTAGGTACGAGGAAGTGGTGAGTTTAATTGAAATGAAATACTTGTGTATTTTTATTTATTTATTTGGATAGTCAACTTACCATGGCCTTTTCCACGGGGAGAGCTCCGGCTCAGGTAGAAGAGTCCATGGAAAATAGTACATAGTTTTTTAATATTACAGCACATAGGAAATTAAAAGTATACCTCTACATTTTGATATCTTACTCTAGAGATAAAAAATATCTGTATTTATTTTAAACATAAGTAACTAACACATAGCTAATTAGTATTATAAATAATGCAAATTTCACAAAAATATTTCTTAGTACAATTTATTTTAGGTACCCATTTGCAAACTTCGTAATGTCATACAATATCTTGAAAGTCAATTCACAAAGAAACTTTACACTTACTTAACATCGATAACATTTAATGTGTATAAAATTTGTAAATATTTTGATAGCTATACCAGTGAAATGTATTTGTTATTTTCAAAACATGTTTAACTAAAATTGTTTAGTCGAATTCTAACCACATGGAATGTTATAGCTATCTGGACATTAAAGTTGAAATTATCAAAAACAAGCAAAAACCAGAATAATTATTTCTATTATCTTATTTCTAGAAAAAAAAAACAAGTTATGCTCAAGTGCCACAGCTTTTACAAGTAAAATAAAATTTAATTTATTAAAACACTGATTGTTTAGTGTAGTGTTTACACCGAACACGGTAGTGCCGGAAACAGTGACATAAAATGTAAAAACTGTGAGTGCTAACTAACAATAACAACAAGAAGAATAAAATGAATCTATACCTATGTACCTTATGTGAACAAACCTTCTGTTAGGAGGGTAATTAAATTGGTAAAGTGACTATGCTATAGTCGCTTCAACAGTCCGCTTGTTGCTCCCTAGCTAGCTGTCGCCTGGCCTACCTTCCTTCACTACTATAGGACTGCCTGCCTAGCTTCAACTAAGCGCAACTTGAGACCTACGCATTGAAAAATACCTTCATAAGTACACAGAAACGGAAACGGTCAAACCATGCCTGGAAACTGTCAGTGTCATATCATAATAATAATTATCATATAGTTAAATGTAAATTTTGGGAGAATAATATCAAAATGTTAATAAATGTATGCAAAATTGTATTGAATGAAATTCTTTTTGATAAACTATCAGGTTAATAATGACACAAATCTTATGTTATATTATGACATGTAATGTATGTATTGTAAAGAGTTGTGAGATATCATGAGTGACTAAAAACTTAAAAATTGAAAAACATACCAACCAAGAACATACTACTACATTTTTCTCCTTGTTTTGTACAGGAATTAGAATTTTAACTACAGGAAAATTACTGGCAAATGAGATCATTCACCTAACTTGAGGTATAACATCACCCTTGGTTTGAAAATGTTGATTGTTTTTGTACTAAGGGCCTTAATTTAAGGCAAAATACTGATAGGTTTTGTCTGTGCCTTAAAATAGTCAATGAAAATTATTTGAATTAAATAGATGCAAGGGGAATGTTCTTAGTCAGTATCAGTTAGGAATTGCATGCAATCATTTAGCACTTTGTACGCTGTCATTCCATACAGAAGCCATACAAGTTACAGTTAGTAAATTTAAAGAGGGACAGTGCGGTTTATTATGAAAACTAGGCAAGTTCGTATGTCTTTTACTGATTTAGATTACTCACAAAATAGTATGTTACTTGTAAAATACAGTAACACATTACTACAATAACAAATACAGCACAATACAGTTTGAAGTTAACTAAGCAAATTGAATTAATTTTATGAAACCCTTTGAAGTAGTGGCAAACGTTTTTTTTTTATAAGTTTGATTTTTGCTTTGCTTCTATTCTATACAACAAACATTTTGTATTTCCTTCAACATAAAACGACAACTATAAAGTGCTAAAGATGATTGGTGTAGGTAATGATTATGTAGATATAATGCAGTACTTACAAGAGTGTTTAGAACCGGCGCTGGTTGCCGCCAGCGCTGTTGCCGCCGGAGTTGTATCCGCCGGCGTTGCCGCCCGCCGCGCCGGTCGAGTAGCCGCCGCTGCCGCCGCCGCCGCCACCGTTGCCGCCTGAAACGTACATCATGCTCAGATCGAGTGGTATAGTTAACTATACTCGCTCATGTGTCAAGTATTTTAAATCTATGGAATGTTTAGTTCATGTAAGTTAGCGGGGGCGGCGCTGCACTGGATTTTCATACATTTGTGATAAGTACTTGATTAGCTACCGAGGACAGTATTCAATACTATGGTTAACTCGTGATAGTCCCCCAGATAACACGTTTAACTAAAATTGTTTAAGTCGATTCTAACCACATGGAATGTTATAGCTATCTGGACATTCAACATAGTTATCTTATTTCTAGAAAAAAAAAACAAGTTATGCTCAAGCTTTACAATACATCCTACAATTCGACCTCTATATCCGGCTACAGACGACCTCTGTGGCGCAGTGGGTTAAGGCCCGCCTGAGACGCGGAGGTTGCGGGTTCAATTCCCGCCATGGGACAAATGTTTGTACACCGATACTTAATATCCGGATAACTTCAACGCGAGCGAAGCCGCTGGCGGATAAGAGACGTACACAATAAGGTAAATAACTGCAGAATAAAAGGAACTGTTGTATTACATTTTATTCTGCAGTTACCCTATTGTTACAAAGCAATAATGTATTCATTGTATCACTAATATTATAAAGATGAAAGTTTGAGTGTAAGCGTGTGTATGTTTGTTACTCCTTCACGCTCAAACGGCTGGACGGATTTTAATGAAATTTTGTACCAATAGCTTATAACCTGGATTAACACATGTACTACTTTTGATCCCGGTATTCCCACGGGAACGGAAACTATTCACCGCAGATAGCACCAATATAAATAAGCATAATACAAATCATGTATACTTGGTACAGTAGTAACAGTTGTTCTGATGAGCACATTAAAAGTGCATGCATGGCTATTTGTAAAGTCAAGCAACAAGCAAAGACTGCCTCCTGACGCTGCTGTATAAATCATCTAGAAACGATGTAAAGGCCTTACTTTGAAATCGTTTATCAAACCTTACAGTGTAGCTAAAGTTAGTTCCACAAGGTTTGATACTACTTATCCTAACGTTAGCTCTTATTAGTAGTCGCCTGCAATAATTTGTACATATACATTTCATAATTTTTAGAATGGTGCAAAGCCGTCATTCTCGTCTCATACACTGATATTCTAAAAACTCCGATTACCTTAGAGATGTACTGTACTACCATACTTATCACTTTTTTGTTGATTAACTTTATAGTATTTATTTCTCAATTTTACTTTTGTTTCCTGTGTTTTTTTTTAAGTTTTGTCTAACTAATAATGAACCCGTGATTTTTTTGTACATACAAAACGGTATCAAAAACTGCAATTTTATAGGTAAGGAAAGAGCTATTATTCCAATAACGTATTCAATTATTTTATTTGGCCTTTATTTTCAATTTTGTTATTACATATTGTTATATTTAACTTCATTGCATCCTAAGCTCTAAATATTCCTAAAACTATTAAAATAAAATAAACAATAAAGTTAGTATTTACCATTTACCACCCATAATAATAGTCCTATAGATTACCTTGGTCATAGCTGTACTGTTGCCCCTCACTTTGGTCGTAAGTCGCGCGGGCTGGTTCTTTAATAATAATTACACATCATCATCACCAGTCATACATCTTTGTCTCAAATGTTATCTTTACACAACTAGCCACACTTCAAGGTTTGATAAAAAAGTCATTTAAAACCATTTCTCAAACCATACAGTGAATGTTGTAATTTGCACTGCAAAGCTTAATATGAGAGAATTATTCTAAATTGAGTACCGTTTGTCAGTTATGTTAGTGCTATCTGCTATCCTCATAATAATTTGTCAATTTAGCAGGTTACAGGATGTTTTTTAACCTTACTCTAACTAATGTCAACAAACAGATTTAGCAGTCACCTGACCTCTAAGAAGCCTACAAGCCGTCCACTATTGTAGATTTATTCTTATGAAATACTTATCGTAAAGTTACTCTACATCGCAAGGTTTGATAAATGAAATTATTCTTAACTTCATAGCATCATTTGACAACTATGCTAGTACCGTTTGTCACTAATGTTAGACATCATCCTCACTATTGATCTATTTTTTCTTGTCTATGGTAGATTCAATAAAAATACTTAAACCTAAATTTAGTCCGTGTTAGTACCGTTTATCAGTAATATTATACTAAAGATGGGTATTCTCACCTTGGCTGTAGTTGTAAGGTTGCGCCTCACCTTGGTTATAAGGCTGTGCGCGCTGGTTGTTATAATTGCTGGGACGCATGGGTCCGCCGCTGAAGGACTGCTGGTATCCGGCGCCGAAGGACCCTTGTTGCCAGCCGCCGCCGCCGCCGCCAGCGCCGGCCTGGTCGCCGCCCCAGCCGCCCTGCCCGCCCCACGACCCGCCAGCGTTGCTGCTCTCCCAGGGGCTCTGGTTGTTCCAGCCGCCTTGGCCTTGACCGTAGCCGGAGTTGTAGCCGCCACCTGCGACAACAATCATCTAAGATTAACTCATCTAGGACATACCTCTGAACCTGCTCACGAGTAGAACATTACCGATGAGTCCAAGTTATTTTGATCATCATCGCCTCGACACAATCAGAGTCACGATCTATGTTACCGGCCATTTCTGAGCACAGCGTTCATGCCATGTCCCAGGCACTACAGTGTCCTGTGAAGAGGGTAGGCAAAGGTTTGCTGACACTGTATAAAATCATCTAGTAAAGGCCTGAGTGTTACCGATAATAGTGCCTTACCCCAGTCTTGTTGCGGGTTGCCCCGGCCCCAGCCGCCGCCGCCGCCGCCGCCGCGTCCGCCGCCCCTGCCCCCGCGGCCGCCGCCACCGCCGCCGCCGCCGCCGCCGCCACCGGCCATCTCGGACTTAGACAACGCTTTCTTAACATCAAGCCGATGTCCCTTCACTTTGTGGTTGGGTGTGCCTGGAAAAACGAAAGTCTCTGAACTGTATCCATAAGGCGCGCTAGATTCTTGATACATTAAAATGTCTTTAAGGCGCTTGTGGTGAAGCTTGCTAAGACGTTCATGACAGATCATTGAAGTTAAGTAACATTCTGAGCAGTCACAATTTGTATGGGTGACCAAAAGTGACATTAACAACTGAGCGTTTCTGTGCTTCAGAGGGCATGTTAATATAATTATCAGTCCCGGCTTATAAAATAAAGTCATTAATTCATCAGAGATGGCCACTTGCTCATACAAACTTACTTGAACTCCTTTTACTTCACTGTTAGAGCTATAATGTGCATCAACAATGAAGTACTAAGAACGCTTAAGAGTTCGGTGACGTGGCTCGGCAAAGTCAATGTGACGCGCGTTCTAAAGAGCGTGTAATAGTAAGAGACGGAACTGCCATATAAAAAAAGATCTATGAAAAAAAGGAATTTGCTTTCAACGTTACAAAACCAAACTACGCCATACTGCCAACATAGTAAAAACAAAGCATTATGACTAGAGATGTACCTTAGTGACTATCGATAATTTATCGATATCGGCTCTAGGTGGGATTTCTGGATTCCATAATTCTTATTCATGATTTTTTGTATTTCTTACAAATAAAAGAATGAAATTTATCTATTAATTTATTTGAACATAAGTTATTTCGGTGGCGATAAATCGATCTAGCTAGGATTCATTTTTAGAAAACGACGTTTTATCCGTGTTTTCAGGCAATGATTGTCATCCAGGTACTTTCATTATAGTGACGATGATCATCAAGCTTTTGTTTATGCTTCGCCATGCTGCTTCGATTTTTTTGTATAGGTTTATAGGTTATCTGCAACAAAATTTGTTGTATTAATATATTAAAAAGCATCAAAGATAAAGATAATATTTCAATGATAAAACACTTAGGCTCAACTCACACCAAAAGAGCGGCGAAGCGCAGCGAAGCGGAGCGTGGTTTCAGTGTCATATGAATTTTAACTTTATTTTCATTACTATAATTACTATAATAGGTAAGTACTTATTATCGCAGAGAAGGCGCGCGTATTCGAATTCGCTCGGTCTCGGACTCGGTCGAGTTTCTCATGCGATAATAAGTATATAGTAGGTAATGAAAATAAAGTTAAAATTCATATGACACTGAAACCGCGCTTCGCTTCGCCGCTCTTTTAGTGTGAGTTGAGCCTTATGCATCCGTCCTAATAGAACGCGATTACGCCATTATCGCATAAGTAAGCGATGCGACCATCGTGTCGGTCACGTCATTCTAGTCTTCATCGTTCTAGCATCACGTGAATACTGGTTAGGACACCTATTCCATATCAGAATGTTTTGATAAAAAATTAACATGATATAATGCAAAACCTACTAGGTACCTATAAAATAATGTCTAAGTTGCGTAAATTATGGTTTATGTATCTAAACAAAAAAAAACTTTACAAAACATAGCAATCAAACAAATTAATTAGAACGAATCATTTCAGTTTCGTAAAACCAAATATCGATATCGATAAATCTAGGTTGATGTGTGTCAAGCACTATGTATTGTTTACATGCGTTATGAGGATAATTTTCTTGCAAAAAACACTGAAACCTTTACGAATTGTATCATAAGTTTACTTAATTTTGATATTAAATGGCATAAAATTGCTTACCAATCTATATCTAATGGAAATTTAGACATAAAATAAGTTTATTGTCATCCAGATGGCATGTTCTTACACCACACATTTCACATGTTATTTTAGTCATTTTACTTCCACGATCAAACACTATAACAGCCTACAAGATAAATTAAAGTTTTAGACAGTATTTAGTGAACTATAAGTGGCAATTCTGAGTGTCGCAAAAGCTAAACTAAGCTAACTAAAATTGTTGCCGTCCCTTTCATAGCGATGGGAATAAAAAGGATGGCAATAATTTTAGTTAGTTTAGTTTAGCTTTTGCGACACTCCGAATTGCCCTCATTAGCGATTTTATAACAAAAATGTATGTACGAAACAAACAAGACTTTGTGAAGTTTTTGAATTGACACAGATTAAAATGATTGATGACGGTGTACTTCTTCGTTCTTATGTTCGTTCATTCGTTCTTACTATATTCCGTCTATGTCGGAGTGTCCTACTTTAGTATAGCTCTTTAGAGTTTCCAGTGCTCTTCGTTATTTGAACGGGTTACGGAACGGCCATAAAAAAGAAAGCAAATTTCTTACAATCGTGTTTTCGTTCAAAGTTGGCACTAGTATAGTTGTCATAGCTATTTTGCAAGAAATTTGCTTGTCTCCCGTAGTCCCAAAAATTATGACTGAAAATTGTTTTTATTCTTCACACAGTGTTGTTTTTCTGTTACTAGACCATATAAGCTATGTTTCTAACAGAAGGAAACTTAAAATATTCTAGTGTTTAATACTAAATAAATGTAAAGAAAACATGTCTTCTATGATGTAAAAATATGCAAAATACGATTCGGTTTAATTTCACTTTAGCTAAGTATTTTGAAAAAAGCTTCTGGCAGAGACCTAGATAAATGCTATCCTAATACGAATAATACCATACTATGCTGAAGATATGCGCAAATTTCAAATGGTTATGGTATTACGTTTGTATGGGTAACTCGTACAGCTCAGAAGCCTTAACTGTTTTTCCTAGCTTACATTGAATAATATTTTTTTGTTGTAATTGTAGACATTATTATTTCTGATATGCTTTTATTAAGAATACAGAGTAAGTAATAATATATTTAAAATAATCAGAAGAAATGAAATGTTCATAAAGTCAGTCTTCAATGTACATCTAATGTCATCAACCTATTGAGCAGGTGATTGACCTGTTCTTCTGGGGGTAACACAAGTTAATGAATCACTTTGCTGCGCCTAACAACATCTGTACCAGCCCAACACCATTTGAGCTCCAAAATTTAATTAGGCATCATTTATTTTGGAAAATGTTTAGTAACTTGGAAATAACATAGGTGCAAGTAGGTGCAAGTGCAAACCATTACAAGCCCAGTTTAAACTAAAAAGCTTAATAAAATGCAATTATACTTGAGTTGTGTTATGATTACAGGCACTACAGTGTCCCGTTAAGTGTAGGCAAAGCTTGCCTCCTGACTCTGTATAAATCATCTAGTAAAGATGTAAAGGCCTGAGTTTTTTATGTTATGATTATAACCTTCACATTATTTTGTTATTAATCCTTCTGTAGGATTCATACTCACCACAGACTTTGTCAACAGGGTCGTAATCATCAAACTCAATGAATCCAAATCCCCTTTTCTTGCCGGTCTCTTTCTCCGTAACTAGGCTGACTGTGACAATGTTTCCAAAGGCACTGAAGTACTCCTTCAGATCTTCTTCTTCAATTTCTTGCTTGAGACCTCCTACAAACAGTTTCTTGACTGTTGCGCTGGCATCGGGCCTGTTAATTTCTTCTCTAGGTACTGCCCGCTTTGGTTCCACAATTCTACAAAACACATCAATTTTATTATAATACAAGTGCATTTTCTATAATCCATAATAATACAAAGTAATAGTTACTATTTGTCATTTCAGTAATATTCTAATACCCATAATATCTCACCTGTTCCACACCCATTAGATTATTATGAATCATAATTTATGATCAATATCAAATTGATTAGACTATTTCTATAACAGCACAATACTTTATTTTACTGGTTGTGAATACATTTTTTGTCCAATTTAGGGGACAACATAACATGGCATTATGCGTTGGGGCAATAATACAGATGATTAAAATTTTTGGGCTTATTACATTACCACAGTAAACCACTAATTTAAGTACCTATAGTAAATAAGGTAAATGCACTCACCTTCCGTCAATTTTATGAGGTCTGTTTATCTGAGCATCATCAACCATATGAGCTTTTGAGTATGTAATGAAGCCAAACCCTCTTGACCGTTTGGTCTGAGGGTCCTTCATGACCACTACATCCACAATTTCCCCCCATTGTTCGTAGAATGATTTCAATGACTGGTCATTCGTGCGGTAGTCCAATCCGCCAATGAATAACTTCCTCAGATGCTCCGGTTCTTCCTGTTTTTACATAAATAGAACATTGTTGCGGAAGTTGAAACAATTACAAAAGACTTTCATTGTTTATACGGCTAGGCTAGAAGACAGGTTATTGCTAGAGTAGGTACCTACCTAGTTGATGATCGGTGGGTGAGAATTTTGTCATACAATCAGGTAAGTATCGAGTTTTGAAATGGATAACGAAGGAAACCCGCACATGTGCGTTTGGGTTTTTTATTACTTTGTTCTACCGGATTAGTACCTCAAATACATTTACTTACGTATTCGTCACCACCACCATTTGGCTTCATGTTGAGTTGGCAGGCAGGATTGGTGTCAATCGGCGGCTAATAATATTTCTTGAATCTGTAGGTACCTACGCCTATAGAAACCGGAAAATTAACTCCAATTAACGCCCAGCCCAGACTGATTGATTAGATTTATAAACTAACTAAAAGTAAAACGATAAAAATGTGAACGTCAGTCACTTATTTTTCGTCGGCTTTTTTCTTTTTTTTTAAGCCAAAGAGTAAAAATAACGCTTTGATGATTCCACTACCCAAAGAGCATGTAATAGTACCACTACCAACCAAACCACAGACCCACAGACCTCTTTGCCACAGCACAGACTACTATACTATAATAAATGCTATCAAAGAGAATTTAGCACTAGGTACGTTTAGATGCTATAGATATAGAAAGGCCAGACAAGACAGGCCATGTAATTTATTAACATAGGTTAATAAATTACATGGCCACTTATTACGTCACGAGCGATACAATCTGCTCCAGCTGATAATGATGGGCAAAATACCTGGCAAAAGAGGGGTTGGAAGACGTAGTACCTACCTACATCATGGCTTCGCAACATTAGAGAGTGGATAGGAGTTATGAGAGTCTGTTTAGGCTACCTAGCACTAGACAAAGAAAAATTTTGCAAGATGACAGCTAACTACTATTACATGCTCTTTGCAGCTAACCTTCAGTAATGGAGAGGCACTGAAAGAAGAAGTGTATGTATACCTACCTACCTAATACGACATGAATAATGCACCTACCTACTATTAAAACTAGTATAGTTATTAGTAGGTAGGTACATTATTATTTTTACCTATTTCTTTGAGTAGGTACCTACCTACCTTCATAATATTGATGACCGGGATTTTTTTGTATCGGAGGTACCTACTGAATTAATTATGAAGATAAAAATATATTAATAATAAATAAAAAATATGCCAAAATGTTAAATAAAATGGAAACTTAATATCATAAAAAAACCATATTGACCGGTTGTATGGAATCAGGTTATAAACTGGCAACATAACCTCCATGTCATGTCATCGTTCACTCTGTTTCATTCTAGGGTTTCATTAGGTTTCGTATAATTCATTCTGTTCGTTCTTTCATTATTACCATACCAGCCAATCACAGACTACTATTAGCTAACGCATAGCCAATCAGCCATCCAGCCATGCCAATTGCCAACCAAAACCTCGGACGGAACCCAAGCCAGCCAACACCAAAGAACGAAACGCCTGAACGAAACGCCTAACTTGGATTGACGTCCTTTTTGCGTCCTTTCACAATTCGCATCGCACTCATCCATCTCATTCTTTCTTTTTGGCGTCGCATTCTGCGGAAACGGTCGTGTGTCATAGCGGCTCTAAAAAGTTATTATTCATTTTGCTAAGTGTAATTTTCCGGCACGTTACAATGAGGCCCCAAAATGGTGATGATGGATTTGTAAGTAACCAGCTCATTCATTTTATTTTCCCCCATTAAATTTATCTCTAAGTATAAATAGTATTCTGCGCAGTTATCACTTTTAGGTAGGTAGGTACTTACCGTTAGCAGGTAGTTTTTGACATAAGTAAGTAACTTATGTCAAAAACTACCTGCTGTAGTGTATAGTCCTAAGTTTCCTAGTTCTTGATAACTAGCAGGTCCAAGGCTTTGTGATAGTTTCTGAGTGGCTGACCTCCATTTGTTAGCGTCGCCACGCTTCTGCCGCCATTTTGTTTTACCATCGCCCTACTTTCAGGACGAGCCCGAGGTTCACCGTAAAATCTTTATTGGAGGATTGAACTACCGTACTTCTGATGAATCTCTGAAATCCCACTTTGAGAAATGGGGAGAAATCGTAGATGTTGTTGTCATGAAAGACCCCAAGACCAAAAGGTCTCGGGGCTTTGGGTTTATCACTTATTCAAAGGCGCACATGGTTGACGATGCACAGAACAACAGGCCTCACCGCATTGACGGACGGTGAGTTCATTTAGGTATTTTAACTTTATTTATGTAAGTAAGTAAGTCTACCAATACACCTAGGTGCATGGTGTACCTACCCAGGCACCATTAGGTCCTGCAGTCCAGCTATGTGAAAGCTTAACCTTACTTTTACATCGTTTTATACTGCACAGATCAACAGACTTGCCTTGGTGAATGTCTCGTGGATTGAAACACATGGCATTTTCTGGCGGGACGACACTCTTTGTTTAGTTTAAATATAGGTAGGTTAATTTGTTTTTTATCTATGTACCTACTACCTACCTACAGTGTCAGCATTGTTTTTTAGCTTGGTAGAAACAAAGCGAGCAGTAGCCAGGCAAGATATCAAGAACCCGGAAGCTGGAGCTACAGTTAAGAAGCTGTTTATTGGCGGAATCAAAGATGACCATGACGAGGAACAACTTAGAGAGTACTTTTCCAACTACGGAAATGTGCAGAATGTTAGCATTGTCACAGACAAGGCCACGGGAAAGAAACGTGGCTTTGGATTCGTTGAATTTGATGACTATGACCCCGTTGACAAAGTGTGTTGTAAGTATTTTAGCTTAAATTTATCGTCTTCATCCACAATCTTGCCCCAGAATGGAACTTTCAATATCCACCTCTGGCTTCTCTAATTGTGGATAGTAACTCATTGATTTTAGCTATGCCTGACTGTCTAACCTATGACAAACCGGGTGCGCAAATCAATGCACACTTTTTAATTCTAAAGTTGATGTTTTAAAACTGTTTTATGTGGTCCTTACCTACCTACTTATAAATAACATCTTAATTTCTTCAACAGTAAATGCTCCTCACAAAATCAATGGCAAACAATTGGACGTCAAGAAAGCCCTTCCTAAAGATGGCGGCGATCAAGGCAGAGGAGGCCGCCAAGGCGGTGGGCGAAATGATAACTGGGGCAGCACAGGTAGGTGTTTAACTATTTTTGAATTACAATACAAAACCGAGTTAGACTTTCTTGCAACTATATTATTATTTTAAAATGAAATTGTTGATGTTGCAGGCGGTTATGGTAACAATGGGGGTGGGTGGAACAATACCAGCCCTTGGGACAACAATCAGGGGGGTTGGGGTGGTAACCAGGGGGGTGGCGGCGGTTACGGGGCTGGCAATGGCCGCGGCTCATGGGGGGGAGGCGGTAGTCAGGACTTTGGCAACTATGGGCAACAAAATTATGGCGGGGGCCCGACTAGAAACCAACAGTATGGCAATAACCGAGCCGCTCCTTATAACATGAACCAGGGTGGGAACGGAGGCGGTGGCAGCTACGGGGGCAACGGAAGCAACTACGGGGGTGGACAAGGAGGACGAGGGGGCCGATTCTAATCCATGTAAGTATAACTCCTTGACATCCTAACATCCCTATCATTGCATTCACAACATCACTGATCTCATCAATCACAAAGACTCCACTGCTGACTAGAAATAGGAAGTTGTTTGGATATTGATGTTGAGTTTTTGTGTAGGAATTCTATCTCGGAGCACTACATAGCATTAATTGAGCATAGGAAGACAGTTATATTATAGATTCCTTAATCGCCTCCAGTGATAGTTCGATGATTAATGCTATGCAGGTAGCCGTTATTGTTAGATAATTGTTCTTGTACATGTTTTATAAACGGTTTTTTCAATCTCTAGGTTTCGTGCTAAGTACACTAGTAAAACAGAGCAGTGTTTACCGTGCTAGTGTAGGCAGTACGCTCCGGAGCTCTAGATACACCTCATGTCCACACGCGAGACCGCCTAGGAGTCAGGACGGCGTCAGGATACCGATACTTATAACTTAGCAGATGCTAGACTTTTTAACTTTTAGAGGAATATGAATGGAATTATGTGTACTGATTGTAATAGTCTTCTATTTATTGTAGTACTTAGGTACATTTCGTGACATACTTTAAGGAATTGTAGTTTGTAAATTGAAACATTTTTACAAGTAATTTAGTACAACTTTAGGGTTAACTGTAAGAATTCTCTTAAACTTAGTTGTTAGGAAAACTTATGATAAAGTAATGATCGTTTGACATGGATGAGCATTGATTTATTCTGATTATCTACACTACAGTATTAAGTTCTCAAATAGCATAGGATTAGGATTATAATGAACATGTAGGTTATTTAATGTAAAATAAAATTTAATTCAAAATCAGTAGGGTTGTTTTTTTAGATGTGTATATAAACCTAGTTTTCTTTTGTTAATCTATTTTTTCAACTCGCAAGAGTTCTTGATATTAGTTGGCTAGTAGTGCGTAGATGTAAGCACATTTACTGGCAATTTAACTAGAATATTATGTTATAAAAGATGTCGCTTAGTTATGAGAGGAAAAAATATGTACAGTCATCGTGAAATTATTTATCCAATTCCGTTAGTCTGTTATGTTAGCCCAACGGTAACACGAACTACTTCCTGTTCCCACCTAGCTCTCTTCGCAGGTATTCGTGTAGCGGTCGTCCCAACAAAAAAATCAGTAGGTACACAACTGCACCAGGTAAATATTGGTAGGTAAAAAGGATCTCAAACATTATGAAGGCGTTGTAGTAGGTAGGCATATTTTATTGCGGTCGTCTACCTAGTAGGTAGGTACTGATCTGCGTAGGTAGGTACTGATCTGCACTAGTTTCATCTTTTGGATTCATTCAAAGTTATTTCCTCTACTGATACCTAGAGGTGACATTACAATCTGTTTAAAAGCTACAATTCATGAAATTTGTTTTTGTCCCTGTTTATCGTATAGAGCTGCTGAAACTCTCAGTTATAGTGGTATGGCATGCCACTCAATAGTTTCGGTTGACTTTCTGACATTATTTCTCGACTGTTTCGTCTTCTTTTCTAAAACCCCTTCTAAACGGGCTATTTTTCGAAAATTTCCGGTTACAAAATGTATTGCCGCCAAATTGCTGACTAGATAGGGTCAACACAACAGTCAACATGTTGCCTGGCGATTTTGTTACAGCAAGTAATGTTAATGTCAAGTATTCTATGTCTAGTCGGCTAGATTACCTACACATGATCGCCCATAACTCCTGAGATCTAGCCTCAATAGTTTGGCGTGTAGGTACTTACCTAGAGACAAAATGTCTCGGCAATCTTGTTGCAGAATCTTGATGGACTATACTCGACAATGTATTGCGCTATGAAATTGCAGCAAGGGTATAGGTTGCAACTGTTGCAAATACTGAGCTTTATGGTTCCTATTGCTCAATAAAATTGCCAACAAGATGCAATTTGTGGGTCCTTCCCCGTGGTCAAACTATTTGTTTAACTGCCCCTTTATGACGTTCCACTATGAATCTGTTATTAGTCTGGCTACTACAATTCCGAACTTGACAGTTATAGGCAGGTATTATACATATTAATGCATTTATTGCAGGTATTAAGTATACATATTTAGTTCATAGCAATATTTATAATTTTGCCAGAAATAGGTACCTACCTACCTAGGTGTAGCAAATTGTTAAGAGTTCCAGTACACCAGTAGGTTTACTATAGTTTCTGTACCACAGAAATCAAGTTGTCGGCATTTTACACGTTTTGGGTACGTAGGTAAGTAGTGACACTTAGAAATTGTAAGTATTTAAGCATCAGTCAGAGAATAATATTTAAAACAGAAAAAGAACGATCTAAAAGACCCTGTGCTGTCAGCAGATTAAAAATATATTTTGAAGAACCAGGCAGATGGAGATTTGATATTGATAGGAGAAACAGTTAGGTAAAAAACACTGTCCTAGTTGATTTATGTTCAAATCATCAACAATCATTTTTATGTCCTCACAAAATAGTCAAACCTGTTTGAAATACAAGATAAGAGTAAGTATTTAGGTTTTATTTTTGTTTTCTAATTGTTTTATTTTTATTTTCATGGTGAAACTACTGGGGACGTCTCGGATCTTACGATCTAATCGAGTTCCTAAGTGATACAGGTAAGTACTAAGTAATGGTTTTATGTTTACTAACAGGTCATACTTTTCTAACAGTTACCTATACCAAAGACGATTAATATCTAGAAGACAGACAAAGGCCATACACAAAATCGTAACCCGATCCCGCAGTACCAGATAGCCTGAAAACTTTAAAACATCAATTTTATCCAAGAAATTTCAATACTTAGTAGTAGGTAGCAACAATATTCAATATTTAAACATTTTTAACTAGAAAGTAATTGAAATTTCTTGGATAAAATTGATGTTTTAGAGCTTTCAGGCAATTTTTTAGGGTTACGATTTTGTGTATGGCCTTTGTCTGTCTTCTAGATATTAATCGTCTTTGCCTATACTTACCTACTTTAAAAAATAAAGAGCTGAAAGATATTTGTTGTTTCTTTGCTACCTTACCATTCTAGGTATAAACCGTTTCGATAGTTGAAAGGCTAAAAGGTGTCCTAAACTTGATTGTACAAAGAAGCTCTGCACATTTTAATAAGAGTGTGCCATAAAGCCGAAGTACGAGCGGGATAACAAATAATATTTTGTCTTGCGAGTAAGGAGTGCAGAGCGATAGACACGCAACATAATTTATAGACGAGAAAAATTAGTTTTTATTTAATTAAAAGTTAACAATCAATCGAAATATTTAAAGACGGGTACCTACATATGTAACAAAAAATAAATACTCACCTACTTAAGTAGGTATTTTTTGACAAAACAAAAACCCAACAATGCGGTGTGCTGGCGCCCCTAGGCACTGCCTTAGGGTTAATATGGCACTGCATGTAGACTTTTCAAAAAATATAATTATAATCGAGAAAGCTTTTCCAATGGTGTTTAAAACATAAACCAAGATAAAAGTTCGGAAGTATCATTCTTAGCTTTCACACATATCAAGGATTTCGAACTGGTAAAATTGGCATAATAGGGAACACTATGGACCTACCTAGCCATAAAAATGGAAATAGCGCTTTATAAAGACGGTGTTGTATTAGCTTTTAGTGCCCTAGCGCCGAAATAGAACTAAATAAATAGGTACCTACTTCTGTTTAAAAAAAAACAAAAACCAAATAGTGTTCTCGAGATAAATAGCAAAATGTGTCAAAAACATGTATTTTTCAAAAAAATATATTAAGTATAGAGAAAACTTTTACCAATCGGGTTTATAAAACACAAAACCCAAGATAAAAGTTAGAGCCCAAAAAATTGAGAGCTTAATTGCTTTGTGCGTTATGCTAGCGTAGGTACCCATATGGACTCTACAAAATAAAATCATAATTTAGAAAAACATCGAATAGTTTTTAAATAGATTCATCGGACGCCCTCAGCCTGGAATGAATTAAATTAACTAGAAATTAGATGGAACGAAAGATTGTGAGGGTCTGAATGGCGGGTGTATTGTTGCAGAAATGAATAAGATATGCATGAAAGGAATGTACCAGCAATGTACCTGAATGTACCTTTAATGAAAATGAATGTACCTCTATGAAACAGGAGCAATCCCAAAAATAAAGTGAGCCGCAGACCTGACAGTCTGAATGGCGGGTGAATGCTGGTACTGAATGTAATAGATATCATAGCGTTACCTGATATTTACCAGAGGAATGTACCTTCAATGTACCTTTTAAAAAATATTATCTGAAGATAGTGCGACAAGTATTTCACGAGAAAATAAAGAAAACTTTTTTTAGGTGCCCCTACATTTTTTTAATAGCAATACCCCTACCATTGTTTTCATAGCAAAGGATTATTTTGTGTGTTTTTGCAAAATTTGATATGATTATATATAAGTTAACTTAATATTTACCAGAGGAATGTACTTTCAATGTACCTCTTAGAAAATATTATCTGAAGATTATAGGACGAGTATTTCACGAGAAAATAAGGAAAACAAATTTTACCCCTACCATATATTTTATTGCAATACCCCTACCATTGTTAAACGAGATAAGATTACCTAAAACGTAATTTTTGTTGTATGACTGTCTAAAGATTTATAAAAGATTTGGCATTTTTTCTAGTTGTTGAGGACTCCTACTTCCTATAATAATTATAATATAAAAAAACGGTGGATCCACCTCTGGCGGAAATACCTAAAATAGAAGATGAAAAAATCATTGTTACCTACATTCGGTCTACCTCTGGCGGAAATCCGGTAAAATTAAGGTTGATAAAAATTAATGAAAGAAAGTAGGTAAGAATAAAATAATTTATTTCCGAAGCTTGTTTTACAGTAATCCATTTGATTCGACTACCACATACCTACCTATAGGTAAATGTTGAGTTGACTAATTGATTGTTTAAAAATCTGGCACAATCAATCAATCAGTATCAAGTAGTTAATTTGTAGAACAGTCATTTATTTGATATGCAGTAGGTTATTAGTGGAGAAATTTTGTTTGCTTATATTTCTAAATAGATACAATGTGCAGTAAAAAATTCCCCTTAATGCACGTCACTCTTTTTCTTAAAGTTGTTATACACCCTATACCTACTCATTATTGATATGAAAAAATGGTAGGGGCAAAAACGATTAATATCTAGAAGACAGACAAAGGCCATACACAAAATCGTAACCCGTACCAGATAGCCTGGAAACTTAAAAACATCAATTTTATCCAAGAAATTTCAATTAGGTACTTTCTTGTTAAAATTACCTAAAATTTTTTTTTTATCTTGAATATTGTTGCTACCTACTACTAAGTATTGAAATTTCTTGGATAAAATTGATGTTTTAAAGTTTCCAGGCTATCTGGTACTACGGGATCAGGGTTACGATTTTGTGTATGGCCTTTGTCTGTCTTCTAGATTTTAATCGTCCTTGGTAGGGGTAAAATTTGTTTTCCTTATTTTCGTGAAATACTCGTCCTATAATCTTCAGATAATATTTTTTAAGAGGTACATTGAAAGTACATTCCTCTGGTAAATATTAAGTTAACTTATATCATATCAAATTTTGCAACAACACACAAAATAATCCTTTGCTATGAAAACAATGGTAGGGGTATTGCCATTAAAAAAATGTAGGGGCACCTAAAAAAAGTTTTCTTTATTTTCTCGTGAAATACTTGTCGCATTATCTTCAGATAATATTTTTTAAGAGGTACATTGAAGGTACATTCCTCTGGTAAATATCAGGTAACGCTATGATATCTATTACATTCAGTACCAGCATTCACCCGCCATTCAGACTGTCAGGTCTGCGGCTCACTTTATTTTTGGGATTGCTCCTGTTTCATAGAGGTACATTCATTTTCATTAAAGGTACATTCAGGTACATTGCTGGTACATTCCTTTCATGCATATCTTATTCATTTCTGCAACAATACACCCGCCATTCAGACCCTCACGAAAGATTACCTATATATATTTTTGAAATAAACAAATAAGAATAATTGTGTGCGCTAAGCCAGCGTACACATAAGAGAATTTTCTAAACGCTGCGCCGCCGGCAGCGCCGGAAGCTAATTGCTGTAGTTACCTACCTACCTAAACACACTAACACTCTTCACAATATACCTACTTATTCAAATATGTACCTACATAAAAAAAAATTACAGAGATCATACATAATTTTGGTGCCTACCACCTACCTAGCAAAACCAACATCCGTACCTACCGGTCATCATGATTTACGACCCATCCTGACAAAAATACAAGAGAAATCGTATTTTCATAGTTTGCTCATTTTTTTTAAAGGCGCACTTAAAATATAAGGAGTGCCTTCTCTTAGTTAGAAAAACAACTATGATTATGTCAAATACCTACGACAGTCAGTTAAATAAGTAAGTTACTTACTAATTCACGTTTAGCGTTAAATCTGACAGTTGTTTTCGCGGATTACTGTGATTTTTTGCTCATAGACAAGTATACCTGCCTACACAATCAGGCAGGAAGAATTAAATTGCACTTCTAGGTATTTTTGGGGTTCCGTACCCAAAGGATAAAAACGGGATACCTACCTACCAACTATTAATAAGACTCCGCAGTCCGTCTGTCTGTCTGTCACCAGGCTGTAGGTAGGTATTTCATGAATCGTGATTGATAGCAGCTAATAGTGGCAATTCTGAGTGTCGCAAAAGCTAAACTAAACTAATTAAAATTATTGCCATCCTTTTTATTCCCATCGCTATGAAAGGGACGGCAACAATTTTAGTTAGCTTATGCCCGTTTTCACCAACAAATCCTAAATTTTAAGTGACACCTATCTCATTTTAGGGAACACCTTAGAAAGAAATGGTTTTCACCACTCCCAATCCGTCACCTAAAAGCTTTAAGTGTTACCTAAATTTAGGGGGCCGAAATTCGGGGTCCTAAAGATAGGTGACAGTTGTATCAGTTTGTGAATGTTTGCTAATATTTATAATTATTAAAAATGAGTGATTTCATTGATGTTATTGAGGCTATAGAAGTGATCACAGATCGTGTATTAAGGGATCGACCATATTTTTACAGATATTTTGTGAGAGAATTGATTTCTTCCAAAAGTTTGAGGACGTGGACTTTTTTCGAAGATAAATCTTAACTAAAGGAAGTGTCCTTTTCCTGTTGACAAAAATTGAATCAAAAATTGAGTTCCAGGACAATAAAAAGTTCAAGCACACGAAATAACAATTATCATAAACTCGAAACGCAATATGTATTTTATTTATTAGCCTTTATTACAGATAAAAATGTACATGGTTTTTATAATTAAGTAGGTATGACATCGACAATTATTCAGCACTGTTATCTGATTGCCCCGTCTTGGCAAAGGCCTCCTCCAACTTCTTCCAATTCTCCCTATCTCTTGAAATTCGAATCCATGTTTTCCCTGCAAACTCCTTTAATTCGTCTTCCCACCTTTTGAACTGTCTTCCCCTCTTGCGTTTATTGTAATTAGGAAACCAATTCATCACAGTTTTAATAATATGTATATAGCAAAACAAACATGTCAAATTTGATGTCAAACAAACACTATTTATTTTTAAAGCATAGACAATCAACATACAGCCTACATGTTGACAGTAAAAAACCAGAAATTGAATGAATGAAATTGAATCGGTAAAATACATCACTTATAGTTAGGTAGTGGTTCGCTAGGGGTCACCTAGCTTGGTGAAAATGAATTTAGGTAGGAGGGGGATTTAAGGGATCACCTAGCTTAGGTAATACTTAGTAAGGAGACTGTTTAGGAGTCGTTGGTGAAAACGGGCATTAGTTTAGCTTTTGCGACACTCAGAATTGCCACTAATACCTACCTACAGTTGAAATTTTCACAGATGTAACCCGTTTTCACCAACAAATCCTAAATTTTAAGTGACACCTATCTCATTTTAGGGAACACCTTAGAAAGAAATGGTTTTCACCACTCCCAATCCGTCACCTAAAAGCTTTAAGTGTTACCTAAATTTAGGGGGCCGAAATTCGGGGTCCTAAAGATAGGTGACAGTTGTATCAGTTTGTGAATGTTTGCTAATATTTATAATTATTAAAAATGAGTGATTTCATTGATGTTATTGAGGCTATAGAAGTGATCACAGATCGTGTATTATGGGATCGACCATATTTTTACAGATATTTTGTGAGAGAATTGATTTCTTCCAAAAGTTTGAGGACGTGGACTTTTTTCGAAGATAAATCTTAACTAAAGGAAGTGTCCTTTTCCTGTTGACAAAAATTGAATCAAAAATTGAGTTCCAGGACAATAAAAAGTTCAAGCACACGAAATAACAATTATCATAAACTCGAAACGCAATGTATTTTATTTATTAGCCTTTATTACAGATAAAAATGTACATGGTTTTTATAATTAAGTAGGTATGACATCGACAATTATTCAGCACTGTTATCTGATTGCCCCGTCCTCAGAATAGAGACAGAAGGTGCCATCAACTGTCATTGCAAGACGCACGCTGAGTCCAAATACAAGACAAGCATCCCCCGCCCGCCGCACTTCCCACCCGCGTAATGCGGCTAGCTTAGACATAATGCCCGTTTTTGGGGTAAACATTGAGAATATTGAAATTTGGAAGTGTGATATTATGATAATAATATTAAAATCTAAATTGTCCTTTTCCATATTTATGTATTAACATATACCTGATAATCTTAAGTAGGTAATAGAGAAGTTCTTTAAGTAAATGAAACACGGTTAAGATGTGATTAAATGAGTATTATACTGATTAAAATTGGACGAAATATATTTATTTAGTTATTAGAGCCGCCATTGCACTTGACACCGGAAGTACAATATTATTGAATGAGATATTAATATAATAATATTAATTATTAATTATTAGGTATTACAATATTATTTAATTTAATGAGACTAGCCTAACTACGACTAACTATAAAGTTAAACTATAAAGTTTTTATGTAATACCTTATTTGGAAACGCTTCTTTCCTAAGTCTTTTCAAACCGCATTTTGTCTCATAAATATATTTCTCCGCAAAATGCATTGAACAAACTACGCTTCGCTTTAAAGGTTTCCAAAACTCTTCTAGCCGTGCTCTTTGTATAATTTTTGTCCACTCCGTTTTCCTTTCTTCATCAGCAGGGAAGCTACAGTTTTAACATAATTTCATACACCCCTCCCTGTTCCACTCTCACACACACCACAAATATATAGACTACAAGCCTTCTCGCCCGCGGTTTTTCTCGCGTGGTATCTTGGTAGAATGTAGCCTATGTTCATTCGGAAAGTCCATGCCATATGCATCTCGCTGTAGCAAATCGGTGTCAAATCGATCAGTGAAAGAATTTTTGAAATCGGATGAGTAGTTTCGGAGATTACCACGTGTTTGGACATACAAACAAACAAACAAACCAACTTTACCTCTTTATAATATTAGTATAGAATACCTATTATGAAATTCTAACATTTTTGTATAATAATAAAAAGTAGGGAAAATCAAAATTCTTATACTGGCAACATTAACAAGATGGACGCATCATTCTCTATGACAATTACAAACTAAACAATTTATTCAATATTTCAATAAGATGTTAGGTAAATGCGTTACTTACACGTGAAATGTAATCCCATTCTTTCTACTGTTTTGCCCCGCTGCATTTTTGCAGGTGGGAACAACACATGACGGCATAATAAAATAAAATTGAAGTCGACTATGCGGTATGACGTTCAAAACGTGACTGATCGGCTGCGCGTAAAACTACTCTCTTTTAGACTAGTTTTTGTGGCCTCAGTATTAGGCGCAAAAACTACTTCTGGTTTTTTCTCCTATTCTGAGGCCCCGTCTTGGCAAAGGCCTCCTCCAACTTCTTCCAATTCTCCCTATCTCTTGAAATTCGAATCCATGTTTTCCCTGCAAACTCCTTTAATTCGTCTTCCCACCTTTTGAACTGTCTTCCCCTCTTGCGTTTATATTGTAATTAGGAAACCAATTCATCACAGTTTTAATAATATGTATATAGCAAAACAAACATGTCAAATTTGATGTCAAACAAACACTATTTATTTTTAAAGCATAGACAATCAACATACAGCCTACATGTTGACAGTAAAAAACCAGAAATTGAATGAATGAAATTGAATCGGTAAAATACATCACTTATAGTTAGGTAGTGGTTCGCTAGGGGTCACCTAGCTTGGTGAAAATGAATTTAGGTAGGAGGGGGATTTAAGGGATCACCTAGCTTAGGTAATACTTAGTAAGGAGACTGTTTAGGAGTCGTTGGTGAAAACGGGCATTCTTCTATATTAATAATTTCGTGCAGGGGTACGGTAGACTCGATTGAAACCATAAAATAATAATAAAACACTAAAAAAAAATGATTTTGAATCGACAACATATATCCGCAAAATTCGGATTGTCGAGTATTTTGTTAAATTCTAATGATTATGACAAATCGCAGTCGCCATTGAACACTCGAGCAAACGTCACTGACTGACACCGGATGACATTGACATCTTGAGTAGGTAGACGTCGCGCGCCCAAAGAGAATAAAATGCTATCGCATCATTCATCTATAATAATAATTTCGTCAAGGGGTACGGTAGACTCGATTGAAACCTTAACAGAATAATAAAACATAAAAAAACATTGATTTCGAATCGACAACAATATCCAAAAAATTCGGATTGTCGAGTATTTTACTATTGTTGGCCAGAAACTTGACTTGACTACGAAACTATGGATTTACTGCATTTTTTGTCCCTCTCGGCGGCAGGCTCGCTGTTCGTCCAGGTACTATATACTAGGTCCATGCTATCGCGCCATTCATTTTTAAATTGTCCATTGGCTTTTTGACGGGAATTTGAGAAGTCATGTTGTCTTTTTGTTTTATTTTCCGAAACTTGTGTTTTAGCGAATGTTTATGTGTAATAATAATGGTAGATTATTAACCGTTGAGTGTTCGTAAACGTACAAAAGTGTGGGCAAATGAAACAAAACTGGTTAGCAAGTTGGATTTCGAGTTCTCACAAAAAGTCCGTGTGATGCTTCAGTAAAGACCTACATCTTTACTGAGGCACAAGGGAATGGGTGGGATATTATGTTTAAGTATGTATCATAGTATACAGGGTGTAAAAAGACTACTACCGAAAACTTTAGGGGGTGAAAGTACCCATCAATATGAACAACTTTTTCTAAGAAACCAACACTGTGAACGCGAAAAAAAAACAGCTGTTCCATACATAAGTTCAATACCTACTTGGCTAAAGTGTATGAAACAGCTGTTTTTTTTTTTCGCGTTCACAGTGTTGGTTTCTTAGAAAAAGTTGTTCATATTGATGGGTACTTTCACCCCCTAAAGTTTTCGGTAGTAGTCTTTTTACACCCTGTATAATTTGTATGTGTGTAAGTACCTTCATAACTTGAAATAATTATAATTATGACATGGTAGTGGCTAAATGCACAAGCCGTGCGAAGCCAAAAAAAAAGTGTCCATTACAAAGAACTGACTCTTTGATTGTGTAAGTAAAACGAAACGTTGAATACCATAAACATTATAAATAAATAAAGTATAAATAAACGGTTGGAAAGGGTATAGGCGAATAAAAAAATATATTTTTCAGTCGTTTCGCAAAGATAATAATGGTAGATAATTAACCGTTGAGTGTTCGTGAACGTACTTACCTATGTGTGGGCAAATGGATATCATTGCATTTCGAGTTCTCTCAAAAAGTCCATGTATGTAATGCTTTAGTAAAGATCCCACATCTTCTTCTTCTTTATTTTGGCTTCGCCGGCTTTTGCCACGCATTTAGCCACTACCATGTCATTATAATCAAATTCAATTTAGTAAAGTCAAGTCAAAGTCATAGTCAGCGTCAGTAAAGATGTGGGTTCTTTACTGAAGCATTGTACCTACATGGACTTTTTGAGAGAACTCGAAATGCAATGATATCCAGTTTTGTTTCATTTGCTTACACTTATGTACGTTCACGAACACTCAACAGTTAATAATCCATCATTATTACACATTATCATTAGTTAAAACACAAGTTTAGGAAAATAAAACAAAAAAGACAACATGACTTCTCAAATAACCGTCAAAAAGTCCCTCCTACATCTTCACTTCACTTCTTCTTTTATGGCTACTGCGAGCGACTTTGATTGCCACAATTCTGCCATCCTACATCTTTACTGACGCTGACTGACTATGACTTTGACTTTACTTTACTAACTTGAATTATAATGACATGGTAGTGGCTAAATGCGTGGCAAAGGTCGACGAAGCCAAATAAAGAAGAAGAAGAAGACTCTTTGATTGTGTAAAACGGTAAAACCAATGACGTTTTACCCTTTCTAACGGTAAAACGTCATTGTGTAAAACGCAACGCAAAGAGAATATAAACACTACGTTTACGCAACGTTAAATAAATACCATAAACATTAGGCGAATAAAAAAAAAATATTTTTCAGTCTTTTCGCAAAGCTATTGTCATTTTTATAGGATGCGTTATGTATTTTTTCCTAATTTATTTTTATTTTTTAACCTGAGATTGGCCGAATGCCAAGGGAGAGGGAGAGGGAAAGAGATTTTTGATGCCTTGCTTACCTTCTTTAGTATTCCTTGAGAACCGATGACTACCCTACCTATATTTTGTACCTAGATATGTATTAGGCTCAGGTATTATTAGGTATGAGTCACATTTTACCCGAGCGAAGCCGGGTTTTCATCTAGTATTTATATATTGCCGCTCTTAACAATAAATACAAAATTTATTTATTTATTTATTTATTATTTAAATGCATTTAAAAACGTAAAATTAAAGTTATTAGGAACTACCCAAAATGCTATTAGATGATAGTTATGAAACAAATTTTGTTTTAATGCATCGGCGCCGTTCGAATTAGAAAATTGCCTCTATGTAAATCAAATCAACCATTTAAAAAAAATATATATATAATGATCACGTCACGACTGTATCCCGGGAGCGGTAGACATTTCTCTCAGATAATTTTTTTTTTTATTATTAGATCTTTTTGAAGATATCTAGGGATGTAGTCAGAGGTATGTCCAATTACATACATATTTGGTACATGCCCATTTTTTGCAGTAGTTAACTTTCCTTATGTGACAGGTTGCAAGCCCATCGACGCTATTAGAGAGTTAACTGGTTTCCTCACGATGTTTTCCTTCACCGTTATAATGCTCGTGTTAAAGCGCATATAATTTTATCGATGCGAAAGGATCATTGATGCACGGCCGGATTTGAACCCACGACCTTCGGATCGAAGGTCGAGGTACTAATCCACTTGACCAACACGGCTTTTTTTAATTACCTAGGTAGATAGGCACCTCTTAGCATGTCTTACGTATTAGGTGGAAGTCAATGCAGGCCGGGCGAGCGGAAACCACGTCTGATTTCTCTTTCATTTTATTGACATGAAAAATCCAGTAGGCAACCTAGAGACGACCGTTCAGCACTCTTTATTAGCGAATTTTTGGCAGGTAAGTAAGTACTACCTACCTACCTACATGTTGTGACGGCGCTGACTAGGTAAGTACCTACCTAGGTAAGTATCTAATTATTTATACGTAGGTTAGTATTGAATATTTTATTGGGTAGACACTTACTTAGGTAGGTTCACTCACTTCATCAGTCAATTTAGTGCGGCTGGGGAAGTGGTTGTCTTAATCAATTATCTACATAATACTTATACCTACCTGTCTTAATAGAGGGAGGACTCGGTCACTTTCCTGTCAATAAAAATAAGTTTAAGAGCCTTGGACGCCATGGTGTGGACGTGAAATCTGGAATGATTCCGGAATGACCGTTCTCATCTCAATTAGCTTACCAGCCGCCTGTCTGTCCTGCTTAGTCGCTAAATGAATTTTATCGCCTGGCTGAACCGGGAAGCAAACCCGCCAAATGTGATTATGGAAGTTTTTTAAAACCTGAGTGGTAAATACACTCACGTCTGTTGCTTCAGCTATTATTACCTAAGTTGGCAAAGCCACAAAAGGGCCCACTTATCTACAAATACCTAGGTATAAATGGGATGGGAGTAGACGATGTAACGCGTCTGCTTCTTGGTAGAGCAACCAGCTGATTGACCGGTGTCCCTGTGCGTGCATCGGCCTTTGTTTCGGCGCGGGGAGAAAGTACGCGAGGTGGTGGCCGCAGCCGAAGCCCTGTAGCGGCGCCACTCGTGCACCCGCGCGGCCGCGGCCGACACTCGGCCCGCGATTCATGGGCTTGCGAAATTATGCCATTGGAGCGCTCGCGATCGACTTGCCAGTGAACGCGGAGATGCCGCACAAATAAATAGTGGCGTGCACCAATAATAAACGCGCGCAGCCCGGATCCCCACGATGTACCAATGGAGAGTTGTGACTATAGTAACCGTGGTCCTCGCTATCAAAACCGATGCCAGGGAGTGGACATCAAATGGAGCAACCCTCAACAATCATGTAAGTTGAGTGTTAGCATAGCAGCATTACGCACTGGCGGTCATAGCGTAAGCAATGCAGGTGCAATGACTTTATGTCACATGCGCACTTTTACTTTCATTGCGCATTCTAAGTAGATCTTGAATGTCTACCTACTCTATTGTTGCGGCATTGGGCTGTTTACATTTTGGTAGGTAGGTAAGTAGGTATAGATACTTTTTCTAATTCAGTGTTAATTAAATAGGTACCTAGGTAGGTAGGTACTCATATATGCCTATGTAGTGACTATAATTCTATTCAAATGATTGTAGGACTCACTAAGTTATAGCTAATTCGAACTTAGGTACTTTTTTCATCCTCAACAGTCTGATATGTAGGTTACCTACCTACTTTCCTCAGTTTTGATAAACGAGCTCGGATAATAAGATCGAGAGCAGAGCACCAATTACCTTCCTGCTGTGAAAGCTGACTGTAATCATACTTACTTTGGAAAGTCTCGTTGACCTTACGAATTAAAAGATCGGTTCCAAGAAAACAATTAAAAACTAGGTAGGTAGGTACTTTGTATTTTATTAACTAAGTAAGTACCTACCTAAGTAGTATCAATACTTTGACTTTTAATACGATGCAATAGACAACCTAGCTCAGCTGAAGGAATACAATTGTTTACTACTTGTATAAATGTACCTAAAGTACCTACCCATTGTTTCACAACATAAGTAATATAATTTCGCACAGTCACACAACTCCGAAGAGATTGTATCGATTTTCGAACTCTCCTAACCAGATACAAACCCCCCGAATGAAACAGAATATTGTTAAACATTACCTTAGATACCTACATGTACCTAATTACATGTAGGTACCTAGGTATTGAATGTTTGGCGTTGTTTTTTCCAAACGAAAAGTTCGATGATGGAAGTTTCATGACTAAACTCAACAAAAATGCTTGCACCAGAGCAAGCATTTTTGTTAAGTTTAGTTCATGAGATTTCTGCCTCCTGACGCTGGTTTTAAAAACACTTACTTAGTTGTATGCCTCATTCTTCCCTGTATTAGTAGGTATTTGTATACTGAACGGTCATGTAATAAAAAAGTTTAGTTAAAAAGTTTAAAAGGTAGTAACTACCTACCTACCTACCTATATCGTCCTTGATAAAACTAACATGTCCCTACCTAACCTTATGCAGTTTTATTTAACCATGACTTGCGACTCGCAAGTCACGGTTAAACTGCAAAAAGTTGCGACTTTGAATTTGAACTTCAGACGAGTCAGCACGAGCCAGTAATTGCTGCCATGGTCGATTGCGATATCTATTCATTAAGCGGGTCACGGTGCTTTCTGACTGATGTTCCTTGATTCTAGACTCTGCATCTTTCCTTGACATGGATTGGTAATAGCAGGACATACCTACTTAGATGTATTTAGAGCTAAACTAAATTTTTGAAGCTTTACGCTGATGAAGTGAAAAACATTCTGCCAGGTCGAAAAATTCCACCCTAGAATATTTTTTACTGAAGTCGTAAAAAATATTTTAGGGTGGAATTTTTCGATTTCGATGGTGGTCGGTCAGCTCAAAAATTACCGTTTCCCGCAATAAATATTTTCTAATTTCTTAGTAGTACCAAAGACGATTAATATCTAGAAGACAGACAAAGGCCATACACAAAATCGTAACCCGATCCCGCAGTACCAGATAGCCTGAAAACTTTAAAACATCAATTTTATCCAAGAAATTTCAATACTTAGTAGTAGCAAAGACGATTAATATCTAGAAGACAGACAAAGGCCATACACAAAATCGTAACCCTAAAAAATAGCCTGAAAACTCTAAAACATCAATTTTATCCAAGAAATTTCAATTACTTTCTAGTTAAAAATGTTTAAATATTGAATATTGTTGCTACCTACTACTAAGTATTGAAATTTCTTGGATAAAATTGATGTTTTAAAGTTTTCAGGCTATCTGGTACTGCGGGATCGGGTTACGATTTTGTGTATGGCCTTTGTCTGTTTTCTAGATATTAATCGTCTTTGGTAGTAGGTAGCAACAATATTCAATATTTAAACATTTTTAACTAGAAAGTAATTGAAATTTCTTGGATAAAATTGATGTTTTAGAGTTTTCAGGCTATTTTTTAGGGTTACGATTTTGTGTATGGCCTTTGTCTGTCTTCTAGATATTAATCGTCTTTGGTAGTACCTACCGTCTTTGGTACTTAATACCAAAGGTAATTTTATTTTATTTTATTAATTTTAAGGATTCCCAACATAGGCTTACACTGTACATGCATAAATTGATCGCTCCGTATCAGAAGGTCTATCAAGGAAAATGACGTAGTTCACAGAACGTCGATATAAGTATTAAAACGTCTAATGGTGGCAATGTCTTGAGTGGCACAACGACTTACTAGTAAAACGTCCAAAATGTAAAATTGACACGATTATGAAGTACATGTATCAACATAATGTACCTATTAGCTCTTTGATGGGCAAAGACGAATTTTTTTTTTATTAATTTTGATAAAAAAATACGAGAGAGAAACCGATAAACTAAATAACCAGGAGATAACACCATAGTACCTATGTATTTTTACAGCGACTCAGTCAAATATTAGAAATAAAAAACTAGTTAGTGTAATAGGTACCTACATAATATTCTTATTAGTACCTACCAACGATATATAAGTACTTACCTACCTAATCGCTTTATTATTAAATCACACAAGTTGGTATAAATATGACTAACAATCAAAATTCCAATTGCGTTTCATATTAGCATCGAATGGTACGAAAACACACGTGACCCCATTCTAATAAATATCACAAAGTGTAAGTGTATGCACAACCTTAGCACCATACCCTGGTTTCGATTATATCACACTAACGTATAAGGTGTTAGTTGACTAACATGACAAATATGATTATTTTCGTCACGGCATTACGTGACTACCACTGGGGAAAGTGTAGGAACCGTGAATATTCGGTTTTGTTTTTTAAGTGGAACGGTTTGTATTATTTCTGACAATGCTATGGAAAAGCCTACTTTGGAGCTCAGCAGATTTTGTATTGTTGAATGTTTAGTAAATAGTTAGAACATTTTAACAATAGTTAGGTTTAATGGGTCTGCTCTACCTAAAGCTCTCTTAGAGGATGGAAAGGAGACATGGAATCATTGAGTAGGTACATTATCTCAAATAATCTCTGCGTGCTTTTTTGATTCCTGTCTATCCAAAGTTTATTTACTACATAATTATTATAAAAATATATAAAAATAGGATACGAATGTAAATTATATTGGTACTTAAGCATTATTTTATAGCCAATATATCAAATTGAGAATAGGTTAAAAAATACCTAGGTACCTACTACCAACAAACTGGTACTGGGAAAACAGACGCATAGGAAAACTACGCACGCAAGTCTAAAATAATCGTGCTAAAGCTATTGTCTTGTTTGTAGATCCGATGAGTGAAGTAGACGAGATGAGAAAGTGCAAGCGTTACTAAAATTAAAGCAAAAAGATAATGGCCGGAACACAGTTCTCGTTGTGAAAGCATTGACATTACTCGCCAATTAACTTGCCGTTGCGCAACCAACTACCAAGGCATCTCGCGAAAGTGAACCCAGGTAAACAAAACTTATGCAACCATCTCCAACCAGGGAACCGCCGAAATAACGACAGGTGATGTAACAAACGTGTGCTCAATGTAACATGGTTTCAACATTTTTAGTTTACCTACTCTTTTCAACAACAACAACAGTAGAGTTAACAATGTCAAGGTTCAATAAATTCTAGATTATATAAAGTAAAATCTGTCTAGATTTTAATATATAAATCCAAACTAAAATGACAAGCAAAAAAAAAAAAAATACATATCACATGCCTGCAAGATATTATGTATCTGCATGCTCTTGAGTACCTACAATCACAGTTAATACTATAGGTACTAAGTATACTCGTATAGTAGTACAATTCATCTGATGAATGAATGACTTTCGCTCTAGATGGTCGTCTGTTCTATTCTATTAATTCTCTATTGTAGGTATACCTAGTTATGCCTGGGTATAAGGTGTTGCATATTATTATAGTAGGTATAATGTTTTGTGCTTTCAGATATTAAATTACTTTATAAAAATAACGAAGCTTGGAGAGATGTATTTTTTAAAGACGAAGTTAAAATGGCATTTGTATGCTGCTGATTATGATGCTGCGTAAGATTTAATAATGCTTAGGTATTTCTGCTGGCCTGTTAGGTGATTGTTCTTCCGATTTTTGTGCATATAACAGCCTAACACACATTGTACGGTGTGATGTAACAATCACTAGCACACGTAACAAAACCATTAGTAGGTCTACTGGTTACCTACTTCCGATTAAGACGCATAAGCATAACCGTTACTAATCCACAATTTCGTATAAATTTACCACGTAACACATCTTTATTCTCATATAATCATAATCAATATGTCTCTCTCATTGATGTAGAAGAAAGATACCTACTAATAATAAAACAGTTCTAAATACATAATAGAATCCACACAGTTTTGCGTTTTGATGGTCACCTATTTATTGGTGAGACTCTTCGTAAGACTTCGTCACCGGTCTCCGTGAAATAATCGAACTCTAATCAATATAAAAAAGTGTAGTAAGTTGTATCATAACTATACAGTGGGGGCAATTCTGAGTGTCGCAAAAGCTAAACTAAACTAATTAAAATTATTGCCATCCTTTTTATTCCCATCGCTATGAAAGGGACGGCAACAATTTTAGTTAGCTTAGTTTAGCTTTTGCGACACTCAGAATTGCCACTATTATCGAAATGAGAAAGTATTTTTCACAGAATACAAATACAAAGGGATTTAAAGCTCTAATTAAAAGCAATTTACAAAATGATTTTATTTTCTATTTCAGGTGTCAACCGGTAACAGATCGCAGCGTTTTCTATTTGATGCTATCTTCGGCCTGGAGGTGCCACTCCTCGAAGAGCAGAGCGTTGAAGATGACGAAGATGAGACGGTTGTCAAAAACTGCTCTTGTGGTATGTTCTATTTGCATGATCATTAACATAAGAAGGCTGTACCTACTGTAGACCCAAAAATCCTATCACCTAGAGTCTGTTTTACAATATCGTGCAAAAGATTTTAGTACCATTAAACACGCTTATCTACTATACATAGATAGAGTAACTAGATGTTGTATAGCAATAATAGAGATAGAAAAAGAAGCAATAATAGAAATAAAAAATATGTGAGATCGTTTGTACCTTCTTTAGAATCAACAGGTCAACATTAGTAGTACCTAAGCATGAGGTTTGGAGATCTACAGTATAATCAGAAAAGGTTGATTGAATAGGAAGGATCGTAAGGACTCTATCTGTACAATACATCTGCTACCTTAATTGTTTTCTTAGTAGTTATAGTATTTTTAAAACTTTCGCGATCAGAACACGTGATTAAAACATGCATTTACGGGTATTTATTGCAATTTACCTGCAGCAGGGCAGACTGCCCGCGACCAAAGCTGGTGCAATCCAGTCGAAACGTCGTTATAAAATTAAATAAAGGTAAATATATGTTTAAGTACCCGTAAATGTATGTTTTATCATGTATTCTTAGTAGTTTATTATTACTAATTCTTTACTTGATCTGCACGCTGGTCCCAGCGAGAAGTTACGCACTACAATTTGTCTATAGTGTAGACTCTACATCACTTTTACTTCATTAGTACTGCTGCAGTAGACACACTTTAGATGTAAGCTACACATTACAAAATAGACTTGTTTCTCTGTGGTTACATACATTCTCACTCGTAGAGCAAGTACTTAGTGTAATCATTCTGATCTTTCACGTTCACTTTCTAGAGTGTGGCAGAGCAAACCCTCTTCCTAGAAAGTTGGGTAAGTCACTGGGAAACCCGTTTGTAGATTGTTGCATCCTTCTAGTTGTTTTGTGTTAATTTAGTTTATGCTTCTCAAATAACACTCCTTTGTATGTTTGTGTGTATTTTGTAGACTTGTACTAAAATAATGTATCTTCTTTTGTGAACACGATGTTCTAATAATAATAATGACAACGACTTTCAAGTCTAAATTTAGTCAAAAGTAAGGGTGTGTGTTTTAAATAGTTTGATGTATATAAAACAGTGTATTATTTAATTAATAATTACGTATCATGTGTACCGAGACCCTATTTAAAAAAAAACTACAATTTCTCCTGAATGCTTCTTATATAGTCTAATACGGAACATAAGTAAAACCCTACACGGCTATGCACAGTAGAAATTACCTTGCACAGGCACATTTCCTAGTATTTAGTTCCTTGACCCCTCCAGTTCACACCAAGATCATGACATTGGTTTTGCAAAACACCTTGACATTGTACTTGAACAAAGGCAACAAGAGGATAGAAAACCGTGTGATTTCCTTGTAAGTCGAGATACAGGCATTGACTGCATGTGCAATGAACTGAGTGATAGTGAAAGTGTTTCGATCCCAGCTGCAATGTTACATAGCGCGTTAACTCGACCAGCTATTACGAGTGTATAGATTATCGACTCTATGAGGAAATGACGTATCGACTAGATTGTAAACGTTTACATTTCAATGTTTATTTATTTACGCTTGCGATAATACTTGAGTTATGACTTTCTCGCACTGTACCTATAATAGCAGAAATCATTGTACAAGTATACTCAAGCTACAGCGGTCACGTGTCATACCTATAGCATAAAAGTCCACCCGAAAAAATAAGGAAATAGAGAAAGAACAAGTTTTATCAACAAGAGTACAGCAACAGATAGAACTTTTTAAAATAATTACTCATGTCTTCATATTTTTAAATTGCGAAAAAGCTTATTTTATTTTATTTTTACTGTTATCTTAAAGTTTTTTTTTTTTTTTTTTTTTTTTATTTACCAAAATTAAAGATAAATTTAGTTTATCGACTTCACATATAACTGACGAAACTTGGAAGCAATTAGCCTCAATCACATTTGGGTATTCCAACATCCTTGGGATTTTCCATTTGTTAAGCAATTCATCCAAAATATTCTCAACTTGGTTGTGAAGATTTCATTATGTAAATAAAATACGAGGATTTAGCTCAAACACTATGTTTGAGATGGCACTTTGTATTCATACATAATTATATATTCTTTTTATTCTTCAGAAACCATTTCTGAATCATAGCAATACTCAAAATTTATGATAAAACTAATGACGATCAAAACTTTTTCCCTAAAGCGCTTTAGATACTTATTAGTCAGATCTTTCGGCAGTTACGATCTTTCCTTAACTAAACATTAGCAAACCATAACCGCTTTCCTTCCTTGAAACTGTAGGGGAATGAACCTAGAAATAGGGTCTAGAGCTCAGTTCATTCAACCCCACTTTCGTTTCCGCAGAGTGCGGCGGTTCTAACCAGGAGAACCGCATAGTGGGCGGGATGCCAGCCGGCGTGAACCGGTACCCGTGGATGGCCAGGCTGGTGTATGATGGCCAGTTCCACTGCGGGGCCTCGCTCGTTACTAAGGAGTACGTGTTGACTGCTGCGCATTGTGTGAGGAAGTGAGTATACTATTCTCTTCTTTATTCTCTTCAATCTCATACCTCAAATAGCAGGATAACTGTTAAAGCTTTGAAATATTTATTTTCTCAACAATTTCCACGTTAATTTAAGAATTATGCGCGTGACTAAAAATCGTGCATATCGTACCTTTTCTCACGAACTGTTACATATGTTTGTTTCAACATTGTATTATGTAAACTTATTGTGGTATTTAAAGCAACTTGTTTCCGGTCGATGTTTCCTGAACAAAGTGATAAAATCAAATTATGCGAGAACACGTAACTGAAAACGAAAGTAAGGCTATTATAGTAGATAGATAGCAAGGCTATTATTACAGAACTCGGATATTACTTGACTTTAATAAGAACTAACAGAGTTTGAGGCACGACCTCCATTTTAGTAGCAATCTGACCATATCTAATGATGTGTGTAAAACCTTTTACTTAATTAAAAAAAAACTGTAGGTTAGAATGTATATGTAAGTAATATTTTCGTAGAGGGTCTACGCCGTAGCTAATATGCTCAACTTTCTATGAAGTGCTATTTTCCTAAAAAATAAAATTGATTTATATTTTTTATTAGCACAAAAAAATTTACTTGTAAATAAAGTGTTGAATCTGTAGCGAAATTTTCTAAACTATATTCTTGTGGCTTGTGGTTTAATCTGTATAAATCAACATTTCTGGAACCGTCACGAAGTAAATAATTAAATCAACAGCATTGTATTTATATAGTAACCAACCTGACAATTAAGAGTCATTCTGTCAATTTTATTTTAAGAAAAGATAAAATTAAGTACAGTTTACATTATACAATTTTTCAAAATCTCTTCACAAGAACATTTAACAAATGTCAACGAATTAAAAAAAAATTAGTTTTGGAGATCTTAGTTCTGGAAACAAAATCAGATACTTCAGATATTATGTATAAAGGCGAGCTAAAAGAGTTTTCTTACAGCAAACCTTGGGTTATAGAGAGAGATAATTAAATAGCTATGGATTGAAATATATACATAATTGAGATAAAAGAGAATAAAGACCTGACAAAGGGAATATACCTACTTAAAAATATCTTTACTTCCCATTTCAAGGTTAAAACGTTCGAAAATCCGCGTGATCCTCGGCGACCACGACCAGACTGTCACGACGGAGAGCCCCGCCATCATGCGCGCGGTGACCTCCATCATCAGGCATCGCGGATTCGACGCGGACTCCTACAACAACGACATCGCACTGCTGAAGTTGAGGAAGCCAGTCAGCTACTCGAAGATAATCAAGCCTGTTTGTTTGCCGCCTACTAGTGAGTAATCATTATAAATTAAAATCTTATGTTCGATTCCGGCAGGATTCGTACCCGCGATGATACAAGCGATCGTCCATGACGCTTTACCATTCGGAACCCCTGATCACCGGAATGAAAATATTGGGGTTCGAATCCCGCTGGAATCGAAAAAAAAAATTCATGTATAAATTATTAACGGGTTATCTGCTATCCTCTGTGGTGTGCTCTAAAAGAGGGGCGGTCCGCCGTCAGGTCACAATGTCAGTCATCATGTGCATCGCCGCGTGTTATAAGTTTATTGTCTGTCTGTGGCATCGTAGCTCCCAAACGGTTGAACCTATTTTGATGTCGTTATGTTAGGTGACTTGATCTAGTGTGCTCGTGAATTTGCTTTAGTATATCTGTGTAGCCGTTTGAATCTTTCTAGTTGATGAAGAGATGTTAGCGACTTCGATGGGTCTCAGCTATTCCAATATAAAATGTTACTTAATGCTATTGTAACATTGAAAGAACACGGTATCCTTGACCTGTATTGGAAAGATTGAGTTTGTCTCTGATTAGAAACATCACCCTTTCTACAGTTTTCTAGCTGATAATGTAGTCTTAAATTAAAATATTCCAGGCACGGATCCAGCCGGTAAGGAGGGTATTGTAGTAGGCTGGGGCAGGACGTCGGAGGGCGGCCAGCTGCCCAGCATAGTACAAGAAGTGCGCGTGCCCATCCTGTCCATTGCGCAGTGCCGCGGCATGAAGTACAAGGCGTCGCGGATCACTAACAACATGGTAAGTGACTCTCTCACCCTTTTCAGCTATTTAATGTCACTTGCGGTCATACATCTAAGTTGTATCATATAGTTTTTTATATATTTTTATTATAGTGTTAAACCACACTTATTCTAATGTATCAAAATCTTCAAAGATCTCCAAATTGGATGCATTCCGAGAAGTGTGTGTATGTGTCGCACTGCAAATACCTTCTATCATAAATATCAAAACAAGACACACAGAGCGCTTCAGCAAGCTACCTACATCACAAATGATTCTTGTAATACTGTGACTATATTAGATATAATAGGTAATGGTGTTTAAAGCCGCCGTTAAATTTAAAAATTGTTGCTGCAAGGGTTATGAAATAAGTATATTTTTTTTTATTAAATCGACTTTAATTTAGTATTAGTGCTTTTCTGTTCATAACTCCGAAGATCCTCATCAGATCCTCAAAAAACCTTGGGAGTGGGTAACTCTTTTGAACAGACGATTATTCCGTCCTTTATTGACGGAATAATCGGCGAAAAATAAAAATATACATACAGTCAAACATAGAAACCACCTCCTAATTTGAAGTTGGTTAAAAATGTAAATGAAATGTACTATTTTGTGGTTTCATTCAGCTCTGTGCCGGTCGCGCGTCCACGGATTCCTGTCAAGGTGACAGTGGAGGGCCTCTGCTAGTCCAGAAAGGAGACAAGTATCAAATTGTCGGTAAGTTCATCAATATCAAATATCTTTTCTCTGATAATTTATCACAGAATTAATAAAAAAAAATCTTAAGTTATGTACTTAAATCAAAATATAAATATCCTTGGACAGTTAGAATTTTACAAACAAAGGCATTTTGAAAGTCCACTTTGAAAGTTTAAATATTTGTCGCCGGCAATATTGAAAACAGTACTCTTCCTAAACTGTATAACATAAAACTATTACAGGGGTATAAAAAACAGCTTATGTTATGTATCACAAACTGTACAATATTTTTTTTAATAGTAGTTCCACGTGACTGTCCTGTGGATATGGGCGGTTAAGCTGAAAGGATAGTTTAGGTGATGGACAAGCCTTCTCCATATCAACAATGTCTCAGGCACTTAACGGGTTCCCCATTGTTAGCAAAGGTTGCCTCCAGGGGGTCAGTTTCACATAGTATTGGATACTGTCCTCGATACCGAGTCAAGTATCACAAATGTATAAAAATCCAGTGCATCGCCTCCCCCGGTAACTTGCATGAACTAAAAATTCCATACATTTAGAATGACACGTGAGCGAGGAGCGAGATTACTATACTACACAAAAACCGTTAGTAACCCTACTGACAATCTATAAATCATGAATCAACTAGTAAAACTGTTTTTTTTTTTTTCAAATCAAATCAAATCAAAAATGTAGGTAATGTAGGTAAAGGTCTTGTAATAAATGAATGTTTTGTAAGTAAAACATTTTAAAATATTCTTCTTATTTTCAGGCATAGTATCGTGGGGAGTTGGTTGCGGTCGGCCTGGCTACCCCGGCGTCTACACAAGGATTACGCGATACCTTCCCTGGCTACGGGCAAACTTACGAGACACTTGCCTCTGCGATAATTGATTCAGATCTGCCTATCGAAACAAAAACCTTTTAAGAAATGTTGCCATGTTTTGAGGCAATAGCGATATCTTCCAATTTACGAAAGCATTGGATTTTTTTTTGTCGGTTTTTACATAAATCATAATGATAATCGTATTGGAATTGCTTGACAAAATTAAGCCGCGCATACTGTCATAAAGAAAATGAGTAGAATTAAAAACAAAATACGTAAATTAATATAATTAATAAATAAGCAAAGTCTTCTCGTTAAGCTTTAGTTGTATGTAGTAGGTAGGTACACAACATAAAGTTTTGATTATTTAGATATTGTTAAAATATAAATACTATCTACTTACGATCGTTTTCGGTAAAAAAAAAATCTTTAGAAAAGATAGAAATACCTACTTATCAATCTGGCTAAGAAATTGAAATGCCTAAGTTTCATCTATTTTCAAAAACGTATCATGAAGGTTTTCTAGTTAGTTAAAGTCTAGTAGGTTAAAGTCCAAAATGGGCCAAAGAAATAATAAAAAGAATAAGTAAATATTACGGAACAAACACAATATATTTGTAAATAGCAAATGAGAAAATGATAACCTAGGTAGGTTCTTAGTATTTTTTAATTTTACTTCAGAATTTACTGAATGTTAATTTTCTAAGATCTGCTTCGAGGATAATTATATATACGACAAAATAATGATCTTATAATAAAATCAGCAGCTTTGTCAAAGCTAAAGAAAATAATACTCAAAATTAACTACCTACTAGTGTTAAGCTATGTTATACATATTTTGTTATTTTAATTATTTTGTTAATTATTAATTAATTGTTAGAGGCCGGTGGTGCAGATTACCAATATAAATTAAGAGATCATGAGGTTCTACCGAAGTGTTCAGTTTGTAAATAATATATTTTATTTAAAATTGTTAAGTTTTAATAATTTTGATATTGTTATTTAATCGTACTAATTTTGTTTAATATTACTAATTTATGTTTAGCGTGTAGGTGTATTTATTTAACTCATTACTTATAGATAATAATAATGTTCTAATTCGTTTTCAAATTAAATATTAAAAAAAGATCATACAAAAATCATATTTACATAAAATCAAAACAAAATATGGCTTTTATAATTCTAATTTTAAATTTTTTCACTCCAATATGAAGCCATCTTTATGGCCCTATCTAAGGCCGAAACAACAACTTTCAATATTTTACATCGATAGATAAGTATCAGAATTTTAAATTATCAGGGTGTTTGTAACTTTACTAACATATTAATTTTAGTTGGATTGTTTAACTTAAACTAAAATAAGTCAATTTATGTTAGAAGCTCTTTAGGCTGCAGCTGTGATCGCTTTCACAATAAAATTTAAATTTTATTGTTTTACTTATTTATTTTTGGTAGGTCACTTAAATTTAAGTTTATACCTACTAAGGAATCGATAGGTAAAGTTTAGTTAACAAAATTTCCGTAATACTGGGTAAGGCGAAAACGAAAGCCGTTTTATGTAATTATTAAAAAATATATTTTTTATGGAAAAATAACTACCTACTTATTTTCATCATTTTGGATATTGTCGTAGTTCATATGAAATCTACCTACAGTGTAATCTGACATCAATATTATTTTCTGACGATGTTAAAGATTTCTTATGTTCTATTTACAAAAGTATATTTTGTAATGGTAACATCAAATAAAAAGCATCGGTCAAACTTTAGTCAAATAAATATACGAACACCTATTTTGACATCTGTACATAGATATTTTGAAATACATAAAATAAAAATATTAATAAATTTCTAAAAATGTGTTTTTTGTACGATTTGCTTTCAATGGTGCTAATATATCTTGTATTTGACCAAAACAAAGTGTTTTTTATTTCTATATGTAATCAAGCCGCAGGTTTTATTATCTTGATTGTTATTTATGAGGGACATATGCAGGGCACTTCCCTTAAGTTGTTTGAGGAAAACCAGACGACATTGCTTCTTGGAAGGTGACTCAAGTTGAGGCGCAGTATGTTGATGTATTTTTGGAAACTCTACTAAGCATTTGTAAGTTTCTACAGTATAGTCAGTATGATTCACTTAATTTAAGATTCAAATGAATATCAAAAATAAAGGATTTTTGAAACTAAACACATGTATTATTAAGTTTTAATTTCACGGGTCTCATAACTTTGTAAGTTAACAGAGCTTGTACAAAAGTAAAAGTACCTAGTAGTAAGTACCTACTTAGATCTCGCGAACCGTTGGTTCGTTCGTGACTTACATAACGTTATATTTTTCAAAGTCACTGCAAGTTGCAATGACCTATATCTCCAGTTTAACCTGAACTACGAAGACAATCCAACTCGCTCAAGTTGCCACTAAGATCTTTGCTCGCTGCGTTCGCTGCGCTGCGCTCACAAAACATCTATCATTTTTTATAGTTATGTGTTATAATGTTATATTATAACACATAACTATAAAAAAGTAGTTTCTAAGGTACTAACTACTTCAAAAGTAATACTAACCTATAAGATAAATCGTAATTGGATCTAAGTTTCCAACATGGATGTGCTCTAAAGAGTTACGTTTTAAATAGTCTATTTACACATTAGCTCCCAAATTAATGCACACAATTACATATGAAGCGAGGAGCATGTAAAAAGACTAAGCATTGTGAGTTGTGACACCGATTGGAAAGTATCACTTTCGCCAATGAACCGGTCCAATAGGTTACGGATGTATTTGAGACTCTATACCAAGAACATAAGGCTCTTGTATGCGAAGAGTGCTCATCAACTTGCTATTTGCAAAGTGCTACTGATCTCGACACCTTTGAAGTGACGTTTGACAGATTGTTGTATTGCTGCCTAAGGTTTTAAAAGAGAAAGATATTACCCATTTTTTATGACGACTGAAGTGCTTATACTTTCGTACAAGAAATTAAGAACATTGGAAAGTACGTTATGATTAAAAAACTTTTACTAAAAAGGAGAGTGCTTGTAGGTATTGTCACTAATTTGGTATTACATCTCGCATCCTCTCATTCTTCAGACTTCAATCCTTAGAATGCCTTGTCGTCCTAGGAAAAGTGGAAGGCACTAGACCGCGCGGATCACCCACGCGATGGATTGACCAGATCAAGTCTGCAGTTTGAGGTTCACTGAACCAGTGCAGCAGGATGACCTCCAGCAGGCAGAGGTGGCGAAACATCGTGGGGCGCGTCACATCTGCCTTCTCCAGTACTGACACTACATAGCGATCACGACCGCTCTGTCAAGAGTGTATCGGTAAAGAAGAAGAAGGTTTCGTCAGTCATTATTTCATAGTTATAACGGTTTTTTTACCTTGTCATGTCTTGCCTGTTCAGGTGTAATCTTTCCTTGATTCATAAATATCTTAAAAGCAAATCAAGAAAAAACCACGAGATTAATGAACCGCTATTTATTAGATCGATGCAAAAGCTAATTCGGTGATTTGTAGTCCGTCCAACAGAATTGAGACTAAGCGTTTCTATTGAGAAGAAACCGTTAGGCTCTTAGGCCTGTATTCAGAGACCTGACTCAAGCGTCGATTTGAACTCGGTTCAGCGGAACTCTGCTTAAGCATTGATTCGTTGCTTAAGTATCGTTTGTATTCAAGAACGTTGCTTGAGTAAATGCTCAGCTAAATCGAGTCTCAAGTGTCGATTCCTTTTTGTTTATGAATTCAGTCTGTTCTCATTTACATTTTTAATTTATTTTGTACTTCCATTCCGTTATACGCAGAAATTCAAAATGCCTGGATGAAAAATTTATGGGTCGTCCGTCTCTCGAAAGTGAAGTAAAAATAACGTGTAACGGAACGACTTTAGAAAACTGACAAATTCATTCATTCATACGTCAGTCGTCAAGCAAGTCAATCAAATTTCAACAATCGCCAAATCGCGGGATGAAAATGTGAAATCAATGAATTTATTTTTACGCTTTGACCAAAGACAGGTAATACTGCTTGGTTATCGGCGGTAGTGCTTCTTGCCCTGGTCTGATGCATTATGTAGTGTTTGTAGACACAAACGTTGTGGAAGATAGCACCAGCACTCGTTGAAGATGACGAGACACGAGGGATCTCTCTCAACAAGCTTAGCCTGGACATGATCTAACGATTAGCTGTTTCCCGTGACTCCTATAAACTTTATTTAATACGTTTTAAATAAGTGTGTGTAAAATATTAAATAAAAACATTATGGTAGTTTTGTCAATATTTTTTTATTTTACCCCAGCCAAACCAAATGTGTTTAGATTATGTACGTAGGTAGAATTTTCGACATAAATAAAGTAGGTAAGTAATCCTTATGAGTACCTACCTACCAAGACTAAACTAATAGTATTCTTTTATCTGTGCTAATACTAACTATAAATTCACAAGTCCTTATAACATTTGTCTGTATGAAACAGAAACAAGGTCCCCATGCATATTTTGAAGTCTTGTCTTGTGTGTCCGTTATTCTAGCATGCTTAGATGACCTCGAAAATACAACGAATCGAATATATTATCCATTTTTACTGAAAACAAAACAAAAATGCTATCTGAGTAAATGCCCAAGCGTGGTCCAGACCACTCTCAAGCATTTACTCAGATTCCTTTGAAAAATGTCAAACTCAAGCATCGATTTCACTTGATTGAGGTTTTTGAATAAGGAATTACTCAGGTGAACTCGACTCAGCTGAACTCGACTCAGCTGAACTCTGATCAGCAAAACTACTCTCAAGTAACGTTCTTGAATAAGAAACGCTACTTGAGTCGACGCTCAAGCACAGATAGACGCTTGAGTCAGGTCTCTGAATACAGGCCTCAGTCTTCGTTGCCTTGACTCCACAAGGGGAATAATAACTGCTTCATTTCTATGGATCTGTTGCTGTATCTGCATGTTTTAAAATGAGTATCGACCTTTGATTGAGCTGAAATGGTACAAATCACCTAATTACTGTACCGATTCCGGCATCAGTGCTGCCGTGCAAACCATTTTAGGTTTTGCCTTAGGTTGTAAAGCGCATTTGCCGTTACGTAAAGGCAAAGATTGTGTCCTTCGTTAAAATGAGTTGATAAAAAGAACCTACGCAGGTAGGTTCACATCATAAAAATATAATAAATGGTTTGAAAGACTTGATCTCTTAAAAATAATCATTGGTTTACATTTTAATGTAACTATTTAACAGCATTATTGTGCGTTATGTCCCAGGCACTACAGTGTCCCGTTAAGTGTAGGCAAAGTTGCTTCTTGACACTTATACAGTGTCAACTAGGGAATCATCAACTAGGGAAGATGTAAAGACCTGTTTTTTTTGTGCATAATAAGATTAGTACCTACCTAAGACATGTGTAGGTACCCTATTTGTAGACTAGTCTTTTTATTGAAGTCTTCATGGTAAATATGGTACAAAAATACTTACGAATTCATAAAATAAACTAGTAAATCCGCTAATTCTCCTCAAAAGTCAGTAAATAAATTTGATCTCAATAAAGATGTCACCTTTAGTCTTATGACTGGGTCGTCGGTCTCATCAACTACCGTGACATTGTGATTGATTTGTTGCTTGTAGCCTTGGCTTATGCTATTCGCATGTTCACTAGTGGGGTAGTATCAACGTATCGAAAACACGTCCGTTCAAAACACGGAACGCATCTCAGTGTGTCGGCGCGCGCTACCTACACCATACGATGAGACCCGCGAATTTCTGAATCCGATATTCAAATTCAGAATATTTGTTTCGTTTTGTTTATTTTCTAAAACCTGCTTGCCAGCATGTGGAAGTGCGCATTAATTTTGGTGACTGTGACATTGACTTTCACTTGTTCTGAGGTTAGTGGTTTTGAATTTTGAACTCTATTTTAATAATAACTAATTAATTGAATCGGTTATCGAACTTTACTCTAGTATTCTTAATGAATTGTGCAGCGTCAAGAAATAAGCTGCTATTCACCTAATTTCAATTTCCCGAAAGACTCATTATGTTATTTTGAAACTTTATTATTTTGAACCAGTTCTGCAAAAGGTCAATAACCACATTGGTGTGTCGTGATCCTGGAAAAGAGATCCAGAAGTCAACTTTTTAATTTAATGTTGTTATCCTCAACTGGATTTGTAGCATATTGTGTTATACAGGATGATGCAGTTCGCGATGTTCGAGGGGTGTTCACGAAGAATATATTCGGAGGAGTGTGGGGGAACCGGCCGCCTTTGATGGAGATGAACCAACCTAGGACAACTTGCACTTGTAGTTAGTATTTAAAACGCAACTGCTAAAAACCATTGCCATTTTTAAGGTGTGATTTCTAATTTATTGGTATTTTAAATGTAAAGGAGGCGGGATAAGCATCAATTACTACTTGTCCTCTGTTGCGTCGTGGTAAGCAGAGACCACCGATTCCTCTGATTACTACAAAACTACCTACTGAAAACTTGTACGTAGGCTTTGTGAAAAAGTATGTTGATTGATACAAATGATAAACGTATTATCAAGCAAAACCAGAAATATAAAGAAGCACAGAGAACTGACTTTGCGAATTAGTAGTGTCAGTCATGAGTGAAATATTTTGAATCTTATAATCGATATCCGTAGAAATCTTATCCTACTGGTATAACAAATCTGAAAGTTAATAATTATATTTGAATAACTCAATTTTAACATTTACATCCACCTCTGTTCCAATTTTGATAAATCTTGGTGTCTCTACTCTTGACCTAAGATAACTTTATAGAATAATGCTTGTTGGCATTTTGGCACCACGCAACCAAATCTGCATACAGAATGTAGCTAATATTATAAATAATATAGTTCAAAAATAAATATTTTCCAGAATGTGGCGAAAGGAATGAAGTGTCCCGTATAGTTGGCGGTGACGAGGCTGGCACCAACGAGTTCCCATGGATGGCTCGACTCTCGTACTTCAAGCGGTTCTACTGTGGCGGCATGCTGATCAACGACAGATACGTTCTGACTGCTGCTCATTGTGTTAAAGGGTAATTTTTTGAAATACTTCGGTTGCTCTGATTTCGAAAAAAAAACGCATAAACATTGAAGATAAACATCGTGAAGAAAGCTACTAAAAATAAGGGTATCAGGGACGGGGTTGTTATTATACTGTAACAAGTAGGCATGCTCTATAATTCTAGAAGTTATTTAGGGGTAAACTTACGTCCTGACTAGCTAGAAACTAAGAAAAAAATTATAATATTTTTCGTACCTCGAAATGAAATCATAAACTTGGATAAATTCTATGAAACAAGTAATCTACCCCTCTTTGATAGGTACCTAAATTAAAACGTAGAGATACGATTATGGTAAATGGAGTAGGTATAATTTTAATGTAAACAAAACTTTTATGGAGTTTATGAAATTAGATATGATCACGATTGTATTTCCGGCTGCGGTAGACATATTTCAGATCTTTAGGAATTTTAGATCTTTTCAAGATGTCTTAAGGGGTAGTCATAGGTATGTCCAAATATAACTTGGTATAACCCACATTTGGCAGAAATTAACATTCCATACGTGACAGATTGCAGGCCCATGGAATGTATTGAATAATGAATTCATAAAATACTGTAGGTACTTGATGATTTACTTATCAATGACTATTTGACGTGCTTTATGCATCTCATCTATAAGGTATGAAAAGTCGAAATATCTGAAAGAATATCATAGTGCCTAGGGAATATATACATTCTTGAGCTTATTTTAATTTTATAGTCAGCGAAATGTTTACGACATTGTATTCCAAGTGAGCTGTAAAGCTTGTTGATCTTTCTATACATATTTGCATTTCAAGATCCGAGGTGCAAATGCGTTAGCGCTGGGACAAGTGTTTGTCGACTCTAGAGGATGTTGATTTTACTACCGGTAGCGATCGAGTGGTTAGGCTTTAAACTAAATGCTGTTACGGCAAATAGAGTTTAATGACTCCTCTGTTTGTTTTACACATTAATGAGATTTGGAAAGTAAAAGATGTTGGTGTCGGAGAATGGATGCTTGAATCAAATTATGAAAAACCTTTTTTTTATTTTATTTATTGAAATTAAGAAACAAAGTCTAAACTCAAGTTTGATGAACAGTCTTAATATCACACTAATATTATAAAGGCGAAAGTTTGTGTGTGTGTAAGTGTGAATGTGTTTACTTTGTTACTCCTTCACGCTCAAACGGCTGAACGGATTTGAATGAATTTGCTACCAGGACAACTTATATCTTGGATTAACACATATGTTACTTTTAATCCCGGTATTCCCATAGAAACGGGAATTATTCACCACGGGTACCGCCGCGGGGCGCAGCTAATATCAATATAATATTTCTCTAGGTAAAAGGTGTAGGTACTTTATCTAGGAAACCTTGTTAAAAACACCCAACTATTTTGACGAGTAATGTTAAGTCAATTTGTTTTTGGCTACTTTACTAACAACATTTTATTACCAAACCACCGAATATTTAATATTTATTTGTTAAATAATTATTTGTTTGTTTTTATTGACTTGGATTTAATTGAATTAAATCTGAGTCACAATGTCAAGGTAATTAAGGGCGATTTTGTAAACATTTAGAACAATAACAATTAATTAAAAAGGCTATTGACATTTTGTTAGTAGGTTAATGACAAAGAAATAATGAAATCAGTACTCAGTACATACAATTATAATGTCATAGAATCGTAACGGACTAGTATTGGATGCCAATGTATTCTTCTTTAAATATCATTTTAAATTCCTTAGCATGAAAGATAAAAGAGTTTGAATTTTAACCTAGACTATTGATTTACTAACGAACACAAATGTGATTGTAAAAATATGACTAATTCCAAACAAATTGAGCAGACGCATAAAATCTGAGATGACATCGTAAATCATGTGAATACGGGACCGATAACCTAAGAATTGGCAAATAAGTCCAAAATAAAATCGATGTTCGAAATTCGTGAATTTCAATCAGCATCAATAAGTACGTTCACCTTCAAACCGGCCCAGGCAGCTTAGGTTCATTATCCTCAACAAATTACCATTTTAGGTGCCATTGTGGAGAGCCTTTTGAGGACTCAGCGGATCTCAATCTTTGAAGATTGAGTCTCATTTTTACCCCACTCAGGGTTTGTTATAACTACTCTCTCAAATTTCACGTGTATAATTCGCCACACTGAACTTTTTTTACGGCAAAAAGTGCTAATTGTGTATCTTGACATGTTTTGAGGGGATGAATTGAAAGAAGTGTAACTTTCAAATTATCCTGCGTAAATTATGCATAAATTAGAATTCAAGCCATATAAGAATGAAAAAAGGAACCAAGAATGTATCTAGACGATTTACTTAGGCTTGTTTTGATTAAAAGTAAACTTCATTAGAAAGTTCAAACGTTTTTAAGTGCATAGGAAAGACTTAAACATAAAAAAAAGAAGTACTTATGAAAATAGTGTTATGCGATTCGTAAATATCTGCCAAAATGATAAATAAATAAAAAATAAAGGCTCTTGTCCACAATAACAAGAGGTGAAAGCGTAGATAAAGTAGTTTTTATGCTGCCAAAGCGCACTCACTTTCGCTCAATGTCGAGCCCAAACTAAGTACAATATAATTGTAATTGTTATGCAACTCTAAAAATAAAACATAGACGTATCAAATTAGAAACATCAGCTAGTTCAATGAATTAAACTATAAAGATCTTGTATTGAACACAAATGCTATATTGATTATACTTTTTTATAAAACCTAATATTTTTAAAAAGTATAAAGTGAATAGTGAATTTGCTTCGTGGTCTTTTATTTATCCTGTGACGAAACGCGATAAAGACTGCATCCTGAACTGACTATAAGTAATACAATTATTTTAGGCAATTATGTTGTTCACATTGAAAAGTAAAAGTAGACAGTTAGATTTTATTAGTCACCTTATGCACGAAACATTTCTAAAAAGGAGATATACAATTCTCCGCAAGTCTTCAGGATTCTGTTACCTATAAATTAAAATAACGAATAAAATGTACGTATTCTAATTTCAGCTTTATGTGGTTCATGATAAAAGTGACATTCGGGGAGCACAACCGCTGCAACGCCACAGTGAGGCCTGAAACCCGGTTTGTTCTGCGAGCCATCGCCAACAAGTTCAGCCTGACCAACTTTAATAATGATATAGCCCTGCTGCGGCTTAACGAAAGGGTCCCTATCTCTGAAGCCATCAAACCTATTTGTCTTCCTTCTCATAACAGTAAGTTACTAGAGATATTCAAATTAGCATGTTACGGTACATACTTGTAGTGTAGGTTACTTTGAAATATACTCAAATAGCCTTACTCGGAGACATTTAATGTTACCTACATTTTTACTTACTATAAATCTTAACTTGATCGATTAAGATAACATTAATTGTCTCTGAGTGCGGCTGTAAATTACTTATAGATAACGAACCATTTAAAAACACAAAACTAACTACATATTTACATATCTTTACAAAATACATTAGAACCAGTTGATCAATCTTCGGATCGTTGTAAAGGATCTATAGATAGTTTAACTGATTCAAGTCACTGCCAGTCGGAAGCGTGCCCTAAACACTGGTGGTTACTGTGATTCGTTGAACCAACAATGCGCTAGATCTCGAATCGCGCGTCGATGCCACCAGATGATACTAAAATATTTTTTGAAAGACTAAATTAAATCATAAAACTAAAAATCGAATTAAAAATTAACACCTAGCGTATACGACTATACGTAGTAATTATATGTTACTAAAGTGTAGTTTATTATTCGTTAACCCACACCGCATAGATTTAAGCAATGACGCACTTTCATGCAAATAATAGTTTGAAGTCATCAAATTGATAGCTATTTAGGTAATAGGGTGATCTGAATTAGACAAGTTTTTAAATATATACCCTGACAATATATAAGTAATCATAATTATACACGTGTCATATTTGCACATTATCATCGAAAGAAATAAACTCTGTTTTTCAAGTGAGATATACAAAATTTTATAAATAACGCAATAAAACTTATAACTAAATAGTCATTTGGCTACAGCCCCTGTTTTTCATTTTTCATTTTTCGCATCTATCAGAATACTCATTTTACATTACCTACTCAACACATCATTTTTAAATGGGTTGTTGTATTATGATTATGATTGTATTATGATTTGCGTTTGTATTGCTTCAAAAAAATAAAAAAAATAGCAAAATTTCCTACTCATACTATTTATAACGACCTCTGTGGCGGAGTGAGCGAGGGCCCGCCTGAGACGCAGAGGTTGCGGGTTGGATGTTTTTCTATCTATTAGTATGTATGCATTTACAAAAAAAAATGTATCTATGTAGTATATCAGTCATCTGGTTACCATAACACAAGCATTAAGTTGCTTAGCTTGGGACTAGATGACGCCCCGTGTGGAATGTCCAAGGATATTTATTTATTTATTTATTATGTAATCTCAGATGACCTCTACGTTGGAGTGAAGGCAGTAGCCTCAGGCTGGGGTACGCTTACTGAAGAAGGCAAGGTGTCATGCACTCTCCAGGAGGTGGAAGTCCCCGTCATCAGCAACGAGGAGTGCAAGAACACCAAGTACACCTCCTCGATGATAACGGATAACATGCTGTGTGCCGGGTACCCGAAGTCGGGGCAGAAAGACTCTTGTCAGGTGAGTCGAAGTTACCTAGACTTCACTAATATTATGAGAAGGATGCAAAAGGCCCAAAGTAGAGCTGATTGGCGGTTATGGAAAGAGGCGTATGCCCAGCAGTGGGTCACAAAAAGCTGAATATGATGATGATGATGAGAAAGATATCAGTTTGGATGTGTGATAAAGTCACTAGTAACAACATAGCTAATAAGGTACCAAATGAGACTGAAAGCTAAAGACAATTGAAATTTTTAAGTCAAAGGCAATATTAGAAATGAGTTAGAAATTTTTAAACATTTATTAAGAAAATTTCTCATAATTAACATTATTTATGGGACCTATCATGCCCAAGTTTTTCTAAGTATGAATTATAAAGAAAACATAAAATTGGTGGAAAAAAGTACAGACATGATTGAAATCTAGTTATCAAATAATCAAAGGCATTTACGAAAAAAAACCTCAAGAATTGTGAGAGTAAGCTACACTTTATAAATTTTCAATTTTTTTTTCCTATTTTTCAGGGTGACAGCGGTGGTCCGCTTATAGCAGAGAGAAAGTACGACAAGCGCTACGAGTTGATAGGTAATCATTCACATAATAATTATCTTCAACTGAAAGTCATATCATGAATAGCTCATTAAACTTGATGACCATAGATTTGGCACGTCAGTTATCACTGTAGCAGGTGACATGCTACAATGATTGAAAATTTGAGAATTGATAAGTTGGATATGCATCATCATCACCAGAGTTGGCCACTTGCTCATACGAACTTACTATTTTTAATTCTCCTGCCCTTATCCCATTTATGCATAGGAGGTACATAAACTTTAAACATTTTGACTGTCGAAGTTTGTTTTAAGTTAGTAAGAGATATTAGTAAAGTAAAACATTTTTATAAGAGCACTTTACCTACGTACCTACGCGGCCTTAAGGTTATTTTAATGTATTTAACTATAAAAAACGTTTTCAAACTTTTCAACTTGTCAATCTTCAATCTTTGTGTAACAAAGATTGCTTATCGTATTCAAGCAAATACCAAGTTACCAAATTACCAGTTCCAAAGCTTTAACAGTTTGATAAATGTAATGCCGTCATTAACCTCCTAGTGAGTGATCAACATACACTTCCTAAGTTTCAAGTGAACACAATAGAGCTTTAAAAACTACCTCTTTTTGACTTTTGTCTTTCAGCTTTTTTCATTGCTTCATAGCCATAAAATATTTGAATTTTCTAACACCATAGAAAAGTTGCTTCTATATGCCGTATTATTACTAAATACTTATAAGTATATGTACATAATTTGTGTACAAATGTCTACAATTACGTCGTGACGGACGGTCCTTTCGCGAACTTTCACGCGGCTTAGCATAATGTGCATAGGTGCCACTTGACCGCATAAATTGACAGCGGGAAAGTGATTTACGATAATTATTTATTGCCTACATAAAATGTAGTTTGTCGATGTTATTTTGGACTGAAAAGAAAATGTCTATTTTCCAAACTAAACTTTGTAGCAAATATACCTTTAAACTTCAATCAGGCATGGTTTAGGTTAACCAAGTGTTTTTACTGCCAATTTTTGGACAATCAATTATTATTATAATGGTATTCGTTTTTTTTCTGATGTAAGTAAGAAAGTGCGTAATGAGCCAACTCTCCGAAATGCTTAGGTCATAGCTTAACAATTTTAAAAGCCGCAACTGACAATTTACGTGCCCTCCGAAGTAAGCAAGCAAGCCTATCACAGCATCGTATTTTACAAACTGATGTTTTTCTCACTGTTATTGTTCTTTTCCTGATTAGGTATATTTAAATGAAATCGGCTTAGGAAGTGAACAAATTATTTTCACGTAGCACTAAGCGCGCGTTTATGTCTTTTGTATGGTCCTAAAGAGAAAGATATTATATATACCTATTGAACATCGTACATAATTCCAAGTTATACTGTATTTTTACATAGAATACAATTAATTATGTACAATTATACTAATGTTATTTAAATCATATGTAAGACTGTGCAGTAAATAAGTTTAATTCATTATTTAAATTTTGGCAAGGAAATCCCACTAATATTATAAAGGTGAAAGTTTGTGTGTGTGTAAGTGTGTAAGTGTGTAAGTGTGTAAGTGTGTTTGTTACTCTTTCACGCTCAAACGGCTGAACGGATTTGAATGAAATTTTGTATCAGGATTGCCTATACCCTAGAATAACTAATAGGCTACTTGAAATTCCTGAAAAGTGCAGTGTTCCCGTGGGATTATAAAACAAAATGTTCATTAGAATAGTTTCGGTAGTTTGGCCGTGCAAAAGGCAGCTGTCAGACAAAATAACTTCATAGATGGCAGCACAGGCAAAAATATAACTCCTTCACGCTCGAACGGCTGGACGGATTTGAATGAGGTAGCAGGATTGCTTATACCCTGGATTAAAATATACGCTACCTACTTAAAATTCCTGAAAAGTGCATTGATTCCGTGGGATTATTAAACAAATACAAAATAGTTTAGCCGTGAAAAACTAACAAAATAATTTCAATAGATGGCAGCACAAGTAAAGTTATTTTTCCTTCACGTTTAAACGGCTGGATGAATTTGAATTAAATTTGGTAGCAGGATTGTTTATTCCCTGGATTAAAATATACGCTACTTAAAATTCCTGAAAAGTGCATTGATTCCGTAGGATTATTAAACAAATACAAAATAGTTTGGCCGTGAAAAACTAACAAAATAATTTCAATAGATGGCAGCACAAGTAAAGTTATTATTCCTTCACGTTTAAACGGCTGGATGAATTTGAATTAAATTTGATAGCAGTACCTACCCTGGATTAACAAAATATAGGCTACCTTAAATTGCTGAAAAAAGGAATGGTTCCGTTCCGTGGGATTATAAACCAAATCATTCATCAAAATAGTTTGGCCGTGAAACTTAACTGTTAGTCAAAATAATGTTAATAGATGGCAGCACAGGCAATGTTATAACTCCTTCACGCTCAAACGGCTGGACGGATTTGAATGAAATTTGGTACCAGGTCAGTTGATATCCTGGATAACAACATGTCTTAAGCTGCTTTAAATCCCTTAAAAGCGTATTGTGCCCGTGAGATTATCATAATACCTAAATTATGCTTCTTCAAACTCAAACGGCTAACAAATTTCAAATTTGTTTTTTTTGTCTCGATAATCTCACGGAATTGGGACTTATGTACGCAGATAAATCCCCGATAAAAAGATTTCTGACTCAACATAAACCATTAGGACATAGTTTATATTTGTGTCTTCAATTAAAATTCGGTACAGCACCTCATCATCGCTATTTTATTACATTTCCCACAGTTTCGGCTCGCTTCGAGTCTAAAAGCCTCGCTGCGCTCGCTTTGCTCGCATATAGCTTTTTCAATCTTTTGCAAGCAAATTGAACTGTGTCAGACCTTAGAATAGGAACCGACCAGCGCCTTTTCTTTGAGCACCATGAGCAAACATAAGTGTCAGTCATGATGAATTTATCTTAAAAATTTCGAGTCTGAGAAACTCGATGCGCTTGCTTAGTTCAAAGCTCGCTACGCTCGCACGGTAGCTTCTCAAATATTTTGCTAGCAAATTGAAGTATGTCAGGCCATAGACTAAGAACAGACCAGCAGTCAGCCTTTTCTATGAGCACTATAAGCAAAATCAAGTGTCACACGACGCATTTTTCTTAAAAATTTCGGCTCGAGTTTAAAAGGCTCGCAACGCTCGCTTAGTTTGAAGCTTGCTACGCTCGCTTAGTTCAAAGCTCGCTTCGCTCGCACGGTAGTTTCTTGAATATTTTGCTCGCAAATTGATCTATGTCAGACCATAGAATAGGGACTGACCAACAGTCAGCCTTTTTTATGAGCTCCATAAGCAAAATCAAGTGTCACGTACGTCAGGAGTATTTGTTTTAATAAATTTCGGCTCGCTTTGCGAGTTTAAGACGCTCACACGGTAGCTTCTTGAATATTTGCTGGCAAATTGATCTATGTCAGACAATAGAATAGGGACCGACCAACAGTCAGCCTTTTCTGTAAGCACTATAAGCTACATCAAGTGTCACATAACGAATTTGTCTTAAAAATTTCGGCTCGCTGCGCTCGCTTGGGTCGAAGCTCGCTTCGCTCGCATGGTAGCTTCTTGAATATTTTGCGAGCAAAATAAACTGTGTTAGACCATAGAATAGTAACCGACCAGCAGTTATCCTGTTCTTTAAGCACCAAAATCAAGTGACACAATGACGCATTGGTCTACCAAGGAGCAAAATCAAAAATTTTATGAAAAAAAAATCAATTAGGTAGGTACGTAAGGAAATAGTAATTTTCTGCACTCTCAAGGTGCATTTTTATTCATATCTCTGACGATTCTCATCAGATCAAAAAAATAATCATCAAAATCGGTTCACCCAGTCGACGTAATTAGAACCTCCTCCTTTTTAAAAGTCGTTAAAAAAATCTATTAACTTATTCACCGCGGGTAACACCGCGGGGCACAGCTAGTATAAAATACGCGTTTGTGTTCCTAAAATATATTATCATTAACTATCATTCACTATGATTGCCACCATGACCAGCCTGTAGTCTGAAAATAAACAACCGTCGCCGATCAATTACAGGTGATAACGCCCTCACGTTGATTGGTGGTCATCTGTGATTGTCCATAAATGCCAGTGGTGTAGAGTCTTGACTGACTCATCTTATTCAATTGTAATAAAAGTTAAGGTCTAGTATAATGATAAACCTAGTGAAGATAGACCTAGTGAAATCATCGATAGCGTGTTCACTAAGAGATCTGAGCAAGCAAATTGCTTATAAAATTCTTGCTCAGACGAATGTATACTGCAATATTTGATAATAGTACGGTAAAACTACCGAGTTTTAAACAGTTTTTAAAAAAGATTAACATTGAATAAGAAGGAAGGTCAAAAGGTTTCTTACATTAGTTTTACAAAAAAAAATCTACATTATTATTTAAATTTGAACGTGTTCTAATTATCATCAGGAATCAATTGCGTAGTTAAATTATTTTATTTGCTTTGAATGCCGTTTTTCATGTTTACTTAATTACGCGATTAAGGTTCAATAACAATTTAAAGAAAATATTAGTACCTAGTTTTTTTTATCCTCCGAGAGAAAACAAGGGTGCTTGTATCTGTATTTGTATATATGTACCTAATATTGTATTATGTGTGTCTGTCTCAGGCAACGGAGCTCCTGAACTGATAGACCAATTATGATTTTTTCTTGAAAGCTGCCCCCATCGAGAGTGTTATTTTCTTAGCTATGCTAAAACCTGCTCAGCCGTTTGAAGATCATCAGCTCTCAACAAGCTGATGAAAGGCTATATCGGGGTTTTACAATAACTTGATTTATTTAATTGTTATTTTATAATTAATTCCTTGCTTGCCTACATTTCCAGGAGTGGTTTCGTGGGGTAATGGATGCGCAAGAGTCGGTTACCCTGGAGTATACACCCGCGTCACCAACTACCTCGACTGGATCAAGGAAAATACACAAGATGGCTGCTATTGCCGCGACTAGGAAAACAAAGAATACCGATCGTCACTTACGGCCAGTTTCAATCTATCTGTATTTTTTCTTACTTCAGAAATAATGTAAAAATATAACAACTTTTAGCAAAATCACAGAATACTGAAAGTAACCGTTACTCATCCCGTAATTTGAGATCTTCAGAATCAGTTGAGAGTTTAAAAAAAAATAGTAACCTTAGTGATTATGATAGTAACCTTAGTGAAAATAGTGATATTATGAAATTAATAACTTAATTTATCATAATTTGAACTAACGAAGATTTGAATGCTGCAATTAAATTCGTTTAAACATAAGCGTCTGAAATATAATAATAAACTTACAGAATTTATAGACACATACATTCTGTAAAAACTGTATAAGTATTAGGGATCATAAAATGACCATAAAATATATGAAAATAACTAATTATATTAACTAACTTTTTGACATGCAGAAGTGGATCTTATTTCATTGACAGCTTTTGACTTTATGACAAAGATTTTGCATATTTTTTGAATTTTTACTTTGCATGTCCAAGGATAATTTATTTTATTATCAACCTCTCTCTCTCTCACTCAATTATATTTTTATTGATTCACCAGAAACATATTTAATAGTATTACTTAATACAAAATTATTTGAAAAACATGGAATACAAATTATATAAAAATAGACAAAACCATGTGCCAAAAATAGTAACTAAATTATTTTTCATAGGATAATGATTTTTTTTATTTATATACCTACAAGTTTATAAAAATAGGTACCTATTATAAGTAAAACATTAAATTCAGATTCATTTTAGCAACGTTTTTATTATGAATCTATATTTAATTGACAATGAAGAAGTTGTCATTTCATTAGCCGGTATGTACCTACATACTCGTAGCAATGCCATATAGATTTAAGTTTTTTAGAATAGGAAGGTATAAGTATTGTATAAAAATCATTTAGGATTAATAAACCTTATCTATCAGTACAAAATGTGTGTTTATTTGTTCCATTTAGTAATATAATGTACTAGTATATACCCGCGGCTTCACTCACGTGTTACTTAAAGCAAATAGATAAAAAATAGTCTGTGTTATTCCTGGTCATAACCTATGTACATTCCAAATTTCAGCCTAATCTGTTCAGTTGTTTTTGCGTTAAAGAGTAGGTTACAAACATTTCCATGAAATTTTTCGCTTTTATAATATACCTAAGTGGGAAACTTTATTTTTAGCAACAAAATCTAGTGATTTCTATGAAAAATTATGGTTTTGAAGGTCGCTCGATTTATAATATAATTTGAATTGACAGATACATAAAGGCTTTGTGGACAAGGATGAGCTTAACCCTAAAAGAGATTTACGTTCCCTCAGACAGGCACACAGATACACTTATAACAATCCTCTTTCGCCGGTAGTTTAAAATAAAGTACTTAGGTAAAGTTGGCACATAGGTACGTGTAAATGCTATAAGTAGTGGTAACAAAATAGTGAAGGAAAATAATTATAATTTGTTTATTTTCTGATGTCACAGATCCATAAAATTTGTTACTTAAGGTGGCCCTTCCCGGTGCGTCTATCATCGACGCGGGCATAGCTGAAAAGCTTGTTGTTTCATTCAGCGCAATGCTAGAAAAAGAAACAAAGCGAAAAAAGAGAGATAGCGCCTCAGCGCTCGGCATTCAGTAGGTACTTTCGCTGCTCACTCGCTCACTCGAAAAATAGTGTGCGGAAATTTCATAAAAAGTGTTCCAGGAAATACGTGTTTTTCAGTAAGCCTTACAAGTTTGTAAAATAAATATTAGTCATTTAGAATCTCCATAAGATTTGCAAGGTTTCTATGACAATATTTTCTTTACTTTTACAATTTATGAGTACATTATGAACGGCCAAAGTTCAGGTAAAATTTATGCTAAAAGCAGGTTTTTGGAAGCTTATACTGAATTTGTTTCTCAAAATTTTGATTTTTAGTTTCGATAGAAACCTAGATATAGTGCACAAGATACCTATTAGTCCAAAAGTTTAAAAGAAAGATCTGTTACAACGGCATAATCACGTACGAGCGTTTGTATGAAAAGTGAGCCAGGTTGACCGCTCTTAAAGATAAGGTTAAAATAAAGGAAAACTTCATTAGAAAATCTTAAAGCTTAGTTTCACTATTTATTGTATATCCAGTAAATTAGGCTGAGAGGATGGTTTTGGGAAGTATCTAAGAGTATTAATGTTGTATGTATGAGCTTTGGTAAGCATATTCAAATATTGATTAAAGCGCGGCACAGTTGTAGGGTAAGTTAACTGAAGGCCTAAGCTGTCTGTATATTGGACATCAAGGATAAAGGTCTATTTACTAGAAGTTGAATTCATAAAAAAATTTTTGGCTTTATCGATGTGTATTGTTCTTAAGTTTGTAATTTTAAACACATCAGAAAAAAATAAACATTCTGAATTTGATTACCTATTATACTTTAAGTTTTATAAGATTATTAATTAGATACATACATTCAATATTATAAAAATACAGTACCTACTTATGCCTGAGTTATAACTTGCAGAACCATTGTATTAAATAAATATTGTAAATTATGTTTAGTTAATAAAATATTATTATGTATGTTAGTCTGCAAGGTATTTAATATATGGGCCTTAGATTAAGTATTTAACATCTTGTTACTTATCTTTAGTTGCCTGAAATAAAGATTATATTATTATTATATGTTATTTATTATTAAACTGTTTTTCATAAAACAAAGTTAGAATTGCAGGATTTTACCTACTTAAAAACCGTTAGATATATTAAATGTTGATATAAATTTTACAAATATTTTTGGTTCAAATCGATACACTACAAATGTTAAATTGTTGAGTCCAAAAATTTTTTTTTACTAAATAACATGTCTACATAAAGAAATAATAATATGATGCACATTTTGTAACCATTATGTAAGTCCAAAATTGAAAAGCAATACCTATAATTTACAATGACGATCGCTAATCCCTTACTCAAAAAATAATTATAGCTAATTAGCATATACAGGGCCTCGACCCTAATCCTAAACGTCGTCGCCTTAATTAAAAAACTCGGTAGACTTACAACCGCATAACATATTGCACCAAATGCATCCCAAATTTATCGACCATAAAACGATATCACGAAATTTCATCTGCAGTTTAGCTCTTATTCTCGCAAAGATACGGTCTTATATACTCGCTTGAAGCAGAAGATGTAAGGCGGGGTGAATGATCCGCGGGGTCATTGCCAAATACAAATTCACTCGTAAAGCCTTCGCGGGCAGCTAAGCTGTCGCTTCCGTTTATGAATTAATAAAAAAACTCGTCCGATGTTTTTAATTACTTATGCAGAAAGGCTCTCACATCACTGGGTCGCTTCGATTTCAACGTTGCACATCGCTCGAGGCATGTTATCGACGTAGAAGGACTTTAGACGATTACATTTTCGAGAATCGATGCAACATTTTAAAGTTCCTGGACCCATAAAGTGCGTGGAGATTGAAGGCATGAGTTAGTGTATTAAAAATTTGAAACTCAAACGCATGACATTTCTCCGGACGGTGAAACAATTGTATGGACAATAATTATCGTTGCAACAGGTTTTATTTTGTTGGTGAAAATGTGGTGGTATGTGTTGTATTGTTTTCTATGCGTGACGACTGCTGGTTACGCGCCGCACCATTTGAATAAGGTAACTGTTTGAATATTTATAAGCCGATCATGTCCCCGACACTAAAAATTATGTTAAGTCATTTTAGAGCTTATTAATAAAACAATGTGATGAATTTACTATGCAGCGTGAATGGTTAGTTATAGCTATACTGGGGCAATTCGGAGTGTCGCAAAAGCTAAACTAACCTAACTAAAACTATTGCCATCCTTTTTATTCCCATCGCTATGAAAGGGACGGCAACAATTTTAGTTAGCTTAGTTTAGCTTTTGCGACACTCAGAATTGCCACTAATGTATAGTTAAAAAAGACGTTTAATTTCGTTTTGATTTATCGCTACTATACTAATCTTAGATGAATAAACCGATTTGTTGTATAATAGTTTTGTATCATGTTTGGTTTCATACTTAATACAAATATTGTACTTAGATAATTAAGTTTTGATAATTTTATTCATTTAAATTAGTTAGTGCACATTTGTGAATTAGTATTTTTTGTGTTTCTTTACGGATTTTTAAATATTTATTGAGTTTATAATAGAAGTAAAAGCAGAATCATTTTATGCTTAGGTAGGTACTTCAGTGTTTTTCTAACAAATTGAATTTCGCTAATGTGTGGATTTTGTAGTAATAATAGGTTATGACAAGTTTCAATAAAATAAATTAGGATAAAAGTTTTATTGTGAACAAAGTAAGAAAATTGGATGAATATGAAAATACATATAATTGATAATTAGGATAAGTAAATAATAAAAAAAATATTTAAAAAAATTTACATTTTTGAGATTTAACACATTATAATTTTTTTTTTATTCATAAACTCATATTATATACGTAGTAGGTAGAGTAGTACGTAGGTACATCAAGTTGGGATCTCGGTGTCGTCATCTCATTCAATAGCTATGCCATTTAACGGTATCATATCCAAATAGCACTCTATGTGTCATCGTTATTGTGTTGTAGGATGGAGTGTTGGAGGACCCGTTACTGCGGTTTGGGAAATATAACACGTTACCGGAATGTAAAGACTGCAGTAAGTTATTATTTAAAACATAATTCATTTACTATTTAAAAAAAAAAATTGACTAATGAATTTTGTTTGTCGTTGTCGGCTCGTTAGGTAGGATATAGTGAAAACAGTAGGTATAGATCGCGCCATGTAAAAAGAGCGCTGGCTGTCAAGTTGCGCAGTGGGCAATTTATTTTGAACATATCATCGCGCTTAAAAGTTTTAGATTGCGAAATGGTTTTACAAAAAAAAGTAAGAAATAATGATGTAAATAATATTTATGATGTAAGTAGGTACCTACCTATATTGTTTTAGGAAGCGACTCCTAATAATGTCGTTGATAATTTAAAACAGTTATGAACAGAACAACAGAAGCAACAAAATATAAATGATTAAGTGATGCTGACGTAGAATGATTAAAGAGGTAATACAATAAAAAAATACCTACAAGTAAAATGAGTCAAGTCTTTGATACCCCATTGCAACCTGATGATAACCTGCGGCTAAATACTTGTCTCTGTTTTCGTAGGCAAAGGTATTAAATCAAAATTTATTTTGTCAGCTTGTGGTGACCGGAACGAAGCGCCTCGTGTTGTCGGAGGGATAGGATCCGAAGTGAACGCCTACCCGTGGCTTGGTCGACTCATCTACCAGAAGGCTTTTGGATGTGGAGCATCTCTGATCAACGACAAATATGTTGTGTCTGCCGCTCATTGTGTTAAAGGGTATGTAAACTGCAGAACTTGCGTTCGCCAGGTTCGAATCCATGCGAAGCATCAATACATTTTTCGTTACGGAAAATGTATATGCTTAGTAGCACGTGGCTTTGCTCGCTTGGTACCTGGATAAAACGTATGTATTATATCAGGTCATCAACTATGTATGTTCCATGTTTTAACCAAATCTGTTTAGTAGTTTTCGCGTAAAAGAATAACTAACATACATCCATATAAACTTTCGCGTTTATTAAGTTAGCGGTATTAACAAGAACTCTAAATTATAAAGAAAACATTCTGAAGAAACCCTCGGCTTAGCTCCACACGTATTGATTGAGAAAAAAATTATTGAACAGGTTGTAGTATGATAACACTGAAGTTGTTAGGAAAAAGAGCCAGTGGTATGTATGATGGCGTGGGAGGTAAGTACCAAGTGGGAGTCAAAAATAATACAAGGGGTTTATTTCAATACTTACAAGGAACTAAACAGCAGCGAAACCGCTAAACTACCATGTTAGCCCTACGTAGTTGCAAATGCTCTTCGTTCACGTTCAACATCAACTTCATCCGACAAAACTTCTGTTACCTATAAGTGTCCCAGGTACTTGATAGGAGACACTTTTTTTCAAAAATTATGAAAAAGCGTGATGTTTTTTATGTACAGTCGGGCAAGAAAGTGATCTACAAGTTTTGACTAAAGTTTCTGTGAGATCTAATTATAGCTAAGGTAGACTTTTAAAATTAAATGAAAAAAAGGTATACAAACTTGACACCATGTCAAGACGTAAATATAATAGGTAATTGGTAAAGAAAGCAATAGATACTGTCATAAATTATTATTGCAAGGAGAAATCAACCTTGTTGTTTTAAAAAAAAGCTAGGCCCACACCACCAGGTTATTGCCTGATTCTTTCCCTGGTGTAGAGAGTCGCGTTGGAACAGGCATTAGAATCACCTAGCATGTAAAACGAAACTTAAGTGATCCTTGAGGTCCTACAAGAATAAATGATTTTTTTTCTTTCTTTCTTTCATGACGTTCAATTAAACCTCAACCGGTAGGGTAGTAGACCACATTTTCGGCTGACTGTACTTATTGTATCTTTCTGTACTTATAATTTAAGTTTTCTTCAGTTTCATGTGGTTCATGTTTCGCGTGACATTCGGCGAGCATGATCGATGTGACAAGACCACGCCAGCTGTGACCAGATACGTTGTGAAGATGTTCGTTCACAACTTTGACCTAAAGGTGCTGAGTAATGACATAGCGCTGTTGAAGCTCAGCGAGCCTGTGGTCTACTCGCATGCAATCAGGCCTGTCTGTCTGCCAAAGTTTGACAGTAAGTATTTTGTTTTTTTCTTACAATCGTCTTTGCTATTATTACACAGCATATTTTATCACTAACCAATCATCGTAATGTTACACATCCGAAATGGATAGCTGTATAAACTTGTACCTATCATTTAAGACCTACCCTTGTACAACAGTTTTGCAATAAAATGTTTCTAATTCTGATTCTGATTCATAAATATACCTACCTGAAGTTTCAAACATTTAAACAATTCGAAGGAGATTTATTCGAAATTGTAACTTGAGAAGTTTTATGATAACGATTCATCCAAAAAAGAGCAGCCCTTTTCGCCGAGGTAGTCCTATAAATCGCTGTATAAGGATAAAGTTAGGTAATTTATTTTATGAAGAAGTTTTTATTCGAAGTTAATTTTGGCGTATAAAATTTAATAAAAAACTTTAACTGCTTGATATTAGGGTTCCGTCAAATAAAGTAGCTTTAGGATTTTAATGGCTTTATTATTGTTCAAAAATTTCAAACCATGTTCATAAAGTCAAAATCCTTAATGGTAATCCTGATTTTATTTTATTTTATCAATTTCATTCAGTAGCTACCACCAGAAGGCATTTGCCTTCAAATTGCTTAAATAAAAAGGTAAAATAAAATCGACCCATATGTTACTGTTTTTATTCATTCAATCCTGTAGTACGTAGGCGTAATATTACACACAATTTTGATGCTAAACAAACTTACTTGCATTTCTTACAAAACCCCTTCGTCACTTAAAAAATTAGAGAATACCTAATAGTGATTATAGGCAGGACATGCTGGACGTTACAAACAAATCGAAGCGTTATGTCTAACAGTTTATGAAGTGATGTTCAAAACTCGTCAGTAAATAAGCTCAGATAATAAACATCAATATTATTCTAAGATGACGAGTCGTGTTGGTTGAGTGATGTGTACCTAGTACTTATTTCGATCCGAAGGTCGTGGGTTCTAATCCCGGCCGCATTAACACGAGCTCTTTACTGTGAAAGAAGATATTGTGAAGAAATCCGCGACTTAGCCAGCCCTACACTTATTGACCATTGTCTTGCCTGTGGATAAGGCCGGTTGAGTTGTGAGGATGGTTTAGGAGGCGTGTCAACAAATCATTTAGAAAGATACACTTCTCTTTACAGATGATCTCTACGTCGGTAAAACAGCCACGGTAGCAGGCTGGGGTGCCACAGGGGAGTCAGAGAAGTGGTCGTGTACGCTCTTAGAGGCGGACTTGCCCGTGCTGAGTAACGAAGAGTGCAGGAACACCAACTACAATTCCTCAAAAATCAAGGATGTTATGATGTGTGCTGGATACCCGGCCACTGCTCATAAGGATGCCTGCACGGTATTTATTTATGCAAAGAAATAACAAAACAGTTTCACTTAATAGTTACGTTTTAGAATTTAACAGCGTTTTTACCTATCCTTTGTTTATTATTATTTGCTGACGTTTCGGCTATTTTTTGTTTTAATTAGGTTCAGGTTATCCGTTGCGCTTCGTTACTTGTTCGCATGGTTCCTGATTAAAAAATACTTATAATAAAATTGACAATCTTTCTAATTTCACGTTTCTTACGAACATTGATTCACGTTGTGCGCTTATAGACAGTACCATAATTCATATATCTTCTTACAAAATGTATTTTATTTTGTTCACAGGGTGATAGTGGCGGTCCTTTGGTGACAGAAAATGCAGATGGAGCCTACGATTTAATAGGTAAATTTAATAGGAAGCACGTTAAATTGTCAGTTCCGACTTACGCCATGACGAAGGACCCTTACGCGGTCTAAAAACTCCGTCACTAAAAAATCCTGGATGCACATGTTTACATCCAAATTGAAATACTTCAGTATCTTTGGAATAGATGCCCGTAGATTAGCTTAAACATTAAGTAAGTTGATAAACCACAATCTCTCTTTTGATAATAACAAGCTGGTATTTATAATGCTAACATACATTTATAATTGTTTTAGGAATAGTTTCTTGGGGTTACGGATGTGCAAGGAAAGGATATCCTGGAGTTTACACAAGGGTCACGAAATATTTAGACTGGATAAGAGATAATACCGAGGATGGTTGTTACTGTAAAGATTAATGAACTTAATAAACCTTGCTAACAAATTAATCCGTTGTTTCTAATGATAAAACTTGTTAAGTTTATGGGAAAACATTCAAGTAAATATCCCATTATTTCGCTCGATGGTTCATTCATCAGAAATTAGTGTTAATCGGAAAACATGATGACACTGTAAGTACCTATGTATTCCTAAGAAATATTAATGAAACACAAAGTATGTAGCCTAATACTACGTAAAACTATTTAATAGAAAGCTTATTGTTATTTCACTAGCTTACTTTGCTTCGCTCCTGTGATACCTAACTTATAGATTAAAAATTAGCAAACAAAGATAAAAAGTAAAATAGTATTATGTAGTATTCCAGGTCCTAAACATTGTATATTCCCAGTTTAAGCCGAATCCGTTCAGTGGTTCTTCTGTGAAAAAGTAACAAACATCCAAACATCCATACAAACTTTCGCGTTTATTATATTAGTGGGATAGGACCGGCTTTGGTTTAGAACTTACATTGTACAGGTATAGGGTCAGATAGAGGTTCTGCTAAAGGAGCAACGTCCTCGATCCTGTTCGCTGCTTTCCATAACGGGAGGTGGCCGTCTCGACGATTTCGAATAGTAAATTCTATATTCATCATGAAGTTTGTGATTTTTGTCATTTTGATTGGGGCCGGCGGAGCTTCCACGGTGAGTATACCTAGTTTTAATGCAATTGTTTAGTAGGTTTATTAAAATTACTTTGAAAATTAACAAGTCACACTATGCATTTCATTTGTTCGATTAAAAGCTTAATTATGTTAGTATGGATGGATATATTTTTATAGATAAATATTGATGACATTTTCACCCAAGGGCATCATTTTCAACGTTCGTTAGACATTCTAGTCACCAAAAATAGCTGTAGATATTTAATTTCCAGTTCTGCTAGTTTTTGTTCACAAAAATATTGTAATATGCCTAGATTTACGTGTAGATTTGTATAATTAGGTGACAAGTGTAGATACGTGAGTGATTTAGCATTCATTCGTAAGATGTGTTGGCAGATACACGTAGGTACTTTTGGTATTATGTTGAGAATATCAAAAGATACTCATTAAAAGATTTAAAAAAACAATGAAAACCAAAACCAAACAATTAAACTGTTCCAAGGCACTGCCAGATCGAAGCTTGATCGAATTTTGAGTTTGAGTTTATGACCATTTGATGGGGACTATCTGAACTAATCATAGATGACAATGGCTGATAAGGATGGGAATCCTGCAATGCAAGACAAGATCCGCGATGGGTATGGAGCCAAGTGCAATTGCCGTAAGTATTAAAAACTTGATCACCAGAAAGTAAATTTTTTTGACGATCTCTGTGGCGCAGTAGGGGAAGGCTCGCCTGAGACGCGGAGGTTGCGGGTTCGAATCCCGCCGCGGGACAATTGTTTGCAAGTTCTGCAGATATTTGTTCCGGGTCTGGATGCTTTTCTATTTATAATATGTATGTATTTACAAAAATAAATGTATCTAAGTAGTATCAGACATCTGGTTACCATAACACAAGCATTAAGTTGCTTAGCTTGGGACTAGATGACACCGTGTGAAATGTCCAAAGATATAATAGATATTTTATATATTATTAGTACATTTTGTTCCTTTGGATAATAAAATCAACTAACTTGATAAGAAAAACTCGTTTGCAAAGCAATTCACATTTTGACAGCTTAATCAGTGCTTTTAAGATAAGGTATCCTCTTTATTCGTTCCGAGCCATTTTATCAGTAGCAACATCAAGCGCATTTTTCAAACCTTCATAAATTTGGCGTGATTTTATATAGCACTGTTGCATAATTTAATTTGCTTATCCATTTAGTTAATTAACACTAATTTATAACATTATTAGGATAAATTGAAGCTGCCTCGTCTAGTCGTCTTACATCTAGTCTTCTTCTTCTTCCTGCCCTTATCCCACCTTACGTGGGGTCGGCACAACATGTATTCTTCTTCCATTTCCCTCTATCAGCCGCCATCTCAACATTCACCCCTTTCTCACTCATGTCAACTTTCACACAGTCCATCCATCTTTTCCTTGGTCCCATATATACCTACCCATATACACCCATATATCCATCCACATGCTTATTAAGCACTCTTCTATTTACATGCCATTCTTCTCTTCTCATAACATGGCCAATGGCCATACCATGCCAACTCCTCATTTTTTCATTTATTGGTCTTACATCAGAAGTCGTAGGTGTAATTATATTGGAATCCACATAACTTGAAAACGGCTGGACCGATTTGACTTGTTATTCTGCAGAATTTATATGGCAAAAAATCGGCAACATAGACTTGACAGTTGGGAGATCCGAAAACCAATGTAATGAGTGACCCTAAGATAGAAGAAGACAAGAATAGGAAAATATTTTATTTGATACAGGTTGTGGAGAAAGAAACGAGGCATCTCGCATAGTTGGTGGCGTGGAGACGGCGGTGAACGAGTTCCCGTGGGTAGCGCGTCTCTCTCTCTTCAATAAGTTCTACTGCGGGGCCACGCTTATCAACGACAGATATGTTCTCACTGCCGCACATTGTACTAAAGGGTAAGGGTCAACTGAAGCTAATATGAAATAATGTTTATTAATCCTACTAATATTACAAACGTCGTGAAAGTTTGTGTGTAAGTATGTGAGTATGTAAGTGTGTTTGTTACTTTTTCACGCTTAAACGGCTGGACGGATTTGAATGAAGTTTGATACCAGAATTGCTTATAGGTACCCTCGATTAAAAAACAGGCTACTTTTGATCCCGGTATTACCACGGGAAAGGAAACATTTCACCGCGGGTAATACCGCGGGGCGCAGCTAGTATGGAGATAAGTGTGTTTCGTAAAAAGAGAAAGATTGAGATTTTTCCTAGACGCGTGATTTCTGCTTATTGCGCGCAAATTCGTTAGTTTTCCGAGCGAAGATTAGGTACCTACAGTGAATTTGCTTCCTATAGGTTTATGTGGTTCATGATAAAAGTGACGTTGGGTGAGCACGACCGCTGCAACGACTCGCGCCCCCTGACACGTTACGTGACGCAGCTGCTGGCGCACAACTTCACGTTCACAACGTTCCGTGACGACATCGCGGTGCTCAAGATGAACGACCGCGTGCCCGTTTCCAACACCGTGAAGCCGGTCTGTCTGCCTCATAGTGATGGTACGAGCTTTTAAACTATGTAGCATTTATGTTTATCAAACTGCTTGTTTGGTGAACTACCTTAATAAGAGAACAAACAGTGCAAAGCCCAAATATTCAGCTTAAAACTGAGGCGAATGGATTTCTATAGACGAGGCCTTCATGCAGCAGCAAGAAATATTTAAAATATGAGCTCATTTTTCTTACTAAGAAAATGAGCAGTTGAGCATTACAAATCATCACACGGAACAAATTCACTCTATTTATGTTACTGGCTAAATTACTATGTGCTAAAAATAATCAGTGAATTCGAAACAAACCAATGCCTATTTGGAATATCATCTCTTCCAGACAACACTTATGAAGGCGTGAAAGCAATCGCTGCAGGCTGGGGCTCAATATCCGAGCAAAAGAACCACTCGTGCAAACTCCTAGAGGTGGAACTCCCTGTGCTGAGTAACCAACAGTGCCGAGACACTAAGTACGAGCCGTCCATGATAGGGGACGGTATGCTGTGTGCGGGGTATCCGGACAAAGGACAGAAAGATACTTGTCAGGTAATTTCATCAAATCATTTAGAGAAACTTGAATTTAGCCTCCTTTGCGAAGTATTGTTCAAATACTAAATCAGGTTGTCAAGTCAGTTACAGAGTGTTACCTAACATAAATATCTGCTACTAAAATTAAATCTTCCTAAAGGTTAAATATTTTAAAATAAATTAAACACTGATAATAAAATCAAACTCAATTATATTAAATTCGAATTTTAACTACAGTAAAAATTGTTGGATATAAGATGAAAAAAAATATCTAAAAGAATTTGGCTACCTTGGGAATACATTCGTGATAATTTTTTTAAGGATTTGTAGTACGCATTCATTTATTTTTTATTTTTTTTACAAACAACTCGCATCTAAATTCGACTTTTTAGGTTTAAACGTGAAATTTGGATACCTGCCTGATGCCTCTATTAAATTGTTTCTCTTTGGTCTTTCAGGGAGACAGTGGCGGACCGCTGTCAGCGGAGAGGAAAGACAAACGTTACGAGTTATTGGGTAAGAGGGAGTTCGATTACATAAAAAAAAATAAGAAAATTGAGCAGAAACTTAGAAAATTTAGGAAAACAACTAAGTATCTTTATTCATTATTCTAAAATTAAATAAACGAAACGATGTATTGGAATCATGCAAGGTAATTTCTTTTCTCACAAACGATTATTATTTCTTTCAGGTGTGGTTTCTTGGGGAATAGGATGCGGTCGGCCCGGGTATCCAGGAGTCTACACTAGGATCTCCAAGTACTTGTACTGGATCAGACACAATACTAGACCGGGGTGTTTTTGTATGGATTAGGTTCCAAGTTTTTTTGTACCTACTTATTTATTCGCAGGTTATTTTTGTAGGTTCCTTATTACCTAATTAATTATCACAGCTTACAATAAATGATATGTAGTAGTTTCATTGGAGTTATAAAATAAACTTAGGCCTATTTATACATAATATAATGATTTATGCAGTGCTAGGGTCAGGAGACAATTACTGCCTACACTTAACGGAGTGCCTGGGGCATTGTTCAGGTGGTATTTACTTGCCCAGAACCTAAACCTAGCCTAAACCTACCTATACCTAAACCTATATCCAAGGGAAAGGCAATGGGTTAATACGTGTGGGGCTAACTAAGCCGCGGGTTTCCTCATGATGTTTACCTATACCGTTTAGAGCTCGTTTTATGCGCATGTAAATAATTTCGAAACGAGAATTCATTATTAGAATAGGTACCTACCTAATGATAAAAAGGGGTACCTTTATATTTAAATTTTGAAAATGACGATCTCTGATGGCGCAGAGGGTGAAAGCCCGCCTGAGACGACGAGGTTGCGGGTTCAATCCCCGCTGCGGGACAAATGTTTGTATGATCTGCAAATATTTGCCTCGAGTCTGGGTGTTTTCAATGTAGGTATGAATGCATTTAAAAAAATATATCAATTTAGTTTATCAGTCATCTGATATTACCATAACACAAGCATATTATGACGGTGACATTTAATTGCTTAGCTTGGGATTAGATGACGCTGGGTGGAAAGTCTAAGGATATTTATTTATTTATATTATTTAATTACTTTCTATAATTGTTTGGTATGAAATTATGTTGTAATCGAAATACTTTTGCCAGTCTTATTTACAAATAGGTGCCTACTTTTATTAGGCTAACTTCAAGGTTAAAGTACGGACTAGTATTTGCGTCTCAGCTCGTGGGCTCGCTCCCGTAATCGATCGAGTGAGCGAAGCGAACGAAGATCTTAGTGGTAACTTGGGCGATTTTGCGTTGTATGTTTGTATGTTTGTATGTCGCGGCATAACTGTCGAATCGTTAATCCAATCTTCATGATACTTGGTAAGAATATAGGTAGTGATACGGGATTTCCCGGCTCACCTAATGAGCATGATCGGTCAAGGGGTTGTAAAGATAATTATAAGGATCACAAGGGGGTGAAAAAAAATAAAAGTTATCCATAGACTTTGAGGGGGGTGTCATATGAAAGGGTTCTGTTTGTACATTCTAAAATGGTATTACTTTTCATTCAATGATGTAAAGTTTTAAAAATACATCGATAAATTTAATGTTAAATCTGTTATTTTTCAGTGCTTCCAACCTAGTGTTTCATTTTGACAAAACTAACGATTTTTTAAACGAAGAAAGATTTTTCTGAATTTTCTAAAGTATCATGTGACTACACTACAAACAACTTCGTTGGTTCGGTGCAGTCATCTACCAACAACAACGAACAAACACCAACAAAAATTTTTTTACTGCTGAAAAACCTAAATGTTTCTTAAAACATTTTTGTTTTAATTGACACACTCACAGAAACTATATTTTTACAAAAACCATGAAATATTTATCTAAAGAAATATAAATTGTAACAAAATGAATTTTTACCATATTTTTTAATAGCTCCGTGCAACACTTTTTTGAAGAAAGTTAGTGACTGGCATGACATTAGCACCTCTGAAGTGTCAACAAACATCAGTATTATACCTTAAAAAAGGTAAATTCATAGAGTTTTTAATCAGAATCTATTTTTTACGAAATAATATGGTTTAATAATAATATGGGGTAGTCGAAGCAAGTATTGTACAAAAAAATTCACCAACCAACGGTGCACGAGATCTCGTTCGGGACGAACTAGTATACCCGGGATAAAGTCTATTCTTGGTCACTAAAATGTCAAACACGGCTAAAAATGGCGTCAACATTAAAGTTAACCTTGACAAGACTGTCTTTCTGTTTTCTCATTGAGTAAATCTTTCTCATGGTACAGCGGCAACCCTTCAGGTTTAAGAACTGCATCAGGATCTTGGAGCTTTGTGGTGTAAGTCGGGTTGAGAGGATGTAGGGGCCCTATAGCGGTCACTATAGACTGCTTATCTGTTCCGTGGACATCGTGAGTCCCGTCACCGGTACGTAGTATCCTTTTCTCCATCTGAAAGAGTTTGGTCTACAGTGAAGGTAAACAAATTAAGGTTTACGAAATACACATAGCTATTATAAGAAGTCTACAGTTGCGAAGAGTAAAGTTCAACTGAGCTAGGATTTAGGACTAGATAGACTGGTTGTTCATCGTCTACGAAAAAGGTAGGTATAATATGGGTATATATACGATTTGGGCGGAGGATTTCAAATTCTAACCAAGTCATCGTCAGTAATTATGAATATAGCCAGGCTCTAATACGATTGCTTTATGTAAAAAGTCAAATTGCCTTTAATTTTAGCACATTATCTGACAACTAATGTATATCGTATCATTGACACAAAAAAGCGAAAAAACAAATCATACCATTTCTGGATCAGCACTCTTCAAGTCATACGCCAGGCCTATCTCCTCCAATAACCGGATCATCGTAGCGGAGAAGTTGAGAGGCATGCCGTGCTCCGCCGCTTTGTAGTCCCAGGGGAAAGTGTGGTGGTAGTTGTGCCAGCCCTCACCTGACGTGATCAGCGATACGAACCAGGACTCTACTGGCTGTAGGTTTCTATACATATACAAAACATTTTGTTAATGATATCAACTGTCAAAAGTTAATTAATAGAGGCTGTTTTTTAAAGTTTCAGGGTTATTCATTCTGTACCCCATTTTCTTTAATCCAGAGTACCTCCTGTACTATATCTAAAAGCAAGCAAGTGCGAACCCTATAATGAATAAGTATCTGCCATATATCTGTACTAAAAGACTTAACTTCCCTATTTTAGTCATTTTTGCATTGTGCGAGATAATTATCTTAGACTTACTTATCATAGGGTCTGGTTCCGTAGAGATGAGCAGCGCTGTTTACAAGCCAAGTGCCGTGCAGAGTAAAAAGGTAACGTGCGAAATAACACAGCAGCACTGAGTTAGACCACGTCTCGCCAAAGAAATAGACGGGAACAGCCACGGGGATAAAGAATGCGACTAGGAAGTACAGTAGATAGTAATATCTGAAAACAAAGACTGTATTACGAATGATTTGTTTACTCTGAGAGGTATATTATGAGTTATCGGAAAATAATTTCTTGCAAATGTTTGTACCAATTTATGATTATAGAAAATAATGTAGACTCCACAAAAGTTTTTTCGATAAACAGCAATTGATTTTCTAAATTGTGACTCTATTGGTGCGTAAATAAAACAAAGCAAATATCGTAACGATTTTATCCCATTGGTCTGTTATAAATACTTGAAAATTTAATAAATTAAAATCATTGAAGCCTACTTCTTTTGGAACATAACCAGCGGGTCTGCTATCAAGTCACTCATGTCAATCTTCCGTCCAAGTTCAATCACGTAAGGATTCTTCTTGGCCATGATCCAACCAATGTGGCAGAAGAAGAAACCGCGTTTAGAGTTGTGTGGGTCGCCGTCCGTGTCAGAGAAACGGTGGTGAAGGCGATGGTCACGGGCCCAGATAAACATGCAATTCTAAGATGGAAGAAGAAAGAATAAACAACGTTATCTATTTGTATTAGTAGTTCAAACAATTGGTTTTTGTTTAGGTAATTTAAACTGGGAAGTGAAGTAGTTACTTACCTGTCCAGCAAGCGTTTGTAGCATAATGAATATAAATCGAAGAAGTGGTTTAGCTTTAAAAGTTTTGTGAGTGAAGTACCGATGGGCTCCAACTGTTATACCGAGGTTGACAGCATAGGCGACAAAGAATGCTGAAAATTAACAAAAAAATAATAATTATGTTAAAATTTTCTTTATAATGCAATTAGAATACGACACCGCGGACCGTCGCGGAGGGCGGTGGCGGTAAATCGGACTTCGTAGCGGTGCCCCATAAGGCGGTTTATGCGCCTGTCCGCGCGGATGTATTTAACGTATTTCGATATATAAATCTTTACAAAAAGCCATTATTTCAGTAAGTACCTACCTACACAGAAGTTATTTTTGTAAGATTAATGTAATACAAAGACGATTAATATCTAGAAGACAGAAAAAGGCCATACACAAAATCGTAACCCTAAAAAATAGCCTGAAAACTCTAAAACATCAATTTTATCCAAGAAATTTCAATTACTTTCTAGTTAAAAATGTTTAAATATTGAATATTGTTGCTACCTACTACTAAGTATTGAAATTTCTTGGATAAAATTGATGTTTTAAAGTTTTCAGGCTATCTGGTACTGCGGGATCGGGTTACGATTTTGTGTATGGCCTTTGTCTGTCTTCTAGATATTAATCGTCTTTGATGTAATATCATACAATACAATATTGAGTTGGTTTGTACTTACTCCACAACATGGTTTTGCTGCTGCAAGCTCCCGTGAAAAGTAAAAGAAACCCATAAATGGCAAGTATATGCATCACCAAGAATCCAAAAACATTTTTCCAAACTATTTCGTGTTTGTAAGTGAGATCCGTTCCTATTAACTGTTTATTCATTATACTCTTATGTTCCATGGTTTTTGAAATCTTTACATTTGATATATTTGATTGTGATTCTACGGTTCTCATTGTTTTGAGCTAAATAATTTATGTTAGTATAAGCTGGTTCTGAATTCTTATTAAAAGGCACCACTGAAAACAGTCTTCATACTAAAAAATACTAAACCTAGCTAGCAATATAAAGGGTAATATTGAGCAATTTTTTTAATTGTTATTAACTTAATATACCTACCTACCTGCAACCAGTATTCGAACGTAAGTAGGTATTAATTGAGTACGAATACACTTGAACCCTCCTATTGTGTGTAAATTTTTTAATTGGTGATCAATTTCTGCGTAGCGTAGGTAGGTTAGGTATATTATATTTTTATTATAAATATGCGCGTATGTATATTTATTACGAAGTTTAAACAGACGTTGGTTTTTAAATTATAAAAACAAAAGGGGTAGGTCTTAACAAAAAGTGTTTATAAACGGTGGTCATGCCAAGCATTTTCAGTTCAATGTAACACAAACTTACCGTAGGTACCTACTTTTATCATGATATAATTTATAATTTAAAGCATGACGTCATGCCGTCATGCTTTAAATTAAATTATGAAGAACGTTTAGTAAATTATATTAAAGGTTTTAATTGATTAATTAATGATTAATTAACACATTGAACCTACATACATCCATTTACCTCGCAATATATATTCCAATAGCATAGCTTCAATTAAATTATAATCAATAGGCCCATCATTTAAAATTTCAAAGGGCGTCAAACAAGGCGACCCGCTTTCTCCAAAACTGTTCACCAGTGTCCTTGAAGAGGTGTTCAGGAAGTTGGCGGCTAGATGGGAGGGAAAGGGAATTCACGTCGGCGGAGAGAGGTTAACTAACCTCCGCTTCGCCGACGACATTATCCTATTTTCCACATCTTCATCGGAGCTACAAGAGATGTTAATAGACCTAAACATTGCAAGCCTTGAGATTGGACTGAAGATGAACAGGTCGAAGACCAATGTCATGACCAATAGCGTTAAAACCAGAGTTAGAGTAGATGAAGAATTGCAATATGTCGAAGACTACATCTACCTTGGCCAAATAGTCTCCTTCGATTCCAGGCAAGATAAAGAAATCGCTCGGCGAACTGAAAACGCCTGGAGGAGCTATTGAGCCAAGGCATTCCATTGAGGCTTTTATTAATGATAAGATTACGTGGCCTGATGTCGCTCTGCCCCTCGACGGTTGATGGTATACAATATCTTTACTACCTTGATAAGTAGGTACCTACCACTTAAGTCGGCCAAGTGTAGCGTGTGATGCCAGACAACATTTTGTTGAGGTGTTATCTTGTTAACTTTACAATTACTTTTACTTTTTTGACATGCCTTACTTTGTTCGACTGGCTTCCCACTGAAGCTTGACTATTTAGATTAGTTTAGATTGTTAAGGGATCGCTTTTAAAAAAAAGCTAGGCCCACACCACCAGGTTCTTGCCTGATTCTTTCCCTGGTGTAGGGAGTCGCGTTGGAACAGGCATTAGAATCACCTAGCATGTAAAACGATACTTAAGTGATCCTTGAGGTCCTACAAGAATAAATGATTTTTCTTTCTTTCTTTCTTTCAAGGGAGATCTGATGAAAAGTCCCGATTTTTCATTGTCGCTTAAGCGAAAATTAATGGACACATGCATTCTCCCCGTCCTCACATATGGTGCGCAAACTTGGTCATTGACAAAACTTCAGAAGTCCAAACTCAAGGTTTGCCAACGTGCGATGGAGCGCAGCATCTTTGGTGTCAAGTTGATGGATAGGATCCGTAACACCGAACTGCGCTCTCAAACACAAATCGTAGACGTAGCTACGAAGGCCGCCAACCTGAAGTGGAGTTGGGCTGGACATGTCTGCCGTATGCCAACTGAGCTGTGGGCAAAGGTAGCTACCGAGTGGCGCCCTGACCCGGCGAGAAGGCGACGCGGCAGACCGAGACGGAGGTGGCGGGACGAGCTCGACCAATTAACAACCGACTGGGAGACTATAGCACAGGATCGCGACGTCTGGAAAGAGTGGAGGGAGGCCTTTACCCAGCAGTGGGACACAAACGGCTGATATTAATAAATAATAAATAAATAAATAAACGTCCTTCAACCGTTTCAAGTAGCGTAAACATGAGTCATCATTTACAATTACTTTTACTTTTTTTGACATGCCTTACTTTGTTCGACTGGCTTCCCACTGAAGCTTGACTATTTAGATTATTTTAGATTGTTAAGGGATCGCTTTTAAAAAAAAGCTAGGCCCACACCACCAGGTTCTTGCCTGATTCTTTCCCTGGTGTAGGGAGTCGCGTTGGAACAGGCATTAGAATCACCTAGCATGTAAAACGATACTTAAGTGATCCTTGAGGTCCTACAAGAATAAATGATTTTTTTTTCTTTCTTTCTTTCTTTCTTTGGCGTTGACAGGCCACTTGACTTTTACACATTTTTTGTAAGGTTTCTTAAAATAAACCCACGGATTTACTTTTAATTCGTTAAATTAATTTAATCCTGATATAATAAAAAAGAAATTAAGAGCGGTCAACCCGACTCACTTTTCATACAAACGCTCGTACGTGATTATGCCGTTGTAACAGATCTTTATTTTAAACTTTTGGACTAATATGTATCTTGTGCACTATATCTAGGTTTCTATCGAAACTAAAAATCTAAATTTTGAGAAACAAATTCAGTATAAGCTTCCAAAAACCTGCTTTTAGCATAAATTTTACCTGAACTTTGGCCGTTCATAATGTACTCATAAATTGTAAAAGTAAAGAAAATATTGTTATAGAAACCTTGCAAATGTTATGGAGATTATAAATGACAAATATTTATTTTACAAACTTGTAAGGCTTACTGAAAAACACGTATTTCCTGGAACACTTGTTATGAAATTTCCGCACACTATTTTTCGAGTGAGCGAGTGAGCGGCGAAAGTACCTACTGAATGCCGAGCGCTGAGGCACTATATCTCTCTTTTAGCTTTGCTTCTTTTTCTAGCATTGCGCTGGATGAAACTACAAGCTTTTCAGCTATGCCCGCGTCGATGATAGACGCATCGGGAAGGGCCACCTTAACTACTACATATTTCATGCAAACTTTTAAATTTGGCCTATTTAAATAAAATACGAACAATTTTTTAAAAGTAACCTATAAATTTAATTTATTTGTTAGTTTATTACAAAAAGTACACAATCGACTAAAAATATAGAGGTTTATGTATCATTTCTTACAAAAAACAGCTCTAATTGCCTGAAAAAAAAGTCGTTAAAAAAGTCGGCGGCCATATTGTTTTTGGCAACATAATATGGTAATATGTTAGGCTTGGCATTCGAAGGGATATGCGGGGCGGACTCCCACCACGGGCGAGTGTATCACGATAATGTCACTCGTAGTATCGTCGCGATGAAATCGCCGTGTGGAGACACGTTCTAGAGAGTATAGAAAACCTACGTGGCACGATGAATGTCAGGTTAGTGTTTAAAGTCGTCTTCAAATTTAATGATCGTTTCTGCAACTGGGTTTAGTTAGGTATCTAAATAGTAGGTAGGTAAGGTACCTACGGCTAGTACCTAAATCATATTTTGCAATCATCTTACTTGTCCAGCTCTTGTGTGCAAAGTTATCAGTATGGCTTTTAGAAGGTAGCATAGCTTTAAAGGATTTGTGTGTAAACTAGCAGACGCCCACGACTTCGTTCGCGTGAATTTCTCGTAACCTAAAGAAAGCTGAAATTTTTTTACTTTTTACCCAACTTTCGAAAAACCCACACGTATATATTTATTTTGCATTGTTAGTATTGCAACCAAGTTTCAAGCACAACGAACTACCCATTATAAAGTTCCCATACAAACTTTGACACCACATTGGTTTTCAACCCTTTAGGGGTGGAATTTCGAAAAATCCCTTCTTAGTGCGCAGTTTTGTTTTAAAAGGGAGCTACCTTCCAAATTTCAGCTTCATAGCTTCAGCGGTTTGGTCTGTGCGTTGATTCCAGAAAAATGCTTATCCCACTAATATTATAAAGGTGAAAGTTTGTGTGTGTGTAAGTGTGTAAGTGTGTAAGTGTGTAAGTGTGTTTGTTACTCTTTCACGCTCAAACGGCTGAACGGATTTGAATGAAATTTTGTATCAGGATTGCCTATACCCTAGAATAACTAATAGGCTACTTGAAATTCCTGAAAAGTGCAGTGTTCCCGTGGGATTATAAAACAAAATGTTCATTAGAATAGTTTCGGTAGTTTGGCCGTGCAAAAGGCAGCTGTCAGACAAAATAACTTCATAGATGGCAGCACAGGCAAAAATATAACTCCTTCACGCTCGAACGGCTGGACGGATTTGAATGAGGTAGCAGGATTGCTTATACCCTGGATTAAAATATACGCTACCTACTTAAAATTCCTGAAAAGTGCATTGATTCCGTGGGATTATTAAACAAATACAAAATAGTTTAGCCGTGAAAAACTAACAAAATAATTTCAATAGATGGCAGCACAAGTAAAGTTATTTTTCCTTCACGTTTAAACGGCTGGATGAATTTGAATTAAATTTGGTAGCAGGATTGTTTATTCCCTGGATTAAAATATACGCTACTTAAAATTCCTGAAAAGTGCATTGATTCCGTAGGATTATTAAACAAATACAAAATAGTTTGGCCGTGAAAAACTAACAAAATAATTTCAATAGATGGCAGCACAAGTAAAGTTATTATTCCTTCACGTTTAAACGGCTGGATGAATTTGAATTAAATTTGATAGCAGTACCTACCCTGGATTAACAAAATATAGGCTACCTTAAATTGCTGAAAAAAGGAATGGTTCCGTTCCGTGGGATTATAAACCAAATCATTCATCAAAATAGTTTGGCCGTGAAACTTAACTGTTAGTCAAAATAATGTTAATAGATGGCAGCACAGGCAATGTTATAACTCCTTCACGCTCAAACGGCTGGACGGATTTGAATGAAATTTGGTACCAGGTCAGTTGATATCCTGGATAACAACATGTCTTAAGCTGCTTTAAATCCCTTAAAAGCGTATTGTGCCCGTGAGATTATCATAATACCTAAATTATGCTTCTTCAAACTCAAACGGCTAACAAATTTCAAATTTGTTTTTTTTGTCCCGATAATCTCACGGAATTGGGACTTATGTACGCAGATAAATCCCCGATAAAAAGATTTCTGACTCAACATAAACCATTAGGACATAGTTTATATTTGTGTCTTCAATTAAAATTCGGTACAGCACCTCATCATCGCTATTTTATTACATTTCCCACAGTTTCGGCTCGCTTCGAGTCTAAAAGCCTCGCTGCGCTCGCTTTGCTCGCATATAGCTTTTTCAATCTTTTGCAAGCAAATTGAACTGTGTCAGACCTTAGAATAGGAACCGACCAGCGCCTTTTCTTTGAGCACCATGAGCAAACATAAGTGTCAGTCATGATGAATTTATCTTAAAAATTTCGAGTCTGAGAAACTCGATGCGCTTGCTTAGTTCAAAGCTCGCTACGCTCGCACGGTAGCTTCTCAAATATTTTGCTAGCAAATTGAAGTATGTCAGGCCATAGACTAAGAACAGACCAGCAGTCAGCCTTTTCTATGAGCACTATAAGCAAAATCAAGTGTCACACGACGCATTTTTCTTAAAAATTTCGGCTCGAGTTTAAAAGGCTCGCAACGCTCGCTTAGTTTGAAGCTTGCTACGCTCGCTTAGTTCAAAGCTCGCTTCGCTCGCACGGTAGTTTCTTGAATATTTTGCTCGCAAATTGATCTATGTCAGACCATAGAATAGGGACTGACCAACAGTCAGCCTTTTTTATGAGCTCCATAAGCAAAATCAAGTGTCACGTACGTCAGGAGTATTTGTTTTAATAAATTTCGGCTCGCTTTGCGAGTTTAAGACGCTCACACGGTAGCTTCTTGAATATTTGCTGGCAAATTGATCTATGTCAGACAATAGAATAGGGACCGACCAACAGTCAGCCTTTTCTGTAAGCACTATAAGCTACATCAAGTGTCACATAACGAATTTGTCTTAAAAATTTCGGCTCGCTGCGCTCGCTTGGGTCGAAGCTCGCTTCGCTCGCATGGTAGCTTCTTGAATATTTTGCGAGCAAAATAAACTGTGTTAGACCATAGAATAGTAACCGACCAGCAGTTATCCTGTTCTTTAAGCACCAAAATCAAGTGACACAATGACGCATTGGTCTACCAAGGAGCAAAATCAAAAATTTTATGAAAAAAAAATCAATTAGGTAGGTACGTAAGGAAATAGTAATTTTCTGCACTCTCAAGGTGCATTTTTATTCATATCTCTGACGATTCTCATCAGATCAAAAAAATAATCATCAAAATCGGTTCACCCAGTCGACGTAATTAGAACCTCCTCCTTTTTAAAAGTCGTTAAAAAAATCTATTAACTTATTCACCGCGGGTAACACCGCGGGGCACAGCTAGTAGAGAATATAACATTTTTAAAAGACGCTGGCGTGACGACATAGATGCCTTCCATGAGGAGTGGTGGGAGGCGGCTGGTGATCGAAAGAAGTGGAAAGAGATGGGGGAGACCTTTGCCCAGCAGTGGGACACATTATAGGTTATTAAAAAAAAAAAAAAAAATTTTGGCAGTATGTCGTGGTCAATATGTTCTGTGGTCGTGGTTTGGTTTTGTTACGTTGGTCTTATTGTTCACTGGGTGATTAATACATCGTCTAGTGTTCGTTTTGTTTGTATGGCACTTCCGTTTCTTACTATTACACGCTCTTTGGAACGCGCGGCGGATTGACTTTGCCGAGCCACGTCACCGAATTCTTAAGTTTTTACTTTCATGAATAAAAATACTAAAATTAAGTTTTTTTCTGCTTTTTTCTTTTTTCTCTTATACAACGTGATTTATAATTGGTATGTTATCCCGGAAGGGGGATTTTGTGACCATGAAAATGAACAGTTGTGTAGGTGCAAATCTTGTAAATTCTAATTTTCAGTTTTTCATACAAAAACTTTTTGTTAAATCTTTTGACAATCCTAAGTTTGTCAACGTTGTACTATCTTTCCTACTAGGTTCTCACAGATTGAAAATTAGTACAATAGGTAGTAGGTATGAACACACAAGGCAGACAAAAAAGTTCATTAAATTTTATTAGGTATGTACTTACAGGTAGTCTCGCCCGATCAGCTGATTATCATAGGGTTGTTCTGTGTTTATTTCTGAAGGAAACTTTGCTAGTCATTTCTTCAATGAAAAACATCGAAATTCAAAAAGTCGTAGAACAAATGTTGTTCACACTGAAGAGGTGAATGACCCCTTTTCGGCTTAACATACCAATTATGAATCACGTTGTAGAGACTTTTCTTATACGAGTACAACGATAATAAGTTCAGATTCATAATTGGTATGTAATCCCGGAAGGGGGATTTTGTGACCATGAAAATGAACAGTTGTGTAGTTGCAAATATTGTGAATTCTAATTTTCAGTTTTCATACAAAAACTTTTTTGTTAAATCTTTTGACAACCCTAAGTTTGTCTACATTGTAACTACCTTTCCTAGGTACTAGGTTCACACAAATTGAAAATTGGTAGGTGCAATAGGTAAGTAGGTATGAGCACTCAAGGCAGACAAAGAAGGGCCACTGGCCAGTGAATAGGGTCACCGGCAAAGTTCATGGATCAGCTGATTATTATTAGGGTTGCTCTGTGTTTATTTCTGAAGGAAACTTTGCTAGTCATTTCTTCAATGAAAAACATCGAAATTCTAAAAGTCGTAGAACAAGTGTGCAGTTTTAATTTTACCCAGCACTTTTGAAGCAACATCTGCATGTACGTCATGGGCACTGAACGCGATAACGCGTTCAGTGCCCATGACGCATATGAATGATGCCTCGAAAGTTCCGGATTAAATTAAAACTTTGCACCCTTTCAATGATCGAAGACAATACAAATAGTTTAACATGAAAATTGGACAACGCGTTCAGTGCCCATGAAGCAATATTCACATGTACATGTGAATATTGCTTTGAAAATGCCGGATTGAATAAAAACTTTGCACCCTTATCAAGGATCGATGACAATACAAATAGTTAAACATGAAAATTTTACTTATATCAAATTTTCATTGGTAGGCAGTAGTAGGCCTTGTGTACAACACATTGGTAATCAAACATTCTATAATCATAGCCATAAGTACTTTCCATAACGGTAAACTATCAGGCCGCCCGTGCACAAATTCATCTTCTAATAAACTAAATCGTCAAAAGATCTCTTTTTTGTTAGTATAAGTAAGACCTTTTATGTACAATATTAAACAAACAATTATACCCTGCTTCCAAAATGTCCAAAAAGAAAAAATGAAAAACAAACATCTAAGCTGGAATAATGGTTTTAGTCAGGCGCGGCGAAGAAAAGCGCGAATCGTATGAAATTCTTTAATACTAAATTGAAACTAATCTCTGTCTTGAGATCAATGACGTCACACGCTGATTAAGTTAAATACTCATAACGTATTCCATCAAAATGAAAATTCTAATGAAATTAAGATTTTCGGTGAATACATACACGACGTCACTTCGGCTTTGAGCAGATCGGTTTGATCAATGCATTTTTAAATAAGAATAGAAAATTTTGATTATTATTTAAATTTTAATGAAAACTCATATTGGTTTTAATTTTTGAATTTTGGATGACGGATCAAAACATTATAGAATACAAAACTTTTAAGTACAGAATAAGAAATGTAGGTATTCTCTTTTTGATCATCGTCTATCTAAAGAAATCACACTATGATCGTGACGATTAGGTACCTAAAAAAAAAGATGTACTCAGCGATCATGTCTTAGCTTAGCAATTGAAACAATAGAGAGGTTATTTGTAAGGCCAACTACACATTAAAATATTTTATAATACGAAAATGGTATGTAGATAATATACGAGGCAGTTTCGATAGCTATAATTTTTATGTCAAAGGACCACTCTCGAAAACTTAAACTGCATAAAACTATGAACTTGAGCTTGAAGCCTTAATTGAGACAAAATTACTTTATCCAGTGTCTGTTTGACAGCGAGTCCGGCTACGTGATACATCGTTGTTAGAAGAACTCAAAACAATGCTAAGTCTTGCAAAGGTTTGTCGATGATAAAACTATATCACAAATAGTTAGTTACAACAGGCAAAAGTGTAGCACTCGTGGGTACTGAAGTTTCTTATTGGTAGGAGATCCAATTGCAAGATCCCTACCTCTCCCAGCTGGATTTCAGACTATTATAAAATTGATTTTGTCAGTTTTATGAATATTACTTATCATCTCTGGTTTTAATTAAAAGGGAACTTTATTAAAACATCCTGTATAAAATGTATATTTCTACTTTTTTCAGCGATACTCGTAGGGACGGGTTTTCGAAAGGGGTCACGATTGGAGCCCATCGTTTATCATCAATTTTATATTATATAAAACAACTAGCTGTGCCCCGCGGTGTTACCCGCGGTGAATAAGTTAATAGATTTTTTTAACGACTTTTAAAAAGGAGGAGGTTCTAATTACGTCGACTGGGTGAACCGATTTTGATGATTATTTTTTTGATCTGATGAGAATCGTCAGAGATATGAATAAAAATGCACCTTGAGAGTGCAGAAAATTACTATTTCCTTACGTACCTACCTAATTGATTTTTTTTTCATAAAATTTTTGATTTTGCTCCTTGGTAGACCAATGCGTCATTGTGTCACTTGATTTTGGTGCTTAAAGAACAGGATAACTGCTGGTCGGTTACTATTCTATGGTCTAACACAGTTTATTTTGCTCGCAAAATATTCAAGAAGCTACCATGCGAGCGAAGCGAGCTTCGACCCAAGCGAGCGCAGCGAGCCGAAATTTTTAAGACAAATTCGTTATGTGACACTTGATGTAGCTTATAGTGCTTACAGAAAAGGCTGACTGTTGGTCGGTCCCTATTCTATTGTCTGACATAGATCAATTTGCCAGCAAATATTCAAGAAGCTACCGTGTGAGCGTCTTAAACTCGCAAAGCGAGCCGAAATTTATTAAAACAAATACTCCTGACGTACGTGACACTTGATTTTGCTTATGGAGCTCATAAAAAAGGCTGACTGTTGGTCAGTCCCTATTCTATGGTCTGACATAGATCAATTTGCGAGCAAAATATTCAAGAAACTACCGTGCGAGCGAAGCGAGCTTTGAACTAAGCGAGCGTAGCAAGCTTCAAACTAAGCGAGCGTTGCGAGCCTTTTAAACTCGAGCCGAAATTTTTAAGAAAAATGCGTCGTGTGACACTTGATTTTGCTTATAGTGCTCATAGAAAAGGCTGACTGCTGGTCTGTTCTTAGTCTATGGCCTGACATACTTCAATTTGCTAGCAAAATATTTGAGAAGCTACCGTGCGAGCGTAGCGAGCTTTGAACTAAGCAAGCGCATCGAGTTTCTCAGACTCGAAATTTTTAAGATAAATTCATCATGACTGACACTTATGTTTGCTCATGGTGCTCAAAGAAAAGGCGCTGGTCGGTTCCTATTCTAAGGTCTGACACAGTTCAATTTGCTTGCAAAAGATTGAAAAAGCTATATGCGAGCAAAGCGAGCGCAGCGAGGCTTTTAGACTCGAAGCGAGCCGAAACTGTGGGAAATGTAATAAAATAGCGATGATGAGGTGCTGTACCGAATTTTAATTGAAGACACAAATATAAACTATGTCCTAATGGTTTATGTTGAGTCAGAAATCTTTTTATCGGGGATTTATCTGCGTACATAAGTCCCAATTCCGTGAGATTATCGGGACAAAAAAAACAAATTTGAAATTTGTTAGCCGTTTGAGTTTGAAGAAGCATAATTTAGGTATTATGATAATCTCACGGGCACAATACGCTTTTAAGGGATTTAAAGCAGCTTAAGACATGTTGTTATCCAGGATATCAACTGACCTGGTACCAAATTTCATTCAAATCCGTCCAGCCGTTTGAGCGTGAAGGAGTTATAACATTGCCTGTGCTGCCATCTATTAACATTATTTTGACTAACAGTTAAGTTTCACGGCCAAACTATTTTGATGAATGATTTGGTTTATAATCCCACGGAACGGAACCATTCCTTTTTTCAGCAATTTAAGGTAGCCTATATTTTGTTAATCCAGGGTAGGTACTGCTATCAAATTTAATTCAAATTCATCCAGCCGTTTAAACGTGAAGGAATAATAACTTTACTTGTGCTGCCATCTATTGAAATTATTTTGTTAGTTTTTCACGGCCAAACTATTTTGTATTTGTTTAATAATCCTACGGAATCAATGCACTTTTCAGGAATTTTAAGTAGCGTATATTTTAATCCAGGGAATAAACAATCCTGCTACCAAATTTAATTCAAATTCATCCAGCCGTTTAAACGTGAAGGAAAAATAACTTTACTTGTGCTGCCATCTATTGAAATTATTTTGTTAGTTTTTCACGGCTAAACTATTTTGTATTTGTTTAATAATCCCACGGAATCAATGCACTTTTCAGGAATTTTAAGTAGGTAGCGTATATTTTAATCCAGGGTATAAGCAATCCTGCTACCTCATTCAAATCCGTCCAGCCGTTCGAGCGTGAAGGAGTTATATTTTTGCCTGTGCTGCCATCTATGAAGTTATTTTGTCTGACAGCTGCCTTTTGCACGGCCAAACTACCGAAACTATTCTAATGAACATTTTGTTTTATAATCCCACGGGAACACTGCACTTTTCAGGAATTTCAAGTAGCCTATTAGTTATTCTAGGGTATAGGCAATCCTGATACAAAATTTCATTCAAATCCGTTCAGCCGTTTGAGCGTGAAAGAGTAACAAACACACTTACACACTTACACACTTACACACTTACACACACACAAACTTTCACCTTTATAATATTAGTGGGATGTTGGCAGTATCTAGGGATGTACCTACCTAGTGACTATCGAAAATTTATCGATATCGATACCTATCAGCAGCAGCTAGGATTTTTGGATTCCATTAAATTATTAGTAGGTTTTTTTTTCATAAATAAAAGAATTAATAATTAATTTAAGTAAGTATACATTTATTTGAACATCTACATAGGGTGTTTTGGGGGCGATAAATCGATCTTGCTAGGATTAATTTTTAGAAAATGACGTTTATATCCGTGTTTTCATGTAATGTTTGCCATCCAGGTACTTTCATATAGTGACGATGATCATCAAGCTTTTGTTTATGCTTCGTCATGCTGCTTCGATTTTCTGGTAGGTTGTCTGCAACAAATATTGTTGTATTATTATACAATAAAACAATATAAAATATATTATACCTAAACATAATGGTAATAGTGCCACTTGCGATCACCCATCCAAGTAGTGACATCCATGTTTACCTACTCCTAAAAATGTACATGATTCAATTAAAAACCTAATAGGTATAAAATAAAATCTAAGTTACATATAAATTATGGTAATCCAAACAAAATAAAACTTTATAAACATAGCAAACAAACAAATTAATCATTCCAGTTTCGTAAAACAAACTATCGATATCTATAAATCTAGGTTGATAGTCAAGCACTATAATTGTTTACCTACATACGGTATGAGAAAATTTTCTTGCAAAAACTTTTACGAATTGTATCATTATTTTACCAAATTTTGGAAATAAATGGCATAAAATTGCTTACCGATCTACATATAGAGGAAATTGAGCCATAAAAATGCGTTTTTGCACTCCTTCGCGGCATGTTTTTGCAAATTTCACATTGATTTTACTCATATTACTTAAACACACTATTACACTAGAGAAAACTATTGAATAACAATGTTTTACACGTATCTTTATTTAAGATTTCACGCCTTAGATTAAATTTTCTGTAACAAATAAATAATTGTCAAATTGTCAACAAACTAAAATTCGAAAGACTTCGTGAATTGACATGACACCACAGACAGTGGACAGACCAAAGAGAATGTAGAATGTAGCCCATAGAGAAAATACATCTTCCTTGATGTAGCCACAGACTAATGATGGATGATGGTGTACTTCTTCTTCTTCTTCGTTCTTACGCTCGTTCGTTCATTCTTACTATAATCCGTCTATGTCGGAGTGTCCTATTTTAGTATAGCTCTACAGAGTTGTCAGTGCTCTTCGTTATTCGAACGGGTTGAAGCCTCGTCAGAGTATATAGTTCTGTGGTTGTAGCAGCCATTAAAACTCCGGGGCGTTTCATATAATCGTCTGTTTGAATAGTACATTCGCCAGACTGGTTGTCATAGCTATTTTGCAAGAAATTTGGTTGCCTCCCGTAGTCCCAAAAATTATGACTGAAAATTGTTTTTATTCTTCACACAGTGTTGTTTTTCTGTTACTAGACCATATAAGCTATGTTTCTAACAGAAGGAAACTTAAAATATTCTAGTGTTTAATACTAAATAAATATAAAGAAAACATGTCTTCTATGATGTAAAAATATGCAAAATGCGATTCGGTTTAATTTCACTTTAGCTAAGTATTTTGAAAAAAGCTTCTGGCAGAGACCTAGATAAATGCTATCCTAATACGAATAATACCATACTATGCTGAAGATATGCACAAATTTCAAATGGTTATGGTATTACGTTTGTATGGGGCACTCGTACAGCTCCGAAGCCTTAATTTTAATTTTGTATGCTAGGATGAGGACTCATATCTTAGCACATGGCCTGTGGACGCGCAAAGAGCGCAAAGAGTTAGACAGGAAGGAAGGCCTTTGCCTATAATAATAATACTATTTGAATTATTTTTACTTAAAATGTTTCACTCACTATATAATTTTTATGTAAATGTGACAAAATATTAACCAAAACTTTTAACGCTTTTATAAACCCACAGTTAAATGATCCTTAAAAATATTTCAAAAACTTGACAGTTCTGCAGTAAACCTAGTCATAAGCAGTATTAGAGATTCTCTTCATATTATCCAAGTAGGATATCTTTCTCGTGGAAAAGCGGCAAGCCTTCATTGGGCAGGACTACGTCAGGAGCTTTGAACTTGGTGGTGTATGACGGGTTCAACGGATGGAGTAGTCCGAAAGCGGTGACTGACGATCTAGCTTCATCGCTGCCAAGGACGTAGTGAGTTCCGTCTCCTGTACGTATTATTCGTTTTTCGATCTGAAATTAGAAAGAGACAGATCAGAAGTATTTAGGCATTTATTGATTGCTAAATGTGAGCAAGTGCCGAATGTGTATTTCGGACTTGCCTATACTATTTCGGGCTCTATAGTCAGAGATCAAGATTTCTTTAAGAAGGTTTTGTAAACTGGTTTACAATAGAAGATTATATGTCCTTGTATGAAAGTAAAGTACCTACAGTAAAATAACTTTGTACATCGTTCTAAGCACGTAGCCAAAATTATGCTTATATTAAGCAAAGGCACAGATAAAACTCTTTTCAGCATTCTGGCCAAATGATGACACAAATTGTACAATAAAGCATTTTTTACCATTTCTGGAGACGCAGTTTTCAAGTCATAAGCAAGACCAATCTTCTCGAAGAACCGGATCAAAGTGGCTGAGAAGTTGAAATGCATGCTGAGCTCTGCCGCCTTGTAGTCCCAGGGGAATGTGTGGTGGTAGTTGTGCCAGCCCTCGCCCAGGCTAATTAATGACACGAACCAAGACTCTACCGGTTGGAGGTGTCTAAATAAAAACATTGGTGTTACTTATTTTTTCTAAGACTCTTGTTTTGAAAGCTTGAAGCTATGTATAATAGGGGTCAAAAAATGATAAATGTACAAACAAAACTTCTAGTTTTAAAATGTCATTAATAATATTCTTACTTACGCCTCTTATTTGATTTAGTTTAGAGATATTTTAGTCTCAATAAAGACAAATGAGTTACTTACATCAGAACTTAAAATAATTACAGGGTGAGTGTCGCGTCGTTTGAGTAGGTAAAGAATTCAAAGTACCAAGGTTAAACTTTAACAATAGAATAGTGAAATTAAGACTCAAGAATACCAATTGTTAAAAATAGTTCATTACCATTAGGTTCTGGTCAATACTTTTTATACTTACTGGTCATATGGCCTAGTTCCCCATAGGTGTGCAGCACTATTCACAAGCCATGCCCCATTGAGTTCAAGAATGTAGCGATAAAAGTAGGAGACGAGCAAAGAGTTCCAAAATGGCTCTCCGAAAAATTGTATCGGTACCCAAACTGGTAGTACTATGGCAAGTAAGATATAAAGGGGATAGTAATACCTGGAAGTAAATAAAACCACTTTAAAAATATTATATTTTTCAGCCAATACTGTCACACGGTGGGGCTATGCTTTCCTTTCTTTCTTTCACTTTTTAACGCCGTCACGGGCCAAATCGCTATCTAAAACTAACAAAATTTAATATTTATTTAGGTTGTTGTATATTTGTCTCAAAGTTAGTTTTTCACGGAAAAAGTATGTGTAAATTAGACACTGTTCTGTATTTTATTAGGTATATAGATGAGGTGAACATCGCTGATAAATCCAATTATTCTGATTAAAATGTTGAACCTGGAATCTAATCAAAATAATAATGGATTGCACAGGTAATGTTGTTCAATTACTCAAGTTCAGAAATAAACTACAATATATAACTTTAAATTGTTATACTTGCAAAATCGATTTCAATAATAAAAAACAATATAAAACATTTTAAATGTTAAAATTAATTTACTAAGGACTAAGTTTTTAACCCATTTGAAACTTACTTTTTCTGAAACATGACCATCCAATCCGCTTGTAAATCCGTCATATCAATATTTCTCCCGAGCTCAATGACGTAGGGATGCTTCTTGGTCATGAGCCAGCCGATGTGGCTGAAGAAAAAGCCGCGCTTGGCATTGTGCGGGTCTCCGTCCGTGTCAGAGTAGCGGTGGTGGAGTCGGTGGTCTCGACTCCAGATGAAAACGCTGTTCTACAAGATAATATATTGTTAACGATGGTAGATACAATTAAGCAGTGGTAATGAATCTAAAATATTTTCCCAGTCTGCTTCACTTTAATGAACATTGATGACGAAGCGATCTCTTTATTTACTGTATTATTATACTATGTACTTCGGTACCTGCATTTTGAGTGATAGCAGAGAAATGATTTCTAATAATAGTAGAGACACGTTACGAATGTATTTTGAGTTTAAAAGTAGAAATTTCCCCATTCATTAAAAAGTATATCCAAGGCAGAAACTTATTTTTATATTTCAGGCTAATTCGCGGCAAGGTTAATGAAATAAAAATGGATGGTATAATAATGAAAAACTTACTTGTCCAGAAGCTGTCTGCAGAGCAATCAGCGAGGCTTTTAAAATTGGGGTAGCCTTGAAAGATTTATGTGTGAATAATCGATGGGCTCCAATAGTGACTCCTTCCGTACACGCGTAGCCATACAATATAGCTGTATTTTTAGAATAAAAAACATTGAGTACCTACAGTTCATTAGTATATAAATATTAATATCCTTGGACATTCCACACGACGTCATCTAGTCCCAAGCTATGCAATTTGTATACTTGTGTTATGGTAACCAGATGACTGATATACTACATAGATACTTTTTTTTTGTAAGTACCTACATGAAATGAAAAAATTAAATATGATCACGACTGTATCCCAGGAGCGGTAGACATTTCTTTCAGATCATTAGGCATTTTTTTTTTAGATCTTTTCGAAGATGTCTAAGGGGGTAGTCAGAGGTATGTCCAAATACATACATATTTGGTACATGCCCACTTTTTGCAGGAGTTAACTTTCCATACGTGACAGGTTGCAAGACCATCGACGCTATTAGAGAGCTAACTGGTTTCCTCACGATGTTTTCTTTTACCGTTATAAGCTCGTGTTAAGCGCATATAAATTTTTCGATGCGAAAAGTTCATTGATGCACGGCCGGATTCGAACCCACGACCTTCGGATCGAAAGTCGAGGTATTAATCCACTTGACCAACACGGCATTTAAATAAGAACAAACTTGCGACTAATAGTGGAGCAGAAAAAAATTTCATAATTTAAATTCATCATCTCCCTACCCTTGTTCCACTATATGGAATCGGTGCAAAAAGTATATTTTCTCCCTTTTTCTGGATCACTAATCGTCACACAGTATGCCTGATATCAGGACTTGATCATCAGGAGTAACAGATAAGAATTGTAACTGAGATAAAAAATAATATTATCTAGCACGAGTGAATACTTGCCCCACACGTATGTTGTTAGCTTCACATATCCCATAATGAACAAAACTAGACCCCATAGTGCAAGAATATGTAAAATTAAAAATCCAATTAGATTTTTCCACACTATTTCATGTTTATATGTATAATCAGTACCGATACGTCTATGGTTCATTAGAAAAGTCTTATTTTTATCCTCGATCATTTTAGGTTCTTTTACTGTTTCGTGTTTATTTACCCTCGAAGATAAAAAACCCATGGTTACGTGTTAAAATGTTTCTACAAAACACACACAGCTTAAAATGCCATATAAATTTAAAAGGTTTGCGTTGGCTCAAATTCAATGAGACACTGTCTAGTTTCGCTGTAAACACTTCATTTAAAGTAAAATGCTAGTTGATATTTAAATAATTAACATTGTATTTATTAGTACCTACCTACGTAGAAGACTTAATTGGGTTCAATGTATATACTTAATAGTAGATAACACAATCAAAACATATATTGCTTAAAGATAACATAAAGGGCATCCTTCAGGAGTCACTCTTCATGTAAGTCTTAACAGTACATTATATTGATGGGGCTACCTATGGTTGGAAGCATCCTTGAAAATATTTCAATAACTTGACAGTTCTCCAGTAAACCTAGTCTTAAGCAGTGTTAGAGATTCTCTTCATATTATCCAAGTCCAGGATATCTTTCTCGTGGAAAAGCGGCAACCCTTCATTGGGCAGGACTGCGTCAGGAGCTTTGAACTTGGTGGTGTATGACGGGTTCAACGGATGGAGTAGTCCGAAAGCGGTGACTGACGATCTAGCTTCATCGTTGCCAAGGACGTAGTGAGTTCCGTCTCCTGTACCTACGTATTATTCGTTTCTCGACCTGAAATTAGAAAGAGACAGATCAGAAGTATTTAGGCATGTATTGATTACTACATGTGAGCAAGTGCCGAATGTGTATTTCGGACTTGCCTATACTATTTCTGGCTCTATAGTCAGAGAGCAAGATTTCTTTAAGAAAATTTGGAAACTGGTTTACAATATTAGTATGTCCTTGTATAAAAGTAAGTATAGGTACCTACAGTAAAATAACTTTGTACATCGTTCTAAGCACGTAGCCAAAATTATGCTTATATTAAGCAAAGGCACAGGTAAAACTCTTTTCAGCATTCTGGCAAAATGATGACACAAATTGTACTGTAAAACTTATAATTACCATTACTGGAGACGCAGTTTTCAAGTCATAAGCAAGACCAATCTTCTCGAAGAACCGGATCAAAGCGGCTGAGAAGTTGAAATGCATGCTGAGCTCTGCCGCCTTGTAGTCCCAGGGGAATGTGTGGTGGTAGTTGTGCCAGCCCTCGCCCAGGCTAATGAATGACACGAACCAAGACTCTACCGGTTGGAGGTTTCTAAATAAAAACATTGGTGTTACTTATTTTTTCTAAGACTCTTGGTTTGAAAGCTTGAATCTATGTATAATAGGGGTCAAAAAATGTACTTACAAATAAAACTTATATTTTTAAAATGTCAATAATATAATCAGATGTATACGAAGATTATAACCTACATAGGCTAAGTACCTATTTGATTCGGTTTATAGATATTTAAAAAAACAAATGAGTCGCTTATATCAGAACTTATTTCACTTAAAATAATTACAAGGTAGGTGAGTGTCGCGTCGTCTGAGTAGGTAAACAATACGAATAAGTAGGTTAGACTTTAACAATAGGATAGAGTAATTAAGTCTCAAGAATATCAATTGTTAAAAAAATTATTCATTAAGTACCTACCATTAGGTACCTACCTAGGTTCTGGCCAATACTATTAATACTTACTGGTCATATGGCCTAGTTCCCCATATGTGTGCAGCACTATTCACAAGCCATGTCCCATTGAGTTGAGTAATGTAGCGAAAAAAGTAGCAGACGAACAAAGAGTTCCAAAATGGCTCTCCGAAGAATTGTGTCGGTACCCAAACTGGTAGTGCTATGGCAAGTAAGATATAAAGGGGATAGTAATACCTGGAAGTAAATAAAACCACTTTAAAAATATACTTATTTTTCAGCCAATACTGTCCCACGGTAGCTATGCTTTCCGTTCTTCGCTTTTAAAAAAAGCTATGCCCACACCACCAGGTTCTTGCCTGATTCTTTTCCTGGTGTTGGGAGTCGCGTGGGAACAGGCATAAGAATCACCTAGCATGTAAAACGAAACTTAAATGATCCTTGAGGTCCTACAAGAATAAATGATTTTTCTTTCTTTCTTTATTTTTCTAACGCCGTCACGGGTCAAATAGGTAGCCAAGCAAAATTTAAGATTTATTTAGGTTGTTGTATATTTTGTAAGTAAGTTTGTTACGAAAAAACGTATGTGTAAATTTGCCACTGTTCTGTATTTAATAATTAAGTATGTAGGTACCTAAATAAATCTGGTGAACATCGCTGATAATCCAATTATTCTGATTAAAATATTAATGAATTGCACAATTTTTTTTAATTATTCAAGTTCAGAAATAAACTACAATGTAGGTACAACTTTGAATTTATATACTTGCAAAATCGATTTCGAGACAAACAATAAAATACATTTCAAAGGTTTTAATACCTTATTTACTAAGGACTACGTTTTTAACCCATTTGAAACTTACTTTTTTTGAAACATGACCATCCAATCCGCTTGTAAATCCGTCATATCAATATTTCTCCCGAGCTCAATGACGTAGGGATGCTTCTTGGTCATGAGCCAGCCGATGTGGCTGAAGAAGAAGCCGCGCTTGGCATTGTGCGGGTCTCCGTCCGTGTCAGAGTAGCGGTGGTGGAGTCGGTGGTCTCGACTCCAGATGAAAACGCTGTTCTATAAGATTATATATTGTTAACGATGGTACAATGGCAGTGGTAATGATAACAACCTAAAATATTTTACCTTTACTTATTATAATTATTATTATTATATGTACTTCGGTACCTACATTTTGAGTTATAGCAAAGAAATGATTACTAACATAGATTTATGTAGTAGAGACACGTTACGAATGTATTTTGAGTTTAAAACTAAAAATTCCCCACTCATTAAGAAGTATATCCAGGGCAGAACTTATTTTTCTATTTCAGGCTAATTTGCGGCAAGGTTAATAAAATTAAAATGGAAGGTAATTAATAATAGTGAAATACTTACTTGTCCAGCACCTGTCTGCAGAGCAATCAGCAAGGCTTTTAAAATTGGGGTAGCCTTGAAAGATTTATGTGTGAATAATCGATGGGCTCCAATAGTGACTCCTTCCGTACACGCGTAGGAAATCAACACAGCTGTATTTTTAGAATAAAAAACATTGAGTAGGTACCTACAGTTCAATAGTTAAACGTATTTAAATAAGAAACAAACTAATAGTAATAACAAATAGCGACTAATAGTTAATTAGAAAAAAATTTAGCCTTAGGTAAATAAACAATTTAAATTCATCATCTCCCTGCCCTTGCTCCACTATGTGGGATCGGCGCAACAAGTCTATTTTCTCCCTTTTTCTCTATTTACCATGAATACGGGCAGTATGCCTGATATCAGGACATGAATCATCAGGAGAAACAGATAAGAATTGTAACTGAGATAAAAAGGATATTATCCAGCACGAGTTAATACTTACTCCACCCGCATGTTGTTAGATTCACATTTCCCATAATCAACAAAACTAGACCCCATAGTGCACAGATATGTAAAATTAAAAATCCAATTAGATTTTTCCACACTATTTCATGTTTATATGTATAATCAGTACCGATACTTCTATGGTTTATTAGAAAAGTCTTATATTTATCCTCGATTATTTTCGTTTCTTCTACTATTTCGTGTTTATTTCCCCTCGAAGATAAAAAAGCATCGCTAGTACCAAAACCCATGGTTACGTGTTAAAACGTTTTGACTACAAAAACACACACAGCTTATAATGCCATATAAATTTAAAAGGTTTGCTTTGGCTCAAATTCAATGAGACATTGGGGGCAATTCTGAGTGTCGCAAAAGCTAAACTAACCTAACTAAAATTATTGCCATCCTTTTTATTCCCATCGCTATGAAAGGGACAGCAACAATTTTAGTTAGCTTAGTTTAGCTTTTGCGACACTCAGAATTGCCACTATTGTTTTGTTTCGCTTTAAACACTTCATTTAAAGTAAAATGCTAGTTGATGTTGCAATTATCATTGTATTTATTGGTACATAGAAGACTTGGGTTCAACTAAATAATAGTAGATAACACAATCAAAACATTATATTGCTTAAAGATAACTTAAAGGGCATCCTTCAGGAGTCACTCTTTATGTAAGTCTCGGTACATTATATTGATGGGACTACCTATGGTTGGAAGCGAAAACACACGTCACCAATAATACACGTCAACAACGATAGCAATCACGATTCTATGTCATGTTCTTTATTAAATCTATCTAGAATTGTAGGGGTTAAGAGGCCTGATTTAAACACAAACAACCGAAAATATATTCATGAACTTTCCAAATTAAAAAATAATACCTAAGCCATTGAGAGTCATGGTTTTTGAATAGGTAGGTAAATTTTCTGTGACAGCTTTTAGCTCAATCATAAATAATACAGATTCAGTGTTGATTAGTGCGGCAAACCGCATTTATAGTCCTAAGCCATTTCCTTAGCATTTATTTTAATAAAGCCTCTAAATGTTGAAATGGAATTTTGCACTCATAATAACTTTGAAGAAATGTAAAATTTTATTAAAACTGCGTGTCAAATTATAGGCGATAATGTGAATGTGACCTCGCCCACAGAGGTCACATGCCGAAAGAAACGATTCAGCGGAAGCAGTCTATGAAATCCACATCCCTTCCACACTATCTACGTGTACATAATCCATCTACCTATTTATCTTACCCTTCCCACCTCCCAGTGAGTCCATCACAGTAAACATAAATATAGGTTAGTAGGTACATAAATTACAAAAAAATACAATAATAAAAGATAACTACCTACTTAAAAATTTTATCTGAAAAGTGATTCAGTCACTTAAAATAAATAAAATCAAGGATAGTACGAGTTTTTTTCAGTGTGTGTGAGACTAGTGTGGGATAAGTGAGAAAAGGGTAGTGAGCCTATTTGACATAATTATATAATTGTCAAATAGGCTAAATAGGCAGTACCAACAGTGACCTGAGCATAGTGAGCATATTGAACCATTCAGACCATAATTAGGCTGCTTTTCCACCAAAGATGAGCGATGCGTTGATTAATACATTTATGTTTTTCTGTTTTTTTAAAACGGTTCCATCCATATGCTCAGCTTAGATGACAAGTCATTTGAAACTAAATATCCAGTTTGCGCCGAAATAAAACTAACTTGCTTTTCTGCAATATATTACATAAATCCTACAGTCAATTTTGTAAACCTATCAATCATTATTGCAAACATACCTACAGACTGCAAATTCGTTGTTTGTCTAGAAATAGAATTACCTGTCGTGCAACTCTCTCAAACATACAACAAACAATCAAAAAAATCATTGCTTTTTATCGATAGTGTGATTAAAAACAAGTAACAATTTACGCTCGGCTACACATTTTAAAGGAACTGTAATTAAATTCCGGCGTAGTTGGTTTTACTGCCGAATTGGAGGGATACAAGTCATGCGAGGAAATTTATTCACGTGATTCAACCTCACGTGCCCAACGCCAATGAAATGCTACAGATATGGATAGTTATTTTTTTTTTCATCAACTTGGTACGCATTTTAAAGTATCAGCATTTTAAATTGCGAACATAAGAATAGTCAATCATGTTAGGAGCAGAAATTGGATGGTCAGAAAAACAAGCAGAGGATAATAAATAATTGTAGGTGTAAACATCTAATTCTTTGTCATTTTCAACAGATATATGGGCAAAAGATCGACAAGACTTGTGGTAAGTTGTAAAATCAAAGGTCTCTCACATCAAATATTTTATCCAGTAAAATGAGGTACTATCCTTGTTATTCATAACGACGTCCTCGAATAGTTTTAAGGGCAAATTGACAGCAATGAAAACTGAAGCATCTATTAAAAGTGTTATACAAAAATAAAAGGGCAATTATTTTATGAGTAGTTAGGTACTTAAGAACGATTCTTTCCTTACTAACTAACCTACGAGTACCTAACGTGAATATTATTTTTAACTTAAAACATGCGTCAACTGGTATTATGAATGTATTTAAATATTCCAGAATGCGGTATAGAAGGACAAAACAGGCGGATCGTTGGGGGAACGACGGTCCAGCCTCACCAGTACCCCTGGCTGGTGTCCTTGATGCTTGGTCCTAAGCTGCACTGTGGAGGGGCCATCATCACCGATCTGCATGTGCTTACTGCTGGCCATTGTATCACATTTGGGTGAGACATCGTTACCTATTATAATCTCTCCTTGATAAGCAAATCTGGTGTGCACTTATCGCACTTAATTTATTTATCTTTTTTATAAAACGTACCTACCTACGTAATTATTTATTTCTTTAAATTATTATTATAGTTTACATCTAATACGATATATCTAGCTAGAGAGATCTGAAAAAGTTTTAATTAACTTTCAGCACATTCATTTAGGTACACCTAACACATTTTGTTCATCCACTCTGTTCTATCTGCCGTCATACCAACATTAAATTCCTTGCCCATATCGTCTGATAGACAGTCGATTCACCTGTTTTGGTTCTGCCTACCGCCACAATGGATAATTTATGTCACATGAAATTCGCCCCTTATCAAGATAATGCCTAAATACCACGCTTGTTACCTTTTTTACATCACTGTTGCTACTTTTGAGATTCATCTTGCGAGTATTAGTGAATTGAGTCACCTAGTTATACCTACAAACAACTTTGTTCTTCAAGGGGTATCTTTGATAACTACCTATATAACGTTTTTATGTAGGTAAAGATTTGTTTCGAGTTTTACGATGTAGGCCTACATTATTGTTATACGAGTATATAGTCTCATGCTGTGATTCAGAATAATAAAAAAATATAAAATGTGGTTTTTAGATAAGTTATAATTTTCAAGAATTTGTGTGGGAATAGGCTGAACATTAAGTTGTGTTGAGTTTTTCGACAGGATTTTTATTTACCGAATTTGTATTTCAGAGTCCACTTCAAAGACCTCACGGTATACATAGGCATGCACGATCGACTCGGCAGCAAACTCACCACCTTACGTGTATCAAATGGCATCAAACATCCACACTTTACGTCTAATGCTGTGAGAGATATTAACGATATTGCTGTGCTCACCCTAGACGAGAGGATCAAGTTCTCTGATACAGTCCGACCTATTTGCTTACCAGATCCCGGTATGTATAATTCGGACTATACATTTCTTATAGACATTCCTGCTTTTGGACATATATGGGACAGTAAGTAAATGTTTTTGACTTGAAAGGTGTATTACCTTTGACACAGCACATTAGGTACCTCTAACACTTCCAAGAATATGAACCTACTATTTCATGAAGTTTTGGGTTTAAATACTCATATCTTCTTCTTCTATATTAATAATTTCGTGCAGGGGTACGGTAGACTCGATTGAAACCATAAAATAATGATAAAACACTTTAAAAAAATGATTTCGAATCGACAACATATATCCGCAAAATTCGGATTGTCGAATATTTTGTTAAATTCTAATGATTATGACAATAAATCGCAGTCGCCATTGAACACTGAACACTCGAGCAAACGTCACGTCACTGACATCGGATGACATTGACATCTTGAGTAGACGTCGCGCCATTCATTTTAAAAACAAAGTGTCCATAGAGAACTGACTGACATAGAGACTTTGACTTGACTTTACTAACTTATAAATTATATTGCGTGGCAAAAGTCGGCGAAGCCAAAATAAAGAAGAAGACTCTTGGATTGTGTAAAACGAAACGTCTTACCATACATGGTAGTAGCTAAGTGCGTGGCAAAAGTCGGCGAAGCCAAAATAAAGAAGAAGAAGAAGACTCTTGGATTGTGTAAAACGAAACATCTTGATAAACAGCAAATAAACAAATATATTTTTTTGTCGTTTCGCAAAGCTATTGTTTTGGTCATTTTTCTATGATGCGTTCTGTATTTTTTCTTAAAACCTGAGATTGGCCGATTGCCAAGGGAAAGGAAGAGGGAGAGGGATTTTATAAATTTACTACATTTATTAAACACAATGAACATATTTCGAGTCTTTCAAAAAGTCCATGTAAAACTGCAGACAGAACCCACATCTTTACTGACTCCGACTCTGACTTTGACTTGACTTTACTAACTTGAATTAAAATGTAGGTAATGGTAGTGGCTAAATGCGTGGCAAAAGCCGGCGAAGCCAAAATAGATAAAGAAGAAGAAGAACCTTAGTAGAAGTTTGCAAGCAAGTGTTTATATTCTCTTTGTTTGCAAGTGCATAGAATTTTGCATAGCATAGTGACATCTATCAAGTTTAAGGTGTGTTTTATCTATGGTGGGTGATTTACTTTGTTTGGATTACACAGCACCATTATGCCGAAAATAGTAAGTATCTATATTAATAATTTCGTCAAGGGGTACGGTAGACTCGATTGAAACCATAACAGAATAATAAAACATAAAAAAACATTGATTTCGACAACATATATCCGTAAAATTCGGATTGTCGAGTATTTTGTTAAAATTCTAATGATTCAGACAAATCGCGGTCGCCATTGAACACTGGACACTCGAGCAAACGTCACTGACATCACACATATATGACATTGACATCTTGAGTAGGTAGACGTCGCGCGCCCAAAGAGAATAAAATGCTATCGCGCCATTCATTTTTAAAGTGTCCATTGGCTTTTTGACGGGAATTTGAGAAGTCATGTCTTTTTGTTTTATTTTCCGAAACTTGTGTTTTAACGAATGTTTACATAATATGTGTAGATTATTAACCGTTGAGTGTTCGTGAACGTACATAAGTGTGGGCAAATGAAACAAAACTGGTTAGCAAGTTGCATTTCGAGTTCTCACAAAAAGTCCGTGTGATGCTTCAGTAAAGACCCACATCTTTACTGAGGCACAAGGGAATGGGTGGGTTATTATGTATACGTATGTATCATAGTATATAATTTGTATTTGTGTAAGTACCTTTATATCATAACTTGAAATATAAGACATGATAGTGGCTACGAAGCCAAAAAAAAAGAAAAAAAAAAAGTGTCCATTACAAAGAACTGACTCTTTGATTGTGTAAAACGAAACGTTGAATACCATAAACATTAGGGAAATAAAAAATATTATTTTTCAGTCGTTTCGCAAAGCTATTGTTTTGGTCATTTTTATAGGATGCGTTATGTATTTTTTCTTAAAACCTGAGATTGGCGGAATGCCAAGGGAGAGGGAGAGGGAGAGAGATTTTTGATGCCTTGCTTACCTTTAATATTCCTTGAGAACCGATGACTACAGAAAATACCTACCTATATTTTGTACCTAGATGCGTATTATTAGGCTCAGGTATTAGGTACCTATGTATGAGTCACATTTTACCCGAGCGAAGCCGGGTTTTCATCTAGTAATAACAAAAATTCAGATACCTAATATCGTTTCTCGAAGCTAGAAAAGATGTTACTTAAACATTTTTTATTTAAATATCTTTTCTTTTCTTACAGAATTAGATTTCCGTAGCATGCCACTTACTGTAGCTGGTTGGGGTAAAACACGACAAGGTGCATTGACATCTTCTAGATATCTTCTAGAAACAAAAGTGCAAATCGTGGCAAGTAATACTTGTCAGAAGTCTTCGATCTACAGGGATAACTTGGTACCAGACACTATGATGTGTGCTTATAGCCTCGGAAAGGATGCATGTCAGGTATGTTCATTTATTAAAAAATTTAGTTAAACAACAATAGCGCAAAACAAATAGAAAATATTATAATACTGTGAAATCATCTTCTTCTTCCTGCCCTTATCCCACTATGTGGGGTCGGCACAACATGTATTCTTCTTCCATTTCCCTCTATCAGACGTCATCTCAGCACTCACTCCTTTCTTACTCATGTCATCCCTCACACAGTCCATCCATCTTTTCTTTGGCCTACCTCTACACCTATATCCATCCACATTCATACCTAACACTCTCCTAGTAACATGACATTCTTCCCTCCTCATAACATGACCATACCAAGCTAACCTATTACTCCTCATCTTTTCATTCACTGGAGCCACTTTCACACTTCCTCTTATGTACTCATTCCTTATCCTGTCCATTCGCGTCACTCCACACATCCATCTTAACATTCGCATCTCAGCCGCATGTATTTTTCGTTCATCCGTCCCTTTCATAGCCCAACATTCAGATCCATACATTACGACAGGTCTAACGATTGATTTGTAAATTTTCCCCTTGAGTTTAAGGGGCATACGTGAATCGCACGTTGTTCCGGAGACCTGTCGCCATTTCATCCATCCCGCATTTATTCTATAATACTGTGAAATCATACTCTATTAAAATGATATGGGCTTATGTATTGAATTTTTTCTTATAGGGTGACAGTGGTGGGCCTTTGTTTTCTACTCATCCTCAAACTCGTAACAAGAAGTGGTATCAAGTTGGTAAGAATTGTTTGAAATATTATTTAAGTAAGCTAGGCTTTTACTAATTGTCTAAAAAAATTATTTTCATTTTAGGTATTGTGTCTTGGGGCATTGACTGTGCTATGCCGGATTACCCAGGTAACATAAATGTACAAAAATATATAACGAGATTTCAGTTTTATCGCAATACTAAAGCGTTTGGAATTCCACAGGGGTTTATACAATTGTAGCCAAATACAATTCTTGGATTCGTCAACAGACACAAGATGGCATGTACTGTGTGTGAGCAGAAGATTTGTACTGAGATAGTTATAACTTATCGGTAATAAATTATGATAAGAAGTATCTGCTTGTATCTCTACACACTTCTCTATAATATGTCCAGTTTCAGTGCGAATATGAATATTTTTAACGGAGTTGTAATAAGTATAGTATTATATTAATCCCTGATAATGCTTAAATAATTAGACCTGTCCAGGTACCTAGGTGTTTATCTTAAAAATCTTCAACTCAGTATCTAGGTAGTTTCAGGGTAGATTTCTCTAATATGTAGTTTTATAAAGTACGTAATTTTAATATACTTGTTATTTCATAAACTAAACAAACAATAAAAGTATATTTTATTAAGAATGTGTTCTGAATGTGTAACCGTTTCTTAACTTTATGGTTTGCGCAAAAATAAAACATCATCATTCTCCTGCCCTTATCCCACGCTAAGTGGGGTCGGCACAACATGTTTTCTTCTTCCACTCACTCCTATCACTCGTCAACTCTGAATCTACTCCTCTAACATTCATATCCTCTTTCACACAGTCAAACCACTTTTTATTCGGCCTTCCTCTACTTGCATGCCCATTCACACTCATACTTATAGCACGTTTGGTAACATGTTGTTCATCCCTCCTCATAACGTGTCCATACCATGATAATCTTGCACTCCGCACCTTTTCGGTAATGGGCGCCACTTTCAAACTTCCCCTTACATACTCATTCCTTACTTTATCCAAACGTGTCACCCCACACATCCATCTTAACATTCGCATCTCAGTAGCATGCACTCTCCTTTCATTCGTCTTCTTCATTGCCCAACACTCTGATCCATACATAGCTACAGGTCTGATTATGGTCTTGTAAATCTTACCCTTAAGTTTGAGGGGCATTCTCGGGTCACAAATCGTCCCTGAGACCTGTCGCCACTTCATCCATCCCGCATTCATTCTGTTATTTACGTCTCGGTCAATATTTCCATCGTTTTGGAGGAGCGAACCAAGGTACTTAAAATCGGTGCAGACTGGTAGGGTTACACCATCTAAGGCAATATGGGAGAAACTAGAGTAGCTACTAAAGTTGCAAAACAGATGCTCTGTTTTTGTGCGGCTGATCTTAAGGCCCACTCTCTCTAGCTTCTCTTGCCATTTTTCCAGTCTACTCTGTACCTCGGCTGCCTCTTCTCCGACGAGAACAATGTCGTCGGCGAACAGCATGCACCAGGGTGCCTCCTCCTGTATGTCTGGTGTCAAAGCATCCATTACCAGGAGGAACAAATAAGGGCTTAAAGCCGATCCCTGATGCAAACCTACTGCCACATTGAACTCGTCAGTGACGCCTGCTTCAGACCGGACGTTTGTGCGTGCTCCTGCATACATCGCATTCACAAGCCTAACATACTTCCCTGGCACTCCCTTTTCTTTCAAAGCCCACCACAGAACCTCCCTGGGGACACGATCGTACGCCTTGCGCAAAAATAAAACAATTTTTCTTTATTGGTAGAGGTACACCGATTTAAATATAAGTATGTATAAAGTTACAACTATACTTTTCAATGGAAATAAAAGTTCCTGAATAAGGTTGTTCTGATTAAAATGTATTTTATCTAGGTGTCTAAAAAAGATCGATTTAGCAAATAAATATATTTGTTAGCTTAAAAAATAATTAAAAGTAGAAAGTTGTTTTCATTTAGTATCCAATTCAATAATAATTTATTATGATTATTGGCATGCTCATAAAATAACCTGTGACATGTATGTAAAATTTGTAAGTATTTTATCGCGTGGATAATTATAATTCACTCGTCTCGAGAACAATGTTCCGAGTGTGATTCAAGCCGGAGAGAGTGTATACCTGCAGCAATGACTAAACGTGGCGAATAAAATATATTATTTAAAATGTTCTCTGCATTACATCTGCTGACTTTCATCTGCATCTCAATCACTCAGGTAAGTTGATTTATAAATTTTACGGTGTAATGTCTCATCTACGCAATAATAGCCTGAAAATTTATTTATGTTTAGGTGTTGTTGGCTGTAGGATTGGATTGCGGTGAGTACGTACCTTCTGTTAATTTAATACTTGAAATTGCTGAAGAAAATGATAAAAAAATACCCTTCCGTAACTCACTACAAGTTTCTTTCTACGAAACCTAGTTTCCTGTAAAGAAAAATACGTGTTTTCTCGTAACTGGTATCGTACGAGGACGAATTATGTTTAGTTCGTAACTGGTTACGAAGCTCCGGTTTCGTAGACGGCCAAAGCGTAAAAATACCTACTGAAATATGCCACCCTTAACTTCCTAATAAAAAAGAAAAAGAAAAATGTAGTAGCGCAAATAAACGGAAAAATGCAAATCTTTTATCTTTTTTGGTATGGTCACGTATTTTGAGCTGAATTTTCTAACAAATGTAAATACATTTGTAAGTTCCGGAAATGGCTACTTAGGGACTTCAAAGTATTGGTGAAATATTTCTAGACTTTTACAGTCATGAAGAAACTTACTTATTTAAGGTAGGTAATAGCAAGGATGATATAAATAGTAAGCTTAACAGCAGCTGTAGATACCCTTTCCCTTACCAATTAGGTAGAGCTAAAAGAAATTTTCTATTCAAAAGACATCAACGCGCCTGCTGCATTAGCTGACAAAATAAATTATTGGTTTTAAAATCATTACTATAAATGTCATCATCATCATTTGATTGGCCTTATACCTACATCTACATGAGATGATATGTAGTACCTACACGATTGGAAAGTCCGGCACTTGCGTACGTGGCTGATGCGGAAGATGTGGAATGAAAAAGATAACGCAAAAAGGATTAATGTCATTACTTTTTTGTAAATGATTTCTTTACGAGTAAGGTGGTTTAAGTTTTTTTTTATAAGTGACATGGGTAAGCAGTCTAAACATTTTCCAGCAGGTACCTAGGTAGGTAAAAGAAAAGTCTAAATGATTGAAATGCAAACACTAATTCTCATGCACTGGATGCTCAATGCATTCGACTTCTCTTACCGTTTCGACCGCTTTCCATGACTATCTTCAAAGTACATGCAATGACAAAAGGCAATGCATATCTGAGTACCTACCTACCTATAGAGAGTCAGAGAGATATCTGAGTTTAGCCGACTTATACTTAATTTTATTTAGGTACATATAACCTGTGAATTGTGATTATTGTAAAATTATTTAAGAGGCCGTAGGTAGCAAATATGTGGTTTGAATCGTATTAGATCTCAAAATCCGTGAAAGATACCACCTTATAATGTTTGGAGAAATTAAACTTTGAACTTTTATCTTGCGTTGTGGTTTTTTAGAAACACGATTGGTAAAAGTTTTCTCGATCATATATTTTTTTGAAAAATACATGTTTTTCACACAGTTTGCTATTTATCTCAGGAACAGAACGCTATTTTTGTTGGTTTTATGTTTTGACAAATAGCCTAGAAGTATTCATTTAGTTCTGGTTTTTTAATTTTTCGATTACTTGTTTAATTAACTTGTAATTAAATAAAAACTGTTTTTTCGCTATAAATTATGTTGCGTGTCTATCGTTCTGCGCTTCTCACTCACGAGTAAAAACATTATTCGCTCTCCCGCTCATTCCTCGGCGCTATGGCACACACTTAAGAGCTTTTTGTTAACTATAAGGGAAGCGGTTCTGTAAATGTTTTTACTAAAAACTTGCAGCCAAGCACTTTGCACCTGCACGTGAAAACGTCAGTTTTGTTGTTAGGCAGGTATTTATTTGTTGGATACTTTTGTGCAGGGTGCAAGAAATAAGGGAAAGATACCTACATCATTTTAATTTACTTGGATACAATCTGAATCTCCCAACACAACATAATGTGAAATACCGATCTGCGTGATCGTGTTCTCTCTCGCTTTGTAATAAAGTGAGTTACTTACTGCCTAAGAAGATGAAAACTAATTTTATTTATAACCAAGGATTTTGCTATGACAGACTGACCGTATAATGTGTTTGACAGTTATGGTTAGGTTAAGTAGGTAGGTAGGTAGGTACCTAACAAAATACTAAATAATTAAAAACTTAGAGCGCTCTCTGAAATCTCATTGAAAATAATACATAGGTAATTGCACATAACATAAAAAAACTTTAGGTAGGTATCCCCTTATGAATGGCATGGCATTAACAAACGTAGGCCTACACGTGGATGATGATGAGGATAATAAAGTGTAGTGACACTTTAACATCATCTACTTGTATCACTTTATTACCCTTCCTCTGTCATTACTAGGTTAGGTAAACTTAAAGCATTTTTTAGAATGTGGCAAACCGGCGGACACGTTGATCTCTATGCGGATCGTGGGCGGCAGGAGGGCAGTCCCCCACTCCTTCCCCTGGACAGTGGCGATCCTGAAGAATGATAGAATGCACTGTGGCGGAGCAATCATCACAAATAAACATGTGCTGAGTGCCGGCCATTGCTTTAAATGGTCAGTCAACAATGCTAACTTTGGTCTGTGATGTGATGATAGATTTATCGGTCTTTTCAGTGCATTAGAGTTGCCTTGGTAAGTAGTAGGTACCTACATAGGTACTTCTTGATATCATTTTTTTAATGTTCCTGATTATGTAGGTAGTAAGTATTCTAAAGATGTTGTGGACGAACCATTGGGAAACCACAAATGGAACAAAAAAAAATAGTTTTTATTCCAGTACCAAAATCATAGGTAAAAATAAGTAAGTACCTACTTAAGTTCGTATGAGCAAGTGGTCCAACTCTGGTGACGAAATTTTTAGACCACCTTAAGCCTCCGATATGGCTTTACGATTTTAAAAGCCGGGACCGACAATTTAACGTGCCCTCCGAAGCATGGAAGCGCTTTAATAAGTTCATTCGGAAAGTCTATGCTACACATCGGTAAAAGAATAGAATAGATTTTTTTTTCATTTTCCATCATCATAAGTAGGTACCTATATGGGTAACAGAATATTCATCAACACGTTAATTGGCATTAATGCCATTTGCGGTCACCCATCTAAGTAAGTAGTGACCGCTCATAACGTTGCTATTTGACTTCGACTATAACATGAATTCGCCATAATCGCCACGAGCGCGCGTCAACTGAAGTTGTTCTCTACCTAATCTAGGTAGTAGTAAAATAAACCTAATCGATTATTGGCACGCCTGTCCGTAGATTGGCAATAAACCAAGAACGTTTCCCTTTCAATATTAAAATTTATTGAATGGTAGGTACCTACTTGTGTGTGTAGGTACCGTTATGCTAGTAGGTACCTACCTACTGATGAGATGAAAAGTTCTACTTGTAATGTAAAGAGAGAATAATATGTCTTTACGATTTAAGATTTGAACAGGTTAAATTGTCATAAGTAATTTAAAATTAACTGGCTAGATCTACAAATAAATTTTCTTCCAGGGACAACATCAGGAGCATGAAAGTGCTTATAGGCTTGGACAATCTAGACCACTTACAGAATGTGGAAAAGCGGAACATCTCTAAAGTAGTTATCCACGAGAACTTCAAGTCGACTGCGGTACGGGACGAGAATGACATCGCTGTGGCAACACTCGACGCACCTATTGTTTTCTCAGATAATATTGTGCCGATATGTCTACCTGAGCCGGGTAAGTAGGTATTTTTTTTTATAGCCCTGTGTAGCCCTTAGGTATGCCCATAGATCAGAAAATTAAGAGTGTGCCATAACGTCGAAGAATGAGCGGGAGAGCGAATAATGTTTTTACTCGTGAGTGAGAAGCGCAGAACGATAGACACGCAACATAATTTATAGCGAAAACACAGTTTTTATTTAATTACAAGTTAATTTAAAAAAAAAAAACATAAAAACAACAAAAATAGTGTTCTGTTCCTGAGATAAATAGCAAAATGTGTGAAAAACATGTACCTAAGTAAGTATTTTTCAAAAAAATATACCTATCATCGAGAAAACTTTTACCAATCGTGTTTTTAAAACACTTAACGCAAGATAAAAGTTCAAAGTATAATTTTCCTAAATATGAAGGTCCTAGCTTTCACTTATACCTACTGAAATAAATAAGGATTTCAACGACTAATTTGCATAGGGCGCACTATTAAGAGTTAAGCACTACTTTTAGTATCTCTCACTCACCGTAGAACCACCTTGTGTTGCAGGTGAGGAATTCGGTGGCCGTATTGGGGTGATAGTCGGCTGGGGCAGAATTGGTGTGGAGAAGTCATCATCGAAGGTGTTGTTGAAGGCTAACCTGAAGATCCAGTCCGATGAGCAGTGCATGGGCTCGAAGCTGGCTGAGCATCTCAAACCGGCCACTATGATGTGCGCGTTCTCTAAAGGGAAAGATGGTTGTCAGGTACCTACGTACGCAGATGATCGTCTAATTTAAGAGTGCCTACGTGCCTAGCTTTACCTTTACCTCTACCTACCTATTTTTAAATTTGATTTTTTTTCAGGGAGATAGTGGTGGTCCTTTTTTAGTGTTTCAACCAAACGGACGCTACGTTCAATCTGGTAAGCAATAATCTTAATTCTTGTGTAGGTTGGTAGTAGGTACCGTAACTAGGTAGGTACCTACCTAATTTAATTAAGGAGTTTAAAATTTTAAATCGATAGATGTTGCATGTTGGATTGTTTTGTTGAAAACTCTTTATATAATTATTCTGTGCTGAACGCACAGAATACCTTTAATATTAGATCGCTAGTTTTCAACTAGTCCTTGGTAGGTAGGTATTAGTACCTAAATAGGTTCTTGACCTACTATACTAAGTACCTTTACCTTACTTTGCTTGGTTTGTTAATGATCTGTCTTCTCTTCATCACCAATTATTATGTGCCTAGGTGCCTACCTACAGATTCATTAGTACCTATGGTAAAATACATTTTCACGAAAACATTATTTTTCACCTTGTAAATTTTATCGAGGATACCTAGGTACTAGGTACTCGTATAATATTTTCAGTTGTTTTATTTTTCATTCCATTCTTAAGTATTGATCAATTATTATTTTTTTTACTTACTTTTTTAAGTAGGTAGGTACCTACCTATATACCTGAGTGTATTAAAAAAAAACAAATTTTAGGGTAGTACTTTGTAGGTACCTAGGTACCTACCTAGGTACCTACTTTTAAATTTACCTAAATCGTAGCGTAGGTGGATAGGTATTGTAAAATGTGTAAAGGTAGGTAGGCAGCAGAAAAAGAGTAGGTACTTACCTAAGTAACTCCAAATTAACTTTCTGTAGGTAGGTAGGTACTTATAGGTATGTACCTACCTAGAAGGTACAGTTTAAGTACCTAGGTACCTACTAATATTTTGAATTTGATTTCAGGAGTGGTATCATGGGGCATTGGTTGTGCAGATCCAAGGTACCCGGGTAAGTACCTAGGTAGGTAAGTACCTACTTACATTTTTAGGTACCTATCCTGCAGAAAGACGGTAAGTACCTATTGTTATGTAGGTAGGTAAGTAAGTAGGAAGTACCTACTTACTTACTTACCTACTTACCTACCTTCTTACCTAGGTAAGTAAGTAGGAAGTACCTACTAACTTACATAATCTACCTTCGTTTTACATTTTGTTTATAGTGTTGAAAATTATGTTAATTATGTTTACAGGTGTTTACACTAAAGTGAGCAAATACGTCGACTGGATTCACAAACAATCAATGGATGCGGAGACGTGCAGAAATAAAAACCAAGTTACTTAACTAATATTTGTTTTATTTTGCGAACTCATTTCTATTTTATTATTTTTATTAGGTCATTGAACCTGTAGGAAGTAGGTAGGTTAATTCATACTGTACCTATGTACCTACCTACTTACCTACCGAAGAACATTACCACCCTAGGTATTAGAGAAAAGAATATGAACGGGTTAGGTAGGTATCTAGGTAGGTAGTAGGTATACGACATGAGAATATAAAAATAAATTTAGTTTATGAAGGTAGGTAGGTACCTATCTACTAAGGTACCTTCATACTAAAAATAATAATTACAGTTGGAAACTAGCGATCCAGCTAAACTACCGTTTTGTTTTAGTTCGTAATCATTTTGCAAAATTTCCGAATTTTTTGTAGATACCTAAAACTATCCGAATTATTTTATTTGGCATGTTTGACAGCTAACACCCTACCAAATCAAAAGAGAACATCCACTTCAACGTATGACGATTTTGCATTTCTTTCTGGCAAGTTTGATTCTGCGGCAGTTTGATTGACGTTTCTTGTACGAAAAACTGAATAGCAGGATGTGTTTTTTATTCAGTTGGGTTATATTTCCTTTCTTTTGTTTGATGAAACCTTGTTTCGTTCGTTCAATTCAATTCAATCAAGTTCATAAAAAACCTCGAAGAAGGTTTGGCCTAATTGTAGAAAAGTACATTAATTTTAAATGTAGAGTACAAAATTCTTTTGTTTTATTTATATTTTGTGTCATGATTTTGTGAGAATTAGTGAAAATGCCTAGCATGAGGAAATATCGACGTGACACCAGTGAAGTCAGCTGTTGTTTGAAATATGTTATTTTTAGTGTAAATGTTTTGTTCTGGGTAAGTTTTGATGATATTTTAGGACATAATGATTAGCAGGTATCTGTTTAGCATGTAGGTAAGTAAGTAAATAAGTTCTGTTACAACTTTACTGTAAAAATCACTAATCAAGGCTGTTTTTGGTCTAAGATCTAAGTTTGTAGGTACTAAGTAGGTACCTAAGTTTAACAAAAGTAATTTGTAGGTAACATGTTAGATTGCATTCAAGGTTCAAGTTTATTGAACAATTTTCTTAGTTTACAAATTCCGGAATTGCTGTGGTAAGTATTTTGATTCAAGATTTGTCGGGATCTACTACCTCTCTGCTTGAAATTCATAGGAAGTAAAACTGCTATTTAGGCCAATGTAATAAATCTTGTAACAGTTACTTTTACTGCAATATCTTGTTCACTAACTAGTTTTGCTCATAGAACTCCTTAACTTGTTGAAGCATGTTGAATTTCATTTTAATTCTATGCAAATAGTCAGTTACTTATCTACAGGCTCACTTAATCAAGATAAAACATTAGGCAGGTATTATTCATCTTTAGTCAACAAAAGATAAAACATAATAAACATGAATATAAAATGAATGTAAAAATGTATTCAAAGTAAACGATAAATTTAGGTTGGCAGATACCTAGGTACTATAAAGTAAAGTACTTAGGTATCTACCTACCTAAATTAATCAATTTTTGGAATACTTTATGTATTACAAAAAAAATATGTATTGTAGTAGACCTTTAATCAGTATCTGGTTGTAGTTTACTTAGCTTGGGTGGGACTACATGATGCTGTGTAAAAATTCAAAATAAATTTATTTTTTAATGAGGAAACTTTGTAATATTATTTTTGGAACTGTAGGTAAAATCTCTTGTAATAAGTATTTTGTTTTAATCTATTGATTATAATATTGATAGACTAAAAATAACTGATTGTTTTCAGTTTCTCGGCCTTGTGGTGCTAGCTGTGGGGATTTGGGCATGGATGGAAAAAGACACCTTCAACAATCTATCACAGCTTACAAATATAGCGCTGGATCCTGCATTTATTCTAATATGTGTGGGTGAGTACTTTGACTGGGGTTTTCATCAGTTTACAATGGTATACTTAATATCTTTGATACCTACCTGGTAGAGTAGGTACTAAATGTACATGGAATTCAGTGCAGCACTGCTCCCTGTAACTTGAATGAAGTGATACATTACATACATTTGAAATACTTGGCCAAGTATTGAGGAATAGCTTTATTACAAAAAAGTTCTTATAAATTAAAAAAAAAATTATAAAGCTGCTCAAGAAGATAACCTTGTTGACCATGATTACATTTCCATAATGAAGAATGATAGCATGGGAAATCTGAAATGAAAGGAGAAACAGTTGAGAAACTGTTGAGTAGCCATCAGACCTATTTCTGTGAAAACAGTTTTTACGCAGACATTATGTAAATCAGTCCATGAATTGACAAGTAATCGGTGACAATTACTCCTCAACTGCATTTAGTATAAGATGTTCAAAAAAAATTACACTGCAATCAATGACATTGGTTCTGCTATGTACAGACCATTTATATGTGAGAACATATAAATGGTCTGTAGTTATAATTTAAGTTAAGTGAATAGCATATAATGACTGTTTGTTTTCCTAAGAAATAAAAATAAAATAAATAAATAAGAGTAGTAAAGATATGTCATTGTTATTGATAACATTGTATAGGTAAGGATATCTTTGAGTAGAACCTATGTCATTGATTACAAGGTAACTTTTTAGAACATTCCATACTATACATTGTATACTTATTACTAATACCTATAAATTGTATTATTACTTGTTAGCTATATCTTTAAGTAGAACCAATGTCATTGATACGAGTATAGTCATCAATGAATGTGTAATCCATTGCCACTGACCCCAAAAAACACTTAATCCAAGTAATTGTATTCAACCTTTGTTTCAGGCACAATAACATTTATAATTGGGTTCACGGGCTGCGTCGGAGCGTTGCGAGAGAACACTTGCCTTTTGGCCTGTGTGAGTACCTATGCATATTTCATTAGTAGGCAATCGCCTATTTGTGTAAGTTATTATTGTTATTTGAGTATTTTGTTGCCCAACAATGGGACAGGATGAGCTAGTCTATCCCTAATACAATAGCTTTAATTTAAATGAACTATTCTTGTATATAATTATATAATCTTAATATCGAAAACGACTCTAACGAATTTCATGAAATTTAATATGCAGGGGGAAACCCCCTGTATACTAAGGCGATAAATCGATCGAGCTAGGATTCATTTTTCGAAAATGTTGTATTATTTACAAAAAGCACGATTTACCAAAAATAATAATATAACGAAGCATAAAGTAGGTAATTAATAGTGAGTTATTTGATCATGATCAAAATTAAACAGGTGGATGTCACTCAAGGAAAATGTTCAGTTCATCGAAGTAGTGGTGAAACCCTCACTATTATTTTCTAATTTCATGTTATTTCAATGAGGAAAGGCACAGACAACTAATCTGATATTGTTTTAATAGACATTTTAGGTACATAACAAAATCATTTTAGGTAGGTACATAGCATGAAAATCTAGGAACAATAATGAGGAACAATAATGTTCCGAGATGAGAATAGTGACGTGATGCCTAAAAAAATTTGTGTCAAATAAAGATCTTGAAGCATTTTGATAAACTGCTTTTGCTCTTTCAATAAATAAATATTGGTAGTCATTTAGTTTTAAACTAATACATAAAAATGTAGAAAAAACTGGTAAAAGATAAATTATTTATTATTTTACAGTGTTAAACCACACTTAGGTATTGGAAATTTCATTATAAATGAAAAATCTTACTAAAAGTTAAAGGCTCCGGCAGGATTCGAACCTGCGTAGATACAAGCGATCGCTCTTAAGCCGAGCTGCCTGACCACTAGGCTACGGACCCTCTAAGCCGAGGCCTGAAACTATTAGTAAGATGATTTTTGTATCGGTTAAAGCACCGATGAGCGCCATCTACAGGGATATTAGATCGCCATCTCTGGTCATTTGTGTTGAATGCAACTTCAATCAATGAGCAGGTGATATTCTAATATCCCTGTAGATGGCGCTCATCGGTGCTTTAACCGATACAAAAATCATCTTACTAATAGTTTCAGGCCTCGGCTTAGAGGGTCCGTAGCCTAGTGGTCAGGCAGCTCGGCTTAAGAGCGATCGCTTGTATCTACGCAGGTTCGAATCCTGCCGGAGCCTTTAACTTTTAGTAAGATTTTTCATTTATAATGAAATTTCCAATACCTAAGTGTGGTTTAACACTGTAAAATAATAAATAATTTATAGAATTAGCGTAGCGACATCTCTGGTCATTTGTGTTGAATGCAACTTCAATCAATGAGCAGGTGATATTCTAATATCCCTGTAGATGGCGCTCATCGGTGCTTTAACCGATACAAAAATCATCTTACTAATAGTTTCAGGCCTCGGCTTAGAGGGTCCGTAGCCTAGTGGTCAGGCAGCTCGGCTTAAGAGCGATCGCTTGTATCTACGCAGGTTCGAATCCTGCCGGAGCCTTTAACTTTTAGTAAGATTTTTCATTTATAATGAAATTTCCAATACCTAAGTGTGGTTTAACACTGTAAAATAATAAATAATTTATAGAATTAGCGTAGCGACATCTCTGGTCATTTGTGTTGAATGCAACTTCAATCAATGAGCAGGTGATATTCTAATATCCCTGTAGATGGCGCTCATCGGTGCTTTAACCGATACAAAAATCATCTTACTAATAGTTTCAGGCCTCGGCTTAGAGGGTCCGTAGCCTAGTGGTCAGGCAGCTCGGCTTAAGAGCGATCGCTTGTATCTACGCAGGTTCGAATCCTGCCGGAGCCTTTAACTTTTAGTAAGATTTTTCATTTATAATGAAATTTCCAATACCTAAGTGTGGTTTAACACTGTAAAATAATAAATAATTTATAGAATTAGCGTAGCGACATCTCTGGTCATTTGTGTTGAATGCAACTTCAATCAATGAGCAGGTGATATTCTAATATCCCTGTAGATGGCGCTCATCGGTGCTTTAACCGATACAAAAATCATCTTACTAATAGTTTCAGGCCTCGGCTTAGAGGGTCCGTAGCCTAGTGGTCAGGCAGCTCGGCTTAAGAGCGATCGCTTGTATCTACGCAGGTTCGAATCCTGCCGGAGCCTTTAACTTTTAGTAAGATTTTTCATTTATAATGAAATTTCCAATACCTAAGTGTGGTTTAACACTGTAAAATAATAAATAATTTATAGAATTAGCGTAGCGACATCTCTGGTCATTTGTGTTGAATGCAACTTCAATCAATGAGCAGGTGATATTCTAATATCCCTGTAGATGGCGCTCATCGGTGCTTTAACCGATACAAAAATCATCTTACTAATAGTTTCAGGCCTCGGCTTAGAGGGTCCGTAGCCTAGTGGTCAGGCAGCTCGGCTTAAGAGCGATCGCTTGTATCTACGCAGGTTCGAATCCTGCCGGAGCCTTTAACTTTTAGTAAGATTTTTCATTTATAATGAAATTTCTGGTAAAAGATATCAAAATGCCAACATTCTGCACTGTCAAATGCAACTTTTTATTTTCTCGTTGTAGTATGCAGTGTTCCTGGCGTTACTTCTCCTTGCTGAAATGACTACGGGAATTTTGTTCTTTGTATTCAAGGACTGGGTAAGTGTTAAAAAACATAATTTGCTTGTTACAATCCAAGTACATAGTGTACAAGTAATTCCATGTAAAACAGGTAGAACAGTTGTGATAATACCAATAATCATTGGTCAGATGTCGCAAAAACTAAACATTAGACATCAAATAAGCATCAAATTATATGCCATCCTTCTTATTTCGATCGTTATGAAAGGGACGGCAACATTTTTTGTGCTGTCAAGTTGTTTAGTCACAGATAAAATAATACTTTAGTTTTGGCGACATCTGAATTGGCACCAGTATCAGTTTATAAAAGTCCTAGTGTCCACTACCAGTACTTATTTTCTCCACTACACTTCTGTATTATATACCTAGGTACCTATACCTACTTATTATTTCTGGACTAGCTGCTGCCTGCGGGTTCCCACGCGTGGGACCCGAACAAAATATATGTTCTTTCCCAGGGTCTTGTTTATCTCTGTAACATATTTAATTAAAATCGAATCAGTGGTTTAGGCATGAAAGCGTAACAGACAGTTACTTTCGCATTTATAATATTAGTAGGGATAGGGATCAATGGTTTATTGGTGCAACCACTGACCATATCCAGATTGTGGCTGTACAGTTTCATATTGATTTTATAATACATTTCCATGATGATGGCGGGACGAACTCGACAAATTTACAGCCGTCTGGAAGGACTGGGGGGAGGCCTTTGCCCTGCAGTGGGACACAAATGGCTGAAAATAAAATAAATAAATAATAAATTCATTTCCAGATAAAGCAACAAGCTACAACTGGGTTCCAAACCTTCATAACCCACTACAGAGAAGATCCTGACCAACAGAACTTGATTGATTGGATCCAAGAGGACTGGGTAAGTCACGCTGCTCCAAGATGTTGTGATACCCTATAATTATGGGAGCACTAGTTTTTTTATATCTAATATTTGGCTATAAATTGATGCATGTAAAGTGTAACCCTATGTTGGGAATCCTTAAAAAAAAAAAAAAAAAAAAGACTCATCGTTTTTAACCAACTTCATAAAAAGAAGAGGTTTTATGTTTCACTGTATGATTCTTTTTGTAATGTGTGCTCACCTATTTTGTTCCGTAAATAGTGGATCGATTTGGAATATTTTTTTAAAGAGTACCTAGGTATACTCCAGATGTGGGCCCTAATAAAATTCAAATCTTTGGAGCTGTAAGAAAGTCTTAAATGGTTAATACGGTCTCAAATTAATTTGTGTTTGAGTAGCGTTTCAATATTCGGGCGTAAGAAAATAATTTCATTTAAATTAACTCTTTGAGATGGCGGAAAGAACTAGACGCTTTGAGAGGGACTAGCGGACGAAGGCACTGGATCGGCGTGACTGGCGAAAGTGGGGGGAGGCCTTTGCTCAACAATGAGACAGTATGGGCTAGTAGTAATAGTAATAGTAAATTAACTTTTTCCAGCTCCAATGTTGCGGTGTGGAAGGGCCTAAGGATTGGGATCGAAATGCTTACTTCAACTGCTCAAGCGGTGCGGTCGGTTCAAGAGAGGCGTGTGGCGTTCCCTTTAGCTGCTGTAGAAACAAACCACAAGACATCATCAGGAACAAACAATGCGGATACGATGTTAGGAAGCCTACTTATGTAAGTACCTTTAGTTCTGCTAAGCAACGTTCGTAGTTTGGATAGGTGACCGCATTAGCAGCTGAGCGTTTCCGTTCTTCGGAGGGCATGTTACATACTCGATTAGCGACTTTAAAAGCTGGTTTTAAAGTCGCTAATCGAGTATCGACTGATGCCTTATGGCGGCCTAAAAACTCCGTCACCAGAACTGACCAGCTCATATGAACTTACTTGGTTTTTACTTGGTTCATGAACTCTTCGAGTGGTTCTATAGCACACTGTCTCAGCTTGAAGCAGTCGATCCTGAGTGGTATAAGCTGCCCGTGTATGTCCGACCTAAAATCTCTCAAAAAAATTACTCTTTATCGCGTGATTGGCCACACGTGCAGCAATTTATGTAAATCTGGATTATTCCAGATTACATTATTGCAAATCGAGATCGATCGAGATAGATCGTCAAAGTTAAGCAACGTTCTGAGAGGTCACATCTTGGATGGATGACCGCAAGTGGCATTATAAGCTGAGCGCTTCCGTGTTTCGGAAGGCGCGTTAAATCGTCGGTCCCGGCTTTTAAAGTCGTTAAGCCATGACGGAGGCCTCTAGGCGGCCTAAAAACACACCAGAGTTGGCCACCTGCTCATACGAACGAACGAAGTAGCGTAATTGATATTGTTTACTAACAAATGACAGCAATTAAGCGAGCGAGTGATCCACGAGCGCGGATGTATGGCGGCGGGCGAAGATTGGCTGCAAAGGCACTTTGCTCCGGCCGCTGCCCTCATACTGGGACCCTTTGCGCTCAAGGTTCAATATCCCCTGACTGATGCTCGCACTTAGTGTTCTATGTAGACGGTATAATATCAACCTTGCGTTTCGATTATAATATACCTTGTAGAATTGTTGTGTAATGTTTTTTGTTGTAGTGACTTTTCGACTATAGTTCTTTTAATCAGCTCTCATACTATCTATTATACAATATCTAACATCATTCATAATAATTAGTCAATTTATTTACCAATGTAATATTTTTTTTTTCTTTTATTTTATGATAAGTACTTACTTATAAAAAAAAAGAATATTTCCATCTGCCATTTCATATTTGGTTGGTTAAACTGTCAAAGCAAGTGTTTTGTGGAAGTATTCCCAAGTGAGCACCTATTTTTTGAGCACCTAAGCATTGAGCACCCATCAAAATTTTGACGTGGTGCTCTTATTGGGTCTGAAATATCATACTTCTCATAAAATATAGATTGACATCTTACATAAAAGTTATTATAATTGTGTGTCACACAGTGAAGTATAAAAAGTGGACACTTTAATCCGAGCTGGGCAGGTATGCTCAGGTATAAAATTAGTTCCATTATGAATACAGGCTTATGTAATAACTTGTAATCAATATTGTTACTTTCAACGATAAGGAGCATGCTAAATGGAATGTAAATTGAATGTAAAGTTGATATTGTTCTCGGTCATGTATTACATTATACCGTAGAAAATTGTACACAATATGTAGGCAATAAATAGAGTATGTAGTGATTTAATTTGTGTGTAGATTAGTACGTATTAAAGTAGTATACAGGCTGATTTTTTAAGACGGGTCAGTAAGGGCAGGGCCCTGTATGGAAAAAGTTTTTTGCGATTTCTGTCATTTTTAGTACTCAATTCTCAGTCTGTCCTTTAGAGACTTTTGATCCTTATAAGAAACAGGATCGATTGGCATCAAAAAACATTTTTGTGTAAAATGGCCATTTTCTTGCTGACTGTACATTTTTTCCAAAATCTGTAATGCAGTTCAGAATATTAAAAAAAAATATGGATAGTCTCCTAAAAACGTTTTCTTGTAACTATAACGTTTAAGGTACCTGCTCTTACTGTCCCGTCTCAAAATTTCATCATGTATAGTCATCTGCCCCCCTGATTGTGTAACTTGTCTCAATTGTATCAAAGCAAAAATCACAGTAGTTCGCGTTACAACTGTCAAATGATGACAGTAATTAAGTAAGTTAGTGCTCGTTCGCACGAGAGCTTTTTTAACGTCCGCTAAAAAAGTTATACACTTACTGACTAAATTACTTAATCAGCGTTAAATCTGACCGTTGTTTTCGCGATTTACTGTGATTTTGCTTTGATAAAACTTTGATACAATCGAGACAAACGTAACACAATCCGGGGGCTGGTTACCATAACACAAGCAATGAGTAGCCTAGCTTGGGACTAGATGACGCTGTGTCTAATAATATTTGTTTCGTAGTTGTATGTTGTTCACATTATTATTTCATTTTCATTGAACATGAAAACTTCGATCAAAATTTTTGATTTCGCCGGGATTCTCCGGCTTAATACAAGCCAAAGTGCTTTTAACCAACTCGACCACGTAACGTCCTATAACGTCGGAATTAAATTCTTGATACATGGTTTCGGTTGTTTTGATAAGTTCTCATTTTCAATGAATTACCTAAGTGTGGTTTAACACATAAAATCATTTAAAACGATTTCCGTTTTGTTCTAGAGTTTTGATATTGCTAAGATAATATTTGACAAGGGCTGCTTAGAGGCGGCCGAGGAATGGTTTGACCACAACCTGTTGATAGTAGCCACTTCTGCTGTTTGTACCGCTTTTGCACAAGTAAGTTTGCATTTTGTTTTAGCACTTAGTTGTTATCCTTTTATGCCTGAACAGTGAAACGCTACTGAAATATTTGCGAGCGTATCATTTACATTCCTTACAGCCCGAACACTGTAAGGGAAGGTTCATATCTGACGGAACATGCGTCGCGTATTGTACGCCAGAACAGACAAATATATAGAAAAACACTTGACCGTTCACACTCTACCTATGATACGTTAGTACACTAGATGATACGCTCGGCGTATTTTACGTCAGATATGAACCTTCCCTAACGCTACTTAAATATTTGCGAGCGTATTAATCATTTAGTATTTGTATAGACAAACGTCAAATTATAAAATAGTTACGCGACAGTTACATGAAAGCACAGTCTCAATATCCTGTCTATCTGTGATTTGATTTACTGCAGTTACAAATTTGATATTACCATCTTCCTCTTCCAATACTAAAAATGCCAAACCACGGATAGATAGGTTATTGAGACTGCCAGTAAGTAGCGTTTCAGTATTTATACGTTTGCCTACACCCAATGATTTAAATGCCTGAAAATGTATGAAATCCCGGTTTATTACGAGACGATAAAAATGTTTTATATTCCTTCGATAATCGTATCTTCGAGACGAGAAACTCTCCCCGTCTAAATGGCTCTTTAATGTGTGATGAATGTATATTCCAGATTCTCGGCATATGCTTCGCTCAAAACCTCCGCGCGGACATATTCGCGCAGAAGGCGAAGTGGCACTGACAGTCCGCGTCTCCTGCCGCCGTGTGAGACACCTGCGACCCCTGCATCTGCGCTTACCTACACGCTGAACGCGCGTACGTTGCTTTCCTTTACTGAATTTCAGAGAACATCCAATATTCTTCTTCTTCTTCTTTATTTTATAATAATAATAATAAAAGCGTTTATTACTTGTCACATAAAAAACTTAAAAACATTTACAAAAAACTTAAAATAAATTGCGACAAAGAGAAAGGTCGTCACTCAGCATGTGCAACAGTTGAGCAGAAAGGTACGCTACTGTTGCGCTGGTTTGGCTTGGTCTTGGCTTGGCACGGCTTAAGCTACGCATTTAGCCACTACCATGTCAATAAAATTATTCAAGTCATGTCAGGTCAAAGTCGGAGTGAAAGTCAGTAAAGATGGTGGATCTTTACTGAAGCATTACACAGACTTTTTGTGAGAACTCGTTAAGCAATGATATCCAGTTTTGTTTCTTTTTTTTTAATAGGGCTTCTGTGACGGATATTCCCACAATTTTATCAATGACAGTGACTTACAGTGAGACGAACGCTATTATCAATTCTATAATAATCTGTTTGATTATATTTTAATAACTGTTGTCTTCCTGTCTTATTATATCAATAGTATTTCATTATTCCGTCTTCCCGCAGTATTTATATAAACGCATAATTTATTTTTATTCCTCGTTTATAAGTCAAATCGATCTGAAAGAACTTACAGAACAGTACCTGTTTAAATTGCATAATACAATTTGATTCTTTGATTTATACAGGGTGGGACACGTGTCTTAATGTTAAAAATCGTCATTCGTGCCTCACCCTGTATAACTTGCGAAAACGATTATAAATTAGGGGTACGAAGTATACAATAAGTAAATGCTTTGCAAGACTGATGCTGGTTACTAGTTTCCTTGTTTAATACCTCAGTGTAGACATAATATTCATGACTTTGTTCGAAAACCTTACATTTTTGTCACAGATGTTTTCTGGAATGACTATACAAATGGTTGATGTATAAATTATTACGCATGCTCATAATAATTATAATAATAATCTAATCTCATCTCAATCTTTCTTCATCTATTCTCGAATCTTCATAAATCCCTAATCACTTCTCCCTTTGGCGTTCCCAATTTTCTTCGCACTTTACTCTTGACGTACTAAATGTATAAAGTTTATAAAATGTTGACAAAAGTAAGAAATTTTCGCGAATAGAGTTGGTGCCAACATCTGATCCAAACCTCTTCGCACTGCCAAGCCTTTGAATATTGTTCGTGCCAACTCTGTTTAGCTTAGACCATGTGTTCAAATCGCCAATTTAGCCTTATCGGGAGCTGTGAGATGAATAATAGTAATGTATATAAACATGTTGAAAGTTTTAATCCGACGCTCAAAGTGGGTTGTCACAGTTCTTATTTTGTTTTATAAACTGCGTGCTGTATAGTCCATTGGTGCTGTTTTTGTGGCAACCCTATTTTTCAAGTGTGGCTATGTTTTTGAAGAGAATTTTATTTTATATACATTTTGAGCGCAGTTAGGGTCGTGTGTAGAGCAGCAGGAGATTAATAGCTGAACATTTAATTTTAAGACGTAAATGTAGTAGACATTTAAAATAATAAATTAATCGGCGTGCTTTTTGAAACATTTACCTACCTAATACTTATAACTTCATTCAATAGATATTCCTAAGTTCCTACTGCAACATTGTCCTGTGTTTTGATTGTAAGCAAGTACAGGTAGTGTAGGTTTCTAACAAAATATTACACAATTATAATAAAGTTGAATAGGTAATAATTGAAAAACTCTTATGTTTATCAAATGCGCTGATTATTTTTATTTATAGATATTTCTTAATGCTTAGTATAAAGAATAATAAAGTAATGCATAATAATAAAGTGTTTAGTAAGAATACTCAGTTTACAAAATTTTAATTATACAATATTTTTTCGAATTAAAATTGCAAGTAAGTATTTATTTATTTAGGAAATGCATTTTAATCCAGCTTTGGTGGTTGTTTAGAATAGTTAAATATAAAAGCATAATATTTTGAATTAAAATCTGTCCGCTAACAGTATTGAAATGATCTTATTTAAATTTAAGTACACATTTTTACGTGAAATTTTTGTATATTATTTGAATTTTTTATGTTTACAGTATTCTCATGTTTTATTATCTAATCTCATTTTAAATCGCCAAGTTTTTTTTTACAAGTTATTTGTTTGAATTACGTTTTTTTTATAAGTACTGATTCTGCATTTTTAGTACCTAATCATGCCGTGCCTCAAATTCATGAATTAAAATCCTAAATGAAACAAAATGTATTTACAAATTAAAACACTGCCTTAGTAGGTACAAGTAGGTAATTCATTTGTAAATAGTTATTTAGAAAAAACCCTGCCAATTTAAAACTAACTTACCTTCATAATAAATTTCAAAACGCAATTTTGTATTAAAATACTTATTCTAATTGATTATTAAATTTGAAAATGTTATAATATGTATTATATTATCTGAAATTTCAGTTATTGACCAATAGTAATGATATCTAATACAATTTGATTACCTAGTTGTCTTATTTTATTTTTGTTGTAAAAAAACATCTAGAAAAACTTAGTATTAATGACGTAGGTTATTGTTGTATGTATTGAATATGTATATTTATAGACTAGATTAAAGTTATTATACTAGCGTAGATTTTATACATAATGCCAATAAAATGATATTACTGATAACAATTTACCAGTTTTATTTGTCTCACCCACTTTTCAAAGGTATGCATTAATATCTGTAAAGATTACATTGTATTGTGTATACTTATCTAAAACATATAGCTCCCCGCCGCCCCTGAGGGCTTTTAAATTACACAACGGATTTTAATGAGTTTTCATTAAACATAGTGATTCTACATGACATGTCATGCATATTATAGTAGAGAAAACAGCACTGTGAACTTTCGTTTTGCAACATACCTACGCTATTGATTTTTGATGATGATGTACCTCTACCTACGCTAGTGATTATAAATATAATTCAACATAGACAAACTTGTAGGTTGGTTAACTTAGGGTACCTAAGTACCTACTTGTTAACTTCTGCAAAATGCGGACATGTACCAAAATAATAATATTTGGACATATCTCTAATCACAGATATCTTCAAAGGATCTAAAATGTCTGAAAGATCTGAAAGAATATATCTACCACTTTTGGGACTAGGTACAGTCGTGATCATATTTAATTTTACATACGTAGGTACCTACTTACTTTACTTAAAAAAAAACTTTAAGTAGGTACTTATATAGGTACTTCAAATACAAATTCATTTATTCGGACTGGCTGCTAATCTGAAACAGGATTTGGCAGGAAAAGGCGGACTTTTGCCAGTAGATACCTACTATTTCACAGTAAATCATGAGACCGTGCCCTGAAAACTGCGGATTTTATTAGACATGTTCGGAGCACGTATCCAGCGTAAACACTGATAAGTCCGACAGATATTGTGCATTAGTTTCTATTAGGGCCCACCGCAAATGGACCCACCGAATTGTTACTTAAACCGTCTGCCTTGATGTTTGTGGGGAAAAGCTGATGGAATTCGTGGAACAAAAGGTGATTGTTACTTAGTTGCGTTCTATTCGGTCTACGTTGTTTATGGTCTGCGAAATGGCCGCTAACTGTACCTATGATAGGTATGGAGGCCTTACTCAGACCTTAGTTTTTTTTGTGAATAAAACGTCTACTTTAACTAAATAGCTAGTAGATAGGTACCTAAATGCAATGCTATTTTGTTAAGTTTTTCATTTTATGAAAAATAATTCCTGTTGACCCCATTATCGGTAAGTAATTAGAGTGGCGTTTGAGGGAGGAGGTTTATTACCTATATACCCAGCAGTTGGCTATTATTTGATGAGCAACCAAAAACCAACAAAATGTAAGTACACCGCCCATTGACTCCCATATTAATTGAGCACCTAATGACGATGATGATGAAGTAAATTCGTATACCTAAGCAAGTGTTTAACTCTGGTGAGTTGGCCACTTACTCATACGAACGAACGATCGCCTGTCTGCAATCTCTGTACCCTTTGACGCTAGTCATCCCTCCATCACGACATAGAATAATATAGATACGAAACTAATTATGAATCCCGCAACATATGCTGATGACAGAGATTTTAAATCGCTTTAAGGCATGACGTTATCAAAACTTAAAAGCCGAAACCGACAACGTGCCTTCCTCACGGAATCGGTCTGTTGTAAATCGCTCAGAACATTATCGCGATCAGTGCCACCGACGCACATGCTGTCCTGCAGCCGTGGTTGCTTTATCAACGCAATAACTTCAACGATCAACGATTAAAAAACCACCAATAGTGAGATTTTATAGTGAATTTGAAAGAGCTTTTACCATTCTGAGGAACTTGATTAGCTCTACAGTCAGTGTACATACCTAGTACCTACCTACCTGCATTGACCATGAACATACTTTTCCTATGGCACTCAATAATGTCTTTTATAGCAACCATAGAACTATGCTAAGAGCTTGGCAATACATAATAAGCGTTATGAAACGCGCGTTTATCTAACGCACCTTTTTAGAACCAAACGGTGGGTACCTAAGTACAATGCATCCATTGGAAGCACGCGTTTGTATTAGAGTTCTTAGTTGTATCAGTTCTTGCAATACGCTCGTGTCGTTTATGTACCTACAAAAGATTAAGGTAGGTACAAACATGGTACAAAAGATTAATTCATAGCATCGTGATCGATTAGCCTTGTGACGTTTTGACAAAAAAAAATTCGTAAAAGTTTATGGATAAAAGCTTTTGTGATATTTTTTAGTTAAAGTTTTCTGCAAGTCATGTTTTTTAATTAATGCAAAGCAGCTACGTCTGAACGCTTGATTGGCCTATAACTACAAACTGAAAATGTGGCTACGCAACAATTACTGACATAAAGAATTGTTAAATTATTGAAATAAGGAAGTCTTAGCAGCGCAGCAGCGGACGTTATAGCTTTTATCTTAGTTTATCTATAGTACTTACATTTAAGTATTTATTATAAACATTAGTAGGTAGCTACCTGCTACTAACATCAGATTAAATGTTACTCAGCTGTGAACTTTTATAATTTTTCTATAAACCTGGTCTCAGCAGTGAGACTGTGTCGTACCCTTCTCAATCGACAACCCATCATAAATAAAATATAGGTACCTAACTCTATTTCCAACGTCATGTCCCAACATTCAGCACGTTCGGATTGGACAAAGATTCTCGTCGAAAAGCCAAGTGACAAATGACGCCCCACATATCCGTGTGACGTGGCCGGGACACATCCGATCCGACATGTGACGTGACGTCACTAGCGGATCTAATGCGACAAGTCTGGTAATCGAATTTAGGGCAATGTGAAAGATCCTTTATTTATTGCAGCTATAGATGGCTATTTCATTTTCAGGGATTTTTCGTTCATATTACATATTACATTTGGTCTATGGATATTACTAAGTAAGTAGGTACCTAAGTTCGTATGAGCAAAGACGATTTATATCTAGAAGACAGACAAAGGCCATACACAAAAAACGTAACCCTAAAAAATAGCCTGAAAGCTCTAAAACATCAATTTTATCCAAGAAATTTCAATTACTTTCTAGTTAAAAATGTTTAAATATTGAATATTGTTGCTACCTACTACTAAGTATTGAAATTTCTTGGATAAAATTGATGTTTTAAAGTTTTCAGGCTATCTGGTACTGCGGGATCGGGTTACGATTTTGTGTATGGCCTTTGTCTGTCTTCTAGATATTAATCGTCTTTGGTATGAGCAAGTGGTCAACTCTCTAATTATTCTTTTAGAGATAGGCCTAAGCATTAGAGATTTAGATTAGATTTACATTTTCTTGTATTTGATTACATAAGCGACAGTAACTAATATATTTTTATTTTGAACTAAAGAACAACAAACACCCGCGAATACTTTGGCACTTTAGTACCTATTATAAGCCAAAAATACTTTGCTTTGCTGTCAAGTTTTCTCTTAAGAATTATAGGCTTATGAAGTGACTTGTAGAAGGCTGCATTATAGGCCAACAACCTTAAACTATCTTACCTTTCAACTCGATCTCTACTTTGTGCTAGTAACATTTCTTCAACAATAGGTTGACCGGTAGGATTAAGCTTGCATTGCGCTTGACGTTCTTCCTTTGTAGTAGAGTCTGTTTCAGTTATCCAATAGACTACCGTGTACCGTATACCGTGAGGCTAAGCGCAAACAAGCTAAAGTATCTCCAAACCTGTCTCACAGTGAAAGGCAAGCTTTGCGCAAAAATGTTAAATAGAAAATTCTAACCTTTTCTTCCTTTATTACCAAGCTTTGTATGGCGAGTGCACGTTGTGCTCATGGATTTAAGAGTGTTAGTCGAAAGTGATTCAAGCGCTTGACCGGTCATAATTTAAAACTTACTCCATAATAAATTCCCCAAAATACAACGTTGACGGAATTATAAGGTTTCTACTTAATGCAGAAATGTGCAGCGCCGGGGTTTTTGACGTCGACCCGGCTCATTTAAATAGAGCCACGGCCTTACGCTCTGCATTGTTGTTTTCGTTGCTTCGTGAGAGGTTTCACGGGTCTGGTTATGCTGGTCGGCGCTAAGACCCGAGGACGCGCGAAGGGCTTCTTTGTCCGCGTCGCTCATTTGTTGAAAGCCCCGCTGTGAAGTGTCGTCAGAAATCCGGCCATTTTCGTATCGTTCTGCTGCAGTTAAAAATGGCAGCTTTTGGAACTATTTTAATGAACAGTGATTACTTGCAGACTTTTTAGAACGTCAACTTTTGTGTGAAACTGAAAGCTTGGAAACTGAGTACCTTCGTTTATGTTGAATGGCATTGTGCTAGATATTCGGCTAGATTCAAAGAAAGAAACTCGCAAACTACTGAAAAATTTTGCCCAGATATTCGAGTTCTTTAATTGATTTTAACTAGACTTTTTTATAAAAAATATACATTACATAACCAACGTTTCTACACTTTTCATTGTCTTTTTAACTTCCTACGCAGACAATATCTGTCGGCAGCAAAGCTGAAAACCGAGATCCATTGAAATCACAACAATCATCTTGCGTAAAAATAGCCTGTCTTGTCCATTTCCACGGGACTGTGGGCGATACCCCGCTGTGACGTCGCTTGCACGGACATGAAGTTAGAAAAGTGGGCCTTTTTATGACACTCCGCATTTTTATAGTTATCTGACTTATTCAAGTAGCTTCACTTCCTAACTGAGGATGAAAAGGATAAAAATATTCATGATGGATTACCCTACACAAATGAATAGTAAAAGATGGATTAGTAAAGTAGATAATGCAAAATTATGTGCCAGATATATCCTCAGTACCTACCTACGAAAAATATAGATTAATAATAATTTTGTCGAAAAGGATTATTAAAAAAAAAAAGGTCACTGTTAAAAAAAAGTAGGTAGATATCTAACATTCTAAGAATAAGCAAAATGGGTCGACCTTAAACCTTATCATTTTATACCTACTTATACCACCTTTAATTGTACGAGTAGGTATTACAGCAAAAAAATAATCAAAATTAATATTAGGTGACAAAAAGTGTAAAAAAACAAGCCAATTCTAAGAAAAAAAATCAAAAGCTGTGTTATACTTACCTACTCATTACTCTCTTATGTTTGCTACAAACTATATAACTAAAACATGACGTGCATATATATTATGTAATGGTTCTATATCTGCTTCATTAACCCCTGACCTGACCCATTTTCCTTAGAATGCTGATGAGTTTCGTACCTATTAGTCAAACTAGTAAACCGTAAGACTGACATGCACCTACGAAAGTTAGTAGACGACTAAGTCTAGTTTAATAAAAAAATATAAATGTATTTAAAGTGTTACAAAATATTACATGAAGTAGTTAAAAACTGTTTTACACACAGCAACGCCCTCCTCCGAGATAAAAAAAGTTGGTGTGATTAACTGTGATTACACTTACTCAAACTCAAGCGTAACAAATGAATATGAGATTAGTTAATATCCGAAGAAAAGGTTGAGAATGTGGTGAGGAGCAATTAGGTCTAAAAAAATCGTGAAAAAAAAACTGCTGTATCGACCACTCCTTTTCGTATAAGGAGAGATAAAGATGTTGGCAAAATAGGTATATTTGGAATCTTTATTTTCAAAGATAAGTCTATTTGGTAAGTCTATAGCCGTATCGACCTTACGTCTAATTAATATAGTATTTATAGTCATTTATGCAAGTACTGGACTTAACCAATCTCTGCATTCATCATCTCATGTACACATTAGAAGTATATGACCAATGATTTATTTATTTATTGTAGACAAGAATTCACATTATTTTAAAACATTTATATAAATTCGATAGAATTTACACCAATGACAGTCATAGAAAAAAATAGCTAAGGCCTTTACATTTTTACTAGATGAAGGCAAGCTTTGCCTACACTTAACGGGACACTGTAGTGCCTGGGACATTGTTGAGATGGAATAGGCTTGCCCAGCACCTAAACCATCCTTTCAGCTTAGCCGGCCATATCCACAGGAAAAAGGTGAAGGAAAACATCGTGAGGAAACCCGCGACTAGTCAGCCCCACACGTATTGACCATAGTCATAGAAAGCACAGCAAAATGATTATAAATGATGATGATGAGTGTATATAAAAATCGAACCTACTGCTCGAAGCCCACACACTACTACACCCACTCGCACCCTTTATCCGATGGAAATTATAAAAGCGGTTGCACAGCCCGTCCCGTCAGTGTTTCCTTACCGGTGATAAATCTAGTCCGTGCCATGTCCGTTTGCTCTCATTAGTCTTAATAAACGAAAATGCGGGAGGCATTTATATCAATTCTGGCGCTACTAGCCGTCGCTGTGCCGACTAAATGTTCAGAAATCGGCAAAGACGGCTTCAACTTCTATAAAGGTTTGCCTTTGAAATTTTGGTTGCTTTTGTGTTTTGGCAAAGGGATATTGAACATTTCAGCTCTGCATATTGATCCTGTAAATACGGCTGATTTGATATAGATAGGAAGGTTTTTCGTTCAAGCATTGAGCCAACTTCTAGAGCCTCTCTGATTTTTTTTAATAAAGATAATAATAAAAACATTGTAAATGATATAATATTTTAGAGAGCAAAATATTAAGCAGTTCCACAAATTATGTATCGAGTATAAATATTTAATTCTGTTGTTCACTGTTTAAATTTTAATAAAAAAAAACCTAGGGTTTTATAAGCATTTTGAAATATCGATGGAAACTTCGAGATGATAGCTCAGACCTACTCGTTTAATGTGTATACTGTGTGAAATCAATGAAAACAGTTACATAATATACCGGTGCTCCTAAAAGCACTATAAAATTCTTAGTTAAAACCAAACCTTGCCGTAAAAGAGACTTACCTATACAGTAATAGGTGATATTTTCTCAACGCAGCCATATAGATAGTTGGAGTGAGATTCAAGATAGAGCATGAAATGAGGGTCTGATGGGCCATCGGCTCGCCGATTTCGGTGGCAAATATGCTATCTTGTGCAAATATGTCTGTCGATCACCGCATTTTCAAGACAGCCTAGGCTCTATTCATAGTGTGGGGTGGACGTGGTCAGGGTGAACTCACCCTTGTTATTATGTAAAGCCGTGCAGATAGAACAATAGATTTTGCTTGACGATGCCTATTCAAACTACCTAGATGTCTCAATAGGGTTGACTAAACTACGTGTAGGGGGTTAAATTGCTAATTTTACTAAATTAATTCAGATAATAAGATGTAAATAAGATATCCTTAATTCCACTTGAAGTAAGAAAAAACTTATTTTTATTACCTATAAAGTGCAAGTCTAAATATTTCCACAAACTAAATAGGTACCTTGATAATAATAATATAGACAGCGAGATATCCATAATATTTTTAGGTCAGTAAAGGAATAAAAGGCCTCTTAAAACATTTCTAAGATGCCTTTGAACGCCCGAAGCTGGCCCGAAGTATGAAAGGGAATTTGTGATAAAATATTACTGAATTTTTAATATCTTCATTCCAATTCCTGACGAGTACAGAGGCTTATTTGTATGATGATAAGGTTGTAAGCTCAATTTATTTTATTAATTTAGAAATCATAAATATGTTTACACTGACACAGTAAAAATTATTATAATTTTGTTACATTTTATCTAGGTACTTTTAGAAACTCATTGGTAATAAATCAGTGAATTTATTTAACGTTGGATTGAGCAGAAACATCATTTTCAAATAGGCATTACTATAATCTGCGTCTTTTGATCTTGCTTCTCAGAAATCGCAATTTGTAAATTAGCATTTTGATCATTTTTAAGCTTTTTATTGAGATAGCTAATTTTGTAATTTTAGATTACTTACGAGGGCGTTCTGATGATGTTGGAGATGAGGGCCCGTTGGAGGATCGTGTACTTTGTAAGTATCTAATTTTTGTACTAACTTTTATTCTTTGTTTACGTTCTGAGCGGTCACAACTTGGATGGGACTGCAGTGGCATTATCAGCTGAGAGCCAATAAACTAAAAACTCCATCACCAGAGTTGGCCACTTGTCGTCATGCTGATGGACGAACGAAAAAGAAATAAATAATGGGCATAATTAGTCCAGGTCCACAACAATCCAATTATGTACATTTTTGTGTTGAGTCATTTACTTACATTTTGGTATTAAACTAAAATATTTATTAAAACGATGGAAAATACGATTTCTGAAATTCAAATAATAAATTGGGCAGTGTTTAAGGGAATTTGAGTAATATTTCAATCACCCACAAATAATAATTGCTTTGGCAAATTCACTTTAAAATAGAAATGACACGAGGGTCACTGCCTTCGGGAATTTCCAATTAAAATACAAAATTGTGGAAATAAATGCGGATAAAATAGGTAAATGTGCTCACGTGAACAGTCCGGGTTAACATAATTTCTTAGTATCCCTCGAGACAGTGTCTGCTCGCCGAATGCTTAATTATTTTGTAATTTAATTTTTGACGAAGGTGACTAAATTATGCCAACCGAAATATTAAATTACACATTTAGGGGTTATTTGATATTTCAGACTGAATTGCTGTAGACATCTCTGTACCTAGACACGTAACCGTTGACACATTAACTGAACGTGGCATAATACTTTGCCTATTATGAAAGGTTTATTATTAACCTTTCGTAACCTTTGTTACACTTATATTTCAAAAAGTTGGGATGTATGAAGGAATATCAAAATCGGATTAAAAAATTTGTTACAAAGCTTAGTTAGTTAATGTCATAATGGCTGTATTGGTAACCCAGGTGCCAATTGTAAACAGTTAATCTTGACGCAGCCTTGATTAACCAAAATTACACTGTGATTAGCCTATCAGAAAGCAGCCAAACGTCGACATGAAAGTAATACTTATTAAATATTTGTCAGATTTCTACCGCACTCCACTTCCTCTGTACCCTAGTCTACTGCCTGCTGCGTTAGAACAAGAGTATAAGAAGAGGACTGGAAATGCTTTTAAAAGTAAGTAAATAGAATAACACACATGTAACTCAAACAACAATAATAATTATCGTCTATGGAGAAAAGTAAAAATGATGTGAGAGATCCTTCCTCTTATAAACCGACTTCAAATAAGTATTCTACGTTCCACTGTATGCATGTTTTTAAGTATGTACAATGCTTTCAAGGCCCAGAAAATTTATTGGTATTGAACGATAAGCTTTCGATGTTTCGACAGCTTCACTGAGTCACGAGATACATGATACCAAAGAGCAGATAAAAGTAGAGGCCCAAATAGAAAAAGATAACCGCTATCTCTGGATAGTGTTTTCGCTTATTTGTTTCATTTTGAAATAGTTTCATGATGTTATTTAAGTTTTAATAGCTGCAAATGTTAAGGTGCTTGAATAGGGTTGTTGTATAATATTCTTAAAAAAGTTCTAGTACTCGAATTAAATCTCGTAAAGGAATCACGCTACATTTTTTTATAGTCACATATTTTAGACAGTTTAAAATGATCCTTAAAAGTCAGAACGCACTTGAGCGGCGCTGCGCAACACAAAGCTTCAGTATAATAATTATACATAATAATTTATTTATTGTTACTTAATTATTTTTGTCATTATTGTATAGTGCACGATGCGCGTCGTCACCATACATAATTAATTGACGTTTTGTCCTGCGCCGTGCCGCGCATATGCGGTCTGACCTTACTGGGTATTGATGTCAATATCTTTGTAATTGTTCCAAATAGTATCGAGTAGAATTTAAAGTTTCATAGTCTATGGTTACTAAACTAACCACTCAAGCTAATCATGATGTTGTCTTCAGTGAATGCAATTTTGCATAGTGCAAGCCAGTGATGCGCTGCAACATCTGTTCCTGTCTGCTGAATAAAATGCTCGTCTGTCTGATAGATCACTGGCTAAGCGGGAGCTAGAAAATTGTGTCCTTTTAGTTTTAAATTGACAAGACAAGTTTGAAATATAGTGGTACATTTTATTTTAGCTCGTGAACATGATTATATTATTAATTAAATTTCAACGAGAATAATTGTAAAGAATAGTAGTTAGTAATGATGACATTTTTATACCGGATGAAGGAATCGTCGGACTATTGGCGAGATGTAACGAGCTTAGTTATCAAATTAATATAAAACTAATGTATACAATGATATTATGACAGATCACATGCTGAGTAAGGAGATGTGGGATGGAGCCCCGAATAAACGGAGCTCGAAGACGGCACTATCCTTCCTGATGCAAGGAAAACATCCATATTTTGCGTAAGTGTACTTTTGCATGGAGCTTAAATAATGCGTAGAAGCGCTACGAAAACACACGTAGACGTGCTACAAAACTCGTAGCGCTGCTACGAGTGCTACAACTTTTGTAATAATCATTTTCACTTACATTATTTCTTTTTATGCTCTATTTACGTATTTTATTCTAATACATTTACAGGCATGAAGGACGTTCTTGTCCTTTCGGCAAGTAGTGGAACGTGTTTAATAATTAGGTAATAAGATTCATACAGTTCTTTTATATTTTTCGTATACATTCCATCTAAAATCTAAAATTTCACTGTAATATAAAAAAAGCTGTTTTTTTTTGTTCCAGTGCTGATAAACCTGTGGGAGCAATGGAGGAATCTATAAATTAACTTATAATTATAAAATATTTTGATTAGTTCATATTTGGTGTTAAAAGCTGTAGGAAATAATTGACAACTTTTATCGTGTTATAAATAATAGTATAATTTGAGTACAATTATGCTAGTTTTGATAAATGTATGATGTCGTGCACCAAAAGTCGCATGAATCATAAAGATAGCGCACATGACTGGGATTTATGACAGAGCAATTTTCCACATTTAACCACGTACAAGCCTTTAGACTAAAGTTAAGTACACAATAGTGGCAATTCGGAGTATCGCAAAAATGTTCTTATGGGTCAAAAATTTTTTTAACTGGGTGTGAAAAAACAAACGTATAATATCATGAATATATCGAAAAAAGTATTATGTACTATATAACATTATGCCACATGTGTGAACATAGAATCCCTGAAACTCATCAGAATTCCTACTCAATAATTCATCTAAGATGCTTGAAAGAAAGAAAAGGTTTTAGCTCGTAGGCAGCAAAAAGCGGTTAAGATCAAATAATAGTCTTCCCGCGACAATGGGTGGTGCCAACGTCTTATAAATAAAGATAATTTCGTGGTATATAATAATAACCGGTTTACTTATAACTAACACTGAAAATATTCGAGTTTTAGGATTTAGATTCAAAGGTCTAAAAGTAAAATCTTCTTTATTCAATAAGATCTAATTGAAGACAACTTTGAAACGCCTCGTCCTAACAAGGAGATTCTACTGCCTGTTCCAAACGCAGAGGTATTCCGAAGTTGCGAGTTAAATATCAGTTCGTGTTGCGATGGTCATCTCAGCGTATTTGTCTAACTACATACATTAGCGGCGCTGGTTTTTAAAACTAAGCATCACATGTAAGGCGACTTCACATCACAGTACATTCTTGCAAATACATGATATTCTGAAAAAACTATGTTGATTATTTCTTGCAGCTGTAGATTTAGTATACTCGTACTTTTGTTAGTTCCGAGATGTATTGGGATATTTATTTACTTTGTGACCGGCTTATAAAATATAATGTAATGACGTACTATGTTACTAGTTGTATTGTTAATAAAATGGTTAGTACTAAAATAAAACCTAAGAAAATACAACATTTGTTTATTTTTTCACTTTCATTGTTTATTTGAATTTTTTTATGATATTTTATAAGTGTAGTGTAGGTATTTCCTACAGTTCCTTTTTTGAGGAATCTTAGTTAGTTTACAGTTGCCAAGAATGATAATTAATACTTAATACAAAAAATGGCTTCTGTTTTGAATTAAAAACAAAAAATAGAATCATGATTGTATCCTAAAGACAAGATTGTTAATATCCAATCAGATTTTCAGGGTTGTTTTAAAAATTTTCAGAGGTATTCCCCCCTTAACTCTTTAAATGAAGACAAAATGTGCTCTATTTTTAGGCATTAGCCAAATAAGGCTATTAATGGTAGGTACCAGCGTTAAAAGATTATTTAAAATCAACGACAAAATTCGAGAGTTCTTTACAAAATTTCGAAATTCACAGACATTTACGATCTCGCAGATGAGAAAACCTCTATAATGGTACGGAGAAGAGACCGAACTTATTTTTCGGTCGTGGTTAGAACGATATTCCATTAGAAACATTTCACAGAAAGCTGCCATTGAAATTCATTTTAATTCTACTTTAGGTGTTCTTTAAATCAGCTGAATGTTTTTCGTATTAAACGAAAATAAAAACGGTTTTATTGTTAGGTAAATGAGGGACTCTTTAACTTTATTAAAACAAAGCTGATACCTACTCGTATTAAGGATTTTGTTTGAGTCACGTTGGAAAAAACAGTTTTCTGACAAAAAAATTATAAGGAAACTGAGTACGTGGTATGATCTTTATAGACATAATAATATGAATGGTGTATTAGTAGGTGGCTTTGTGACCGTCCTGACTTGTAGGTCATGTGATCAACGCGCTAAATAAATTAAATAATGTCGAAATTTACGTAAAGTTCTACCGACTGACATACAATTGAGAGACTGAATTTTATATTTTATATGTTATTCATGATCATTTTACTTACAAATTTCCCTTAGCCATCAATAAAAACATCATAGAACTAATTAAACCATTTAATAGACGATCATCTAAAATTTGTGATCTTTATCTTTTTAACAACTTTTCTTAAAAACGTACTTTGTGTTTATCCAAATTCAAGCTAAAAACTTCAAAATAATGAAGGAACTAACAATTTCGTTCTCAAAAATTGGTTTAAACTGGAAAAATGTACGTTCATTTGTCAACAGAAATGCGACGATAAAAGCTACTAGCTTGTTCTCACGGGTTTTATAACGACACGTTTATGCATTTGCAGCCTTTTGGCAATGTTTTAAACTACCACTGCCACTTCCGAGTAACTTGGAATAGACTAGGTTGTTTAATTTCAATTGTTCTCAGATTGATGTGAAAATGTAAAGTAAAAAATGAAGAACGACTCTCTATGTTGAGGAACTTTACTTTCGTTCTTATAAAAGTCAAAAACGCTTTAATATTTTAAAGCGAGTAAACCTAAGGAGTAGTCAGGTAATACTATTATACCTATGATATAAATTACTTAGGTTCTAAATAATTGTATTTTCTTGCAAAGATACATTCTGATATATTTTTGGTATAATTAAAAAGAGACATTCGTTTCTAAACTAATTTAGACCTGTATGCAGCCTAGATTCAACTTATTACAAATTAGTTTACACCGTAGTTATTAATCCAATATAAATTGACTAAGAACCCTCATTAATTAATTAGTAGTAGTATTCATTATAATTACTATAACTCAAACCGAATCTCAGCTCAAACACGATTAATTATTCCCTCAATCAACTTTGTGCTATATTAATTCGGATTTATGGTATTTACCTAATCCTATATTGATATAAAATCGAATTCGTACCTCTTTTTAAATAATTATAAATAAAATACTTACTCCAAAACCAAAATAGCATAAATAACACAACATTTTTCAACTTTCTTTTGTAGTAGGTATAGGGTGTTTAATACACCTTTGCATTTTTAGGCATTTAAATAAATTCTACCCGCGATTCTGGCTTTTGTTATTTTAACCGAAACGTTGGGATGTAAATAGGTAGGGTAATAACTTGCTAGTTTCCCTTTTCCATGTATTTTTAACTTTTTTTATTATGAAACCCTTAGCCTCCTAATCTTTTAAAGTCTTACTCGTACAAATAAGAGTGGAGGCACACCAAGTTTTTCAAACGCGCCGTCACTGCGTGTTTTTATCGACACAAACACAAGGAGAACAGGGTGCGTAGACAAGTGACAAATGTTTCGTATCTATTCTCTTTCTATTATCGCTACACCTTTGATTTGACATTTCTGATCGCTCGAGTTTTCGTCATCGAATGTCAAATCCTATTCATTTCTTTTAGTTTCTAATCGAATGCGATTGTCGAAATGTAACATGGCTAGGGCAGCAGGGGGGCTAAAATGGCCGTATCGAGAACTTCTGCTGATAGAGTTATTTTATTCGAACAATAATTTAGCACCTTATTCTTAATATGACATAGGATGGATATTGCTAAAGCACTTTATTCTTAATATGACATAAAGAAGGATATTGCTATAACGGCCTTTTTAAGCCCCAAGAATGGAGGCAGCAAGCTGTGACAGTGCACACTATCCAGTGCACACTTTGTGAAACGCGCTGCGAACCTGTGAACTAGCTGGTGGAGTGCTACACAAAATCGCTAGTTAGAAAAACGTAGTGAGGCGGATTCTCCTACTAATAAGAGACTGCAATCTCACGACGCATAAGCTCTGCTTAGTTGGGTATTAGAACATTTTCACAGAAATTTGTCGAGGCTATAATTACTAATGCCAAAATAAAAATACAAAGAAATGAAAGTTTTCATTATAAGGTGAATGAGTTGGAAATTTTGAGCTGACCAAAAGAGAATTTAAGCACTTTTTAAAAAGTAGTTCATGACTAAATTCTTGAACTTGGTTTTCATCTCAATCACTCTAGGCACTTATGATTATTGATGACTGAAAAATTACTCTAAGACTCTAGCTTGACTAGCCTCCACCCTGCCCTTAGACTTAGGCCTAGCCTGCTGCTTGACTGCGTCGAAACAGCATGTAACTAGTCCGCACTACGTTTTGTGTAAATCTAGAATACCGTTAGCTCTTTACTTTATAAAAAAAGTCTGTTACATTTTTAACTTCTACAAAAAATACAATAATATAAAATATAATATATAACAAAAAATACAATAATTGTATTCAAATTAAGCCCTGTATGAATAGATGGTCAAAAACAATCAGCTTGCGTATTGAAACCCGCATTCAGTCCGCATTTTAGTGCCATAGCCAGTAAAGGAAGCTGGAAACTTTTACAACAATTAAATACAACTCAAAAGCACAAGGCGCGATCGTAAACTGAAACTGGAGTTTTACTGTTCGTTTCTTGTATTTAAATCTATGCTGCAAATTAATAAGCGACGTGAGTGGAGTTTAAACTTTATGAATTGCTTTCCGATAATTTATGGATTTATCTGGGGTATAATTTATATATCTACTTATGTAAGAATATATACAGTTTGTACAGTTATGTAAAAATGCCCTAGTTTAGTTTCTGTAAATAAATTGTAAGAACAAAAGGAAATATTATATAAACTAATGATGAATTGAAGTATGTACTACAAGCAAATATATAACAAACTACATACTATTATTGCAATGTAACTCCGTAGTTACAATATATAAATAATAAAACCAGATGTAAATTAAAATTTTGGCTCAACCCTACAAGTAGCCTAATAAAAAGTGAAGGAGGATTTGGGTTAGAAAATAAACTATTTACAGCCAAAAACCTCCCAAGTGACCCCAGAAGTACATTAAAATATAAACCTTTAGAGGAAGACAACTACGAATATAACACTGTATTTTATAAATAAAAACAGTAACCAAAGCACAAGCACACCGTATTTGATATTTAACGATACTTAGCTAAATCTAACCTTCGTTATCAATTTCGTGAAACCTCCTAAAAGACACTCGCAAAGCCAATACGGTAAAGCCACAGGTAAAACTGTTACTACGGTTAACTATCCAGAGACATTACATAGGTAAATATAATTGGGAGGCTCCACCATCTTTATTAGAGGAGAGGAAAAGTGCCATTTAGGGATGCGACTCACGTCCTTAGTATTAATTTTGGGTTTATTGAATAATACGTGACCCACATGGCCAATCGGCACGGTACTGGAAAGTAGCCACGGAATTACCTACGTCCACTTGAGTGGATTGCGTTCATTTTGAAAAGAGCCTTGGTTTCCCTAGGTGAACGCCGTTGACGTCCGTGAATGAACGACCGCCAGGACGTTACACTTACATTATAAAATGTAAGAGTTTATGAGTACGTATGTTACTTCCTAACGCTGAAATCAATTTGAATGCTAAGGCCTGCATGTGCGTTAAATGGCCAGTTAAAGCTTAGTATATCAAAAACTTGTGTCTTGTGAATCTTGTTATTACAATATTTTAGACAAAATTAAATAGCTTATTTATAGAAGCATAGAAAATGATTATTTATATATTATAAGTTTTGAAAATGATATTTATGAATAAATAATATAACATCACATCAAAATTTTAAAATTGAAATAGACTTAAAATTATAGATTTTTTGTGTTTATTAAATTATTCATTAAAGTACATACATTTTTTAGAGAAGATCTATTACATCGTTTGGGAGATTTGATGAAAAGTCTGAAGATTTTTATTATTCTCTTTCATATCAAGTGATCGATGATGTCTGACCATCAACCATGACCAAGTCCATTTAATAGAAAGCTTTTATTTATTATGGATGGTGTTCAATCTGAAAGCAATAAGTTCTTACTATTAGCAGATACTCGTATAATAAAAAACTTGGCTACCTACAATTATGTAAAAGTTTCTAAGTAATGTTTATATTTTTTTTTGTGTTGTTTAAATAGGTACCGTATATTTTAGTGATATCGAAGGAACTCAGATCGAAACCGTGGATGAAAACTAGTTTTGTAGTGTATGAAATTTTTTATTAAAAATATTATACAAAACAGCGGGTTGAGTATACTTATATACTTATATATACCTACTTGTATACTTATACAATAGCTTCGTTTTTATAAAATTATCCCAAAAATGTTACAGCGAATTTACATTTATGAAAAATTTGGACAAGGGTTCGGTACATGTCCCGCTGTGTACCATACATAATGACGTTAAGCGGCGCCGAACCGACGTGGTTAAAAGCTTGTTTCGTAAAAGCATACCTAATGTCAAGCATAACTGACAGCTACGTAATACTCCATCGCCTGACAAAACCGTTTAAGTTCAAGCGACGTTAATTTTGTTATTTTGAAAAAGCCCTTTGATATGCTAAGCGAATTTTCTTACTTCTATTTTATTTGTCATATAAAAAACATTCCAAACAGTGAAAACGTGCTTAAGTCAACAAGTTGTTAATAAACTTTTCACTAGAATGTAAAGAATAATTCAGTTGTACATAAATAGCTCTTTTTTATGACATTCAACGTTGATATGCACAAAGTTCATTAAAAGACTCATTTTAACATTTATGTTTCAAAATAATTAGGGATGTACTTTGAAAAAGCGCGGTAGCAATGTTTTTAAAAGGCTAAAAGCAAACCATCGTAACTCAAAACGACTTTATGTTCACTCTCCTGAAAATTTGTGGTTTTTTACATATCCTGTGTTTCGTTGTCACCGTCTAACGAGGGCCTTTCGTGAGAGATGAAAAAGTAAATTGCGGGGCAGTTAGGTAGCACATTTAGGTCGGGTTTACACTGATCAAGTTTTTAGGATAGTATGTACTGAAGAAATAAAAGTGTGTGCAATACATTACTGCTACGTAAATTTTTGTAGCGTGAATGCTGTTGCATAAAATATTTGTCTTGTGTCAAATAGGTACACCATATTTGCACTGGTGGCATGTGCAGCCTTATTGTTACCAAAATATACGATAATAATTATAAATTTTCATTTCTCAATTCGAACTACCAGTTTTCTAAGTGCGAGTTGGGAACTCCTCTTGATTTGAAAATACGTATAGAATTTTTCTTTTGTTTTTATGTTGAGTCAATGATTGGTTTGAAAACAATCAGGTGATTGCTTTTTTATAACGTTTTTCCCTTCTTCAAATGTACAAAATTATTTTATTCTGAAGTTTTGCTTCGTCATTTCCATCATATCATTCAAGTCTGTTTAGGCTCAGGCACTAGAATGATGTAAAATGAACTTTAGCCTTCGGACATGTTTGGCTAAAAGCTACAACGGGTCTGAGTGATGAAGAGTAATGGCGATGACAACGCAACGGTGACGCATGTTACAGCACTTCAACAGCTGTCTAACAACGTGCTTTCATTTTCATCTCGCTTCTATTTACCTGACTATGGCAAAGCAAAAATAAGGGTTATGATTTTGACCCGTAGGTATGTTTTACTAAAGATTTTTGAACGATGACATAATAATAGTTATACATTTAAGTGGATAATCCGTAAATAAGATCGCATGAGTTTGTTGATTAGTCTGGCGATGGAGTTTTATGCGGCCACGACATGGTTTATCGATTTTATTGGCAGAACTGACCCTTTAACCATGCCCTTTATAGAGCACAGCGGTGCTTATTATATTGCTTATATATATTGTTACTGGCACTGGCGGTAACCTTTTTATTTGCTTACCACGCAGAACGTTACTTAACCTTGTCATATTACGACGAACGAAGCATGTTATAACACGAAAGCTTCGAACTCATTCTATCCCAAAAACAAGCAAACGTTTATAAAACAACCTTCTGAAAGAATGAACGGAATTAACGGGGACAGACTACAGACACCCATAATGAAAGCACACATTAGTGAGCAAAGTGAATGACATTTAGGGGTCCTTGTTGAACTTGGATGTCTGGACATTTATAGTTCAAAATGCGGTAATCGGATTAAGTTTTAGCATGTTAATTGTAAACGATTTTAGTTTGCTATAAATTTAATCCGCTCTACAACAAACACACGAAAACAAACGAATGTAGATAAAGACTAATGGAGGGAACCACCCGCGGCTTACTTGACGAGAATAGCTGAGACTGAGTAAAACATGAATTATGTCCTTGATGTGAAATCGTTTAATTATTTCTGTCAGTACTTATGTAACCTACATTCGTAGGCAGGTCTTTGTCTGAGACATTCTCAAGGATCTTGAGCCTCAAGATGTACTTAATAAGCCTTTATCTATCCATCTTGGTTGGAACAGGCAGTTACTAATTTTGAATCCCTTTCTGATTAATTAGAGGAGTAAATTAGTCGGTTTAGTTGCAATGAAACAGTTACAGAAGGGAATTGACCTATCAATTGCCTGTCATTGTGGTGCCTATTAATTATACTCTGTGATTGAAACTAATTGATCTACAGCTGATATCGCATCCTTTGTTGTGTTTTATCTTGGTTTAATGCAAATTTTCTTTAAAGGCTAACCAATTTTATGATTTTCATTTATGTAAATCATAAATCCTTCAGGCCATCTCTTTTAAACACTTGTCTTGTACTTTTGATTCTAGATTGTTTGTAATCGGAGTGTACCTATGATATGGCTTCATAGTTAACATGTTCCTAATATTATAAACACGAAAGTTTGTGCTTGCTTCAGGCTCAGGAGTCGCGTTGGAACAGGCATTAGAATCACCTAGCATGTAAAACAAAATTTAAGTGATCCTTGAGGTTCTTTCTTTCTAAATTTACTAAATGACTTGTTTTTATGAACTTACTATTTTAAAAATTATCAGTAATACAAGCTGACCCGGCGCAATTCTTACCGCTATAGTTTTTTTTTCACTTTCCTCAACGTTTAAACCTTACCTGAACATTCAAAAATATTTCAAGATCTAAATTAGCCAAATCGTTCCAGCAATTCTCGAGTTATAGCGTGACACGAAGAAATAGGGGCTCATTTTTATATATACCTACCTATACCGGATAGGTTTATAAACATAAAGTACACGCAGACGAAATCACGGGCGGTCGCTTGTTTCTAACAATCAAATGCTGTAATATTAACACTGATTGATTGGAATCCTGCCTTGTATATTAAGGATTTAATCTATGTACTATTTGTCAAGTTAGGCATCAATGTGTTGATCCTTATAGGTACAAAATGTAATATTTACTAAACATAGTTGTTTGTAGCAATTCAATTAGTTTCAACAATGTTATTGGTAGCAGGAATAATTAATTGCCTTAGGTGGCTAATTATATTCTATTATTCTAATTAATGCATACTGTCTACGCTGAGTTTCAGCTATTAATGTCAGTATTTCAACTTAAAAATATGTTATTCTGAAGCTAAAATATTGTATTAGACATCAAACCAATCAAAGCGGTCAGTGAAATATACCAAAAACTCTCGTACTAAGTTATCATTTTGCGACCTTGACTTTATTCAGATAGAGATATATAAGTTTACGGTATTTAGATACATGTTAAACTCTATCCCGTGTTCCAACTCAAACACGGCTTTCAAAGTCGATAAGCCATGACGGAGGCCTTTAGGCGGCCTTAAAACTCCGTCACCAGAGTTGGCCACTTGCTCATACGAACGAACGAACTCAAACACCATCATTTTGACCGTGACTTGCAATAGTCATGAACATAGGTCGACTTCACAATTGCTTACATCCAACAATCCTTTTTGGTTGACCTTTTCCTTAACCAATTGCTTGCTTCCAAGTGTTTGAAAAAGTTAAAAGTCATCATCTCCGTTTCGCTTACTGTAGTAAGATAATTGACATTTCGTCCCTAATAAAAATATGAAATATCTAACAACAGTAAGCACTTTTTATACGTCCATATTCGTTCACTTTCATTTAATTTCAGAAAAATTTGCAATATTAAAGTAACAAAATACAACAAGAAGTTTTATAAAGTTCTAAAGGAGGAAAAAGGTCATCCGGTTCTAGCACAAATAAACTCTCACACAGCATTTTATTTAATTAAACGGTGATCATCGCTAAGAATAAGCTGTAATGCTGGCATGTCTATTGCCATTAGCCACCTAGATCACGTCTCCTCAAATTGATACTGTGTACGTGATCCACTCAAACCGATGACGCTCATTTCGAGTTTCGTAAACGAATGAAAAGTCGTGTGAGGGAGAAAAGCCGGTTATTTTATTAATGATGGCATCTGACCTGTGTAAGTATGAACTGGGAAAATAGTCCTTATTTTCCCTCTCTCTTTTTTGGTTTTAGGGTTGATACTTGTAAATTTTTATATAAAGATGAAGATTTATAAGTAAAATAAATTTAAACGAAGCCCACATTGCAGTTTAATTCCCATTTAAATATTAGGTTCTACTACATTTAACTAATAAGATTGAAATTGCATTAGGTACTACACAGTTTGATTAAGTGTTCTTGTTTCTGTTCAAGTTCTGTCAAAGTTAAAAATTTTAAACTCTTTTGGTAGGATTTAAATACTTCAATATCTGTATCTACTCTACATAAAGCAAGTAACAACAATATCCACGAGTATCAGATTATGATGCCATAACAAGATTGATTCAATGGACCTATAGTGGTACATTCACGGTCAAAGGTTATTGACGGTTCCACGAAATCCTCATGAGATTTTATGACACAAAGTTACATCAGAATTGGTAAAAAGGATATTAGCAATGCAGAAATAGGTTGAGTTCGGACACGAGATTGGATATGAGAGAATTTCCCTCGGGTTCGCAAGAGCATGCTTGAATGAAACTTGTTTAGTAGAATATTTCTGGACAGTGTTGGCGAATTCAATCTAAAATGGATTGAAGTTTGAATCATTTAAATAGTCGACATCACTAAGAATTAAATGGAGTAACAAATCATTAAGTAGGTACCTACTCTATGCGTTGTCGAAAGAATTGCAGTGAAAATAATAATAATAATAATAATAATTCGTTTATTTTCAGATGTCACAGATCCATAAAATTTGTTAGTTAAAGATACTTAGGAGAAAATTAGTATCATCATAATATAAGTAGGTACCTATTAGGCAGATGTTATGTGTATTATTAAAAGTGAAAGTTTTTATACAGCACTCCATCATATGCATCAGCAATTGCCCTCAGGATGCTGTTGCTACTACCGCGCACTCTGCTCAGCAGTGAGGCTGCTTTTTTCCTAATGCAGGCAGCAAACCCATCCACGCGCGCGTCCACGAAAAACAAGCCTATCTATCTCTATATCTATATCTCTTTTTATACCTTGTAATTTTTAGCATCATCATAACGTACAAGGTGTACAACTCATGATAGTTTTGAAAGTGAAATATATATCCAAATATTTTACCTGAGAATATTTTTGGATATATGTTTACATCATTACAGGTACCTGATACGATCCACTGTCACAGATGGTTTCCATGAATCAGCCAATAAAAGTGCATAATATTTGATTTGTACAAAACTGCGACATTCCCTTAAATAAAGCTAAAATAAGGAAATCAATTTAAACTTTTTACAAACTACTGGCAAATTAAAGCCAATGTTTTTAATTAATTCACAGAATTTCAACTCGACGGAACGTTGATTCAAGTGCAATTTCGTGAGTTGCCATTTTGTTTGCGCCATCAAAAACTCTGTTATAGCTACACTCTAAATACGATTTTAGATAAAATCAATGAACTAGTTCTGACCTGAAAGCGATAGTTTTTAGTTCAGATTGTAATAAAAAGTATCTGCCTGAAACGCAAAGGTTTGTGTTTGTATGATCTGCAATATTTATTTCGAGTTTGGGTGTTGTCTACTCGTATGTATAATAATAAAATGTAATATGATCACGACTGTAAGTATTCCCAAGTTGCGGTAGACAAATTCTTTCAGATAAGTATATTATTTTTAGATCTGAAAAAATTTGATTTGTGTTTGGTGAACACTGGGCTACGGCTATTTTTATTTGGATAGGTACCAATTATTAAAAAACTTAACTTGAGATTTTATATTTGTGACTAAGTGGAACTGAAATCTAATATTTTCTACCTGGCCGTGGGATTGAATGTTACCTACGTTCGCAGACAGCCTTTCACTTTACCAAATCTAATAGACTGAGCAAATCCTATCAAAGGCATTCACCAATCTCTGCAATTCCGTCGCTTTCGCATTGAACTGACGCATCAACTCACTTAAGTACCTATGGTACAATCAAAATCTACAATAAAATGACTAGAGTCATATTCTTTTATAAACTTTCGCGTTCAGAACACATGATTAAATCATTAAGTGTGCCGCGACCTCGGCTGGTGCAATCCAGTTAAAACATCGGGATAAAATTTAATAAAGGTAAAATTTAAAATAATACTGAAATTAATATTAATAAGTGAGCTTACTTTTTCTACAAGTAGGTATATTAACAAAACATCCACGCAGTTACCTAAACTAGAGACGCATCTAATTCAAACTTAGAAATATTTAAGGCTTATTATTTTGTTATTATTATAAAAATAAGGCTATAGAGGCTTAAGAGAAATCTGTCAGAGAACTTTGAGGCCCTGAGGATTATGACTCCAATATACTTAAAAACTCGAAACTTGAATAAATAATTACAAAGGGGAAATTCTCAAAGGACTGTAAGTTTTGCCAGCACCGCAGTTACTTGATCGAAATAATCTTCAGTTTGAACCTGGGACAAACGGCCTCAATCTACTTACGAACAGATAAGAAACTTCCCTTTTGTAAGTTCGATTTCGCTTTCTAAAGAATCTGTTACCGTTTTAACGTGTGAATTATGTTAACATAATATTGAACTGTTAACATATTATTTCAACATTTTTCATAACAAAACGAAGTCGAAATAAAAAAATAAATAAGATAACAGAAATAACGTACAAAAGAAATCATTGTTATATAAGTAAAATACGATTTTTTTTTTAAGTTTATCGTAGAAATATCATAATTCACCTTAGACCTCTCAGTCTTTTCAGGTTTTTGCTAGGCAAGTCTTGGGATTATTCCGCTTCCTGAGTGTAAAATATAGCTGTCAACTAACGCCCGCCGCTTTTTAAAAACAAGAGCTATGATTCAAACAAATGGTCACGGCCACAAAGACCGCTGCCGCTATAAACATGAATCTTAAGACTTGGAACTTGAGTTTGAAAGTAGCCCTCATTTATATATCTTACTTCATAGTGAGGTTGATGTTCAGTTCAATTTGCCTGAAATAAAGTATATCAGTTTATAACGGTCTAAAAAAAGTTTTAATATAACATTTGGACAGAATAGTGTGCTGAAACATGTGTAGTGCATTGCATTGACTCTGAGTTTTGTGATGATTTCTTTTGACCCCTTAAAAAAATAACCCTTCATAAAATGGATGATGGTATTCATTAACAATAAATTTATGTAAGTACTTACCTTATTTATTTGGAAGCCAGAACACGTTTCAAATTTTAATGATAATAATTATAAAGCGAAACTGCGCTGCAGTTGTCAACAAATATTTGGTTTAAGGCGTATGCATTTTGTTCATACAAACTTATTGAGTGATACGTTCATGTATATCAATGTAAACGATTTCGTTCCATCTGACTATCGATGTAGCTAGGCAGGTACGAGGTTGAGAGGCTGCGTAGTGCGTGGGCTCCCATACACTGTCATAATAATATGTTTAACTGGCTGCTGCAGCCAGGCTGCCTAGTGTGTGAGGGGTTTTAATTTAGTTTATATGTCACACGGATCAATATTTGGAAGGCACAAAAAATTAACGTAATATATTTGATTTTATGAGATGTTTAGACATGACAATCGGCTAAAAATTATTAATTACATTATTCCATAATACCATTTTGCTTCAACGAGGCAAGTTGTGATTAATAACTATCTTATTTACAATGGGTATCTTTGAATGCTCGCTTCAAAATGGCTCCGTGTTCTGGGGAATTTAATGACGTCGTAAAAGCTTGAATCACGGTTAATCTGATTATTTAGGTGCTACGTTTCCTTTGAAACATCTTGAATGGGTCCGTTTGCATTTCTGAATATTTTAAAGTTTGTTGATTTGGTTCTTTGAAACTAACTACTGTAAAACGTGAGCAAATGAGCATGTTTTAAATATGCTCCTGTTTTTTATTACGACCTTGGATCTTATTTACCTAGCTATTTACTGTACCGAATAAGATTATTTATGAGTCAAACCGAAATTTTATACATACTTTATTAGTTTGAAAATCATAATTATATTATAATATCTTTATTACCTCTTGTTAATTAATGATGAAAATCTAGTCAGTAATCTGCTGATGTGAGTTATTTAACACAAACAATCATGACTCATTATTTTTAATTACATCAGTAAATACAACTAATTATTTCACGGTAACAAAGCCACAATGACTATTCCTATCTGGTTTTATATGACATTGTTCACAATGTATTAAAAAAACAATGTTAATTGTATAACAAATATGAATACATCGTGGGTAGCGTCGATTTAATCTGCTTGCAATCTGTTATTAACTATTTGACTACACTATACGGCAATTTAAGTTTTTAAAAATGTGGATATGTACCAAATAATATCAGGACCTACCTATTACTGTACTTTAGACATTTTCAAAGAATCTAAAATGCCTAAAGATCTGAAAGAATATGTCTAATCGCTTTATTACATTTGTTCATGATAAATATATATATTCGTATATGATAAAGTCGTAGTCAAATAATAGTGTATTATAGCTGTATAATTGTAAATACCACACCTACCTAATAAAAATAATATGTGTCATTCTAAATGTTTCACTAACTTTAATTATTCTTCTTTGAGTACATTTTACATAACTGTACAAAATACAATTAGAACCAGTTTAGCCGCCTAAGGATCGTTACAAACGATCTATAGGTAGCTCAACTGATCCAAACCACTGCCAGACGGAAGCGTGCCCAAGAAAATGTAGTAGTTTAGTTTCTGTAAATAAATTAACTCTTTTTACATGGCGCAACTCAAACAGAAACCTGTTCCTTTTTCAAATCTAACAATATAACTAATACAACATCAACAAACATTGTAAAAATAACATTAAGTTCAAAAACACAGTATTACCAAAGACGATTAATATCTAGAAGACAGACAAAGGCCATACACAAAATCGTAACCCGATCCCGCAGTACCAGATAGCCTGAAAACTTTAAAACATCAATTTTATCCAAGAAATTTCAATACTTAGTAGTAGGTAGCAACAATATTCAATATTTAAACATTTTTAACTAGAAAGTAATTGAAATTTCTTGGATAAAATTGATGTTTTAGAGTTTTCAGGCTATTTTTTAGGGTTACGATTTTGTGTATGGCCTTTGTCTGTCTTCTAGATATTAATCGTCTTTGGTATTACTGTATTTTGATTAAAAAATAAAAACCGAGGTAAAGTAAATTTTAAGCGCTTTCATTTCCCATAATTGCCGACAGCGAGCGTAAACCGTATTACAGACTGCCTTACAAACGCCGCGTGAAAGAGACACTCTATACGCGTTAACTTAGAAATGGATAAAGGGTTTTACACAATGACATGATTTGGAAGACAATATACAACAAGCTTAAAACTTCAGAATAATCATTTAAAAATTCTAATAGTTCTCTGGAAGTCAGATAATGAGTCGTTTAACATTTAACACTTTGCTACATATTGCAAGTAGCTGCCTCATAATTCACTGCAAGTATTATACCCGTTTCTTTTAAAGCAAGTAAGTACTGATAGTTTCTGCAAGATGTCTTCTTTCACTGTACCTATGTCTAAACACATAAATATTTTGATTTATATAAAGTAACTGAGCTTTTCTGTTCCCTATACGCTATGCTTATTTATTCGTGCAAGATTTACTCGTTTGTATATTTTTAGTAGAGAAGATAATATGCAATCTTCATTTCTAGAATAGAAACGAAAAAAACTCATAGGAATTAACAGATTTAACATTTCTGATCGCTCAAGTTTTCATCATCGAGTGTCAATTCCGATACATTTTTCTTCGTTTCTAGTCTAAAGCTTACTTATCTTCTAATTGTAGTTATTAAACTGATTAGAAGGGTATCTTTGTGAAAGCTCCTTCAGCCTCACACCTGCAAATGAAACCTACTGGAACGATACCGGGAATATATCGCAAGATTCCAAGACTTACAGGATTCCGCGCTAACAAATTATTTCAATTACGCATTGCAGAACATTTCCTTGTGACAAATGTACGAGTCGAGTTATGTGGAACTTAATACACATTTTGTCATGTTTGCAGTGAAATATTGCATCATACGATATATTCGTACAGTCTAAGAAATTTCTAGGCAAATCAATTACCTTACCATTGAAATTTTAAGCTCCCAACGATTCAGACGAGATCCTGTCACAGTGTGACACGCTGGGATTTTTTTTAACGAGAGGGAGAGTCACTCTCTGTAACAGTATGGTTGAATGGGACAACATTATTTTTGCTACTTGATAATAAATTGTTTTTGAATTATTAAGCCGCGTCATCAAGTCACTCGTGACGTAGTATTCTTAAAACGAGTAATTTGGCACGTTTTATGATTTTACAACACGTGTTTTATGGTGTTAAAACAACCCTTAAAAAGTTGTGAACTGCTCACGTTTCAGGCTCGTGTTTTTGTTTTTTGAAATAACTCATAGCTATTCTAGAAACTCATCAGCCCACCGAATAAAAGCTACAGCTTTTACTTTTCTGTGGTCTACCACAAACAGATTTTTTTGCCCGAGTCTTTATGTTACGATAGAACATGAGAGAATCACTGAATTAATTATTTTTAAATGTTTACAAATTTTTAGACCGAAATAATCACTGATACATTTAAATCTAACTCTTTTAAATCAACAGTTCAGTATCTCATTTGAACAACACAATTCAATCTCAAAGTAGTTTTGAAAGCCAAAACGCGAAAACTATGACTTGGTCCAGCCGGTTTGATTAAAACCCATGTTTCGATCTTAAAGCAGCATTCAGTACTGTGGATTGCAAATTGCTGTTAGATTCCATATAGTTGTTTGGAACTTGTATTGGTACCATTTGGCACGTCTGCTTCCAATATGGAATATTAATTCTGCAGAACCCGTTTAATTGGGTACCTCGGTAATAAGCACGTATGGAGGTAATTGGTTTGCGTTCACATAATTACCAATGTTCTCATTTCAATGTTATTGTAAGTACCGGAACAAACTCAGAAATGCAATGAATTAGGTAAGAAAAGAAGAGAATGTATTTCTCTGATTTTGATGTACCTACCGATTCTTTTACACGGTTTAGTGATAACCTGTAATAATTTATCCAGTTGTACCTATCTAAAATTTTTGTATCCGTTTCCTAATTGTTTTCTATTTATGTTAAACTCATTTGGTCTAACTTATTACATATTATGTATGTATATTGTTTAATATAATATACGTGGCCATCTTGTCCTTGTTTCTTTCTCATTTTCATCCCAAACTAATTGCATTAAAACATAGCAATGTTCCGACGTGCTCAGCGAGCTACATTTAAAATTACATTTTTACAAACACGCTACCACGCTCAAGCGCTCTCATCTCAGAACTTTCCGCATCTGTTATTCATCCCAGACTATTTCAGCTTTTTTTGGGTTCCACAAGCAGCACCATTAAATTTATTTCAGTCTTGTAGGCAAGAAAGTCCTATACAACTGTGCAATCCTACTTGTTGGATTGTCTCGGTCTCGAATGGCAGAATTACTATTAAAAACAGTAGAAGAATAATATTATGTAAAAAAAAACATTATTTTCTCATACAATATTCTACGGGACGGCTAAGTTAGCGGGGTTCCTGTGTTGCGGTACAAAATACCGACAAAAACGGAACAAAGACTAATCTCGTGATTAAAGACTATGCGAATGCAATCTACCCTCCTGTTGTGCGTGTGTTCACAGTTTCGCGCTTGATCCGCGGGCGAGTGAGGACAGCCTATAATTTTTTTTTTAATTTCTGTCATCCAACGCGCTCCTTGATCTGATCTACATTTTATTTATTTTTTCGGGACTAATGAAATGGGGGTGCTCTTTGAATATTTTTACACCCCTGGGTGTTTTGGTGTCCACGTTCTTTATAATGTTTACTTAAAATGATTTATTTTTTTGGGCATAATTTATTATTCTCATTACAATTTGAAATGTTGGCGCACGTGTCGCGTCGTATTTGAGAAGTTGAAAGTAAACAACGATATTAATTTTCGCTTTGGATATTTTCACAAAGTATTTTCACACACAAGACATTGCACAAACTTTTTAGGCTTTAACATAAAATATAGTACCTACAGAGATACATATTTTCTGCGATATTTATTGTATGTAGGTACTTACATGATGTTTTAAAATGATCTAAAAAACTTTGTACATTATAAATTGAATGCGATAATCAAGTAATAATATCATAATAATATCATTTATTTTTAAGTCATCGGCCACATTTATTACGCGTGTATTCCCAAAAAGTAATAAGGAAGTCATTTGGTTGATTATAGCAAGATTTTCTAAGAAGCTTCTTATTTGCAAGATAACATCTTTTCATTAGCGGAAAAGAAATACGCGTTAGTGCGAAGCGCGATGTCTTTGTATATTTGCCTGTTGTCACAGACAGAAACAATCTTTTGTCAGACAATGAGTAGACCACTCATTGTGTCAAATAAAAGATGTTACTGCTTTTGAAGAATCGTTAAAAAAGTAGTACCGAAAAATAAGCAGACTTGTTGATATTTTCTGTCAGTATACCAAATACTGTGATAGATCATAGAAATATTAAAAACGTCGCGGAAGTGTGCTCGCTATTATTAATGTATACCTATGCAATAACGTGTACTGGCGTTCTACTGCCGAAGACACCAACCAAGCCATCAGGTTACTTAGACGGTTCAGAGACCAAACTGCTGTCTGCATTGTTAAAGTTTTGGATAGAAAACGCCCAACTTCTCTAGTAGGGTAATATTTTTAAAAGCTTGGAAGAAAATAAACACGTAAACATGCTCTACGGTTTCTTAGACAAGTTAGATGTAATTGTTTTGAAGACGTTTAAAAGAGTAGTAAAGTTACTTAATTTTAAATACAGTTTAAACAGACGTCCACATACTGTTAGACCCCACAGCTATGGTTATATAGTAATGTAATGTTTATTTCTCAAAACAAAGTCATTTAAAAGTTTAAAAAGTTCATTCAAAAGATAAACTACCAACCATCAGATTGAAAGTCGAGATAGGCCAATGCGGCTTTGAGTAAAGCTACTGCAAATAAAATAATTGGCGCATGCACTCGACAGCAAAACCTTACCAAGTTCTAAAGCTCTTTGTTTCAGTAAAATAGCTTCAAGTGCCTCGGGGAAGTTAAAACGATACTTGGAACTTCTAAAAGCTTGCGACTTTGTCGCGCGTCGATTTTTGACTAATCCTTGAGACGCTAAGAAGTTGAAGCGTTTGCTTGAACATTTCTGTAAAAGCTCTGGTTTCTTTGCAAGTTTGGTGCGTATCTTACGGCCGTGAATGAAAGGTACTTCGTTTTATGTTCTTTAAAGTACCTACGTAGTGTATATTTTGTCAAATTCACTTCTTAGGTGTCATTTACACGATGCAAGATTCTTGCCTGTTGCATACACACATCAACAAAGTCTAGGGATACCTTAAACATAAATTATTACCGCCTTTATATTTTAAAATCCTATTAGTTTTCATATAATGTTTATATGCAGATGGAAACATATTTTATTAAATTTTTTAATTAAAAAAAAAACTGAAAAAACAAACGAAAAAACAAAATACGGCGGCAAAAATGTTGGTAATTTGTTGCGACAAGGAAAATTAAAATCGTTTTATTGAAATTATTTAATGAAAAAGATATCGAATTGTTTTTCTTTTTTTATATAATGGGCCGATTGAGCTTTGAGAGCCATGTCACGTCGTCATTTGAGTCGAGATGAAATGCTACGAGCCGAGGGCATGTTAGAAAATGGTGCTATTCAACGCGTCGTTGCTGAGGCCGTACACACCAACCAAAACGTGATAGCAAGGTTGTGGTCACGTTATCTCAGTACTGAGGATGTTGCTGAACAGCACACGGGTAGATATCGTGTTACTACGCAGAGACAGGATCGATTTCTGCAAATGACCGCCAGAAGACAACCGAATATCACAGTGATGTAACTAGTACAAAGGCTCCAGGGGGACCATCAGCTGCTGGTAAGCGACCAAACCGTGCGAAGGAGGTTGCATGAAGTTGGTCTTTATGCTCGAAGACCGCTACGTGTTCCAGCATTGCGACGTGGCAATCGCGGTCGGCCGCTTTCGTGGGCTCGGGAAAATTTAACATGGAGTGACGCACAATGGTCTTTGGTGTCGTTTGCCGATGAGTCCCGGTTTAGGTTTCATACGGATTCAAGAAGAACACGCGTTTGGCGAACTCCAGGAAGAGTTAGCCGTCTACGGCAACCCCAAGAGGTCCACTCATACGACAGCGGAACAAACATGATGTGGGCAGGAATTCGTCTTGGCGCACGAACCCAGCTCGTTTGGGTCCAAGGCAACATGACGGCACAAAAACACTACGAGGAGGTAGTAGAGCCTGTTATTGTCCCACACAGAATCCACATGGGCCAGGAATTTCTACTCACGCACGATAATGCTCCTGCCCATACGGCGCGACTAGTGTCGGCCGCGCTCCGAGACCACGAAATTCAAGTTTTGGGTTGGCCTGCACAGTCGTCTGAGCTAAATTTTATCAAGCATGCCTGGGACATGTTACAGCGAAAAGCTATGAGAGATTTTCCTCCAAATTTAACGACGGGACTACAATTTTTCGAACATTTAGAAAGAACATGGGACCTTATCCCGCAGCAAGACATTGGCAGTTTAATTTTAAGCTTGAACAGTCGATGTCGATGTGTAATTAATGTAAGAGGTGGCAACAGTGATTACTATTAATTAGTTATTAATTTTAATCAAAATCTATAGTTTTACAAGAAAAAAAAAGTTTTTATTTCATACTCATTTTCTATGGCGATCAAAAAAATAACATTTTTAATTAAAACAATACAATCATACAATGTTTTTTTATTTTTTATTAAAGACCTTGAAATAACATATCATTTTGTCATTAACTATTTCAGAAAATACCTCATAGTTTTTCGAATATTTGATGAAATATACAATATCCCTAGACTTTGTTGATGAGTGTACAATTGAATTGACTGTCGTAATGACGTGCATAGTCTAAACAACATTTGCTTACAATTATTGAACGTCGATTACGTGCGCGTAATTATTGCATTCAATGATTGCTCTGGTTAGTACAAGAAAAAACGTCCTAATGTACGTACAGGCATTATTTAATGGAAAACGAACTCTATTAATGCAGTGTAAAGTTTATTTGAATTTCCGACATCTGGTCTAATATTTTTATGCTTTACAAACAATATTTTTATCCTTATTCAAACATGGATTCTTATGCTTATTAAACAATATATTTATCTTTTCTCAGCAACAATCTTGTAGACCTATAACAAGGAAGGATTTGTAAAATAATTTTCCTACAATTTCAATATGGAGGAAGTTTCCAAGCCAAAAGCTTTCAAACAGTTATCTTAGCACGTGTTTGGAAACACTAGCGCCGCGTCTCCAAACAAACTCTGCAAACGGAAAATCTTTTCCTGTAAGGATATGTACACATTGATATGGTCGAATAACGGTGTTCTTAAAGTGGTGCTGTGATTGCAGCCTTATCGAGCATTTTGATATGTAAAAAAAACAAGTGCATGCTTTTATGCGCCTGTTTTACGCCTATACATGCATAATGTGCTTAATAGGTATATTATTGCACGTGCAAAGGAGAACTAGTAACATTATATACGTTCTTAAACATTGAAGTGCCTGCGTTTTTAACTTAGAACATGCATAATATTTAGTTCAAATTATGCATTGGCCGAATACTTACATTTGACAGACTCTGCTGACTACTTTGCAGTAATGACTTTGAATGCTTGAATTTTACTTAAAAATCTACATGATCTATATAAAGTTTCGATCCATAAAAGAGAGATTTTGATGTTGTTGTTTCCGTCATAATAGCACTGCCGATTGCATTTATGATCTTAATCAAAACAGAATAACGAATTACAAAAGCTCTAAAAAGTTTTCCGCAATATGTGTGGGTGGATGTGCAACTACACTAGCCGGAACATAGCTTTAACAGTTAGTGTGCGAGCTACGAGTAGGGCACGTCGTGAGTACAAACAGGGATTCCTCGGGAGTTATTTTTTAAATTAAATTTTTCGCGAACATAAGTCGAGGGCGCATCCACGGAAATCCTCGCGGAAAATGGATTTCGTGGAAATCAGACCGCGGATTTGTAAAAGCGCTGAGGCGGAACTATAAATCTAAACGCAACCTTCGTACTATATATAAATATAATATATGTATTCCTCAAGTTAATAATTGTATGTTTCACAAGAGTACTTACTACTCCTCTATTAGAATTTATAACCATTTACCTCAACACTTAAAATCTCTATGTGTAGATTCTTTTAGCAGTAGACTTAAGAACTGGCTTATTTCCAAAGTGTATTACGATCTGCAGGAATTCTTCAGTGATTGAAGGTATTGTGAGCATTGTGATTTTGATTGCATTTGTGAGCTTAAGTAGTTATTAAGTTTTTTATTTATGTTGTACGTCCGAAAAGGGCAAACTGTTTGCACTTATATTTAAACACAAACCTACCACCTTTGTAAAAATTTCAACAGTTTACAATAAAATGATCTTATCTTATCTTATCTTATCTTATCTATAAACTTATATTGTTATATTTCTAGATGGCAACTTTGTCCACGTATAAATTTCTTAAATTAACGTGTATGCTAGTCTAAATTATTACATTCTGCGTACGTTCTAAAAAAATTAAAACATTTAATGAAAGAACGTACAAAATTCTTTTATAATATGTTTTAGTTTTTTTATTTGCTCTAGTGCTTTTTCTATTCTAGAAACTTTAAGTAAGATCGTATGAGCATGGCCAACCCTGATCAATAGCTAGAAACTTTTATAGTTATAGACACTTAATTCCCTAATATTTATAGAAACATGAAACAAAAACAACTAATTACTATTATTTAAGCAAGAAATAACTGAAGATCTTTCGAGAATTATCGAAGAATCCTCCTGGTTCGAATCCTGCCAGATCCGTTAACTTTTAGTAAGATTTTTCATTTATAATGAAATATCAAAGAAAAGTTGAATATTCTGAGGTTTTTTTTATAATTATCCGCTTTGTTCATCGCTAAGCTTAGCAGAGACGGAAGCAGCGCCGCGCCCCTATGCCTAAAGAATTCCTTAATATTTTTTACCTCCTAAAAATAGGATAAAATAACCGTAGATTCTTATTTACTGCAAAATTAGCTCGTTAATCTCTTTGTTTGTTTGATAAACTTGAGAGGGCTTTATTTGTTCCCGGTTTCGAGTGCAAAATTGCTCAAACTTTGAGTGTTTAAAAGTGGTCATTGTTCGGTGAAATTGTGGACTGGTTTTAATTTGAGTTTGTTTGTGTAGCCAGCAAGTGATACGTTTTGATTGTTTTTCTTCATTCAAATCCCTGGCAAAAAGAGGGGTAAGTATTTTGTAGCGTGTATCTTTGTATCTGTCTTTGACTTTCTTAAAGTACCATTACATGATGCCATTTTCTTGTACGTACCAGAGAAATAATTGAATGCAATATATAATTAACACGCAACTAATTTGACGTTCAAAATTGTGATCAACTGTTGTTTAAACCATACAAGTCATGATAGCAGTCAATTTATTTGTATGCGACTGGCTTTATGAAAATCTGTTCAGGAGTTTAAAGATTATTGTGATCTTTTCTAATTGGCAAAGGGTGTCGGGAGTTATTAATTTAATTTTAGTTTAACTGTTATTTGGTTGGTTTTTTTCGTAACTATGCTTCGATTCCTGTAAAGCTTATAAATTTGTGAAAAAACAATAACTTCAAAGAAACAAGAATCCGAATGTTTCTTGTATATGAAAGTTGTAGGTCAGCTTATTTTTGAAAGAAACATTCGGATATTTATGTTTTAATAATCGAGTTCAAGTGAACTCCCATAGATATTCCGTAATCACAAAAAGGTCGTCAATAGCGGCTTACTATTTTATGAGTGGGTGTGTTCTGTATTGTTGGATACCGTAGGGGTGGAAAACTGGAATACAATAAAGTGTAGTAGCAATGAGGTGTTCCTATCATTATATTACGATATTTTTTAAACAAAACAAAGCTTTAAATTATTTAATTTTAACAATGGGTTATATTATAATATTGTTTACTAATCCCAACAAACAAAAACAAGAGGAAACCATTAGCTTTTTATATTTGAAAAGTAGTGATTGTCTTGTAACCTTAGACAGATGTCTAAAGGTGGGTACTGACCGGTGTAATACTGTAGATACGAGTAGAAGGTTAGTCTATGTGCTTTTCTAGGTCACAATCATGTATATTCATTCCACTTTCAGCCGAATCCGCTTAGTAGTTTTTGCGTGCCATACAACTTCTGCGTTTATAGTATTAATGAAATTTTCGTATTTTACTACATCTTTGCGATCCCCGCTGTATACTTTCCCATTTATTTTGTCCAGATTTCGTGAGGCATTAAATTGGGTTTGCGGATGGCCGCAGATGTCTTCGCGGCAATATCTGTGAGCGGTCGGGCCCTCCGTCACTCGCAATACGATTTCTATTATGATACATTCTTTAAGCCGTAACTATATCATTTACAATTCTCTGTGAAAAGTTTCGGTACGGTAAACTGGTAACTCAAAGAAACCTAAGATTTCCATAATAAACAGTAAGCCCTCGTCCACGGTTAGTCGCGATGCAAATGCGCTACAAAAAGTCGCCGTGGGCGAAGGCTCTAAGATGGAAAAGTAAAACTGATTTTGAAAAATTTTAAAAAAAAACAACATAATAATATTGAATAACGTTAATGTATCAAAACCTAACATTCTCTCTTTTGCTCATGAGTTCTGTGTTTTATTTCTTATAAAATAGAATCTTTTGACGATTTAAAAAAACATTTTTTTTTTATTTCTTCAGTTATCCTGCACTTTCTCCTGGCGTGTTTTTTACGTGACGCGGAATATATAAGTCATTGATATTGAAAACCAAACACTTCATAAAACACACCTTTTCCGCATAAGGGTTGCCTACCTGAGCTGATATTTTTACTTAAACACAACCATGAATTAGGTAAGTGAACACTCAACCGGTTAAGACTATGATGATATTCTACGCCGGAAACGTGTGGGTCCGGATTTGAATAGGCTTTCACCCCCGCCCCTTACACCCTCCTTAGACCCCTTTTCACAAAACCGTATATACGAAGCAAAACACATTTAATTAGTAATTAGTAATTAGGATTATATTTTTTGCAGAATAAATTGAAGAAACATAAGCTCCCAAATGCCTTTCGAATATTAAAATCACAATATTTATCATTCCTTTTATTAATATTTTAAACAATCCACGTTCCATCTGAATAAATAAGAAAATTTCTACTGTTATCGAAATGAGGAAAATTCTACTGAGAATTTCGAATTTCACCAAACATTTTTCGGCCCTAAGCGTACAATCTCCAGACTATTTTATGTATGTACTTATAAAGGCAATCCTATGATGTACGGCCCAGACGATACGCACCACAAAAGGAAAAGGATATAGTGCCTGGTGACCCTCAGAAGGGTTAATCGAATTCCTTTTGATATTCCATTATTTTGTGTGTTTGCAACTCCACAGGTATGGGGTCCAGTTGACCTGCTTTATTGTATTTTCTGCGTGACTGGACGTAGATTATTATTTTCGTTTTAACGCATCTAACTCTTAAAGTAATCATTCACTGTGAACTTTAATGCTCGCTATAACTTACAATCCAAATTCCGGGATGGTCATTCACAATTTATACCAAAACACCAGTGTCAAATTCTAAATGAGTTCGTGGTATCATATTTATTTTGACTTCATATTTTTGACTTGTATTTTTGTTTATCTTATGTGTGTGTTTGTGTGTATGTTTTTGAGTTTGCCAATTACATTCGTAAGGATCTATATCTTCCAAGTCCATGAAAATAAATAAATAAATATCCTTGGACATTTCACACGGCGTCATCTAGTCCCAAGCTAAGCAATTTAATGCTTGTGTTATGGTAACCAGATGACTGATAAACTACATAGATACATTTTTTTTTTTGTAAATACATACATATTATACATAGAAAACACCCAGACACGAAACAAATATTTGCAGATCATGCAAACATTTGTCCCGCAGCGGGGATCGAACCCACAACCTCTGCGTCTCAGGCGGGCTTTCGCCCACTGCGCCACAGAGGTCGTCAATCACTATTTACATGAAAATAGTCTGTGTTTTAATAATTTGTAATAATTAGACTGAGGAAACGCGGGGTTTTATATCAAATATACAATTCAGTAGTATTTTCTGAATAAAAACGTATTACTGCCAAAATAAAGCAGCCAAAACGGGCAATATATTATTATGCTTCCAAATTATTAAGAGCCTTGACCCCTCTTCGTCTTACAAATAACAGAACCTTAATTAATATTAACTGTATTTACTTCCTTGGCAAACAAGGCAAATAAATAAATTTAATAAACATAAAACTGCCGCCTAACTCTTTTACCGACTGTGACTTCCGGTTGTTTTGGAAGACAAATTGCCGCTGACTTCCTGTATCATGTTTACGGCCACTGTCTGGTGTAAAATACTCTGTTGTTTGTTATTAAAAAGTAATAGTTCGCTTCATAATGAGTTTTTCTGAAAAATAGTTTTTTTACGGTGTTTGCTTTTAATGAGACAACATGATGAGGAAAATAAATATAGTAAAATATGATCACGACTGTATCCAAAGAAGCGGTTGACATACTTGTTGAAAGTATTTAGCAAACACGATTAATATCTAGAAGACAGACAAAGGCCATCCACAAAAACGTAACCCTGATCCCGCAGTACCAGATAGCCTGGAAACTTTAAAACATCAATTTTAGCCAAGAAATTTCAATACTTAGGTAATTTTAACTAGAAAGTAATTGAAATTTCTTGGATAAAATTGATGTTTTAAAGTTTCCAGGCTATCTGGTACTGCGGGATCAGGGTTACGATTTTGTGTATGGCCTTTGTCTGTCTTCTAGATATTAATTTCTTTAAAAATCCAGAACGTAACTCCCACGGTTTTCAATAACTCTCAAGGTTTCAGACTTCCCTTCAGTAGCCCTAAGGAGAAAACTCAAAGCAAAGCAACAATCTTGAATTTAAATGTTCGCAATTCAGTGATTGAAAAATGTAAATGATTTTGTTAAAAATGTGCGCCTTCATTTGAATTTATTCATAGTATTTTAATTACTGTTCACTGGCTTGCAAACAGTAATATGCCATTCCTACCAAAACGATAGAATACTCCTTTTGTTACAACATGTTAATGCCTTTTTCAATGAAAAAATATGAAATATAGCGTACTAACTCGCAACACACACGAATCTTCGGTATTTATGTGGCTTTGTATACCTTTCTCGAATGACAAAAGTATTGCGTTTGTATTATTTATAAAGAAAAACTCCTTTGTTAGAATTTTGCTTTATATACAAACCAAACACGTTATAGACAGGCAAATTTGGACATGAAATAGTTTAATGAAGAAGATTAAATTTTACCAACAAACGGAAATGAATTCACATAATAAATTATGATGATACATCGTAAATAGGTTTTCTGTGCATTAATACGATTTAAACCCATCAAGTTTTTAACAAAAGTTTAGCAATTTAGTCTTATCCGTCTCTTATTCAATGTACCTATACACAATTAGATAAGTCAAAATATTACCTGATTGTATTCAATAACAATTATTTCATGCTGGACTTGAAACTACACAAAGCAACCGAAGTACTATGCCGAACACAGAACTAAAGCATTCCATCGATAGCTTGAACGTTGTTGGTCGAGTTTTGAATTCTTTCTCCGTTTATTGAAAGAGCTTAGTCCGAGACTTGGCAAGTCATTGAAAGTAGCTGGGAGCAACGGTTTTTAGTAAACTACTTCTCAGCTTTTTCATAAAGCTGTGTTAGTTATGCTGTGTTATTCTTATTGTTTAACTACCGTAATACGAAACGAAACACGAGATTACGACTGTCGCAAAGCGCGGTAGACATTATTTATGATGAAATCTGGGTGTTTTCTATGTAAAATTGTATGTATTGACAAAAAAATGTAAGTAGTACTTATAACCGTCATCTAGTCAGTCAAGCATTAAATTGCTTTGCTTGGAACGAGATGACGCTGTGTGGAATATTTAAGGATGTAATTATTATATTATTAATATTATATTGGGCAATATTTATGATGCAGTCACAAAATAGTTATTAAATAAAGTTACCAAGGTTTTAAGCTTGATCTTTGAGTTTTGTGTCCATTATAAAATGCAGTGTACCGCGAACAATAGCCGGGGCACTAAGTACCGAAATCTGTCTCGAACACAAAGACGGCTTCCAACTGGCATAGTTCCTTAGTAAAGCTGGCGTTCTTAACACCGCGACCCGCTACATTAAGGTTTAAATAATAGATTCTTCATAGCCAACAATAGTTGAGACTTTTATGTTACATATTATTGGGAAAAGTCGCGCAATGGCATCTTTTATTTGAAAATGCAAAATAAAAATTTGATAAAACCGACTTCAATTTCGTGAGGAGAGAGGAATTTTGTGCACTCTCACTAAGAAGATAAAAAAAAAAAATATATCCTTGGACATTCCACACGGCGTCATCTAGTCCCAAGCTAAGCAACTTAGTGCTTGTGTTATGGTAACCAGATGACTGATATACTACATATTTTTTTAGTTAAATACATAATATACATTCTATAGGTAGAAAAACATTCAGACCTGGAACAAATATCCCGTTGCGGGTTCGATCCCCGCCACGGGACAAATGTTTTTATCTTCTACAGATATTTCAGGTCTGGATGTTTTTCTATACCGCCTTGGAGAAAACTGTCAGTAGTATGAAAATAAAATAAAGTCTCAGGAATGAAGCAGCCCCTTTTGAACCTCGAACATCGACGTCGGTAGCGGGTTTCGCATTCTTTGCCCTGATTTATTGAGTGGCCGCTGTATTTGATCTAATGTTAAACTCTACTATATTACGTCGCTTAGAAAGGTCGTGACTTTAACACATTTCATAGAAACTCGTCTTTTATAAAAGTATTTTTATACAGTAATAAAATATAAAATTTATAGAGAAATGAAGACGAAACCAGGTTTTAATACGATTACATTCTGTCAGCAGAGCTAGGCACTCACACGCATACATTGAGTTTATTACCTAATAAAAAAAGTATTATGTCTCAAAATAAATGTTATTTTTGTTTTGACTATAATTAAAAACTAGTCGATTATTTCGAATAATATGTACTTGGGTGGTAACTCATCGCCAAATTCTGTACTAAAAATGAAAAATAAAAAAATGAAATATGATCACGACTGTATCCCAGGGAGCGGTAGACATTTCTTTCGGATCTTTGAGGCAATTTTTAGATCCTTTTGAAGATGTCTATGGGGGTAGTCAGAGGTATGTCCAAATACATATTTGGTACACGCCCACATCTTGCAGAAGTTAACTTTCCATACGTGACAGGTTGCAAGCCCATCGACGCTATTAGAGAGCTAACTGGTTTCCTCACTATGTTTTCCTTCACAGTAAATTCTATACTATTAAATAGTATAGAATACAAATTTTGTATTATAATATATATTATGTTATATAGTTATCAATTGAAAAGTAGGAATTCAGCCTAACAAACTTACCAATAAACAATCAGGCCAGTTAATTTACTAAAACATTTAAAAGAAAATTCGGAGTAAGAATCACATACTCTCAGTTAAGATGTGTGGGCGGCGTAGCTCGTAGTTTTCGTAGCACTCGTGTAGCTGTCGTAGCACTATGCTCGTAGCAATCGTAGCACTCGTGACGAGATTATCCGGCGTGGTAAGATCAAAGCAATATTTGTTCTAGAGAGGGAATTCAGGAAGGTAATGCATTTTGTCATGTCTTTTAGTTTTAACTTTTTCAAGGAACTCAAGTAGGATGTTGTATTATTTTAAATATATGAAATGGCGTCCCTGACTCTCATAAATACACAAGTAAGTTAATAAATATATTTCTAATTCATAGTGTTCGTTTCACACTCAGGTATTAAAAAAAAATGGCAATGTATTACAAAAATACCCTACATTAGTGTGCAATTTTTCAGTTATTTTAGAAATAATTATAAAGCCGTGTTTCCAAGTAGTTTGTCATGGTCTCTAATTCACAAACTTAGAACTTTAGAGATTTTTTTCTTATCACTCGTTTGTCAAAGTATGGAGACTGCTACAGATTTAGCAGACATCAACGATTGAAGCGCTCGTGGCGTAGCTTGACTTTTTTGATAGATCGTCGAAATTAAACAACATTCTGAGCGGTCACAACTTGGTAGGGTGGCCGCAAGCACGTCAAATTGTCAGTCCCGGCTTTTAGCTAAGCCATGACAGAGGCCTTTGGGCGCTCTAAAAACTCCGTCACCAGAGTTGTCCACTTGCTCATACCAACGAACGAACGAGCAGACATCAGACTTCTAGGAAGCCTTTAAGTCCGTTTTTAATAACACTTAAATACTAAGCTCATTGTGCATGTAGACTGGGCAATAACATTTCCTCGCAAACATTAACATTGTTAGGTTTCTGGGTAGTGCATACCTCCGAGATATAAATTGTTGGTTGTAGATACAAGAACATTCTGAACTTAAGCGAGAATGTTTGCAACTATGCCCGGTGTAAATGTATTCTGTATGAAGGCGAGTTTCAATTCTAACACAAATTACGACTGAAAATTCTACTTAACAAGCTCTTTGTGTAATACGGACCGAATTTTCTTTAAAATTTTAACTGTATTATTTGTTATCTATTGATAGTTCAACTGCATTAACAATTAAATGAAATAATATAAAACTCTTACATTTTAATTATTTTGTTGACTTCATTACAGCCAAATTTCTGAAAATGCTTACTGTGCTTTGAAGCCTTCTGTTTAAATATTAAGCTCTTCATTGAACACGACAATGGAGCAAGAGCCACGTTCAGAAATCAATACAGTCAGAGAGTCTTGACAGAAGGCGGCGTGATTTCCCATTATTGGACACATTCTTCGCTATTGTCACGAGCGCCGACCGAAATGGGACTTCATGCATTTCCCGAATCGTTCTCAATTCCCTGATATTACTTGTTCACCTGAGAGGGTTGTCTAGATAGTCATTACATTTCTACCGGAGGCTATTTACCAGCCAAAAAAACTGATTTTAGCTAACTGGGTAAGAGTAACGTACACCGCAAAGTCAAAAAGATGTAAGATAGATCAAATCGTTTTAATACTGATGTGGGACTATGAAAGACGTTATTTTTAGATTCCATAAGTCATAAACAAAGGCCAATAAAATATACAATAACTACAGTCAGTGACGTCTATTTCAACGTCTTTGGTAAAATTTTAAATTTTACTATTTCTAATAACGAAGGCTGTAGTACAATGTCATAATGTTATAAAGTCTTATTTTTATAGGCCATCAACGTATAATTTCAAAATGGCCTAAAACCATGACACTAAAGTCGCCTCACCGCGCGGTGCTCCTTAAACTGAAACTGGAGAGTATTAGTAAAAAAGCTGATGTTTGCACTTCACACAGTTATTTAACTACAACTATTGATGATTATTTGAAAATGGCTAGGGAAAATGCCATGATAGTTGAATGCATAGTTGAAAGGCCGTCGTTACTTATCAATATTCTAACTGGTTACCTTATTATGTTTTGTTTTGCTATTTAGAGCATGCTATTTGTGGCTTTAAAGCTTTACTAATAAAAATATCCAAAATGTCTGAATGTCAACCTTGTTGGTGAAGAGATGAAGAGTCCACTGATGGAGTAATCAGTGAACATACATAAAAAAAAACATTTAAAAGAAATACATACAGTGGAAAATAGAACTCACTCCTTTTTTATAGTCAGTTCAAAACAGGCGTTAGCACGGATAATAATGCTTTCAAAAGAGATCAATAGTTTTAAAACACGGCATGGTAGAAAAATACAGCATTCAACCGCACGGCAAAACGACGCGTGTGGAATGAACTTTGGCCTTATTTCACGTAATAAAATATATAATGACGTGACATCAAACAAATCACGGCTAAGCTAATCTTACAGCCTTTTATTACACGTCTCAAAATGTTATTATTGTAAGAAGATGAGAATCTTCATAAGACAGCAAAAATGTTGCTGTTCTTTATTTTCCTGATTATTTTAGAGCTTGGTGGACCTACAAAATGTTTTTCATTATTGGATGGAAAATGAGTGTTCACTCATATAAGTAAACTAGATTAAGTGGCTCGATATATTTATTTATATACAAGAGCGTATACCCGTGTACGTACAATAAAATAAGTTCGTTGCTAGTGGTCTATTGATGGAGTTTTTAGGCCACCTTAAAGCCTCCGTCATGGCTTAACGACTTTTAAAGACAATTTAACGTGCCATCTGAAGCACAGAAACGCACAACTGTTAATGCCACTTGCGATAATCAAAATAGTGACCGCTAAATTTCAACGATCTATCAAGATATCTCAGTCCTTTTTTCGGTGTTGAGCAAAGCTACAAATGAAATTGATTGAAAACGGGGGTCTCTGGGTACTCAGGGATAAATAATCCTCTATATCATGAGCGTGTTCACTGTACAGCTAGTTCACCTTTTTTACGTATAATGCTGACCAAACTAAGGCTTAATTCATGACGTTCTCCTAAAATCCGTTGCCTGATTCCCCCGGTACTGGCACTGAAAGTGTGAAGGTGTAGAATTTGTGACAAAATGACAAATCAGTGGTTTAGTTAGATATATTTGAACCCACGTCTCTAAGACTATTCTACTTGGTCAACGCAGTACTTAATCAATGCCTACCAAAGACGATTAATATCTAGAAGACAGACAAAGGCCATACACAAAATCGTAACCCTAAAAAATAGCCTGAAAACTCTAAAACATCAATTTTATCCAAGAAATTTCAATTACTTTCTAGTTAAAAATGTTTAAATATTGAATATTGTTGCTACCTACTACTAAAAGTATTGAAATTTCTTGGATAAAATTGATGTTTTAAAGTTTTCAGGCTATCTGGTACTGCGGGATCGGGTTACGATTTTGTGTATGGCCTTTGTCTGTCTTCTAGATATTAATCGTCTTTGATGCCTACATAGCTGATAAATGTTTTGTTTGATCAATCCACGTAAGGATTAGCACACTCCATTGACGACATTGATTTGCGCGAGCAAACATTATCTTAGATTATATTGAATAGGCATTAATTAATCGCGTTTCATATCTGAATTAGTGATCTCTAGATAAACATGGGTTGTAGTAGCTAGTAAATTACATTTCTATTGTTATATTTTAATCTATTACAATGAAAAGTAAAAATTTAGAAACATTTTAAATACGTTTACGTAGTCGTTTAGTTTCTGTCAATAAATCGTAATATATATACACTGACTACTCTAAAACTATTTCAGGATAAAAAACAGAGGCCCCATAACCATATTATCAAGAGAGGTAGTTTGAGTCAAACTAGTTATGCTGTCTCTCAAACTAATAGTAGTATCCAGTCATGAATTTTTTCAGCTGGTTGCACAGTAATCGAAATTTGCTATATGACAACACGCTGATATTGCGCCGGTTTAATATGCATTTGTGAGGCGATATTAAAATATCTATCCCACTGCTGGCATGTTGCAGGTTCGTCGTGTGTTATTTCATCATTTTAAACCAGCCCCTCTAGCCATAATAACTTATCTCAAAAAGCTTTTGCTATAGAAACAGAAAAAATACAGGAATTAGAATTCAATGACGATAAGTCACAAAGTGTTAACAATTTATTGGTTTATTATTTCATGAGAACCAAAGCATAAATCCAGTTACTCGATCTTAGGTATCTTACCTTTAAGTAATAGGTAAACCGATGTACTAGTTAAACAAACAAAGAAACACACAGGAACAAAAAATATCTACACCTTCTTAACCTAAACAACTAAATAAATAAAAGGAACTCTGTATTCTATCTAAAATATATATTTTAACTAAAGATAGAAGACAGAGTTCAGGTCACCGACCGCAGGTAGAGTGCCCAAAAGGCTGGCAACGTTACCTCGTTGGATTGCTATACTTATCCTCTGTCCGAGGTGTTTTTGTACTAGTGAAAAGTATAAGATGATGACAATATTACTTGGGAACTTTACCTACGTCAAAACATAATATTTTCCAGTCATAAAACAGTTTCATATGTATCAGATAAAAAGAACCAGTAAAATGCACCTAAAGTAAATAAAGTCTACTGTTGATCCTATCCAAACATAAGCTTTTATAAGTATTAGAACCTTCGTCACAAAGGATCTATTGAATTATTAATGTTACAGAAATAGTGTTCAGTATTTGTGCTTTGTTATAAGATCAATGTTTTAAGACTCTATATTTGTTATTTGGCTGAAGGTGTAAGTTTTTACGTAAGTAAAACAATAAAAAAAAAATATTCCCAATTGTATCATCAAGGCATTCTAGACAATCTTGCAGACATAACATTTCAGGCATATTATATTCCCCATTGGTGTTACCCCCTTTGTTAACCTATATTATCATATACCTACTTACTGCTTACTGTACCTCTAATATATCATTTCTAGCATGGATGTAGTCAAATATCTAGCAACAGTGAACAAAAGCACAGACAAAGTTAAAACAGAACAAAAGGGGATTGTGATAGCTATGTCTCAATACGTGTTTGGTACATACCCACATTTTGCATAAATTAGCATTCTATACGTGACTGTTGCAAGCCTGCTATTAGTGCCGTCGTGAGCGATTCCAGTGTCTCTTAATGCGAAATACAACTCACAAAAGCAATGCCATTTATCATTCTAAAAAAAATAACCTCAAACGTGCATTATTCGGTCTCCAGTCTCGTCATAACTTCGATAACAATGCGAACGTCGAACCTTGAATAACATTGAAAAAATACTCTCTTTCCGACGAAAAATAATTATTATTTCATTTGGTTCTTTATTGAGTTATCCGAAGGATACGAAGTTACCGGAGTTTTTGTGTTTCGTGAATTTACCTTTCACGGGCTTTCCAGACTTGCTGACGAGTTTGTTTTAGTCACGATTTTTGCGAGTTATTTGCAAAAAAAACTGTATAACTACTCCTAACATTAGCCAAGAACTTTGACCTTATTTTAAAGCTGTGGACATTATAATATTATGAGTGTAGGGTCAACTTGATAATATTGAAGTAGGTACATAATACTCACACATTGACGCAAGATCTGCATGGTGTTGACTTTTTACACAAATCGAGGAATTGTAACAGAGTTATGACCGGGTTCACATATTGGATATTTTTAAGCATCATTGGGCAAATCTATTATTATGAGCGGTGATGATCCCACTGCTGGGCAAAGGCCTCCCCTCACTCTTTCCACAAGTGAGACTACACTGTTGAAATCATAAAAACATAAATTGCGCATTAAATATGTAATACAATAAACAATAATTAAGGCCGCTTTCCTATTAAATTTGTAAGTTTCAATACGTATGAACGGTTGCTTTACAAAACTTAAGTCGTATTATTTTTGTTGTTTTTTTACGTTGCTGTAATGATGTTGTAATGTTTAAATAATACGTTGACTTTCTTCAGGAAATAATTACGTTCATTGCGTTGTATAAAGAGGACTGCGAAAGTTTGTGCACTGCGACAGAACTTCTGCGGAAAAAAGTATTTAATTTGACCTTCAGATCTACGTCAGCGACGTCAAATTCATTATTAATGATTATGGGATTACGTTTGTATGGGGAACTCATACGGCTCAGAAGCCTTAAGAGCCTGTTACGTCCCACTGCAGGGCAAAAGCCTCCCTTCCTTGTCTCCAGTCACAGTCATCCCTGTTTTGGGCCACTGTGAAGCTTCCTTCAGGTCTATCTAACTCGTTAAATTTATAAACAAGGAAAAATCTTTTAACCGTATTTTATTTTAGTTTTCATCAAGCTTTAATAAACCTTATTTGTATTGTCCCACTAGGCAGGCTCCCACAGGTCGCTCCAACCATCTCTGTCCTTCCTGTTTCACTAATCGTCCTCTAACGTTTAATTGACGATTATTGATTCCATTGACGCTTTGTCAAGAGCAATATCATCGATATTGAATCAAAACATAAGTGACTAGACCGAAAGTGGGGTATTAGACCCATTTTATATTGCTCCAAAGACGAATATAGGATTTGCCTATCACACGCAATCGCAGACTGTGAGCCACTTTAAGCATTCCTAAATCCCACCCCCGGGTATTCTGCAAAATCTTCCATCGGATCTTTTCAATGAAATTCAATTTCGTAGAATGCGCACATTTGTTTTTTATGTCGCGATACGCTTATTTCTATGAGAAACTTTCTTTTATTGTCTTCGATGGGTTATAAATGGCTTGGGATAAATACACAGCGATTTGTTGAACCATTTTATAAAGTAGCTATTTTACTTACCTTAAACAACCAAATATAATATTTTAAGAAATGTACAGACAATTTACTAATCTACCAATTTTATTAGTGCCAAGAAGTTACGTCGTTCTGATTTAATGTAAAACCGAAACCAAAGCAACAAAGTTACAAAATACCTACCGGGATGGTCGACTTTGTGCCACTCGAGACTTTGGTCTTGTCATCCGTCGGTCATTGACCTACACCGTTGTTTCTCGATTCAGGTTTACCATTCGAGAATTTTAATTACCCTCGTTGTTTCCGAGATCTATAAACCTTTTGTCACTTCAACTTGCTTATTCAGAGCTATTTTTGTGATCTCAGTTTTAAGAATTTCCTCGTTTCGGATGCTATCACGTAGGCCAACCCCATAGCCTTCCCCATAGACTTTATCGCACGTACATACAACACGTAGCTCCTCTGTAGCACTCACGTAGCTCTTATCAAACCGCCATTGATAAGTTCTAAGAAAGCCTTTTAAGATAACCGCTACGCTCTGTGAAGCTGAATATAACTTTTATCTACAAGGTACTCTATTATCTTCATTAAAATTTAAAAATAGTCTCGTAGAATGTTAAGAAAATTAACTCACAACCCAACTGTGTTTTGAGACGGTACAAAAATCTTAAATTCTATAGAACAGACGATTTTTCATGCAAAAAATACAAAACTAAGTAACAAAATATTAGATTTCTACGAATTGTGGATGTCAGAACCTAAACAAACTCAATGTTAGTTTAGTTGTGAAGTAATAATGGTTAAAATAGAGTTTACTTATTAAATGAACAATTTCAGAACGGCGAGATCGATTTGGCTTATTCTTTTTATGTTTTAAATTTAGACAAGACAATTATAATTAAAAGTCGAAGAAGCTGGTAGTAGTTCCGATATGGAGTCAGCTACGTTAACACCGATCGATTAAAGAAACTTTATTTGGAAAAGCTTTAGTCATAACTTTTTCTTAATTTGAAGAGAAACTCAGTACGTTGATAAAAGACACCAAAATAAAGCTCAAGGCCAAACAAACGAAAAGATACGGCTGATAACCACTGAATGAGCGTAGAAAAAGGAAATGTTTTCACAAGAATAGTTGCTGGAAACGGGGCCTCATTACATCACTAAGCTTGTAAAGCTGCGAAGCAAACGGCGTAAACCTAAAGTTTTATTGCTGGTCGGTTTATTGCTGCCATAAAGAGGGCGGCCCAAGTCGGTGCTTTACAAATAAACACAAGTCGTCCTGTCCGAGCTGGTAATTGCATGTGTGGGTGCCGCGCAATACTTTAAGGCCGGATGTACACGGGCAGCTTGAACAGTCTCCTATTAACATTCGTACACAGAACCACTCGAGAAGTTGAGATTGTCTTGGGCGATCTATCAAGAAATTGCCAGGCTTATTAATTTCTCGAGCTTTCGACTACTCTCGAGCAGTTATTCGTCCGCACGTCCGCATCCTTCTGCTATTGATGACTGATTTAGCTTTTGAAACAGGCATGCATAAAATAATGGCAGTTTCAAGTTGGTGATTAGAAACTGCTTAACTGGAAGCTAACTGGAGGAGCAGCCCGTGTATGGCCGCACTAAATAAAATCGTCTTACTACGTTTATTCGCCCCAAACGGCTTCTTGAGTTATTACCTGTATTACTTTTGTTTATCAAAAGAGTTAAGTTTCGCAAGTAATTTCGTGAGGCGTTCGTCTGGCTTCGAATGCGAAAGTATAAAGTTGTGTAATTTTAACTGACTTTATTGTGGGGCTTTGTGCTTGTTTTTTATTTATTTTGGAGGAATATTACTGTGGCATTGCTTGCTTGCTCAGTGACCAAAGAAATAGGAGACCGATATCAATGAATGTAAAAACGCAAACTTTATATCTGTTATAACTCATTGCAATAATATCGCAGACCTTAAAGCTAGGTCGTGTAGCAGGTCGTGTTACACGTTAAAATGTCAATCATGACTTTATACAGCCAATCCAAGAAGTCCTATGCCACCTAAAACTTTATCACCACTTTGGAAACTCGACCTATAATTTAAACCTATCCATGTTTTTATTTATCATCTTTCTGAAATAGGTTCACGCAGGCCACTTCCCGGCAATATTGTAGGTTATGGCATTAAGGGAGGGTCATCGGCTCATATCGGACGATTTCGGCGAGAGGGCACGAAGTGGGTGCCATATACATCACCGTGTATCCGGCATTTGAGAGGTTTGAACTACTTGGGATGACAAGCCTTCACGCGACGGCCCGCGCGGACTACAAAACAGCCCGTCGATTATTTACCGGTCAGAGCGTGGCCTGCCTCATCGCGTAATCCTTTGAAATACATTTTCTTTTAGCCGGTTTAAACACAAGCTGTTCACAAGTGTGTCAATAAACAAGTCTATCTATCTATCTATCTATCTATCATTATATAACAATAATTAAAAAAATGTCATATACCTACTTACATTAAAATAACGAACACATAACGGTCATAACTTAAGTACCTAACGAAAATGGATTGATGTATCTAGAGAATTGTGACATAAATAATCTCAGTGTATATTTTGAGCTATTCATAAGGATGTCCAATCGTGATAAAAATACCTTTTTTAAAACATTTTTATGATAATTTAATAAAACACGAACTGTTTTTACCTACTTTAAGCAGTAAAGCATCATTGTTATTTTTTTCAATTGTATCTATTTAACATTTTGTCAAATATTACGACACCATTTTTTACGAACAAAAAATATAAATCATATAAATAAAAATTATGTATAATGTAATAAACAACCGTACCTAAATCATACGCTTCAAATAATTGGGTTAAAGGCTCTATTATAGGGCGGTTATGAAAGCAGTTAATCCTATTTGGCCGCTAAATGAATATTAAAATTTACTGCTTTACCCGATATTGAACCAATTGTAATTTCAATTGGTCTACCATTGAAAACGGGAAACTATATACAAAAATAAATAAGATCCTGACTGTAACCCCAACACGCAATAAACATTCACTCAGATCTTTAAATGAAGAAGATTCTTACCAATATGGCTGTGAAGGTAGTCAGAGGCACGTTCAAATAGTTATTTGGCACGTGCCAAAATTTGTTGTCAACATGCGAATAAAAATAATAAAAAATACTATTACTTATCTTAAGTAATAGTTAGGCCTTTGCCCAGCAGTGGGACACAGACGGCTAAAAATAATAAATAATAATAATAATAATTACTTATCTTAAGTTTTTTGACTGGAAGAAACCATTTATGCTATCTATACATTGTTTACAACGATCCGTAGATGGCTTAAGTAGTTTTAATTAATTTCGTAGGTATGTAGGTACACATGAGTGTGAAAGTTTAGGATAAAATTGTTAGCACGAAAAATCACAGATGGCTTTTCAATTGATTTGATTTAGTTTACGACTGAAAACACAGATGTATTTGTAAACTTTCTCAGCTCAAATCAAATATGGAGTTTAATTGAGGTGATCCAAACGTAAACTTAAAAATAAAGTAGGTACTGTCAAGTGCGATGGGTCAACGATATCAAAAAGTAAAAACCATTGATTTTAGATGAGCGAAGCACAGGACCGGAATAACTGACGTGCACAAAGATAAACCTACACCGAGCAGTAGGACATTATTAGGTGCGAATGATGATGTGTAAATGATTTGCTAAACAAAGTATCCGTGAAGAAATATAAGAATATTAATTTAATCTTAATTATTACATTTATTAAATACCTACAAGCTTTTATAAAAGGCTAAACCTAGGATAATATTTGGTGACAAAACTAATTCGTTGCTGACCTGCTGCAGGTTCAAGCGTGCGCGACGCTACGACGTGTGGAACAAACGTTGCTAATGAAGTGGTCTAGGTGAGCTAGGGCTGTGCAAATACATGCCCAACTAAAAAGCCGGAACAGATTTTCATCTGTGCATATAGATAATAAATAGTTGATTTTAAATGTTAATTTAAGAAATGTAAATTAGCCTAATAGAACGACATAGATGATCGGATAAATTATTCGTTCGATTCGTTATTTGAATTTGAGCTGTGTGAACTTTTCTTAGTTAAGAGTTTGACAGTTCTGAATAAGAAAATTGATGTCTAATGAATTTTGTCCTAAATACGTTTTATACTATAAATACTCTGTGCTAAATCTCATTTTCCGACTTCTAAGCAAAATAATCGAAAGAAGTTTACGACTATGTCCCAGAGGTAGACATTCTTGCTCTAAATTGAATAAATAATTGTACAATCGAATGATATCGAGAAGAGTTTTCTGCTATCGAGCTCCATTGCAGCATTGGCTAAACTTAGTGATGCAACTAACCTACATAATTTTCGTGGTAAATACATGTTTAAATTATAACGTGTTCAGATCGCAAAAGTTAAAAAAAGACAATTACACAGTTGCATGCATAAAGCACTGTAACTATGTAATATAATATTTTTTATGTCCGGCCAGTCAAATTATTTAGTTAAGTTACATCACTTAGTTCTGCCAGTGCTGTAATGGAGCTCGATTTCAGAGAACACTAAACTTGTCGATATCATTCGAGTGTACAATTATTTAGTCTATTTACGGCTTAATAGGATAGTTCTTTTGATTCATTAAAAAAGTAAATGTTTTTCGCAGGCTTATGATTATTATCCTTAAGAGCGGCCAACCCGGCTTACTTTTCATACAAACGCTCGTACGTGATTATGCCGTTGTAACAGATCTTTCTTTTAAAATTTTGAACTAAAACGTATATTGTGCACTATATCTAGGTTTCTATCGAAACTAAAAATCAAAATTTTGAGAAACAAATTCAGTATAAGCCTTCAAAAATCTGCTTTTTTGCATAAATTTTACCTGAACTTTGGCCGTTCATAATGTACTCATAAATTGTAAAAGTAAAGAAAATATTGTGATAGAAACCTCGCAAATGTTATGGAGATTCTAAATGACAAACATTTATTTCACAAATTTGTAAGGTTTACTGATAAACACGTATTTCCTGGAACACTTTTTATGAAATTTCCGCACACAATTTTTCGTTAAATATCATCAAGCCAATGAAAAAAAAGAAAAGTCAAGAATGCAAACCAACCGCTCAGGCGCTTTCTCTCTCTTTTCGCTTTGCTTCTCTTTCTAACATTGCGCTGCAAGAAACAACAAGCTTTTCAAATATTCTCGCGTTGACGATAGACGAACCGGGAAGGGCTCTCTTAAGGACCACAATCACTTAGATATTTAGACCTTCATCTTATGATTATAGTGAACAATAAGTAAGTGTAATCAATGACAAATTGGTTTCTATTAAACATCCTACCTACTAATATAGTTAAGGTGAAAGTTTGTGTGTGTGTGTTTGTTATTTTTTCACGCTCAAACGGCTGGACGGGTTTGAATGAAATTTGGTACTAGAATTGCTTATATCCTGGATTAACAAATAGGCTACTTTTGATCCCGATATTCCCACAGAAACAGGAATTATTCACCGTGAGTAGCTCAGCGAGGCGCAGCTAGTATTCTACAAAATTAACATTAAAAAATACTGTCAGCGTGGATAGAAGAGTATGTATGATGAGGCTGGCAAAGGATCAGGAAGAGTGGCGTATTCAAGAGAAGTCCTACACGCAGCTGCTGATAATGATGATGGGCAAAAACAAGAATTCTTAATTAAAGCGATAAATAGGACTAAGGTATTCAAGCTTTCTAGCTTTTAACGTAGCAAAGTACACGAAAATAAATCAGAGAAACTGCCCCATTATTACGATTTTAATGGCTCTTAATGAACAGCGCTATCAATAACTTAAATTCTTATCGCGCCCAAGTAGTTGTGTTAATATTCGCTTGAAATATTAATATTTTATCTGAAACCGCCTCAGACAATGTACGACACTAGGGATGACTGAGAAAACATTTATCGATACTTTAAAATATATTTATAAAAACATTAAATGCTCAATTATTATTTTATTATCATTATCCCATCATATCCCACTGCTGGGTAGATGTCTCCCCTAAATATCTTCAGGTAGCATTACATCATTATTATATCATTACAGTTATAAAATGAAAATGAAAACTTTTTTAATAATCGTGATAATATTGACAACATGGTGTTGTTAACTGTTGTTTTAATAAAGATCAAAATAATTATTTAAACCTAGAGTTTTATGGAATACATTTTAAGTAAATGAAACCAGTCTTTGACTTTTAAAATCACGGATTAATAAAATATATAAACAAAAATATATACGAGTATATCGCATGGCCGAGCTGCCAGTGTCTTGGGCACGCTTCCGTCTGGCAGTTGCTTGGATCAGTTGAGCTACCAATAGATCGTTCGTTTGGGTTAAACTGGTTCTAATTGTATTTTGATAAATGTATTAGTTTAGTTTCTGTAATATATTAAAACCTTTTTATTAGTATTAATTCCTTTTTTTTCTGGAACTTTTGTTTTCACAAGTCTGCTAAATTCTGCATCAATAATGCTAGTTTCTTAAACTTTGTATAAAAGTTAAAAATATTCCCAAAATCTATCGAACGACGAGTACCTTACCTATACCCCATTCCTATAACCACGGAAGTTGTCTGTCGACGTCGTTACCGCACTGGTGCCGTGCGATAATATAATGAAACTACTTACCCGCACTCTTTCTCATTCAGACGTTACTTCACGGAAATATACATAAAGTACAAAAAGAAGACATTGTGTTTGTAAATCGTTTAGGTTGGGATCAAAATGGTATTCCCGGTTCTTTGTTATGAAGTTTTGAAGCGCTCGGTTTAGGTTAGTCGATGTTCGATCGTTGAAACTAAGCGACGTTCTGGTCATAAAATGAAGGGTACGTTATATTGACGGTCTACAGCTAAAAGTCGTTTTTTTCTTCTTTTTTTTTGGCTTCGCACGGCTTGTGCATTTAGCCACAACATGTCCTATTATAATTCAAGTTATGAGATAAAGGTACACAAAAACAAATGATATAAGTACTAATGATACATAATACATATACATAATATCCCACCCATTCCCTTGTGCATCAGTAAAGATGTGGGTCTTTACTGAAGCATCACAAGGACTTTTTGTGAGAACTCGAAATGCAATGTTAATCAGTTTTGTTTCATTTGCCCACACCTATGTACGTTCACGAACACTAATCCACCATTATTACACCGTAACATTCGCTAAAACACAAGTTTCGGAAAATAAAACAAAAACACGACTTCTCAAATTCCCGCCAAAAAGTCCTAAAAGTCGTTAAGATGGAGACCTTTAAATGAAATGAAAACTCTGTCACTAGACTAGAGCTCTTTACTAACTACAAGTATTATTTAGGCTACGATTTATTTAAAAAAAATTGATAAGTAATTAAAAATTAAACAAAGCAATAAATAGGTACATTGATTTCAAGGGAAGGGTAGATAGATAGATAATACTTTATTGCACACCATATTTACAAATCAACAATAAACACTACAAACTAAAGATACCTTAACTTTAATGACCTACAATCGGCGGTCTTAGCTAAGAAGCGATCTCTACCAGACAACCTATATAAGGTATTCGATTATTCTTGAGAATATTTTATAAATGTCACTGGTGGCACAAGATGGTAGCACGACGAGGAGCAAGGGGAATTTATTTGTACGGTTACTCCAAAATACAGTGTTAAAACCCGGCTGAAAAGATTATCGGCGAAATCAAAAGACGTATATTTCACATTAAGAAGGCCAATACCCACAAAGCCTCCACATCGGCAGCTTAGTCTAAAAGGCTTTCTTAAAGCCCGTTGGGAAAGTTACAGTCATTTGCGCATTAAACCGCTCCTGCTTAGCAGTCATGAATTAGCACTAAAGATATTGCTGTCTGACCTACATCAGTAACCCCTTTTAGCAGAATTTAAACAATACAGCGAGACAGCTTTTCAAATTTAAATAATATTCAATATATCTAAATTAGGCTTCATATTGAATTAGTTTAAATTTTTTATTGAGAAGTAGGAGAATGAATCGATTACAAAGGAATATCTACCTCAATTTTAAATAAAAAGACTAAAATCCTTGATATTAATAATACATTTGTAAGGTAATTTGGAAAAGTCCCAACCAGTTTAAAATTAAATTAAAAATTAATTTTTAAAAAGTTTACAAATACAAATTTTAAAACTTGTTCAAGCATTAAAGATTTATTACTTAAACATTGTTTCAACGCTGTAATTTAAGTTAAAAGTTTAAATTCTGACGAATTTTTCACAAAATTTTGCCGAATAAAACCATCAATAGCAGCAAATCTTATGAAGTTCATAAAGCGTTTTCATATGCAAGGTGTATTATAAATTATGATTCCAAAAAAAGGAAGGTGAGTTAGGTATCTAATAAATAAGAGTAAATAACGCGATAAAGCCTCATGTCCATGTATTTCTAAATATGAATTGGACCGCGAAAGTTAAATCAAGACTACCGCTTAAAATTGGAATTGTGTGACCTAAATAATAAAAATAAACTTTAATTTGAACATGACGCATGTATGCTGTTTGGTACGCTCAGCTCGTGAAAAGACGAAGCTTAAAACGGTACCGCAAATGATAAGAGAGCTTTATGCCACTGTTTGTGAGTTGGCAGTCTCGGCACAAAGCCACGAACACAAGCCGCTCAACATTAATTCGAGCCCTATTAAAATACGCCCGCATTATTATACCAGCACAGCTACACAAGATGCTAAATGTCTACATGTCGCAGTCAACTGCTCAGACGAACTGGTCAAATAGTTATATTTTTTACACACATAGGTTTTTTGAGTCACCAGTTTGCAGCAATAGGTATATCCTTTTACCACAAGTAAGACACACTATAAGTTGGTCAGTGCAAGAGGAGGAAAAGAATTACAACCACACGCACACGAAGCATTCACTACCTGCTATTCCCCAAGCGCGTATTGCGTAGTTAACGCGTAGGGTTCCCTCAACTTGGACGGCATTGCAATATAAATGCCAAATACGAAGAAAAAGTAATCGAGATTTCAATAAAAGTCCACAACCTTTTATGGCCTCTGAGAGTTAATATTCCCATAAAGTTTTCATACATTCCAACAATTTCCGTATGTTTTCCTCTCAGCGGATTATTTCTACGACATCATTTCACTGGAAAACATAAAAAACCCATTTCGTAAATGTTCTCGATTTCAGTAAGCGGCTATAAGTGGCATCAGGAGATCTATTGTTTTTACTTGTGTGAGGAACTTTTAGATTCATTTTCAACGTGCTTTATATAAATTGAGATAAAATACAGGCAAATGATAATCTATAGAAACAAAAATAATATTACCATATTGTATGAAAGACATTACCTTGATAACGATAATAGTCAATTTATAAAATACTTATCATATTTTAATTAAGATAGCATAATTATTACTTAAAACTAGGTACAATTTCAATTTTAGCAGGCTATTCTACAGATTACTACGACAGAGGTTTTGGGCGGCATAAAAACTCCGTCACTAGAGTTATCCAATAGCTAAACGATATCGTAGATCGTAAGTGCTCGACCAGACTCTGCCGATGCTGGCCCAGCGCGGTTAGCGACTGCGCGCGTAAATAAAAAATATCAAACATATGAAAACGCCGGTATTGTCCACAGTGAAGGGTCTAAGGCGGGCGCCTAGCGCGGTGGCTATGAGCGAGTTAGCAAGCGTATGTCATTTACATTATTAGTGTGGACGCACACTAAGATCTAATACCTACGTTTGATTTTCGATATTTAAATTGGGCTAGTGAAAAGAAAAAAAAAGAAATGAATTGCTCTGTGTTTAATGTAAAAGACCCTTTCAATTTAATGCAAGCGATGGAATAATGTCTATGTATATTCCATTCAGCCCTAATTCACATTATACGTTATACACATATACACATCTTGTATTGAATAGTACTGATCTCTTACCCATTCAATTGATATTGCGTCTTCCATACGTTGAAGGTGAATAGGCATTCAGCTACACAATCATGGTATTCGTATTGGATTTTGAGTTGAATTGCAAGTTCAGTTGAAATGGGCATTCAGTTTTTATTTTGAAAATTGAACATTTTCTAGTACCATTCCATTCACATAGAGCCGTCGGAGTAGAAGCCAAGTCACGAGTAAGGGTCAAGAGTAATTAATAAATAATGATGATTGAAAGGATTGCTGTATAAATCATCTAGTAAATATGTAAGACCTGTGAAGTAGTATTCTTACATAAGCACAAAATCCAGTAGTTACAATTATTTTTTTGTAAAAATTAATACCTAAATAAACTTCAATAATAGTGAAACCGAGTTCTTCAATAAAAGTGAACCTGCTCCAAATTTAGAATTCAGCAAAAAAGATAAGGCATATCCGCCCGTGAACTCGTAATTTATCAGCAATGTTAATTTAATACACCTTTCTCGTTAGCGAATTGTGAGGGCTTTAAAGGGATTACTGCGCAACATAAATCAGTCGATGCTTCGTCGATGCGCGATGAATTTTACGAATCACTGTTTTATTGTCAAGAGCAACGAAGCGGACACTTAATGAGGATATTCATTGTTCGTGTACTCGTGGCACAATTTTATTTCTTTTACGGTTTTCGTAAGGTAAATTAATTTTAGTAGTAAAATGCCTTTTCTTCGATCGGCCGTGGGTTGGACTGTCTTTTCTGATTTTTCGTTTCGGGAACTTTGTATTGCGTTAACAAAATTTTAATCGGAAAGGGAAACATTTGCGGAAAACAAAATCTTAGGACGCTATTAAGGAATAAGACTTAAGTTCAGCAGTGGTTCACTAAAAGCTAGCAATGATGATGATAACAATAATTATCATTCTCGTAGAAGCTTTTTAGAAATATGTAGTTAACAAATTACGCGTAGGAAACCGTGGGCTTTTCCTTTGTATTTGTATAAAATTAAATTAATTTTCTTCATTAAAACGACAGCTTTGTAACTAATTAATAAATTAAAAGCGCCTGAAACACACACCTTAAAAACTTTTAACTAATTGGTTCTACAACTTCTTCCGTATAATATTACTTTTCGACGCAGAATATTCATCAAAAGATGAGAATTGTTTAGAAAATTATTTATTTAGCAATTTACTTACCATGATAGGTACTTTGTTACCTTAGGCGCTACCTCCTTGGGCAAGTTTTGCTGTGCCATTAAATTCAATAGTAACAGTCAATCTCCGCACGGCGATTTCATTGCGGTGGTATAGGTCACGCCATGTAAAAAGAGCGCTGAGGGGAAGTAGGGGGTATGTATGTTGGGGATTCCCTTTTCCGCATTTAGACTCAAAGGTGGTCCTTTAGTTACTCAAGGGTATGTTTGCGCCTGTGTTCACTCGCTGACGAACAAATAGCACTCGCTAAATCAATGGTATAAAATGCGCCGCGTTACCTCTCCACCAATCATCGACCACTGCGCAATTTGACAGCCAGCGCTCTTTTTAAGTAGCGAGACCTATACGACGCACTCGTCGTATATACTCTTCTTCTTCTTTATTTTGGCTTCGCCAGCTTTTGCCAAGCATTTAGCCACTACCATGTGTATGTGTATATATTCGTTTCGTCAAGGTCGAGTCAAAGTCATAGTCAGCGTCAGTAAAGATGTGGGTTCTTTACTGCAGCTTTTTACATGGACTTTTTGAGAGAACTCGAAATGCAATGATATACAGTTTTGTTTCATTTGCCTACACTTATGTACGTTCACGAACACTTAACAGTTAATAATCCACCATTATTACATATTAACATTCGCCAAAACACAAATTTCGGAAAATAAAACAAAAGAGACAACACGCCATCTTGAATTCCCGTCAAAAAGCCTCGTATATACTCGTCGTGTATGTCACTACATTGACGAGTAAATTTAATCTTAGTGACAATCGCCTTACCGTTGAGTGGCGCCTTACACAATACTTTCGTTGCTTTTTTTAAAAGACGTGGCAAAAAAGGCAGTATTTTAAAATTTACAGTTAAGTGTTTCAGGTATAAAAACGAGATTTGGGAGTTATTTGAACTTAATCATAATTATTGTGAGGTTGTCCTCACAATAATTATGATAATTAATAAATGACAACCTCACAATTCAATCCTCAAAGTTCAAACAACTCACTACAAAGTGACACTGCTGGATACGAGTATAATAACTCATACTTTATTAAACTGCTTTCATTGTAAACTTAACAATGTTTAAAAGTTTAATCGCACAGCAGTTTCTGTCTTATTGTATTTTATTGCATAAGTCTTGATTTATAGACAATACCAAGAAGAACACCTTTTATAACTTCCACGATAACAGTAAAACTTGGAACATAAGTTAAAACACTGATTAATCTACCTACCACAATTAATGGGGTTACTTTTTATCCTACTTTATATGTATGAATGGGTGAAATAGTGCTTTGACTTTCGATCCGAAGGTCGTGGGTTCGAATCTAGTCGTGCATTGTGATTTTTCGTTTCAAAAACATTCTATACGCATTATTTATTCTAATTTGTCGCTGCAATCACGTCAAATGTATTTTATGACCTAAATAAAAATCCTTCTATTACATTCTAATACTATTTCATTCTGTAGTAATTCCTTTAGTCCATAAAATATATTTGACGTTGGTTATGTGGAAAAAGGCTATAAACCATTGTCACTTTTACTATACTGTATTGTGTGAAACTAAGCAATTTTATAAAGTTTATGAATATCATTACTGAGGGGACTCACGGCAGGGTGGCATTATAATACCACGGTTAGCACTAGTGTAAAACATAATAACATCTAGAGGGGAAGCGAGTACCACTGATTTACCACTTGAATACTGACGGAGGCCTTTAGGCGGCCTAAAAACTCCGTCACCAGAGTTGGCCACTTGCTCATACGAACGAACGAATGAACTTAAATACTTAACCGGTGTATGATCCTGTCACACTCTGTGTAACAGTGTGGCAATAAAAATGTTTTGGAAAAAAGTTACATCGAGTAACAGCGTGACACGTTGGGAAAAAAAATCCCAACGTGTCACGCTGTGACAGGGTCTGGTGTAACTCGTTGGGAACCCTTCTAAAATATGTGTGACTTGTGTCAGTCGAAGTCGGTTTTCTATTTCGTGGAAATCCGTGCTGAAGGCACTACGACGTGCTGGGCCGGTTTGCTTTGTGCCAATTTACATTTTCATTAAATACCTCGGCGGTTGCAGTCACTGGAAATATTTTGCAAAGCTTCTGTTGCTAATTCTAATTTGCATTGAGATAGGACATTTAATCTGAGTTACTTTTGAAAACGTTTTGTGAATTTGGTGACCATTATCGAAATAAACATAACATTGAATCATGAGATGGTCAGGTCATTAAAGTTTACGGAGAGTAAGTAGTTTATAGAAAACCTTGAATATTTAAACAAAATATTTTTCAAAGTACGTTGCGTCGCTTAAAATCGCGACTTTTTTTCCTTTGTGTACATAAAAATGGACCAATATAATTTTAAAAATATTTTTTGTAAGAGTACGCCTCATTGTAGTTATAAAAAAATAACTTTGGTACAATTATTAATTTAACAAACATTTTTTAACTAATATTAATTGTACTGTACTAGTCACAAAGCGAAAATACGATGTGGCTTCATTATTACGTGCTTATTTCATCAAGCACGTATGATACTACTACTTGCTTATTCAACCTGTATGCACTGTTGCTAATACGAATCTGCATTATAAAGGGCGCACTGAATTGAACTCTAGTTTGCGAATGTCATTGAACTTTGGCATGAAGTTTTAATAAGATACTGTAAAAAGTTTTAATATGAACCTACCATGCAATGCAGATGAATGAAAGAATGAAAATACTAAAACTAGTAAACATTAAGAACAATTGTAGGTGCAATGGGCGGTCTTGTCAATAAGATCTCTTTCAGACAATGAACGAAATTCCTTTTAAGAATTCTAAAGAATGAAATGGTTGTAATGGCAGCTGGAGTGCACAAAAAGTACTCATGTAAACCGAATAAACATACAGAAACTAACTAGTTAAAAAACAAACGACATACTTAATGATTAAGATCAAGATCACAATCAATGGGCTGTAATAGAAATTGATTGTGATCATAATTTGTTGGCGTCACACTCTTCGTCGTCAGTTAATATCAGGGATTATTTTGTGACAAATGGTAATAATTCCCACATATTTACCTACGTTCCATCACCATTTCAAACAGGCTGCAGATAACTATAAAATGATAAAAGCCAACAAGTGAAACTAATATTTCAGTTCATAAACCAGCAAATGAGCCAGCCAGGATAGTGCAGCCAAACATCAGGCTGGCTTCTAGCCAACTGTTGATACCGCGCCTACAGCCAATCCCTAGCTGGGGGCTCCAAGATTAAATTGACTTGCTTTTGCACTCGGTGACTCCTGGTAAGTAAGTTCGTATGAGCTAGAGGCTAACTCTAGTGACGGTGTTTTAAGCCACCTAAATAAATAAATGAAAAATAAAAACTTTTTCTATTCTATTCTAAACTAAATGAATCCGTCATGCCTTACCGACTTTAAAAGGCGGAATCGACGGGGCATAAAAAGACCTGTAAAAATATCGTCATTTTGTCAATTTTACTGAGCAATATATATATATATTTTTTTTTATTTAACCTATATTTTCCCACTGCTGGGCAAAGTCTATATTAACAAGTATATTAGCAACTTATACCCTTGCTGCTATTTCATAGTGCAATACATTGCCGAGTGTAGGCCAGCAAAATTGTGCAACTAGATTGCTGAGAAATGTTGTATGTCCAAGCTATATTGAGGCTAGATCTTCGGGTGATAAGCGGGATGAATCATGAACAATCTAGCCGACTAGACATAGAATACTTGACATTGATATGACATTATACGCCAGGCAAGACAGCAAATTGCAGCAAGAAATTATCGAAAAAATTGCCCGTTTAGAAAAGGGGGAGAGTTTAGAGTAAATATTGAAGTGAAATTATTTATCTTTTTATGCTAGGAGATCAAAAGATATAATTATCTGTTAACAAGAATCCCCTTTTTGGACTACTAAATCCTCGGTAAGTAGGTACAATTAATTTATCTTAACAAGAATGCATTTACCGTGCAAAGTTCGCACTTGACTGGCTCAAGTGCATTGGGGACTGATTAATGAGGTCACGTCTAAAAGATGGCAATAGCAGTGTTGCCCCTTGGGGTAGGTATTTAGTTTTTATACTGTTTTACTAGTAAATGTACTTTTTTAAATTTATATTGATTTAAGTATAGAAAATTTAATGTAGCAGTATCCTACATCCTACTTATATTATTAACTGCCTTACTTGCTCGCGGCTCTGCTCGCGTGGTACCTACAATGTGCCTCGGTTGATAATAAGTAGCCTATGTGTTATTCCAGATCACAAACTATGTACAATATTCTATTCTAAGTTTCAGCCAAATGTGTTCATTATTTTTTGCGTGAAAAAGCAACAAACATCCACACATTTCATTCATTTTGTATGGATGTATATGTTTTACTCGTTCAAGCAGCTACTGAACGGAACCAATATGTACATAAATGTGCATTGCATTAATTATTTTATATCAAATATTTTTCACATTAATTCGCTTTATTGAACTGGAACTGTCGAAAAGTGACACGAAATATTTGAGATGGATAATAAACTGTACCCAATTAACATCCCAATTAAAAACTATCGAAGTGCCGAATGATTCCATTACCCAAAAAGGAAGCCTTTGAATCATAAAAATCAATTATAAATGAACCCATTAAAACACAGTGTATTCGAGCATAAAGTTAACACGGACGCAATTTAGCAATAAGCACAATTATGTAGCTCAAGTGGATGGGTGCTCATTCAGAGTCTCACTTCAATTATTTTTGCTCCGAAAAGTCAAATGCTCAATTTTATGCTTTATTCCAACAGTTGAGTGTATTTCTGACTCATTTGGGTATTCATAACAAAACAAAATCCAATGGGGATTAAACAGTTTTTGAGCCCAATTAAGAATAATAATTTCATTCATTTTTATGTTTATATTTACAAAGATAATAATGGCAATTCGGGGTATCGCAAAAGCTAAACTTAACTAACTAAAAATGTTGCCATCCCTTTCATAGCGATGGGAATAAAAAGGATGGCATTAACTTTAGTTAGTTTATTTTAGCTTTTGCGACACTCTGAATTGCCACTAATGTAGATCAACTAAACTCTCTACTATTCTTGTTCCAATGTATGACCATAAAAAACGCACCTAATTTATATGTATTACAAAATTACGTCCTTCGTCACTCTTTCCATTAGAAGTTATCAAGAAATGAAAATGTAAGTGCGATAAATAAAGTAAATTAATCGAACCGACATGGCAGTTGGATTAAAGAAAAATAATTAGCTGGAACCTTAAAAGCTTCTCACAGAGAGCTATAGAAGAAAGTACGGAACATATTTTTCTAAAGCTGTGAACTACTGTTTCCTTTGATTTTTCTACTAAGTAATAAAAATACAATCTATTGATTCAAAGCAGGCTTGTTAAAGCTTTTTTATTATACGATGTTATCAGGGAACAATTAAACAACATAGCTACTAAAATGTCTAAAATGCAATTTACTCTTTTTAAAAACTTTTTTTCTATATGCGAGAATTTATATGAATTTTAATCGCTATGTTTTAGGTGCTGGGCCAGCTTGTTCCAGTGTTAAAGCTTTTTTATTATACGATGTTATCAGGGAACAATTAAACAACATAGCTACTAAAATGTCTAAAATGCAATTTACTCTTTTTAAAAACTTTTTTTCTATATGCAAGAATTTATATGAATTTTAATCGCTATGTTTTAGGTGCTGGGCCAGCTTGTTCCAGTGTCCCGTTAAGTGTAAGCAAATATTGCCTCCTGACGCTGTATTAATCATCTGGTAAATATGTAAAGGCCTGATTTTTTTTTGTATAGGTATAATTTAAAATCACTTTCGCTTTATTAAATCTATAGGTACAGGTTCATGTCACTTGGTTAAGAATGTCAAAACAAAGGATGAGCAATAGCACAGTATTATTTTACTATCTCGCGTGTTAAAGTGATAAGGGTGTTATTCTATCTATAATTATGTAAGTATTTACAAAAAAAATGTATCTAAGTGATGTATCAGTCATATTTTGGTTACCATAATACAAGCATTAAGTTGTTTAGCTTGGGACTTAGGTGACGATGTGTGAAATTTCCAAGATACTTATTTATTTATTATTTATAAGCGTAATATGGTTACAGGCAGTTATCTACAGTGTGTCGAAGGCTTTACTAATCGATTTACTTTATCGCAGCGTAAGATGGAGAGCATGTCGGCGTCGGGACAAGGTTTAGCTGTATCGTTAGTTAGAGTGAGATTAGTTGCCGATAAGACGGATTAGAGACTTTTCATTTCCTCGTAAATTGCTTCTTTTTCATGTCTTTCGCGAAAGAAACTGCAATTTTGTTGACTTTAAAACAACTGCTTGGATTAAATAAAAATTCTGTAGCACATTTTGACTGTTTATTTCTATAGATCTTATCACATTTGTCAGTTTATTTAATTAGAAATGGTATTTTAACTGTGATTTCAATTTTATTTTTGTAGAATACAACTGATGTTCTCTATTCAAAGAAAGAAAGCATTTTTAACACCTTGTCAAGGTTATTTTTGTATATCTGTCAAATAACAGACTCAGCTGCAATATCAAAAAAATGATTTGGTTTTTATCAAAGACGATTAATATCTAGAAGACAGACAAAGGCCATACACAAAATCATAACCCGTACCAGATAGCCTGGAAACTTTAAAACATCAATTTTATCCAAGAAATTTCAATTACTTTCTAGTTAAAATTACCAAAATTTTTTTATATTGAATATTGTTGCTACCTACTACTAAGTATTGAAATTTCTTGGATAAAATTGATGTTTTAAAGTTTCCTTTGTCTGTCTTCTAGATATTAATCGTCTTTGGTTTTTATCAATATTTATGTTATAAATACGAAACAAGTAAATATAAAAATGAAACTACAGTTAACATTCACACTATATTTGACAAAAATTCATAGCGCTATGAGAATGTTTATCAAATATTTACTTTAAAATAGCCGACTGAATGTGCTAGCTCAGAAAAGGGGTGAAACGTGAAGAGAGTGAGGGGAGGAGGGTAAACATTTGCCCAGCAGTGGGACATTGAGGACTAATAAAAATATTTTAACACAAATAACACTTTAATATAAAAGTACCTACAAACACAATATCAGACAGTGATGTCAAATACAGACACAATAAACTTTCAATCTGAAAACACGGCAGCTATTTGCTTTGTAAATATTGAAAGACAAAAAACATGGTCAAATTTCAATTTACCTTTTGTAGCTTTATTAAAAGTTTTTGAGCTTTTTTATTCTAATTTTACATACAAAGCGATATTGCCGCTATGTTAGTTGCAATTTATATTGGCTCACATTACATTTAGAAACGTTAAGCAATAAAGATAAAATTTTAGTTACGCACACCGAGTTGTTAACCTTTTTAGTGCGCTATTAGGGTACGTTTGTAGTGAAAATATCGTTTTAATAAGACTTTAAGACAAAAATAATGTAGCTAGATTTTAAAAAATTAACAAAACATTAACATTTTTACGATTAAACAAAAATTTTTTACGAAAAAACAAGGAGACCTTTGCCCAGCAGTGGGACGAGACAGGTTGATAAAAAAAAACAAACTTTAAAGTCAGAATTAAATTACAATGCAATGCAATACTTTAAATATTTGATCATTAGTACAAAGTTTCGAGGTCAACGTTAAGTGTTTGCTACATTTTGTTAAAGCTCTCACCATGCTATTTGACCCCCAAGATTGGGAGACTAGACATTGATTAGTTTAAACATTAAAGATCCTTAAAAATAAAGAAATATTTTGGGGATAGTTGAAATCACACGTCCAAAAAAGATGTTATAGGTAATGTAAAAAAAATATCATACACATGATACAATTGTTTACTTTAAAAATAGTGAAATATTGGGGGCAATTCGGAGTGTCGCAAAAGCTAAACTAAGCTAACTAAAATTATTGCCATCCTTTTTATTTCCATCGCTATGAAAGGGACGGCAACAATTTTAGTTAGCTTAGTTTAGCTTTTGCGACACTCAGAATTGCCACTATTATGTCTTTTGAATCTGCTAGTTAAAAAACATTACATACTATTTTTACAATAAAAAAATTGTATGAAATCAGTAACGTTGTATAAACAAAACAAAGGCTGAAGCCCCATGGCGAATGTTCCAGTACAAAGTTCCACAACGCAATAGTCTCGTAAATGGTAATTCTAGAGAACCAGAGTTTCCAACTTTGCCTCATGGCTGTATTAAATAGGAAAAGTTCTGTTAACATGGTATTTTTATGCTGTTTTTTCATGTCGGTTATTCCTAACTACCTACTTGTACTGCTTTTATGACTGTACTGAGTAAGGGTCGAACTACACATCAACTTTATGAAGAGGGTTGTTTTACATTGGTAAGAAGAATGTAGTAAAAAAGAGATGTGATTATTACAAAAAAAATCCAAATGGGTTCTTGCTGATTTTTCCATGGGCTTCTCCATGGAAAGATGGTCTGAGTTGAGTATTGTCGACCTCTGTGGCGCAGTGAGCGAAAGCTCGCCTGAGACGCGGAGGTTGTGAGTTCGATCCCCGCCGCGGGACAAAATGTTTGCATGTTCTGCAAATATTTGTTCCGGGTCTGGTTGTTTTTCTATGTATAATATGTAGGTAGGTATGTATAAACAAAAAAAAATATTCTGTGTAGTACCTATATCAGTCACCTGGTAACCATAACACAAGCATTAAATTGCTTAGCTTGGGACTAGATGACGCTGTGTGGAATGTCCAGGGATATTTATTTATTATTTATATATTTATTTAATAGATTATTTATTAAATTTCTGTTTTATTCCGAGTTTTTTGCTCTGCTGGTCCTAAAAAATTAAAGAACTATATATGTATGAGACTTTCCCATTGTTCTTCCAAGTTTTAAGATCAGTTCACATAGTGCTGAAGCACGCCATACCTACAGAAGTTCATAAAAATCTTAAATTTTTCAAACTTACCAACTTAGTAGAATGTATTATGATAACAGTATAACTTGAGGTTAGTTTTTAACTTATGAGGAAAAATATGGAACTAACCAGGAAAGTATTTTTATTTTTATTATAATTTGAAACATCTGTTTTAAATTTTAGAAGAGGTTGTACATCATTATCATCGCCTACACTATGTATGAAATAAATTTTCACTGAACTACTTTGACAGCACTAAAATGTATGCCATCCTTTTTATTTATCGATCGTTATGAAAGGGACATTTTTAGTGCTGTCAAATTAGTTTAGTTTTGGCGACATCTGAATTGACACCATTATATCCATGAGATAGTAGCTGTCAGAAATTATCCAAAGTATTTCAATGTATCCACCTTGACAGTGACAGAACCGGTGAGCTACGTTACGAATCTCAATTTTTGATAGTTTTAAACGTAGTGGTTATATTCTCTTTGGTTTACAATCTCGCGAGTTAGATTAAAATCTAACGGTTTTTTCAATTTTACATCCAATCTAAGAACTATAATTGTATTTCCATTTTATTACTTCACAACAAGTAGTAGCAACTAAATGTTTACTTTCAGTATTGTTCGTTGAAAAATGCAGCGATGTATATCACAAGTCGAAAGCTACTGCAGTTACTAGCTACTATTTCTACAGGAATGAGTGTGTAAGACCAGTTTTATAAACAAAACAGGTAGGTAGGTAACAAACCTAAATATAGTCCGTACAATAAACTTCTGTGACCACAATTCTTATTAACAAGATATTTTTTAAGTATAAATTCACTTAACAAGTACTTGACATAAAAAATACATAGTATGGTTGAGCAAAGAACCTCCTTTGTTGAAAACGTTTCAAAAAACATAGACAAGGGGCAATGATAGTTTCAAAAAAGGAAGATCGATAGATAGATAGATAGATAATTCTTTATTGATTTCTTTAAACTATAATACTTAGTAACAATTTTAAAGAACAAATTGTGAAACCAACTGGCGGCCTTATTGCTAAAAGCAATTTCTTCCAGGCAACCATTAGGGTTACGGAAAATTTGCAGGAAGGCGGTGTGCCTAATACTAAAATTTAAATAATTTCAAAAAAAATAATATAGGTAGGCACTAAAATTACTAACTACTTACATAATAAAAACCTAATACACAAATAAAAAATAATAATATATAGACTAATACATAAACAATAAAAAGAGATGAAAGAGGGAAGAAACTTAATGCTAATCAGCGATGAGTGAGAGGTAGTGACCATGCACCCTAAGTCTAAAAGTGCGATGTGATGATGACTGTTTTATGCTTAAAGGCAAATCATTCCATAGCCGAACAGCTTGAGCTGTAAATGAGCCACTATAGAAGGAAGTTCTCTGAATTGGAGACCTAAGTAACAAATTATTATGTTACGCACTAACATGCAAAAATCTTTGTCCCGGTCACACAAACAACGTTGCGTCCTCCATTCTACAGTTGCCAGTAGACAAGGATAGATAGATTAACTATTTAAATCATACAAGCGAGACAGCAAAGCCGGCCGGCCGATTTGACATAAGTCTTGCAAATCAATTCAACAATAAAACTAAAATAAATAATAATACATTTGTTATATAAAACTTGTATAATTTTCAAATAAGTAATCTATTAGCACAATTCACAGATGTCATTATTTTAATTACATTTTATTTTACCAAAACTCGACAACCCTATTTATTTCGACTTTAATCTAGAGAAAATTATAAAAAGTTAATAGTCTCATTGTCTCGATTCCCCAAAGATGTCATTAAAAGCTTTGTTATTTCACATAGAAATTTCATCTTAATGTTCCGGTTTTTTGTCTCAAATGCGGTGCAAAGAGAGCTCGAAAATTATGACCCTGCCTTGCAGTTTAAATAATCTCGGCTGCAATAAAAGTCGACGCGATATAATGCCTGTACGTTAGAGGGCGAAGCGCAAACATTGCACTAATGGCCCGGCCACAAGTAAACTCAACACTTCACTAGAGATGTCAGCGGTTAAGGATAAGGTTAAGCCACGAAATTACTGAATTGTTGGTGGTTTTAACCGACTCATTGGTTGTGCAGTAAACCTCAGTAGATCTAAGACAATCACTATTAAAAAAGCCAAGAAATTCAATTTCCGAAATTTGTGAGATTGCAAATTCGCTTCATATATTTTTACAACAATATAAATACTTTTTAAATACTTTCCTAATTCATGGTCAAGGATCAAATGCAGTTTCCTTGTAGCTGCTGCCGTTGTTATTATAATAATAGGTACTTTCAATTAGTAATAATTGAGTGCACGTATTGTTATTTTATTTCCATTCATAGTTTTTGTACTTTTAAGTCATTTTGAGTGTAGTCCCGTTTCGACATAAAGACTATAAGCACAGAGAGATAGAAATAATATTTTTATTTTTTTACTCTATTCCCTTTACCTTAACAAACCCAATCAAGCCTGTATGACAATTTGCAAGCAAAATATAACCTGTTCGTAGTGCTCGTTGCAAAATATAGACGACATAGTGGTCTGTATTTTTGAATTCCGAGTATTTAAATAGCTACAGAAGAATAAAATAAAAATAATGTCCGAGTAAAAACCTACTCGTTATATGAACATTTTAGTATGAAAACCAATTAACTTGTCTAGCAGTATGTGTAATATCACAGATTATATAATACACGTAATATGAATTCCGATCCTAACTTTAAACCAATATTGTTGTATGACTATTGACGCTGCCCTATTCAATAGGGACAACAAAACTCAATAAAAATAATTAAAGTTTATTCCAGATGTCCCCATTGGCATTGTTCCTGTTAGTGGGATCATGTAATCAGCGGAACTGAATGAAATAATTATAAAATCTAAATATTCAAACGTCATGTCAAGAGCTCAAATTAAGTGGAACACGTGATACGTACAAACTTGTTGAGTGGATGAAGCTTACGTGTTCCTGTTTTTTCCTGTGCTAACGTGACATCGAAAAACTTGTATCATAGTTTTCCAGAGCTTTATATAAAAGTTTTGTTAGCTGCTTTGTCATTACAAATTTGCTGCTCCAGTTGTTATGAACTGATGTTAAACCTCAATTTAATTTATGTATTTCATTTGTTCGTATACAAAGAGTAAAGTGAAAATGGATGACTGAAATATCATCTATTTTATAAACTGTATAAATATAAAATAACAAAGCTATGAATAATCATGAAAACCTTTTGCATTATAATTTCCAAGGCCTTGCATGAACCCGACATCGTTTAGTCTCGATAAATCAATGAAATCTGTTCGAAAACATTTGCAATACTTTCTCGAAATTATAAATAGAGGTAACTTTGCCCATGGTGTAGCTTGCATAGACGTTCTTGATAGATCGTTAAATTTAAGCCAAATTCTGGGTGGTCTCAATTTGGATGAGAGACCGTAGTGGCATTGACCATGAGTGGCTAAGTGCCATGCTTCAGAGGACACATTGAATTAGTGACGTCGGCTTAAAAGTCATAAAGCCATGACGGATGCCTTCAGGCGACCAAAAACTCTGTCACAAGCATACATTAATGTTTCTAATGAATTTCGAAATTTTAAAGAGTAATGAAATTAAAAATAGAAGAGGAAAAATGATTGGTCATCTTATACGACATGACAGCTTTATAAGGAACATCATAGAAGGAAAAATAGAAGGAAGGCGAGGAAGGGGAAGACCGAGAATTAATTACATAAAGTCAGATAAAAGAGAAGGTCGCTGTCATGTCGTATCAAGAAGTAAAAGAGATTGCATTGGAAAGAAGTATAAGGAGGAAATTGTATCATTACACCGATAGCTGAGCTCTTAATTTTTATATATAATGAAATTAAATGTGTTGTGTTACAAAGTCCGGTTAGAGAGCAGCTCTACGGACAACACGAGCGTGCCGTGAAGTTCGCGGGCACTAGATTATTTGTGGCTGTTTGCTGTCTAGAACATTTGATTTAGGTTTATCGAACTTTCAACTATGTTTGTGTTCGGATGGTCTCGCTTGAGGAGATTGTTGTATCTGATGTGTTTATTGAGATAGTTTGTTGAACTACAAGATAGGATTTCAAAAACGGATTGAGCCAATTAACTATATAATACCATTACATGTTCATAATAAAGGCTCCCGGCTACGACTGCTGCTGATTCTGCTGTCATCTCTTATACTTAATTGATTTTTATTCAGTCAATAATTTCATTCATTAATTGACATGAGTGTTACAAGAAAACAACTTATTGTTATTATTACATTATAATCTAAGCCCATTGGATCCCACTGCAAGGCATACACCGTACTCATAGTAAATAATAAAAAAAATTACTTATTTAAAGTTTTGAAGGCTCACTGTCTTACGATGCCCACTTTACCTTAACAATAATAACTACTTAGATGAATTAAGCATTAGAAATTTTGGAAGGCAACCGGGGTTGCAGCAATAAGGCAACAGACCACAATCCAGTTTATTGTTCGCCATTGTCAAACCAAATTGTAGCTTGAGAATATTACAAGCGTGAAAATGTACTACAAGATACACTACAAGATTACAGATGTGAAACTCCATAGACAAAACTTTAAGATTGAGTGAAACGCATTCTGTTTGTGTTCTGTATGAAAGTGTTGCTCTTACGTTTATTGCTGACTAGCTTACTCGCCCGCGGTTTCGCTTGCGTGGTATGTAACTTTATAAAATATAGCCTATGTTCATTCGGAAAATCCAAACAAACAAACAAACCAACAAACAAACAAACCAACTTTACCTCTTTATAATATTGGTAGATACTATCACAATATTGGCAATTCCGTGGATCCTAGTAACTAATAGCATCATTTGGTAAGAGTGGTTCTTTCAGTGTATTATTTGCATCATTATAATTTATGCATCATTATAATCTTAAACTAAAAAAACTAAAAATGCATCAAAATTAAGTATTATATATTTTGTATTAATAGTGATAAACCACACTTAAAGTAATTCATTATAAATGAAAAATCTTTCTAAAAGTTTATGACTTCTCTATGCAGCTTAATGCTTGTGTTATGGTAACCTGATGACTGAAATACTGGGTACTTACGAGTACTACTTACTCGTATTTACATTTTATTTATTGTAAATAGGTTCATACGACAAAAAAATTTGGTGATTTCAGTAAAGACGTCAATATACTTTTTAATAGAAATTCCCTAAATCGTAAGTTTAAATAGACACTGAGAGTTTCGCTTCTATGAACAATACTATGTACCACAGGTTAGCGAGAAGGGTTTAACGCCCTGGATGTGAAGGGGACGCGCAAAAACAGCAATTTATTTTATAGCGGCCTGCGCTGGTTATGTCGGCTGCCGGGAATGGCCTACTCATTTCCTGCCTCTCAACTATTAATAAACTAAAAGGTAAGCCTTTTTAGCATAATAGTTAAAAAGTAAGTTAAAGTGAGTAAAAAAGTAAAAGTAAGTAAGTAGCAGGTCGTACAGGGTTAGACTGGCGCAGAATACGGGAGGTTGGCACAAGCGAAGAGAGGCCTATGCCCAGCAGTGGGATGAGAGGCGGCACGTGATGATGCTGATGAAGATATAGTGAACATTTAGTCAACTGATATGAAGGTGGCAAGATGAGCTGGGCTTGGGTATTGGACGACATTCTTAAATTCTTAAATTCTTTATTGTACACAAAACAGATAAAACAAACGACAAAGATACTTAAAGGCTATGTACATAGGCGACACTACATAGACATTGTATAATATAGATCAGATTTGTGGAGTAAGTAAGTCCCTTCTTTTACTGTGATTAATCTTTATAGTCTCTTGACCAGCAGTGTGGCAGGATACTTCATGTAGCTGGTCCAAAAGTTCTCTCTATCTTCTCGTACTGAAAATGTTTAAACATGTCAAGGTAAAACACGTTTTTCCGATTCGTCCCAAATAACTGTTTTTAACCTAATCAACACGTAGGGCAACCTAATCATCGATATACTTTCAACACGTGTTCCCAACTCGTCCTGTTTAAGAGCGTTCGTCATTTTGCACAAAAAAGTTACCATAAAATAAATATCGAACGAACCTACTCATCTTTCTGCTCGAGAACGTGGTTTAGAACATGTCCTGATAGTATACAGATCAATCTCCTAAAAATATATAAACTGATACATGTGGTCCTAACTCGTCGTGTAGCTGTACTATCTCCAATCGTCACGTAGCCCTCAACTAGTACCCAGTACTGCGGGTCCTACTTAAAATTCTAGAATCGCTGTGTGCAATAAATTTAACTCAAGAGTTCCAGGAGCAGTAAATTTCGTGCTTATTTTCTACAAATTATTTTAACTACAGCCTCGGTTTTCATGTCGGTGGTGCCGTTGACGGGCATTTTCACTAAAGTTTTCATTAAAAATGTAAAATACAGAAACTAAAAACTGTCTTCCTTTATCGTGTAAATATTGTTTATGTATTTATGAGCTAGTGGCTAACTCTGGTGACGGTGAAACTTCATCCTACCCTACTAATATTATAAAGGTGAAAGTTTGTGTGTAAGTGTGTTTGTTACTCTTTCACGCTCAAACGGCTGAACGGATTTGAATGAAATTTGGTACCAGAATTTCTTATATCCTGGATTAAAAAACAGGCTTCTTTAAATACCGGTATTCCCACGGGAACGAGAACTACCGCGGGTAACACCGCGGGGCGCAGCTAGTCGTTCTATAAAAAACGTCTCAAGCTACACCACAAGCTCTTCATATAACAGCTCAACATTTTTAGCGTTTGGTCCACTCTGGCTCAATGGAAACGCACCTTTATGCACGGCACTCTCAGTTCTAGCTGTTCAGTAGTGTTTTTAGAGTGCAAAAAATGGATTTCGCGCTATGTTGACCCAACTTTCTGCTTTTAAAAACTGTTGTTTTGCGATACGGTGCGCTTGTTTGGTTTTGTCTAGTTCACGGATGGTAAAATGCATTGTGAATAATAATTCAGCGGTAAATTTTGCTGCGGACTTATGCCACTTTTGAAAGTGTATTCGACTACAAAGTGCTACGGCTTTCTGCAAACAAAGGTTTGCCAAAGAGAAGTATTTTTCAGAGTGAATTGGTAGTAGGTAACTATTTTGTTGATCATTATGTTTGTAATTATGTTATGGGCAACTTGATAAGCCCGGTTACTTTTGTATAAAAGTGTCTTTGCTTTAGTATCAAATGGCCAATGTAAAAAAAATGACTTGAATCTTGAATTCTGAAATCTTGAATTAATGCAAAAAACAAAACGCGAGTTTCGTAGTATTTTCATTATCTTGTGATGATGATCAAGAAAAATGGCCTATAAATTAAGTAAAATTAAAAGTATTTTAGTATGTATTGTACCCCCAAGAAGGAGAATGGAAGTGGGCTGTTGAATGCTTATGAAAGAAATTCTGTGTTCACGTTCATATTGTCATGAATGCCAAGACTCGGTAATGTTTCGTGAAGTGTCTCTTGACCCGTCTTAGACCACTTCAGGCTAAGTACCTACCTACAGCTTATTTAACTTGGGATTGAGTCGCATTGTGATTCAGTTGAAAGGGTCGTCTAATTCTCATTCTCATTCTCAATATTGCCTTTTGCATTGCCTTGAGATTCAAATACACTTGAATAATATTCAACTCTGCTCCTGTTTCAATCCATCAAATTTAGGTGCTTCAACAAAAGCAACATTTTTATACAGTCACGGACAAAAGTTCACTGTCAATTTTGGCTTTCTAAAACTATTATAAAACATATACAAACGTGTATTTATCAAAAATTTTATCTTTAATATTCGCCCGACGTTTCGACCGGATTGCACCAGCCGTGGTCGCGGGAAGACTGAAACTATCGACAAATATGGTAGCGAGGCTATTCTAATACGCTCACATAGTTATTTTCTGAGAGTGTGATTGAGTAAGTGGGTAATCATAATGTAGGTAATTTATTATTGTTTTATATGAACTTTCGCTAAGTACCTAGTTGCAAGCTAAGGGTCTTAGGCTCAACTCACACCAAAAGAGCATCGCATGAGAAACTCGAACTAGTATTCCGGCGAAATCAAATACGCGCGCCTTCTCTGCGATATTATGTATTATAGAAATGAAAATAAAGTTGAAATTCGTATGACACTGAAAATGCGCTCCGCTTCGCTGCTCTTGACAAGTACTTACCTAACGTTATAGACTATCCTCACTCGCCCGTAGGTCGCGCGCGATGCCGTAAACACTGAACAACACGCGAAACAGAGGTTTCGCGCTCGATACGCACCTTGATTTTGTCGTTATTTTGGACAAGGGAACGCAAACAATTATTGTTGAATTGTCGTGAGTTAACAGGAAACAGCTGTAAGTAAATAATAGGTAGCGAAAATTGAAAATCCGTAAGGGTCGAAATAAGGTTTCCTTTTCAAACACCCGCAAAGCCTCAACAAATAATTACGAGCAAATATTGCAAATTGTTGCCCAGTTCAAATGTTTGGTGAAAAAACAGAGGGAATCCTAAACAGTTAAATCCTAATTTGACATTACATTCATACTAAAAAGACACATTATCTTAAGTACCACAGTAAACAAAACCACAGATAGATAGGTTATTAAGACTGGACGGTTAGCTATGCCACAATACACCTCTAAACATCATTATTTGGATCTTGAGTTTCTATAGATCTCAACGCATGTCTCTATCTCTTTAGTGAATAGCCTGTACGTAAACCTATATTTGAAAAAAAAAAAACAGTTCTGACGTCACATAAAGAGAAAACAAACAAAATTCTAGCTTCAATTTGCAGCTTTGCTCATTCTAACTAACTTGATTTCTATTTAATTCATATTCCTATACTTTATCCATGTTTCATCTAAATGAAACCACTGTTTAAGACGTGACTAAAACAAAATCAAATAACGCAACATTCAGATCAATAAGTAGGCCTCAGAATTCAAAGCAAACAAACCACATTTAAGATTTACAACATCCTTACACTCCGTAATCTCTCTTAACGAACATCTAATGAGGTCTCGCGCCAGGCTATTAGAAAGAGATACAACCACGATAAATAAACGTACCACTATTGCCCCATTTAACACTGTAATAGGACGCGTAACACGCGGTGATATTGCCAGCTTAGTTCAATGGAACAATAGTCTAGTCGGCAATAGCCTGGGATGGTCTATTAGACCCCAGTCTAAGTGTTTGTTATATTTTGTTACACTGTACAGTGTTTCCTGCCGTCATAAACACTTCATAGTCTTTAGTTTATGGCGGCAGTTTTTCTGGACAGGAATACGTTTTATAAATTCACGTGGAACATTATGGAAGTAATGTAAGTAATTTTATGTAGTGGAAATCCGTCCGGTTCCGGTTTCTGCCTACCCCTATAGAAAAAAGGCGTAATGTGTATTGTGTATGTAAGTAATGTCAAATATCCACCCACAGTAAGCAAAACCAAAGATAGATAGGTTATTGACACTAGAAGTTTAACACCTCGCCCTCATCTTAAAAAAGCTGTCCATCGTAAATCATGCCCTAACCAAACACTTTAGAAACAAAGATTGTAAATTGATCGAGTTAAAACAACATTATTTTCGCAAAATCGATTTAAAACTGCTTTGTTGACTCGATTATCCCGATAATTAAGTCTTGGTTCACTCAATCGCTAAGTTAATGGTTATTAAATTACAACATTGTTTCCGAGTGATTGGATCAGTTTGCTCATTCATATTATTTTACGTTTGGTTTATTTAATTAATTTGAAAGTAACTAGACTAAGTAGCGACGCCAGTCTACATTCATAAAAGAACTATATACCTATCACTCTTTTAACTAGTACTATTTTACTAAATAAAATGTGTATAACTTGATATTCGATGTCGAAAACTCGAGCAATCAAAAATGAAAATTTTTTAGTTCGTTTCTATTGTAGATTCAAGTAGATTCCAAAAAAAACTTGGTACGGACGGATAAGAATAGTGTTGATAGAAAGATCAATAGGTGCAAAGCGTTTAACACTACAGGCTACAGTTCAAATTATTTCTAAGGCTGTCTAAAGGATAAAGTCACAAAATGTCTACATGAATAGCACGTGCCATTTTTATTTCAAAGTTAGCATTCCATAAAAACAATACAGGGAGTATATATTTTTTATTTAATCAAATCAAAAATATGGCACTTTGTATCAACGGCGAAATGCGACGGTGTGACGATTGAAGAGGTAGATAGTGAAGTTATGTGGTTACAAGAAAGTGGTTTTCAAGATATCATGTTGTTCTGACGTGGGCCGAATACGGAATATAATGTGGGACAAAAATTGATTTTTGTATGTGGGCCGAACTTCCATGGGACGAAAGTGGAATAAATCCAATCATTTCCCGTTTTGTATATTTTGATAATATAAATTAATATTCATATTAACCACTGAATAGTGGATACATACCTACCTATTATTATGAAAATGCAGTTGTTAAATTATAGCGAATATAGATTTTTAAGACAAGTAAGTGTAGCAGCGGTTGAAATGAGGCCATACAATATCTGCAATGCTGGCTAGAAGGTGTGATCAGCATAAACCAAAATAAATAGCCTCTCGGGATATACCTAGAGTATTCAAGCGCGGAGCTGCGGGAAAATATTGTTTTAACGGACAGTACTTTTTTAACAGATATTTTAGATTCGTGATCTAATTTAAATGCATTTTTCTTTTGAGTTTATTTTTATTCAGCATCAGCTATTTTCCACGAGTTGGCACAGCGTCATAGCTAGAAAAATGTTGAGTGTTGTACATTGGTATAACTCTCTCAAATTGGATTGGCTACTTGTATTTATATTTCTTTATTGGATTCATATTTTATTTTATCTTTGTACATAAAATATTATCCGCGATGATGTATTTGATGCGTTCGCCAATAAAATAAACACAAAAATACCTATATCGTACCTATGCATAAAACGGGTTATATAACTAGCCGCTCAATAAGCGTTTTGAGGATCTAATCATAAAAATAAATCAGTTTAATAAAAAAACTGCCACTCGTTAAAAAGCTACGGTTCCAAAGACACCGGACATCCATACAGACACAATATAAAGTTCAAACTTAGCTAGCGTGTAGTAGATTTATTTATTATAGGTGTACAGTACAATTTTAGTACATAGGTACTATCAGCTAGAGGCAATTTGACAATGTTTAATACATTATTTATTAAAGACCTATACGGTAGAGCGTATAAATTGACTGGGACATGTCATGATAAGTTCCGGTTTATAGATAACGTGACTTCTTTGCGAACAATCTGTTATACGTCCATTAGTATGCTCTTCAATACACTAAATAAAATCAATGTTTCCACCAAACATTCCAACTTGAATGCACTGGCTTATCATTTTAATTAAAAATAACTTGTACGTCGGACGTATCGGAGTGAAATTAATTCTGCAATGCGCTTAGCAAGCGTGCTTGTAATAACATGTGTTGTTGAGTTTATTGGAACGCAGACTACTGATAAGCCTGAAAGTGTGTATTACATGTTTTTTATTGAAAATGCAGTTGTATATTTGTATACTCCAATCCAAAGGCCACTATGAATTTATAATGACAAAAAAGGATTCGTTTTTCAGCATTTAGTTACCTCGTACTGTAGAACAGCACTGAAATCAAAATTTTTTTGCTTTCTATGGCAAACATCAAAATCACATCAAAACAACGTCTTATGAAAAATTGCTTATCATACAGAAAAATCCATAATATCCGCCCCTTACATTTTTACAATCGCTTCATAATAGAAACAGAATGTATACCTAATACAAAATGTATTAGGAATTGACATTCGATGACGAAAACTCGACCAATCAGAAATGTCAAATTTAAGGAATACCATGCATCCACACCGCTGTTATTTTTTGTTGATCAACGTTTCCGAATGTTACTCACCAACAGTGATAACAAAAAGTTATTAAATGTAGACCTAGACGTGTTAGTAAATAAATGTTAATCAACGTTGCCCAACTTTTAAAAACAGTCAACATTCTAATAAATGATGTAATTGGCAGTATGGACGCGATGAGTAACATTCAGTAACATCCAACAAATAGTAACAAGTAGTCACAAAAGTAAGAGACTGTTATTAAATCTTACCGTGTTGCAAAGTGCTGCTCAACAAAAATAACAGCAGACAGGATGCACGGATAGAAAAAGAATAGAAACGGAGTGTTTTTCACATGGATACGGGCTCCATTATCCAACCGTGGAACACCATAGAACAAATTGATTTGTTCTGTCTAAAAAATATAAACATTATTTTATAAAATATTAAGGAGACTTAAAATCCTCTTTACAAAACGGATTATATCGACGATGATACCAGTTTTTGTTGCTTGATTCTTCTCGATTTAATTGCGAGAAACCGGCTTAAAGATACTTTGGTCCAAACGGATCAAAGAAATCTCTAATACTTTACGAATACCTTTAACTTTGATGAATAAACATTTGCTTTTTAGGTAAAGAAAAGGAAAATGGAGACCCTATAACTCTGCAAAATCTGCTTGATCACACATTTGTCGCTTTAATAGAGTAAGTTAATCTCAAAAAAGTGAAACTAATGTTAATAAGTAGTACCTATATCAGTTTTTTCGTTAACATAACACAAACATTAGGAGCCCTATTCCAATGGGATACTATAGTAGAGCCACCAGTTGTACCACCGTGGTGTGTTTGTCTAAGCAAAAAACACCAGACACACTTCAGAAGCTTGGATTCCACGAAAACGAAGTTTTGAAAATTCTCACAAACCCAAGTAAGGCCTCAGGCTTGTCAGTTTCAATATTATACGTCAAAAGTACAAGGTAAAAGAAAGTTAAATAACGGCTAACCCGGTTTTAAATTAACTGCAAATATATTTAAATAACAAAAGACACTTAGGTTCTCTAAGATACCTATCCTAATAATTATGCTTTCTTACTTCACAAAGGTAAACATTCACCTAGATTACTTCCAAGTTAATTACTAGGTTAATAATACCTTCTAAATGTTTTCTTGTATTCTTAGAATCTCCTTTAATTTTCTTTAGTCTATTTAGAGTTTAATCCCTAGGGTTATTTATTTTTGCCAAGAACTTTGAAATGGAAATATTTTTTCTTTCAGCATAGTTTTTACTGATAATTCAAAAAGGACTTGTACTGGGACCATTATACACGATAATGTGGTGATTACCGCAGCTCATTGTTTGTAAGTATCCTTCTACTGCTATAAACGCGAACTTCGATGGATGTTTGTTACTCTTTCACGCAAAAACTACTGAACTACTAAATTTTGAAATGTACATAGTGAATGACCTGGAATAACACAGATAATTTTTTCCGGGCTAGTAACACGCAAGTGAAGTCGCCAAACATAGCCAGATAAAAATTCGACAGATGAATCGAAACATTGTTACTTAGCTATTTAAATCAGACATCTTCAAAGGATCTAAAATGACTAAAAAGATCTAAAAGAATTTATCAACCGCACTTTAGGAAGACAGTGGTCAATGTGGTCATATTTGTTTTTTCAAATGTTATATACTTAACTTATTTCCCGGTTTTTATTATAATGTTAAGTCCAGCAAAGCTTAAAAGTGAAATCCTGTCTCTATAAATGTACATTTAAAACTACAACTAAGGGTCAATGGAAGCAAATTTCTATTAACAGTTCGAGCAGAATTTCTAAATTTCTACCCGTGTAACTCCTCCCTAAATTCTCTAAGAAACCAAATCTCTTGAAAACTTCCAAATGAAAATGTACGCGCACTGTAAGTTCAAATTAGAGCCACTACAAGCGCAGACCTTTGTCAAGAAGTTAACTGTGTAGGTACAACTGCAAAATATGGCCGGTTACGTTTTAGAGGCTGGTTTACCCAGTGCGAGCTACTGGCTTGAATTTAAACCAGACATAATTTCGATATATCATTTCGACTGTATCCACAATCTGCGGTAGACATTTCTTTTAAACCTTAAGAGGCCGTAGGTAGCAAATATGTGGTTTGAATCGTATTAGATCTCAAAATCCGTGAAAGATACCACCTTATAATGTTTGGAGAAATTAAACTTTGAACTTTTATCTTGCGTTGTGGTTTTTTAGAAACACGATTGGTAAAAGTTTTCTCGATCATATATTTTTTTGAAAAATACATGTTTTTCACACAGTTTGCTATTTATCTCAGGAACAGAACGCTATTTTTGTTGGTTTTATGTTTTGACAAATAGCCTAGAAGTATTCATTTAGTTCTGGTTTTTTAATTTTTCGATTACTTGTTTAATTAACTTGTAATTAAATAAAAACTGTTTTTTCGCTATAAATTATGTTGCGTGTCTATCGTTCTGCGCTTCTCACTCACGAGTAAAAACATTATTCGCTCTCCCGCTCATTCCTCGGCGTTATGGCACACACTTAAGGCGTTTAAGATGTCTATGGATATGGAAGTCATGATGGTTGCATTTTGCAAAAGTTAGCATTCCTTGTTCCAGGTAAAAAAAAAAACGCGAAAGTTTGTATGGATGTATAAATGTTTGTTGCTCTTTCACGCGAAAACTACTGAATGGATTTTACTGAAAATTTAGATAATGAAAAAAAATATTGAGTTAGACACCGACAATGTTTAAAGTCCTAGAATATCTTCTGAGTATTTGCAGTATGGTCACTCTTCGCGGTCATGTCTCACACATTTATCGAATGATAAAAAAATCAAATGTAAAATGAGTAAGGGCAAATGATCAAATTTAAACTCGTTTTATTATTACAGCTATTTTTTCGTAAGTTCTCTAGGACAAAGAGCCGCGATAGTTTAGTGCCTGGGATTTGATCTCACAAAAGTTTACTATCGTAATACAGTCAACAAAAGTAGAGTAGACAGTTACTATCCCAGCCACTGTACCTTTTTTTCAATATGAGAACATATTTTTGTTTCTAAAAACCACTTTACACGTCTTTCCTAAATGAAGCGAACAATGCAATGCTTCCATGTTTACACAGTCGTTGTGAAAATTTAAACCAATGTCGGAATAATCATAATATTTTGTTTTGTATTGACAAAATATTGGAATTTGTGCTGTTTCGCTATCGAGTTAATAATCACAATGTTATATTATTTTTATCAACTATTATTGTGCTTATTAAATAAATAACACATGAAACTGTTTTTAGTCGTAGATCTAATGCTAGTCCTTTGTGCCAAATTAGGTGACAGACCTCGGCGATGATCGTAGATTATTTGTCCATACAATAGCAGGAATTATTTTCGAACTACCTACATAATATTTTCATTTGGTTTGTGTCACCTCAATTATGGTTTTATCAGGAAAATAGTGCAATAATAATATGCCAAGCCAAGTGGCGAAACTACAATTCTGCGTGAGCGTGTAGAGCAGATCTAATTACCCTAGAGTATCCTATTCACCTGTTCTGTAGTCATACTTTCCAAATACAAGAGGCCACAAAATGAAGTACAAACTCCACGAGTGCTTAAAATGTTTTCTATAGTTATTGTTAAAGTGATTCGAAATTCAAATTAAACAAAGATTTGCACGACTAGTTCAATGAGTAAGCAGCAATCACATTAAGGGTATTCGTCGGCATGCAACACTGTAACTTTTTCCTTTTTAAACTTTAGGTTAATCAAAAATATTGTAAACTAAACTAATTGTTGTTCCAGTAAGAAGGAAAACCTAGGAATTAAACCTGAGCTGACGATTTCGTTCGTGGTCATCGGCACAAAGAAAATGTTTGAAACTGGCTATGAACAATACCTCCCAATCGAGAGGGTAATTACGCATCCTAGGTTTAGCGGGTTAGTAAAAATAATGTAATTAATTAATGAAGATTTGAAACTCTTTATTATTCTGTGATTTTCGTTCGGATCCCTACTGCGAATGAAATGTCGAGACTGGATGACTTTTACACGTAATACAAGGCTTTGCATCCGCGGCTTGTATCTCGCGTGGTAGTACCACGCGCGTAAAGCCGCGGATGGTTGCTTGTTTATGTAAAAGTCATCTAGACTCGACATTTGTTTCGCAGTGGAGATCCGGATAAAATGTAGTCAATATGTTATCACAGGTAATTAACTATTATACATTCCAAGTTTCGGCCAAATCCGCTCTGTAGTTTTTGCTTGAAAGATTAACAAAACATCCATACAGACTTTAACTTTTTTTTTATTAGTTAGTTTTATGTATTTATTTACAAAAACAATGCATACAAGTAGTATATCAGTCATCTGTCAACTCATAACACAAAAGTTCCTTAGCTTGGTGCTAGATAATGCTATGATAACATTCAATAAAAATTATTTTTATAAATTCTTTTAAAAGATGGACTGCTGATCTTTGCTTGGTGTATTATAAATTTCGTAATTTTTCTTTTAAAAGATGGACTGCTGATCTTTGCTTGGTGTATACTTTTGCGGGGATGACGTCAGATAAACCCGGAACTATTATACCTTTAGCCGGAGAGGAGATTTCTACTCATGTAGACGCAAACGTAACGGTTTTTAGTTGGGGATATATGAAGGATGTTTCTGATGTAAGTATTCAATTAATATACTTCTCAAGATTATGAAAGCCAGTATTCAAATTAATTGCAATTTATGTTTTTTTTTATAATGTTGATTTTCGAATAAACTCTTTGTTTGTGTAAATTGCATTGTTAGAATAACGCTGTTTAATTGAATATGTAAAAATTCATTATAAATGTATCGTTTTTTAGGCACAAAAAGATTGGGAAAAACCTAAACACGATAAAAAATGTTCTGACTCCACATCGATAGAAGAAAATAATAAGGTAAACAATGTTTTATGTTAACCTCAAATAATTTTACATTAAAACTCATACATAACTGTAAAAATAATATAACAGGTAGGTACCTACTGATGTAAGTTTATAATTTAGGTATAAAAACCATTCAAAATCAATTTATAATTGACGGAGAATTTTATTATTTTCTATTTTTCAATGCATAATCGGAGTGGCTAAGCCATGACAGAGCTATGTCATGGCTTAACTCATACGAACATACATACTTGCATACATGCCGAACCTTACAGGTCGGGAAAAATCGGTACAGGTTTCTAAGAGTAAGAGAACACATCAGACATTTTTCTTAACCATACCTAAACATACCTACCAGGATATGTGACTGAGTTACTACAGAATAACGAAATAGAAAATTCTTCTACGTTATGACGTCACGTCAAGTTATTTCATATCGTGTTCTGACCGACTTGGGAATTCATTCATGATGAGAATATTTTGTCGGTGTCTGCACACTCAAGATTACGTTACCAAGGCTTATTATAACAATTTTATTCTCAAAATAGGTATGCATATAAAATAGAGAATATAATTTTACTATTATCTTTTAAAAGGTACCTACACAATATTGTATACGTACGGTACATAAGTTTCGTTGTTGATACTTTTTAAGGTGCAGTCTTTGTTTTGTTATTTTCCGGATAGAAGTCCTTCTTAGATAAAGTTATGACTTGTATTATTTGTGAAGTAATTAACGTGCCACTTTATTTTTCAGAATTATGCAATTTCAAACAATGGTAAAAGACGTGTGACTTCGATATTGGAGGAAAGAAAACGACAGAGAGCAAGTTATGATAAGACACCAGTAGGTCTAGTTGTTGCTAAATTTACGGCAAATAGCGGAAATAGAGCCAATGCCATAGAAATTGCCATAAATGAACGTCAGCATTGACTTGGATATATTAGTATAGTTACCTATAGTATTCAAATATATCGAAAAGTTGACACTGTACAAATACAGCGGTAATTTAAAATTACTCTCCGGATGTACGACCATGTCCGGTTCTTTGAGTCCATTTTCGTAGTATGCAGTCAATTTTAAATGTAAAAATATTGGTTTTAAATGATAAGTAACTTCAAGTGTTATTTAAGCAGCCTTCAATGAACAAATAATAAAAATTAAATCGTTCACTACTAACAAAACTTTAGTAACTTTAGAATTGAATATTAACGTTAATAACGTTAGTAACTTTAGAATTGAATATGTTTATCAGCAGTTTCCACCCGCGCTGGCCCTAATAAACCAGCTGCCTCAGACTGCAGAAGATGGAAAGAAAACAATTTATGTAAATCCCCTCAGCTACACTTACTCATCTAGAAAAATCTAATTTTGAATCTTCTACCCGGTGCTTGGTTATAAAACGCTAAACAAGCTAGCTAGCTCGCAATTTAAAACGCTTTTTCAGAATCCTTTTAACGAGAAACAGCTTCAAAAAAATAAAGATTCTCACCGTTACGAGAGTAAAGTGAAGGAAAAAATAAGAAACAAACCCGCTCCGCTAAAATCGAGGTCCCAGAACATGAAACTAATCAGTCGATACCTGTCTGGGGAAGAGAGGGTAACTAACTTCAGAACTATTTCAATTTGCTGCGCGGTCTTTGGCTTTTTAGATTTTAATTTCAAGTTTTACCACGAAACCTTCGGATTATTCATAGCTTGTGGAGTTAGAAAGTTTGATGACTTTGCAATGAACTCGTTACATGTATAGATTATTAAAAGCCTTGTGGGGAACATGGATTCTGTTTTTTCGTGACTGAGTTTTTTAGTTCACAAATTCTACGAAACATCGACAGCAACCAGATTAATTTAAATAAATTTTATTTTACAGTGTCTTTGCTGGTAGTTGTTTATGTTTTTATGTTTTTGCACTTCACATACAATATAATCATATCTATGTATTTTTGAAAATTAGTGGTGTTTTAGAATTATGTTTTAAATTAGATGGGTATAATACTACCTGCTATAAGCACAGTGAAAACTTAAATCAATTCCTACATTTTTCAGTTAAACTAAATCAAACACATTCATCGGCATCGCAATTACAACAAAACTACGCAAAATCATGATGACATTTTGTACGATGATGGAAAAGTGACTCTACGCTATACGCTAAAATCATTTAAAATACTTAAATTTGGGTCTATGCAAAAATGTTCTGCTAAGAAAAACGATTTCAATGTGTTGCCTGAATAAAAACAACCTATGTTTAATTTGACTTAAAATATTTTATTAATTAGTATATTTTTTTTGCTGTCTCATTTAATCGTGTACTTTCTGTATTATAGACACAATCAAAACATAATATTTTCAAACATAATCGTTCAGTGACTCACCCTGGCCCGCAATATACTACGTATGAATATATTGACAAGAATTGGAAAATGCAAATGAAAACTGAGGTAACTAAAGGTATACAGGCACCTGTTTCACCGACGATCGGCAATAAACGAGTAAAACAAGAAATGAGTTAGTTAGTAAAAGTAGAAACGATCGTAAGAAGCGACAATCTAGCAATTGTTTTGTCGCTAAGCTTTATGGCTGGCACGACGACACTGACGCTCGACACAAATGTCAACACTAGTGTCGATTGTGTTGACTGTCATCGCCACTACATCTGAAAATAAGTGTCGCGACAGTGGACACACTTACCCCCATATTCTTAGTCGTAACCTTGACTCCACCTCCACTCGACACAATTACTACATCGTGCCAACCTAAAGGTTGGCACGATGTAGGTATACCGTTAGCCAAACGACAGTCTCCCGACGAGTGTTCATGGAGCTTTAAAAATTTTAAACGATATTCTGTCAATTCTTGTTCTTTGTTGGCAAAATAGTCAGAGTTAAGCTTACTGTAGTGGAGCCGCAGTAATTGCCCGATATATCGATGGTCGATTTCTAGAGTAGGGCGGCTACTGACGGCTTATCGAGCACTGAGCCATGATAATTCTTGCTACTGTAACAAACTAGCGGAGCGAGAGTTCTCGCTGGCAGTGTGAACTGTAGAATCCCCTTGTTTTAAGGTGACATTTCAAAGTATTTTTGAGCTTGAGATTGAGTTTAAACAGTCAGCGATAAACTACCTAATTAATTATTTTTTTTATACACAAAATAGTCGCTGACTCGTCAGCGGTGAGACAGGTGACCAAGGTTTGCCTTGTTTTCAAAAATCCTAACAAAATCGTAAATATATTGATCATCTACTATATACGTATTACAGACTAAGGCAGATCATGATATATACTGGCACGCTGATCCTGAGACTCAGCGAGAATCGGAGGATAGCGTTAAATCCTATTACAAAAATTGGAGGAGACAGATGGGAACGCAGGTATTCTCTGATATTGTGTAGATTATAAATAGAATAGAGGCTTGAAAGTCTGTTAATCTCTGTTTTGTTTTCATAACCGCATTATTTGGCTATGGTGAATACGCTACCAAGCGCACCATTTTTTCTTCTCTCTGAGAGTCGAAGGATAATTTCAAGTTATTTGACTTAAATAATCCCTCTTTTTTATTGATTTTAGCACAATCAGCTGACTGTGGAAATATTCGGGTTCATGAATCTTCAAGCTTGCAAGAAGTTGGTGCAAAAAGCAATGCCTGCTCTTTACGATATTTGTGAGTTCCTAAAATGAGGTAATTTATAGAAAGTACTAGTAACATAACTAAACAAAAAACATTAGAACCAGTTCAGTGATCGTTGTAAACGATCTATACGTAGCACAAATGATCCAAGCCAAGTAAGTTAGTTTCATTGTACCTGCCTATAACACGAAGAAACACATTATTTATTTGATATTAAGAAAAATTACCTACCTGCGGTCGGTGACCTGAACTCTGTCTTCTATCTTTAGTTAAAATACTTATATATTTTAGATAGAATACAGAGTTCCTTTTATTTATTTAGTTGTTTAGGTTAAGAAGTGTAGATATTTTTTGTTCCTGTGTGTTTCTTTGTTTCTAAAAAATTAATAAATACCTGTATAAGTAAAATTATCAATTGTAATGACTGACTTACCCACTTAGGTACCTAATAAAAGTTTACTTTTATAGGATAGTAAATTGTTAAATTCAATTAGGTATGGTACTAATCTCACTATATTATAAATGAGATACTTACCTACTTTGCATGGATGAATGTTTGTTAATCTTTTACGCAAAATTACTAAATTATTAAATAACGGATATGGCTGAAACTTGGAATATACATGGTTTATTATTATTACACAGCATAACACAAAGGCTACTTTTTATTGTAAGTACCACGCGAGCAAAGCCGCTGGCGGATGTTAGTATTTTATTACTTAATTGAATATATAAGCTTCAGAAAACTAAAACCATCGCTGATCTATGTTATTGGCGATCTCTTACAATCCGTTTTCGATCACAAATAATAAAAACTTCAATCTGGTTGTTTTCGAAAAATTTAATATATGAAACATCAAGTCTAAAATGAACAAATTTAATGAAAAAAAAAAACTTATTTCAGCTGATGCTAACGATGTGGTGTGCTATTCTACAGAAAATCACTTCATAACAGATGTAAGAAGATTTATTTAAATTTAAATTATCACTGTTTCGCCATGCCAAATAATTCATTCTTCTTTTTAGGAAGCTCGCTTGGCGATGCCTTTTTAGGCACAGGCCAGATAGAAGCGGTGCGGGTGTAGCGCGCTTCGGGCGAGAATCAGAGGCGCGTAGACGGCACGTCACATGCGCCAGTGGTAAGCCCAGCCATGGGCGCACGCCGGTGCTGCTACTTGTATACAAAATGTATGACTGCAAGTTGATTTATTTGCCAAATAGAACTAGTGTGCCGATGGTGCGCCCAAAGCGCGCTACACCTGCGCCTTTGACTTGTGCCTTAGACGTTCAATTGATGGATCTTTAAAGTTAAGCGACGTTCCGAGCGGTCATAACGTGAAAGGGTGCAAGTGGCATTAACAGCACTTCCGTGCTTCTGTGGACACTTTTAACTATCGGTCCTGACAGTCATTACATAGGCTTTTTGGCGCTTTAACCCCTTTCATACGAATTAACCTACTAGCTCCTATGAACATACATTATTTAGGAGGACTCTGGCGCGCCAGCTGTGCGTTTTGGGCAGCTCGTAGCTGTGACGGTGGGCGGGGCTGAGGTCGACGGCGACCACGTTGCCATTGGCATGAAAATGAGCTGCTATTGCAGTTGGATTGCTGATAACTTACCGTGAGTTGCACGTTATAACTTTTTTAAAACCAATATTTATCATGATTGTGTAGAGGTTTCTGGACAATGACAGTTCAGTTGGTAGTATTGCCTCTTTGATATGCCGTTCTCACCTCTTCAAAACCTTGTAAGTCTCATCCACTGATTTCGACCACATTTACGGTATACGACCGATCTGTATTTATTTTCTAGCTTCATGGTATATATAGAAGACCAGCTCTTTCCTTCCCCCGTTAGTCGATATCTCACATTCGGTTTTAAAACAACCACAGCAATAACTTTTTAATTCATTTTCGTATATTTCGCTGATTTTTACTGAAATTCTTAGCCTAATAAAATATTTAAGTCGGAAAAGGTTCCGTGAAAAATAGTTTATAGCATCCGACAGTCTAGTTACGGCGAAAGCTGGATTTCCTGTGACAGGATGAATCGCGCCCTGACATGCGCGCCCGGCCAACTGACTTATTCTGGAATTTCATTACGGTTTTTTCTTTCTTTCGTATTTTGTAGACAGCCTATAAAATGTAGATTACTAGCGAGTGTTTATATTAGTCTTTATAGAACTAGTCTTTTTTTATTGGTATCTTCTTAATTAGTTTTTGTGGCAATCAGTGGCTGCGACTGCCGCAGGACCAAATAAAATGGCAGATTAATGAGGAGGCCCCTAGCCAGCAGTGGATGGATAGATAGATAAATAGATTGATAGAATAACTATTTATGAAAAGTTAATAAATACGACAAACTAAATGTACGGGAATGTTAAATTCTTAAAAGTTTATTTACTAAATGAAAGAAACAAACAATGTTTTTAGAGTAGTTTTATTGAAATATTTCTTTGTTATTTTAAAATATTAATGTTGTTATAAACCTGTAGGTAACTGAAAAGTTTATATAGGTATCCCAGAATTAATATTTCAAGCGTAAGGATAACACGTTACAACAGACTCTGCAACACACATTAGCACTTTAGTTTCATTCGAGAATATCTGAGTGCTGCTTAAAAATATACCAGCAATGGTCGCAAGGTTTGTTTGATCTGAAATACCTTCTGTTACGTATTATTATTATTATTTTAAAAACAAGAAATAACAATTTTATAGTAAAGTGAGCGATCACCAGTGCAACTTAGTAGCTCATACAGGCATAGATAGATGGATAGAAAATACTTTACTGCACACCATTAAGATATAAAAAAAACATCATGAACAATAAAACACTTAAATTACTATGATATACAATCGGCGGTCTTATCGCTAAAAAGCGATCTCTACCAGACAACCTGAGGATGGATATGGACATACGTTACATACATCGTATAAAAAGGTCGCAAGGCAATATTGGCACGCTGAACAGAATAGCGTCATGGCTTATCACTGTGACGCCGTCAATTACACGCTGTTTTGTACAAAACGTTGCATCTCTATTATGTTTAAAAAAGCTTTGTTTGCTTTCGGACATTTTCCGGCAGTCGATCGGTATTTTTCGGAAATAAGGTGACGGTTATTCGTATGTGCATTGCAGCTTTGTTTTTAATTGCATGAAACTTTTAGTAAAAAATACTTTGACAGTCACAACTATGTATTATAACTTAGCGACTTATTATACATAATATTAATTTGCTCATTTATAATACAGTAATACGGTTTATGGCTCGTCGGTAAAGTTTGCTCATTACATAATCGCGGTTTTATATAGGTACCGATGAGCCAAGCTTAGTAGCCAGGCGTTAGTGTTGTTTAATTATTATTTTTTTACGACTTATTGCTTGAATTTTTAACATTACTAACGAAATTAACAGTCACACTACTCTTTTGCTTGCAAATTAATCAGAACCATCAAACGCGAGTAAAACCGCGGCATAATAGCTCGTAAGTATATAAATAAATTTTAGTAATCCTTTTTTATTATGTTTGCAGTGGAGGTGGCAGCCATTTACAGTGCTGTTTAAATTGTTGTGATGCGAAACACAAAGAAGAGAACCACGGCCGTTCATTAAAACATTTTAATAAATATTTGGTCTGAAAATTTACTTTACCTCTTGTTATCCTTACTTTATCATCATCTCAAGCCATCTTCGACCAATTTGGTGTAGGCCTCCTTCAACCCCCTCCACTTTGTTCTATCTTGGGCTGTCTGTATCCAATTTTGGCCCGCTATCTTCTTGATGTCATCTTTCCATCTCATCTGGGGTCTGCCAACTGGTCTTTTGTGTTCCCACGGTCTCCATTCTAACAGATCTTTGCACCATGAGTCTGATTTACGGGCTATGTGACCTGCCCATTGCCACTTCAATTTCGCTACTCGCTTTACTACATCTGAGACTTTGCTTTGTTTTCTCAACCACTTGTTAGTTTTTCGGTCCCGTAATGATATTCCCACCAGCTTACGTTCCATCGCCCTTTAAGTGACTATTAGCTTCTGGAGTATCTCTTTGGTTGTCACCCATGTTTCGGCTCCGTAGGTAAGAACTGGTAGGACACACTGGTTTAATATACGTGCTTTCTGACTGCTGGTGAGATTCATTTGGAAAGCAAAGTCCAGTTTCGTAAAGGCAGCCCAGCCGAGACGCACCCTCCTGCTGATTACCTTACTTTATACTGTACTTTAAATACGATTTTACCATCCCGCAAGAGGAATTACCACCAGGCCATGGCCAGTATTGAAGTCGTTTAATCGACTCCGCACCAAGGTTTGCCAATGCAGATTTAACATGTGCGCATGTAATTTAGGGACCCTAGTTGTGCGCAATGTGACTGTGACTGTGGTGACCGACGGAAACCATGCCGCACGTGCTGATATGTCCCTTGTGTCCAAACACCTGCACTTGAGCAGACCTCACGTAGCCACAAATAACGCAATTAAAGAGGACTCTTTTTACATCAAAAACATAAAAAAAAAGTCGAGAATCAACACGATAGGAAGACAACTTCCTGTGCACAGGCCTTAGGTTTAAAGAACTTTATTCTCATAAAAACACAATGGTTCACTTATAATGAGATACATGGAAATTTATATAAATAAGTTTTACCAACATCTGGTACCTAGTGTTAGGTAGACTTATACTATTTATTATCTACTAAAATATAACTATAATTATTGGTTATTTACCATTACACTTATGTACTTATCTTATGATGTTTTTTTATTGTCTTTTTAATTACTTTTTTTATTTTTTTATTTTTTATTTTATTTTTTTTATGTTCTGATTCATGAAAATTATATTCAGATTCATCCAAATATACCTTAAGTTTATTTTTATAGGCATTTATAATTGCACATTCTTTAACATTGTTAGGCAAGGTGTTAAATAAGTGAGCTCCCTCCAGTAGTATTGTTTTCCTCCCATAATTTGTTCGTGTCTTTGCCAAATGTAGTTTTATTTTGTTTCTTAAATTATGTTTATTTTGTTTTCTATGTAATTTTACATTCGATTGAATAGAGTTAGAAATTATTTTTTTTATTAATATGCATGTTTTATAGGTGTATAGTTTATCTATATTGAAAAACTTAGTTTCGTCGTACAGCTCTTTCGTTGGTGTGAGATAGTCGTAATGGTAGAGGACTTTTATTATTTTATTTTGGGTTCTTTGTAGGGGGGATATATTTGTAGTAGCAGCCGTGCCCCATATCTCAATCAGATACTCAAGATGCGATTTTACAACCCTTTACATCTTTACTAGATGATTTATACAGAGTCAGGAGGCAAGCTTCGCCTAACGGGACACTGAAGGAAAACATCGTGAGGAAACCCTGTGCACAACATACAGAAATATTACCATCTATTTTGTGTGTTATTTATATATCCATCCATATTTCAATGAGCTCAATTAAACACCTTAATTTTCTAATGAGTGACTCTAAACAATACACCGAATTCTTTTAATATAATTGCTCATTTTGGCCTAAATTTTAAGCCATGCAAATAAGCTTAGCACTGTCTCTCGTATAATAAGATTTATGGGGACAACGTAATCCCTTTTAAATCCGATTTGTGCGTTTAACACCGAATAAAAAAGCTCTATCTTATTAAAACATCCTCAAGAAAATGCCAACTAGGTTTTGTTCAAATCATAATTATCTTTGTTTTGCATAATTAGTTTTGATAAATTTGAAATGTTAAGCTTTAGACAAGCTTGTTAGTTCGGAGTTGAAATTTAAATTGGTATTAGTTAGACGACCACGTGGTAGACGCAGGCGGCGATGGCGGGACGAGCTGGACTTCTATAATAGAGACAGGCTCCAATAGGCATAGAACAGAGATCAATGATGGACGGAGGGAAGGGAGGCTTTTGCCCTGTAGTGGGATACATCAAACTTATAATAATATCGTTTCTACATCTCATTTGTTCAGAGCTTAACTTAATTCTTGAATTGCAAACCAGTAACTGTGTTATAAATCTAAGATTGTTTACAGCTTCGCGCGGGTGTAAAAATTCCTGAATCATTTCCTGTCTAGACTTGAGAAAAATAAAATAGGTACCTACGTACTCATCATGTTGATCCGCACACTTTATTGACACTTAAATGAGCGCTACTTGCGCTTACTATCAGAGTTTGGGTCAACTGCTTATTTTATGGATCGTTTGCTATGAAAATAACATTTGGTAGTGCTTTAGTTAAATACACAAACCAATTTACTGGAAAAATAATGATTACCTGTCTAAATAAATTCGGAACACCCAATTTATTCAGTCCTCTGAACAGTGTGAATTTTTATGTATGAAAATTTGCTATTACTGAGAAGGAAATTGTGAAGGAAAATACAAACGGCCTTCGTAACAAGCTTGAGTGTATAAAGAAATTCGTATATTGTTTCTGTTCATGAAATCATCACCTTTCAATTTACCTCGTTATAACAACATTTGAATATAATGAAACTCCTTATTAATAACAAGTAGGTGCCAAGGTAGACAACATATTATTATAATTTTTTATCGAGAATATTCTACTGGTTCAAATAAAACTTTAATTATATATGAGGCTGGTTTAAACCAGCCTCATATATAATGAAAGTTTTTTTCTTAAGAAATCCATAGTCATCAGTTCACTTTATTTCGCTCCTCAACCAAGTTAGCCTGGAAGGGAGCAGTCTAATTCTGTTTAAGTTTTTTTAATTTCAGTGTGTCTTGAATGCTATTTATAGGACAAAAGCTAAGGCAGCAAGATGTTGTCAAGACAATATAGAATGCCATGCGCTGAAAAATTTCCACGCGCCAATCAGAGATACGCACGTAGTTATAGTTATTTTACAATAATTTAACATGCCCTTTCACATTTAAAAGGCAATCACATTTATTGAAAAACACTAGGCCAACACAACATCTCAACTGTAGTTACCGAAACTAAACCAAAATCAGACTAAGCACTCTACCAGTAAATGCACTAAAGTTATAATAGCTTGTTCGAAGCTATACACTGCGGTGCCAGGATGCATCATAAATATTACGAATATACACTGTATTACGTGTCTCGTGGGTTTTGAACTTTGCAGAAAAATATTGTGTCTAGCTTTATGCCAAACTGCAGCGTAAACTTTGAATTATAAAACGACAGATAAGGAAAGCCAAAAAGTTTATAACTTTAGTCATCTTGAAATTGAATAATATTTATGACTTATAAATCTTTATGGCACTTATGACTTTAACACTATAAATTAAATTTTTATGGGTTTGCATACTTTAAGTTGGGAAGGAGGGAGGAGAGGTGAAGACGATGGGGATGGAGGAGGCCTTTATCCAACAATAGATAAACCCTAAATCAAACACAAAAAAAGAAAAAGAACAAAATTAAAAGTGTTATATAATGGGAATCAAGGCTAATTTTATTTATTTTATACTAAACTTTAAGTTGGTGATTAATTACTTTAACAGCTGAACGAACCGATTTATATATTCTAATACCTAGTAGCTTCCACGCCCGTCTTCCCTCTCGTCGTACTAAAATATTTAAATATTTTATGTGCTTTTCCGGGTCACGGTTTGGTGGAGCTCTTAACATGAGAAATGTTGTAGGTACTATTTTGTGCTAAGTTTTGAGTTTAAAATCTGTTCCCAATCGATGTATGTTCACCACATTAGACTAGGTTAATTGTCATCATCATAACAGAGAGTTAATTGTCAAAAACTCAAATATATTGAATATTAAATTATACTACAATATTCCCTTCAAAATATTACCACGCATTCCCGAGTCGTAAGCCCTGCTTAATTCTAAATAACAAAATGTGTCTGAAGTACAAAAAATATCAATTAAGAATTTTCACAATTCTAAACATCAAGGGCGCGTGTTAAAATAATATTGAGCACAAATAAAATATGAAAATATTATATTTATTTTTTTCAATATAATTTTAATTTCAACATCCGTCGCTGAAAGAAATTCGGAGATTCATTACGGAGGGAGTGATTCTCATTAACTTTTCAAAACAAGGACGAAATCACAGAATGGACTTGCTTTCCAAACCAGTAGTAATAACTTGATGGCTTGTATACTGAAACGATCAGTGAGAGTGATAAACTGTTTTCAAACTAACAAGCAAAGTTTAACTATGTTATGCATAATGAACTTAAAAGTTAACAAGAGTTCCAGCGCACGATTTGTTGCCATTTTTAAAAAAATAAATTAGAGTGACTTGAAAAAATCACTCTCCAAAGCCTTGCTAAAATGACAACTTATTACGAAAGATGGATTAGGTGAGTATCTAACACGAAATGGTTAAAAAAAAACATATTATTAAGACATTACTAACTAATCTCAATACTAGTATAATATTAAACACATCATACTTTTTTAAATAATAAAGCAATAAAACACAGAGAAGACACGTTTCTTTTTTATTTCATAAAAAATGTTTACTTCATTAAATATAGAATAAACGGATGGACAGGCAGACAGCGGAGGTAAAAAGGACCCATTGGCACCTTTGGAGTATAGAACCTAGTACTATAGTACCTTTAGAGTAGAAGGAAATAGAGTGTATTTTGCAATAAGTGATCTTTAGACACGTTGAGGCACAACACAAATTTCATTTTTATTTTATTTATCAATAACGATATAGATGACGAAGTAGAACTTTGATATTCGCCTCACCTATTGTGGTTAGTTCGATCTGTCATTACTTGCCTCTACTATCGAGTAGCGCTCAAAGCTATCGAGCTTTGATGCTTGTAAATTCATTTTCTGAAAACAGGTAAACCACCAACTTGTTTGAAATTGCCTTCTAAATCCGTATAATGATTGGTAAACGAATACATTCGTTCCGAGAAACATTTTTAAATCTCCTGCTTTCATGTTTTACAGTTCGAGAAGGTTATTCGAAATATAACATACTGTTCATAAAACAATTTTTCTGTGACTGTTTATTGAAAACTCGAAATACTTGCTCCGCTCTTGTTTATTCGATTTCAATTTCATCGTCTCCAATTTCGTTACGAAAATAGTGAAGGGTGTTTCTTGAGATTTCTTTCCTGTTTTGTTATAAAATTACACCAAAAGAAACCTAAGCAAAATATGGATTTACTAGCTGCGCCCCGCGGAGTTACCCGCGGTAAGTAGTTCCCGTTTGCGAGGGAATACCGAGATCAAAAGTAGCATATGTGTTAATCCAGGATATAAGTTATCTTGGTACCACATTTCATTGAAATCCATCCAGCCGTTTGAGCGTGATGGAGTAACTAACATTTAGGGCGCCTTCAAATTAGCTGCAAATTGTCGCGCGGAGGCAGCGCGGCTACAGCGCTGCGGCCGCGCTGCTGTCTAAATCCATATAAATTAAATAAATTAAAAACGCGCGACTGCAGCGCTGCAGCAGCGCTGCAGTCGCGCGTTTTAATTTATATGGATTTAGACAGCAGCGCGGCCGCAGCGCTGCAGCCGCGCTGCCTTCGCGCGACAATTTGCGGCTAATTTGAAGGCGCCTACACTTACATACTTACACACTTACGAATACAAACTTTCACCTTTATAATTGGAAAAAGGAAAGGGAGGATTTTGCCAAGCAGTGAGATCCAGTAGCGATTTTTTTTACATTTAGTAATAAAATAAATATCCTTAGACATTCCCTACAGCGTCATCTAGTCCCAAGCTAAGCAATTTATTGCTTGTGTTATGGTAACCAAATGACTGATAAGCTACATAAATATTTTTTTGTAAATACATAACATAAAAATCACCCAGACTTGAGACAAATATTTGCAGATCATGCAAACATTTGTCCCTGGTGTCGAACCCGCAATCTTTGCGTCTCATTAATATTTTTATATTCGTATGAGTTCGTGGCTAACTCTGCCAACGGAGTTTTTAGTCCACTTGAAAGTGTCCGTTCGTTGTCTGTTTTGTGTGACACTGACTACCCCACTTTACAAAACCTGGAAAAATTTATTCTGTTTCGTTTTTAATTTTTCTGATTCATTCCCAATCTGCGAAACGCAATTAATTTGAATCAGACTGAAAATCATATTTCTACGGAACATATAAATTCAATGAATTAGTTAGCCAAGTACAAAGACAATTAATGTTATTATAACTTCCAAGTTATGAAAGCTGTAAGTTACTAAGTAAGTAAGTTACTCATATTCTCATATCATATCCATCCATGTAGTAACTGCACCGAACGTTGTTTAACAACAGAACTATAACTACAAGCTTATTCGAAATACTGGATACAATTTTAGGTATTTTACTGTTGAAAGGGGCTTTACCTAGAAATTTAATAACAGAGATTGAATTCGCAGTATGGATGCAAAAAACATACAAACTACGACGTATTGCACAAATTATGAAATTCTGAGGAAGGTAATGATTTTATACTATGAAGTCTTAGCTCAACTGGTTTTAATTGTATTTGTAAATAATGTAAATACTTATATAGAAATATAGTTTCTGTAAATAATTGTAATGGCACATTAGCTTCAAATGATATAGCTCTACAGCTAAGTTATTGCTTGTTAATCAAATAGTGATTCCCAAAATCGGGAATAATCCCGTTAGTATTCTGAGCGTTACTCGTTAGCTTTACTTCATACCTAATGCATTGTTTATTAATTCTCTCATTACTAAGCCCAGCCTAGATTTACGAGTATGTAAGTACCTGTTTCAGTCATATTTTAATGAGATCCCGCATTAAAGTTCGTAATTACTGCACTGAATGACTTTGGCTCAGACAATGAAGTCACAAGCCGTCTTTTAATATGCATGATGATGTAAACTTTTAATTGACATAAAAATCATGGAATAATTAAAAATTTACTTATCGTGATGACTGTTCATTAATGCCAGACCGTCCGGAGGATCTAAATTCAGCCCGGTCTCGTTACAAATTGCGCTAACAGTATATATTTTTTTTATTGAACAAAGTAATGTGTGTAGAAAAATAATTATGAGTGTTGCGTGTTCTTGACTAAGTTTATTTTTGAATACCTACTACTTACACGCTCGAAGCCAACAACGGTCTACTTAATATTTTATAATTATATAATTATTATTTTTATAAAAAGAATAATTTTTATAAAACTATTTTACTTGAAATATTATTTTATCACGAAAGAACAAGCTTGTAATTTTCAATTTTGATAAGTAGGTAACAGCAAACTTTATAAGTAAAATAAACAAAAGTGTATAAATTGATGTCCAACATAAAAAGTTTTTCAAATGTTGTAGTCAAACACTCTGCAAACGTTCTAAGGGTAGAATACAAAAATGTTATAAAATAATTCAAGTAACTCATTAAAAAGTTAGCCCAGATGCGTCGCCAGCCGAAGGCTTAGAAGCACAATTTATGAGCAAACTTACTTGTTTGAGGGTTCTGAAACAATACATCACATATTGTACTTTTAAGTTCTTGACAAACAATTTGCCTATCGGCACTTTTACGCAGAATGTTCTCCTTAAAGACAATACCATGTTGGTGAGTCTTTATGGTGTGATAAAAGAAAACCAGTGCTCAGCAAATAAAGTAAAAAAAAATCTATGAGATTTCAATTAGTGCTTGTGCAAATCTAATAAACCTTTAATGATAATGAAAAAGCAATCAAGTCTAACAAATAACAATTGTTCGAGTAAGAAAATATCAACCTCCAGAATTACGTTACACAGTTATTCAGTTGAATTTGTTTTGTGGTAATTCTGCCCTGACAAAGATCCAATCTTTTTGCTTCAAATTGAAAAATCTATTATTACGAACGAAGTTATTACGAACGAACTTGTAGTTCTCAAATTTCTCATTTTATAGGATTATTTATTAGATATAGAAAGCTGACTGTTTCATCAGATACTGTAATACCTATCTTACGGATAATGGAGAATAGCTCATCAGAACTTGTACAGAAGTTGAACAGAAGTTGATAACGCTCAAGATTCAATTGTATCGCTTTTCAACGCTTGTTTTCACCACAGAGCATTTACCAAATGGAGTAAATAGCATTTATATTTATAAATACATGAACAAGGGGTTTTATCGCGTTATTTACCTTATTTCTTTACGTCCCACCATTCCTCCTGGAAGGCAACAATGTCGTCACGCCAGCGCCTTTTGGGCTTTCCTCGGCTTCGCCGCCCGTCTTCAGGCTTCCCACTTAGTGACGATTGAGATGCCCACCTCTCAGGGTGCATTCTCCTTACGTGGCCTGCCCAATCCTATTTCAGCCAACAGAAATTATTAAATTAAATTAAATTTATTAGTTTACCCGTTTTTGCATACATCAAATTTCCTTAAATATTACATCTCCTCACTCGCCGCGGATCGCGTGCGATGTCGTGTACAAACCGCGGAACAGGAGTGTAGATTGTATCCGCATGTTCTTCACGGCTTCACGTAAACTGCGCCTGGCTCCTGTTTCATATAAACAAAGCAACTCTTATAGATCGTTTAATATGAAAACGGCTCAGTGGTCAAATTATATATTATTTGACCATTTCCGTTTTCCTATTCAACGATCTAGAACGATCCAAAGGTGTTCTTTAATAAAGGTAACAAAATATAAGTTTTCTGTGTCTTACCAGCTTATTTAAAGATAAGAATGTCATAAATAGAATCTAAAGTTAATACCCAATCTCTTCACGGACTAAAATGAATACATTCAAGATCAGACAGGGTTCTTATTACACACATTTTTCTGTTGAATAGACAATATTTTATGTTTAACATACATAATTTATTATCAGTAATTTTAACATGATAATTTGTTTAGGTTTTGTACCTATTTTCTGTCTAAAGTGTATCAATAAAAATGTATTTTGCCAGTTGCAGTTAGATGCGTCCAATCTTATTTAGGTATCTGTGGTTATTACCTACAAAACGTGTTTTAATCTGAAACTTTTTCTTCAAACCTCCTTCGAAGTTGTTAACAAGAAGCAGCTTTAGTAGCTCGTTCAATGTTTTAGTCGAACCAATTTTAACTTGTATAAATGAAGCATCGTCTCTGGCTTGCATAGCCAATTTCTTACGAGTTCTTCCTCTTACCCGTTCTAATGAAAAATTATCTCTCAATGTTTTAAGTCATGAGTCTAATATGAGAGAAATTATCACATCAGTTTTACTTAAGTACCTATATTTAATTATAATTATTAGCCACCGCCTGACCGCATCTTTGATTATCATCATTATACATTTTGGCCCCATTTAATATTATTTCTGCATTATTCTGATACCTCTTTTCAACTTTATGAACCAAAGACAAAAATCCATTAGCTTATGTTGCTAGGGTGTCCCTGCCACTTAGTAAGTACATCATTATTGCCAGTGGGTAATACAAGAATAAAACATTTCAAAATATTGATCAAATGTAATACATTCGTGCGATTCCCATTTTCCTCCCTATCGCACGCAATGAGGTGCACCGACGCGTGCTATTGCTGAAAAATTGCTCCATAAAACGCCCCTCTTATAAATTGCTGTGTTAAAGTTGACTCAAATCACGCCGATACTATACCGGGACGGAACTGAATTGAGACTTTTGACTGATTGATAACTTTTACATCTTCATACATAAAAAGGTTTTGTCTTCTAAAATATAGTATTTACCTATGAGACAGATACTGAATAAGTACTTTTTAAGCAAACATACTTTCTTAATTATGAACTCAAGATGAGAATATTAAGGTGTCTGTATGCTTCAAACTAGCGCCGCCGCCTTTTTTATTTTATTATTACTTACGTTGAACAAAATAATTTAAAAAAACTGAATGTACAGTTTGTGAAACCTGTGTGTGAAAATATCATAAGCTTTTTTTAATACCTCTGTAATAAATAATTTCATTTTGTATAGTTCAACGGGCTCATCTTTTCGATCTTCACTTTGACTGACTTACCTGGCTTACCTGCTTGACTATCTCTGTAAAGAGAAGCTAAGCTCACACCTTGTGTTTTGCCTGCTTCTTTTTCTTGGTCTGTCGCATTGGAACAGGCAATAGAATCACCTAGCATGTAAGCCGTTTCAAAGTGATCCTTAAGGTCTGAAATAACTTATTATCCTTTCTTCCATTCGTTACGGATCGGATACGGTACGGAGTAACATGAACCAACATTACGCTTTCATTACGCGTTTTAAATTGCTCGTGATATTGAAGGACACACATCTAAAATTACCTAATTTATAAACATAGTGGCTCTCTATTAAACATATATACTTAATTAAAGGTTGGGCGTAGTCAGAGGCATATACAAACACATATTTACATATCCACACTTACCTACCTACAAAGATAGTATTCCGTATGTGACTTAGTTCATAGTTAAAAATGTTTCATGGAATTGCTTCGTGTTTTTTGTTTTATTACTGTTGTCTATGCTCTGTAACGAGGTTGGCACATTGAAAAACGTGTCATGAATGCAAAACTCGCAGCAAACAAAAAATTTCGGAATAAACCTTTTTGGAAACAGCCACGAAAATAGGTTTAGATTTGTACACGGAAATAAGTGGAGATTTCAGAATTGAAATGAACTGCATAATTTTGTAATCTTCTTGCGTATTAATGTTTGTACCTTTGCTTATTTGTTCCAAATAAAGTTTTTATTATTAAGTATAATGGTTAAAATAACTTAAAATATTATTTGAGTAATACATCGTTCATCAGTTTAGTTAGAGTATTTCTGAAACCTTCGCGATCATAATTCATATTTCAGACATACTTAACACGGACACGGGATTTTATCGCGTCATATAAATATTGCTTAAATCTCAAAATACTGAGATTATAAAGATTACCTACTTCTGAAATATAAAGCTCTTTCTACCTTATTTGATCCGTTACTACCGAAAATAATATATTAGTTAATTAATACCATTTCTAGGAAGTTTATAATCTGTACGTAAAATAACATTACTAATTAAGTATTGGACTTGTTCCTCATCATTACATAATCAGGTTTATTTACCTGAGTCTATACATAAAAGTGAAACTAAATGAAATGAAAATGATAATATGATCACGACTGTATTCCCAAGGTACGGTAGACAAATTCGTTTAGATCTTTATAGTCATTTTATTTTTGATTAGCAAATGCCCGCGACTTCGGTCGACCTTCACATCACGACCTTAAGAAGAAAGAGAAAGAAAAATCATTTATTCTTGTAGGACCTCAAGGATCACTTAAGTTTCATTTTATATGCTAGGTGATTCTAATGCCTGTTCCCTTTGCCCTTCAGAATGAAAGTCGAGGTACTAATACACCTTGACCAACACTGTTCTGCAAAAGTAAACGAACTTTCTTTTCAGATACCTACTTCAGAAAATGTACCAAGAGATAGTGAAGCTCCTCTAATCGATTTACGAAGACATAAATGTTGTTTAAAGACAATTTGCACTCCTGAAGAGAATTTCAGTTAGTGAGAGTAGAATCAACAGTGATTTAACTAACAAGTATGTACTTGGTTTAATGAGGACTATTGTAGGTATAATAATAAACGTAACGTTACGCTTTGGATATTGGCTGAGTAAGTACCTCGACTTTCGAAGTCGTAGGTTCGGATTTTAAATAGATTTTTAATTTTATAAGTATACCTATTAGGTAATGCAGTCTAGTACAAGCTCAACACGGTGGGGAAAACATCGCGAGGAAACCCGAACATTGCCCCGCTAAATGTAAGCAAAGATTGCCTCATGACACGGTATTAATCTTCTAGTAAAGATGTGTAAAGGCTTAAGTTATTAAGTAAAATGCCGGATTAGTCTTTAAGTTAGTGGGTAACAAAGCGACAGTGTTTCTTGTAATGGTAATTTTTTCACATTTCTTTATTTTATATCAAATCTTCGATATGACACTTCTAATCACATTCCACCCACGGTATATTTCAAGCAAGGTATTATAACTAATATTTTTCTGTTTCTATTCTAAAATAAAGATTCTGAGAAATGTAACATGTTATCTAGGGGAAACAATTAATTATTTTGATTCTGTATGTTCAATATGTATTCAAAATTCAAACAAACAACCAATGATTATAAAATTAACACATGATGTGATCTATTATTTCGTAAAATCACTTTTAAATTATATTTAACTCAACCCTTCACTGTCAATATCAACAGAGTAGACAAAAAGGTAATTGAAAATAACGCTTTTCATCGCCCGTTGGTCGTTTATGACCCAATTCTTCACATCCCATCCCTTCATTTTCGGCATCCTTCGATTTAATATTCTTCTTTTATGGCGGGAAATGATTTATTAGTGCTGGCAACAGCCGCACGGTAGATAACAGACATATTGTGCACCTGAATTTGTGAATAATATACTCCTGTTTTGTACCTATACATGGTGACATCCCGAGAATTCATAGTTAGTTTCACTTGATATGTTATATGACGTCTAATAACATCTACTTTTTTATATATTAAGTTTAATGTAACGGAGGGATGTAACGAAATTTGACACTTAACTTCTCATATTTATCTTTATCCTAACATTTACACAAAAAAAACACATTTACACAAAGTCCTTTCAGATCCATTAGAAGTCATTGAGAACAATTAAGTGAATGTTTAGATGACGATTAATAGAACAGAGTTGAATAAAAAAACCGTTTTGACCCAACAAAAAGAGGTAAGTGTACAAGCAGTTGGCCACTTGCTCATGAACGAACGAACGAATAAGCAGTAAAAAAATATTTTAAAAATGTACTCCGCCAAAAGAGTTGGCCATTGAAACTGACATTTCAAAAGTTTACACGTATAAGCATACAAAAAACTTTAGTTTTTACCATAAATGCGGATGATTGTATATTTGTAATTTATTTTCTCAAAAAAACTTATTTTTCATAACGTAGGTTGCTAAAAGATTCCATAGATTGAGCTCATAAGTTATTCCTTTAAAGTCACTGATATCAAAATAATTCAGCGCAAGATACACTGAATTTTTAAACCGGCTTTCAAAAGTAATCTAAATTCCAACTTTCATGTCGGTCTGAATTAACTTGCTCATTTCATTTTTAAATTGACATTCTCACAAAGAATATTCTTGTTCTCTTTAATTTTTATAGCGCAGACGAACTCAATTTGTGGAGTTAACAAAGTTGTGTCTAAAGTTAGATTACACGTGCGAATGCACGTATGTAACATGAGGACAATTTAGCCTCTAGACTCAAACTTTGTCTGGAGTATGAGTACGTCAAACAACTTTGGAGTAAGACTGTGTACTTCCGAGATTAGTTGATTTGTTTTCAGTGCTGTAAAACTATCAAAGTTTACTTATGCTTCTTGAAACTTCATCACATTAATAGAGTAATGGCTAAGTTTTTATTTAGTCGTAGGTACAAAAAAATACAAGATAAAAATGTTTTCTAAGCGCTAACAAAATAATAGAAGTTAATTGAACAATCATCTGTATGCTTGGAACACTTCAGTAGTACAGAGCTATCGTCAAAAAGTCCCAGATGACACATCCAACTTAAATATTTACTTACCATTAGGATAACACGATAAAATTGGGCAGACGGCATTACGAGCGGACGACGAATCGAACTCATTCGATACTGGTTCATTAGATTCTGTTTTAAGACTTGCCAGTAAAACTGTATTCTCAGACAGTCCTTTGGGACTAGATGATTTCCACCTGCGAACATTATTGTATTAAGGGACCAGGTACCCAATTACAAGTCTAGACAAATGAGCGACGCTTACCCCGTACGTGGGCAAAGTTTTAATCTCAACCTAAAAGTATTTTGAACCTTATACGCATACCTATATATTGTACATTTTATACGTATTTTACTTGCTTATGTGTTGCTTGATTATGTCCAAAGAGATTATGTCTAGATTTATCTTTTTCATTAAAGAAAATGACAACAGACGTAAAAGGAGTCAAACTGAAAGTGGTTTGTCTTTGGTCTCAAAGACAAAAAAAAGTCCAAAAAAAAAACAAAAAAAACGCATTTCATTGATGTGATGTTTTCATTTTTTTATATTTTAATGCTGCCAGTGTTTTGGGCACGCTTCTGTCTGGCAGTGGCTTGGATAATTTGAGCTAACTATAGAACGTTTGTATCGATCCTCAGGTGGCTCGACTAATGCTAGGTTTGTATTTTGCACAGTTATGTAAATTATGTAGAAGCTTCGTTTCTGTAAATAGATGCAATTTTTTATGTATCTTCGAAAAGATTCCATTTCAGTTCTTTAATATAATTATAAGGTGAGTTTTGTGAGGACCACTAAAGGTTAGTCTGAAACCGTGAGAGTTATTAAAAAGTTATGTTACGTGCTCGATTTAAAAATGAAATACATGACTTTTTATGAACCGTGTTGGCCAAGTGTTGGTAAGTACCTTGATTTTTGTTCAGACGATCGTGGGTTCGAATCCCGACTGTGCATTTATGGCGTATAAGTTTTCTAAAATACGAGCTCTAAACGGTAAAATTAAATGAAAACATTGTGAGGAAACTCGAGGCTTAGTCAGCCCTACACGTATTGGCCATTTTCTTTCTTATGGATATGATCTGCTAAGCTGAGGGGATGGTTAACGTGCTGGACAAGCCTATTTCATCTCAACCTCCCAGGTACTACAGCTTCCTGTTAAGTGTAGGCAAAAACTGCCTTCTGACACTGTATAAAGATCATCTATTAACAAATCTGTCGCATTAGCTTGTTTTAAATTACAATGCACATTTTGACCAGTTTTAATTTATGGTGCCATATAATGCGCACTATAGAGAACACCAAGTTTATCGCCACCAACTGGCCGGTGATTAGCACATTAACGTTATGAACCCGCGGCCTGTCAAAACCTCCAGAGGTCACGTAGCGGCTATTAATCTGGCAGCAGGTGCAGCCGCTCTATTACATCCAGCCCACTACATCAGCCGGAATGGGCGTATGTAAATACGCGACACCGCCTCATTATGTATGGACGGCTGGCAACATATGAATGTAAGTGGGTTTACCGTGAAAGAATTCGCTGGAAAGATTTCAAATAGCTTTTGATTTGAATTTTTGTTCAGACATCAGCTATTGTTGTTTGTTATTGTTGCGTTTTTATGAATTCGTTGAAATATTTCGCTGCATTGGTATTTCGTTATTAAAAATGTATAGGTGCTATTATTGAAAAAGACCTACCTAAATACTGTTTTGAAAAAAAAAAGGCATGTTAGTGCTTTGACTTTCGATCCGAAGGTCATGCGTTCGAATCCAGCCGTGCATCAATATATTTTTTGTTACGAAAAATTATATTCGCATTATCACGAGCTTTAGACGGTCAAGGAAAACATCGTGAGGAAACCATATCTTTCTAGTAGCGTCGATGTGCTTGCAACTTGTCACGTATATAATACGGGCATGCATCTATCAAATATTTGGATATACCTCTGACCTACCCATTTAGACATCATCCAAATATAAATACAAAATCTGAAAAATTTGTCTGTCTACCATCATCTTAGAAAGGATCTTAGGAATACATCAGATTACTGATCATATTATTTATTTTTAACTTATTGCTATATTTTGCGTTTGTAAAAAAAGCCAACAACCAACAGAGATGAAAATGAAACGTCAATGATGATGATAACTGTTTAATTTAATTAATAATTTCAAACATACCGAAAACCCCACTCTGCCATTTCCGTATCCATAAAGTAATACCAAACTCTGAGTATTATCAAAGAAAATTTTCATCTTCGAAGCTCGACAATTTAAATCAAATCTCAAAAGTTTTTCGTGGTTCGGACCCGTGCTTATTACCGCACAGGCATCGTTCGAGGCGCCAGCTGTTTCAGCCCTATTCGAATAATTGCTGTAAAACTTTACCAACCCCTGCATTCTAACTATCATCTATTAAAATAAATGTATGTTTGTGCGTTTGTAAGTGCTGATATGACGAAAGAGGTAAATGATAAAGAGAAAGACTTTTGTGTCTTCCACATTGTGGGACTTCTGTTTCATACACACTACAACACTAACAAAATGAACCAGTTTTGATAAGCTTAGAGATAAGGAAATCAAATAAATAAATATCATCGTCATCTAATCACAAGCTAATCAACTTAATGCTTGTGTTATGGTAATCAGATAAATGATAAATACAAACTATACATTATGAAACACCCAGTCTCGAGATATTATATTTGGCGATCATACAAACATTTGTCCTACGGTGGGGAACGAACCCGCAACTTTCTACGACAAGCGGGCTTATACTTACTACACACATGACATGAAAGCTAGTAAAATTCATAAATAAAGATACATAAATACCTAATCAATATGTTTTTTTATGTTTAATATCAATATTATTTCTAGGGTAGAACAACAAGTAAGAACATAAGAAAACAATAAGAAGTAAGTTAACAGTAAGAAAATAAATAAATTATTTAATAACGGTGGCATGCTAAGTAACTAAATATTGGTCTCAACCGCAAGTGAAGCGGAAGATTTAAGCTAGTTCGTAATCATTTTAACATTCATGAATATTTGAAGTTCGTACGTGACCAACGAAATTCTGATACCACGCTCAGATTAGGCATCTCTAATTGAATCGATTGGGTACGGAGGGGGACCAACCCAATTAGTAGAGCTTCGGGGAAATTGAAAAGAAAGGAAAATTATTTCCAATTTTCTCATTAGAGACGCTTTTTTGAAAGAAGGCAGTGCGAGAAAGTGAAATGCTAATAATCACGTTTCATCTTCAGTTATACATAAACGTTTGCCGTTAGATAAGAAACGATAAGAACGATAACATTTTATTTGATTACCAGTCACGTGCTGTTTGACAGTTTCATAAAGTTATTGTACTTATAATAAGGCTAGCAAAACTTTCTATGACTTTCGGTGCGGTCACAACTTGGATGGGTTAAATATATAAATCAATTAAAGTTTTACTCATGAAAAGCTACACGTTATTCTTTAATGTGTTACTGAAATGGGCGATTTGTGAAGAAATACCTATAAAAATAAAATAAGGACTGAATAAACTATTCTCATAAAATTAAATATTGCTGGAAACAGAGAAGCTTAATAAAATTACCTTAAACGTAATGGATTTCTAACGAATATTTTATCACCAAGCAGATTGTTACTTTAATCTTTTATTTCCGTTCTTAGAGGTTCTTTCAGTCTTCATTAGTCATACTTTGCTGAGATGGAATGATTTATTACGTGGGTGCTTTTTACGGCTCTGTGGCACAGTATCGCAATGTGCTTTAACAGTATAGAAGATTATTTTTTTACAAAAGTTCAAATAACTGATTCCTTGTAAAAAATAATCATAAATTATAACGATGATCATAACTACTAATTATCAACGGTATAGAAAGCAACCGTGAGGAAGAAAGCGTAGGTACTAATAGGTAGGTATTAATCTTTCAAGTACTAGAAAGATTAATCACACTAATATTATTGTGTGTGTGTTTGTTACTCTTTCACGCTCAAACAGCTGGACGGATTGGAATGAAATTTGGTACAAGAATTGCTTATACCCTGGATACCTTGGAAAATTACGTTACTTTTGATTCCGATATTCCCACGGGAACACCGCGGGGCGCAAAAAATCAAAAGATCCCTTGCAAGTGGCGAAGGATCTGAATGAATCTATAAGGTCTATAAGGTGCATTGACAGTCAGATTAGAACGATAATAACACATTTATTATTTGTAGATTAATATCAGTTGTTTAAATACAATGTAATGTTTAAAATATATATAAATATAATGTAGTACAACTTCTATTCAGTTGTATACCGGTACGCGTTACGATTGATGTCATTTTTATGCAAATGACAGAAGATATCATGTTTTCACACAGAGGGATGTAGGTGTTCGTTACTTTTTCATACCTAAACTTCTGAAATGTACTCATAAATAATAATATATCTCATTATCGATTTTATCACTAAAGTGTTAATCGTTGATAGATCGTTAAAGTGAAATGATGTGCATAGTATGTAGTTGCATTATTATAAAACACACCTTGACTTATACTGATACAAGAAAACTCTTTTAGGATTACGGTCTGTCTTATACTTGAAGTCTTGTTTAATATACGTTTAAGGAACGAAATTATAAAGCTTATTTTTATAATTAGCATTAATTGGCACCCCCTCGTGAAGCTAGCTTAAAGCTGAGTCTGGACCTTTTGACAACGCCCTTAGGCAGAGTGCCCATAGGTACTATAGTTACCTACGTTATTGTTTTAATTTTTGTTGCCTTAAGCTCTGTCTTTGTATTTTTGATTTGTACCATTTTTGTGTGTGTTGTCAATAAACATTTTCTTTCTTTCTTTCTTTCTTTCAATTAGGCTATTTAATTAAAACTTTACAAAGTTAAGTTAATCTAGAAACTTTATCAACAGGTCCTGCGTTATTTCTAAAACATCGTTGAACAAAATTAACAAGGTATCCACGCATTTACGTTGATTGACACTGAAATCTTTTAGCTTAAATAACTTTCTATCCAGTAAGACTTAAAGTAGCACTTATAAATAGCAAACAAGTTAACAGTGACTGATATCTACAAAAACTGTTTGCGTTAGTATGTTTACGAAGTAAATTGGTTTTTAGGGTGTAACCCGACTAATCGATCAATCGTCGATCGATGGTACCTATAATGGATTGGTCTGGTAACACCCTTAAATACCTACTAAGAGTTGAATACGGAACAAGCTAGACAAGCCTATGAGAGAGACTGGCAGATGAAGTGACGGAGTTTTTTAAGCCGCTTAAATGCCTTCGTCATGGCTTAACGACTATAAAAGCCGGAACCGACAATTTAACATGCCCTCCGATGTACGGAAGTGCTCAGCTGATAATGCCACTTGTGGTCACCCATCCAAGTTGTGACCGCTCAGAACGTTGCTTAACTTCGACGATCAATCAAGAACGTTTTAGCAAGCTTCGCCACGAGTGTTTCATGAGCACTAGCTCAAGTAATAGCATAGTATTATTTTATCTGTGGTAATAGTAAGAATAGTTGTATACAAAGTCAAATGGCAATCTATGTACCACTATTAATCCTACTTTCGACTTAATATTATAAACGCAAAAGTTTGAATGAATGTGTGGATGATTATGGATGTTTTTGTTTTGTTGCTCTTTCACGCGAATATTACTAATCGGATTTGGCTTAAACTTAGAATAATATAGCTTACGATGTGGAATAACACATGAGGAATTATTTTTTTGAGCTAGTAAGCTAGTTATAAATAAATTGAATAATTCCCGAAAGAATAATAAAGCAATTTTTTTACAATAATAAATGTAGATATTAAACTCATAAAATAAAGCTAAGGAATAGGTACCTACTTGTTTATTTAAAACGGGGCAATATGGCCATAGCTCGTTCAAGGTAGCTGATACATTGATGGGAAAAGAGGATTAAAATATTTAATACTTAATCATAAACCAAAAAATAATAACCTTAAAAGTTTAGCAACTTCAATTTCAACTACAACTATGAGACTTTCCTATCTAAACTTTATAGTTGCTTTACAAACCACTACTATTAAACGATAAAAGGCTCGCAGCCTGACGTAGGTATGGAATGCATCTGATTTGCAAGATGTGGGACTACCCCCCAGACGATATAATATATTTTGTACACATCAAAATTGATTGTGGTTTGCGCCTATAATTGAGGTGGCACTTAGTTTTTGAATTATTTTTAGTCATACTTATTACATGTAATGGCGTTCACTTTGTTTGTGCAACTGAATAAATAAAAAAATAAATAAATAAATAGACGATAATAATAATAGAATAGACGATTATGCTGAAAGTTTTGCAGAGCTCGCCAGAATAGCTTGCAGATGGCATAATTTTTTCCTACTTACTTACAGACACATTTATAATTTGGGCAATTTACACTATATCTTTATAAATTATTTCTGATGTATTAGCTATATAATTGTAAGATTTCATTAAAATACATTCAGTAGTTTTTGCGTGAATGAGTAAAAACATCCACTCATCCATAACTATGCATCAATTTTCTCACACACTTTCGCATTTAACAATAGGAGATAGTAGGATAGGACTGAAGTCGTTTTTCATTTAAAAATAATCCACTTGCTTAATCGTCAATCGCTATCGCCTCAGTTTCTCACAAATAACGCATCCTTAGTTTCAGGGATAGTTATCAAACCATCGTTAACTTCTAACAAAGGTTTGGTTTACTTAGGACTCGTCTCTAATGGAAAGATAACATTCCACAACTGATTTTGTCTCCGCGACTTTTCTGAGAGTTTGGTATGAAATTCTTGTTTGAATTTGAATTTCATAAACGATAAGTTTGTAATTTACGTTAATTATATGTACTTCACAATAACTTTTATTATACTTTGATATCAATATGAATTATTTTTACTCGGTTGACTGTTTTCTGTTTATTTGTGATACAAAGTAGCCTTTGACTAACGATTTTATATTCCTGGATTTGCAACCAAAAAGAGGTGTTTTTTTTACTTTTTTTTAAACGTGATAGTTGGAAAGATCAAGGGGAGGCCTTTGCCCAGCAGTGGGACACGATGACTAACAAAATAGTTATTGTTACTATTATGAGACTGATTTACCTGTATCATTCGATTTTATTGAATATACCTTCTCCAAAGAAGCTTTTGATTTGACGCGCGGGTTGACAACTTTTAATCGTCACAACACCGACGAGCGATCCTCCGCTTAGTTTTAATGGAATTATGATAATTACTTTGCAAGCAGGATACGTGGGGAACATTGTTATATGCAAATGCAAACATGCTTGATACTCCATTTTACAAGACCTAAGACCGCTTACTTGAATATTAACTAACTTTTATTACTAGGTAATACTAATTGTTATACTTATTATTTTATTCTATGCTAATAATGAGGGTTGTAGTTATGTCCCTCATTATTGAGCCATAGTATTTAGAAGCTGAATGTTTTGCTGCTTTCGGGCCTATGCTATATTATTAGTGATTAAACGAACTTACCTGTAAGTGAAGTTCTATCATAATTATATGAAGGCTTCGTCTGAAGGTATTAGCAAACATGGAATTAAATAAACACTTGTAGTAACGCACAGAGATCGCCAAATCGCACTTATTTGAGGGTATTTATTTGTTTACATCCAACATTACCCTCCTTATAGTCATTTATTTTTATTTTATTTGTGGGTAACATCAAGCTTCTAGATCGCTGTGACCTATTTTAACTTTCATTTAGTTTAGAGACAACCTTAACAATATTTCACGTTGAGGGTGGGATATGGAATTTGTAATCTTCTGGAATATTGATACAAATCATCGGGTGGGTTGCTAATACCTTCAGACGAAGCCTTCATATAATTATGATAGAACTTCACTTACAGGTAAGTTCGTTTAATCACTAATTATATTTCAGGCTTCGTCTTCGGTATTAGCAAACATGGAATTAAATAAACACTTGTAGATCTTTAGAGTAGTAAGTAACGTGAAATATTATCTTTTATAAATAAATAAAAGAATTCTTAATTTTTACATTCATTAATGTATATTTATTCAACGTAAATACAACATAAATTTAATTTTCTTCTTGTGATCGATTGTTACAAATGATTGCATTAGAAAAAGATTCCTTACTAGAATCAACACTTTTTAAAGGCCTATTATAGAACTTAAAAAATGTATCTGAATTGGCACTCCAACCCGCTGTCTGCCTAATCACATCTAGGCTTACACCAAAGCGGTGTGCATGCGACGTTGCGGCATGTCTTGTGCTGTGAGCTGAAAACGCCGTCGCTTGCACACCACTTTCGTGAAGAGTGCTACGAATCCAGCGGCTCAAAGTCTGGCTAGAGACAGCATGATGCGGTTTCTTAAGTCCTATAAACAAATATCTTACATTCCCACGCAGGTGTTCTGTTTTATTCAAATAATACTGGAGTGTTTTACCTGGGCATATTTCCGGCTTTTGTTCATAAAAAGGTAAAATTAACTCTGGTTGTGAGAAACCAGCACGTGAAGTTTTAATTAAATCAGTTATTTTAATAGAAATACGAGATGCTGATATTGAAATATTTTCAATGTTAATTTTTGACAATGTTTGTACTCTGTGGGCGGTAACTAACGCTAAGAGAGTAACCAATTTTTTTGATAAAAAATCAAGCGACAAGTCATCATGTGGAAACCATCTTTCTAGAAATGATAATACTATAGAGGGGTCCCATGTAGTATCGTACTTAGGTGTGGGGGGTCGTAACCTAAATATTCCCTTGAAAAAACGTTTTACAACTATATCTGATCCGACATGGTCTCCGATAATCAATGCAAGAGCAGAACGACATGTATTAAGTGTCCCGTATTGCGCCCCTTCGTTATAAAGTTCAGTGAAAAATTTTATAATATCACCAATTGCTGCATTATACAAATCAACGTTATTATGAAGACAATAAGTATACCATTTTTTTAAATAAACATTATATTGTTTTAGTGAATTTGCCGAGAGAGATGCAATCATCACGTCTATCGCTGATGTAGGAATTTGTCTTTTCAGGAATGCTGACCTGACAAGACTGCGGCAACCAGGGTAATCCGGGTGTGCATCTTGCGATTGCTGAAATGAGGGGTAGTAATGAGATTCATATCCGGTTTAAAAAATAGTAATTGCGAACAAACTAAACTTCTAAAGATAGGATACCACGGCTGAGTGGGCCAATGTGGTACTACCACAATACCTCTAGCTTTATCTGTTATTATTTTTCGCAACATTTTTAAAATAACCGAAAACGGGGGGAATGCGTAAAAATAAAACTGTTTCCAATTCACAGTAAAAGCATTAACAGTATGAGCTTCAGGATCACGATGCCAGGAAATGTAGACATCACATTTCTTGTTAATTCTACTTGCAAAAAGATCTATATTAGGACAGCCAAATGTACTAATAATCCTATGAAAAGCCTCATTACATAACTCCCATTCAATATCTGGGTGTATGCGCCTTGATTCCGCGTCGGCTTCTGTGTTATCAGCCGAGCGAATGTAAGAAGCAAAGACGTAAAGCTTACTGCTTTCACAATATTGCCACAAAACCTTTGTAATCTCAGTGAGGTGTGGGTACTGGATACCTCCCATGCGGTTAATATATGAGATAGCGGTCGTGTTATCGATTCTCATTAGAATTTGACAATTATACATATCTTTGGCAAATATCTTTAAACCGAAAAAAGCCGCTAAAATTTCTAGATAATTGATGTGCATAGCTTTTTCCTGATCATTCCACAGACCACTAGCTCTTTCTTTCCCACAGGCTACCCCCCAACCCGTTGTTGAGGCATCTGAAAAAATCTCAAGGACGTAGCTATCAAGCTTGATCTTGTTTACTGAATCTAGTATTGCTTGACTCCACCAAGAAAGATCTGACATTATGGATCTCGGGACATTCATAAATCTATCATAATTATCATCGTGTTTAAGGTTAAGGTATTTAATATGTTCAAATAATTTTGTGTAAAGCCAGCCATATTCGATGGCTGGGCATGCCGAGATCAATAGACCAACAAAACTAGCGAATTCTCGAATTCTACATCTTTTTAACGTTAAAAATTTGTCAATTTCATTTTTGATACGATCTACTTTTTCAGGAGGAAGACTGACGTGAAAATTCTTGGAGTCTATGTTATAACCAAGAAACAAGCAGCACTTGCTGGGTATTGGAATACTTTTACTTTCATTTATGATGAATCCAAGTGAAGAAAGTAGTGTCCTAGTCTGTGAAACATTTTCTATGCATTTTTCGTAGGTCTGTGCTACCAAGAACCAATCGTCTAAGTAAACTGTTGACAGATAGCCTGCAGAGCGAAGAAGTTTAGCTACAGGCTTCATAATCTTTGTAAAGACAAAAGGTGATGTACTCAAACCAAACGGTAAACAGTTAAACTCATAAAGCTGTTTATTCCATTCAAAACGTAAGTATTTCTTATAATCTGTGTGAATCTTTACAAAAAAATATGCATCTTTAAGGTCCAATTTAGCCATGAAATTATCTTTAGATATAAGCTTTAGTGCTGTACGTAAATCTTCAATTTTAAAATGTTTTGTATCAGTGAATTTATTTAACTGCTTTAAGTTAAGAATAAATCTCATTTTACCGTTTGGCTTAGGCACCATGAAGGTACTTGATATAAACTGTCCTTTACAAGGCTGACACTTCGAAATGGCACCAATTAATAAAAGCTCTTTAATTGCCACCCGAAAGTGAGATTCCTCTTCTTTAGAACAAGGTCTGGTTGGAGGTTTTTCTTTTTGATAAACATCTTTAGAAAAAGGTATTACATAGCCTTGAATGTACGAAAGGATCAGAGGATCATGTGTTATTAAGCACCATTGTTCATAAAATGAAGCAAGTCTTCCAGCATAATTTACCAGAGGTGAAGTGTTATCCGCAGCAACTAGCGGCGTTTGTATACAGGCCGATGACTCTGCGACTGTTTGTAGGAGCTGTGACGCTGATTCCGTGCTGGCGGCGCTGTCGATGATGTCGTCGATGTCGATGGTGTCGAGTCTTTCTTCGTCCCGGTGTTCTTGCGAGCCGGGTAAAAACTCTTCCAGTTTTTTGACTGCGTGTTTCGACCGGATGGTGCGGGTCTCGGTGGCGGGGGAGGTTTTAGATCTGCACCAGTCTTGCTGATGGCCTTAGCAGCTTTCAGGGTATCTGGCAATTGTTGGCCAAAAAGAAAGCTGTCAACCTTGGCATTTAGAAGAGACTCCTTCATCTCTTTCTTTACAGCAAACAAGATAAAATTTCGTCTGGTCACTGTATCATTGTGCTGACAATCACTAATGGCACGTCCCGTATCCATAAGCAGTCGTAAAAGGTCGGTGTTTTTCTCCTTTGACGAAAGCAGAAGAGTGATCGCCTCTCCTAGGCATGAAATGGCAGAAGTCATTATTGATTGTTTTGTTTCTATGACTTTGTCACGTTTTACAACCATTTCAGACAAAGCAGCTTTAATCTCATAATTAAGCGCTGGAGGTCCGACAAGTTTACAATTCTCAGGTATCAGATATTTGTCTGCGAGTTCTTTTCGAGCTTCTTTTGTCAAACCTGTGGTAGCAATATGTTCAAACCGAACCGCCACATCATTCTGAATATTTTTTCCAAAAACATTAATTTTTGTTGGATCTACGCCAAGAATTTCAAGTACCTCGACATCTAGTTCAGGTTGTTCCTCAAGTTGCGAGGTAGAATTGGTTTCCGCTTCAATGTTCGGTACGGTGAGTGCGACATCTTGTGATTCACCTTCCGCTTGAGATGTCGAAGGTTGTGACAACAAGTCCCGATGTAGATCATTGTCGTCGGGGGTAGGACTTAGCGTGGTGCAGTCTGAAACAACGTATGTTAACGTTACAGACTTTTTTGGGGCAACACCAAAGTGTGGGTAGATAAATAATATTATCTCGCTAAATAAAACGCAAAAAATTTAATAATGAAGAGATAGCCCCCAAAGCTATCCACATCATAAAAAGCGTTTTTTGTTAAACCATAGTTTAAACATGATATTGCTTGCTCACGAAGTGAGAAATAGTGAAGAGGTAGCCCCATAAGCTACCCGCAACACCGTTTTTTTTGGTACGAGACAGCCCCATAAGCTGCCCGCGATACCAGTGCAATATCAATTTATGGATAGGTACTAACCATTATGTTCCGACTGTCTGGCCGATGAAACCTCCGACGACGAAGATGACGAACTTGATAACACTCGAACACGACGGCGGCGCGGGCGGCGTTTTTCCTTATTCCGTTTAATTTTCTGTTCCATCTTTTTAAGTTTCTTGCACAAGTCCTCGTAACGAGAATCTTCAATAATTTTACGTTTCGGCATTGTCCAAGCACAAAAAACTTTACTTGCGAAATAAAAAATCTGAGCGTGCGAAAAGGCTGAGCACTGAATCGCGAATGAAAGTTAAAGTAGGTCACAGCGATCTAGAAGCTTGATGTTACCCACAAATAAAATAAAAATAAATGACTATAAGGAGGGTAATGTTGGATGTAAACAAATAAATACCCTCAAATAAGTGCGATTTGGCGATCTCTGTGCGTTACTACAAGTGTTTATTTAATTCCATGTTTGCTAATACCGAAGACGAAGCCTGAAATATAACTATAATGTTTTTCAGTCATCTCATCATCTACAGCCCGTAGGTACCAAGCCAGGACCAAGAATTGGATATACCTGTGACTTTAGATAGCTGGGGATTTAATTAGATAATGATATTTCAATATTATGCCAATGAATATGGTGATATTTAAAATTAAATCTCGGTGAATCCATCGGTCGATCGCGACTTATTTTTAGTTATTCTTAAAAACAGCACCATTTTAAAATATTAATAACGTGCGTTGCAATCGACTGTGTAACGTGTTCTTTAATTTTAAATATCATCATTTCCATAATTATGAACTGTCATTATCTGTTTTGACGTAAATTAAATCCCAAGGTAAAGTCACAGGTATATCCAAAACCATAAATTATTATGGTACCTATTATGCCTGTCCACATCAAGTTAATAAACAAATTTGATACTTTACTCTTTCATTTTAAATTAATGACATCGTTAGCAGTTAAATTTACATCCTTTTATTCTCGTCATCTCGTGGTATGGAAATTTAAATTAAATTTACTGAAAAGTTGTACTGTAAATGTGTAAACAGAGCTGATCGGCCGCAGTAATTTTCAATTATTTACGTTTACCGATGTACGTACGAGTACATGAACAATACACTGTGAACAATACATTGTTTGTGCGAGATAGTAAAATGTTTACCATTGATTTAACTTAATCAGACCCATAGTTACTACATTCAAAACTTACTTTATAGGCCAAATTATTTATTGTGATTTTTTTATTAAATTAACACAACACAGCGAGAGACAGCCTTGAGTTACTTCTCAAGCGAGCAAACTTGCCAGCAGCTATGTGAGCAGCCTCGAGATGTCAGTTTCATACTGTTAATGTCGATACCCACCTTTAAATAACATCAGTATGTTTTGTAAAAGGGCGACTTTTTGTACAAAATAGAGAAATATTTTACAATAATAAGTAATATTATTATCTAAGTATATGTAGTTTTTTTGTTTATTCATTAGAAGCTCCGAAGAATATGCTAATGGAATGACAAGTGTTCATATTTTTACGGCAAGAGACAACGTGACAAAAACATACTTTCCAAAATCAAATCAAAGATGACACCCTAAAATCACTTAAGGCTATTCAGGTCAAACCTATCCAAGTTTTTAATACACGGTATAGAGGAAGTTTGCCAAGGGTGAGCAGGTAAACACGATGATTGCAGATATCCGATGTCAATGTTTGCTAAAGCCCTCAGCTCGATGGCATGCCGAGTTTATATAACCCTGGGATATGCCTGAGAAAATATCATCGAATGTTTGGCATTGTTTTAATAGAGAAAAGGACTATTTCTTTCTATGGTCTTTGATATAAAAGTCGAGGTTTAGAAGATTATCAACTGGCTGGTTTTCAGCTGGGATGTTACGATTCTGTTTATGATTTTGATCAGCTTAAGTGATCATATTGCTGATGACATCGACAACTACGAGGACCATTTCAACAGGCTCCAACGCAAAAACTATCAGATCCTTTGGTCCAGTAGTACAAGTAAAAAAAAATCGGCAAACATACTTATACTAAAAGCATACATACAGTCAAATATCCTACTTTTTTATGTCAGTTAAGAATACACAGCTGCATTGTGAAACCTCCTTTTTTGAAACCTGTCAAAAACGAGCCTACTCAGGTATATTTGACACCAAACACAAGTTACGCTTCATCGTATACTCCTGAGAATAGCCAGCATCGTTTACCCTCACAAAACCGTCGACGTGAGCGTTTCCGATTCAATCGTTATTCCCAGAGGATGCCCCATTACCTACTCTGTCGAACTCTAACTGCGATTTCAAATTATTATCCACATTGTGTTGGTCTGTCCCATGCGGATTCCCTAACTTAAACTTAAATATTTTGAGGGTATTTTACAGTAAATAGTTATTTTGAGAAATTTTGGGTCAATATTTTTTCTTAATTTGCTTGTAATTATCTAACCTAATATTTACTAGAGACTTTACTTGTCTTGTACTTATTTTTTCAACGGTTCCGTGGTTCTGAAGAGTCTGAAATTAGAAAGCATGCTTTATTCTGAAAAAAAAACCAGACCTTATTGATATTTTTTTTACCCTACAAGTAAATCTAAAAAGGCAAATAGGTACATTATGTACAATCAATCAAGCATTCGCCCGCGGCTTCACTAGCTATCAGAGTTGGCCACAAGATGTTCATACGAAGTTACTTCTTATTTAATAAGATTTTTTTTATCCAAGTGCATAGCTTCGCATAGCATCGCGTCAACCCAGGCCATTGACAAAAGAGGTAAGCCTGAAGGCATGGCGTCGTTTCTAAGCGCTACGAACATGCAACTTTACCCAAGCCCGGTAATTACATTCATAAACGTTTGAAAACCGCCGTCATGGTAACACAATTACATTAGGTTGCAAAGTACCTAAGGAGTTTCTGTATACAGTTGAAACTTTAGTGACTAATATGGTAGTTAAATATAACAAAATAATCACACAAAAACTTTCTGAGGCACTGATGAACCACAATCTATTCCTCTTACTTTGTAACTATTTATATTTATTGTCAGCAAAGTTGCATCTTTCAATAAAATATAGGCCTTATGGAATGTGTTTTTCTTAGAAAGAGCTGCTATTCTTCTTTTTATGGTGCATCTCCGACTAGCGAAGGTTGGCAGTTTAAATGGTAACAAAATTGTTCTCGATCTTTAGCGATACCTAGTATAGTATTATTTTATCTAATTTTGTAGCGCTCGCTACCGAATCTTGGTTGAAAAACATCGCCACTGATGTTTTTCAATTTAGTTATTTTCCTCCGACCAACACACCTATTTCTTCCTTGGAGTTGCTATTAGAGGTAAAATATGAATAGAAGGGGTGATCAAACTCAATGATCTAAAACTATTCCCATTGGTCATTTGAATGTAACGATGATGTGAGAGCCTCGTACATTTTAATTGTTATTCTTTAGACAATATCAATTACAGCTGAAAATTACTTTTAATAACAAACTAAATCTAACGATTTCGAGATTTTCCCATTTGTGGTTTAAAAAAGCTTTCTTCGTTACAGATAAAAGTTAAACATCATTTAAATTAAAACACCTCTCCATTGCCATTTTGGAACGCCAGACGCTTAACTTTTTCATTAGGTACGGAAAGGATTTCCTCTTAAGCAACCGAGCATTGTTTCCTGACAAAAAGCCGTTTAAGCGGACCCACCTTATCACTGAAACGAGTTTGTTTAAAGTGTTATTCTGACATCCACTTTGTTTTTTGAAATGTAGCAGTATTTTTAAGACTTACATTTTTGTAAGTAATCAGGTTACTTGCAACCGTTCCTAATTCAAAATATTCTTAAAATTCTAATATTTCTCTAAAATATAATAGATAAATAAAATATAATAATAAAAGCGCTCCTAGCAAAGCTTGCTGAAACCTTTTCGTTGAAATAATGCGATCTTCTAAGCGTTTAGATGACTGAAGTTGGTATTTTGTTTTTTATTCGAGCTGCGTGGACCGTGGAGATTGACTCACGCAAAGAGAAGTTTACCCAGCAGGTGATGAAGCCGGGCTTCGGATGATGATGATGATGAACAGTTACATTTACTGCTGAACGCTTTCGTTTTTACAGTTAAAAGGAAAATGGGTACTAATGTATCAACCCTGAAGGTATTTAGTTTTTAGAACAAAAGAAGGTCGCGCTTCGTTAACAAAATTCTAAAATGCAATAGTTTTGTAGCTCTAACACCCGTATTTATAAACAAGTAGTTACTTGTTCAAAGCGTCTTGAGCTTGTTATGACAAATAATAGAAAAAAAATCGGTTAATTCTTGAAATTCTAAATCATTTTTTAAAGCACTAGTAGTTTCGTATTTTGCAAATAACTTCTGTTAAAGACTATCTCAATGAATTTTGAAATTCCTTGAAACGCTCAAACAATTTACTACCAGCTTTCATAGCAAGACACTGCTAGAATATCTGTGTCGTCTTTGAGATAGCCAGGAGAGTTCTTGTTTATTACTCATCTAGGAATCTTGTTATTAATTAAGTAGCTGGAAATAATAATTATAGCTTTTATGCTAAGCTGTGAGTGAACCAAACTATCTTATTCAATTCAGGAAACATTGAAACACATTCAAAGTGCGCGTTTCATAACGCCTAATTTACAAATTATTTTACTATACTTCTATTTTGTTTACTTTTTTACATCTATCTGGTGTAAAAAAGGAAATAAAATAGACTTTTGAAGTGACCTCATCATTGAATTTATCATCAGCTTCAATTCAACTTAGCCATTATATTATTGATGAACTACAAATAAAATTAAATAAGTCAATATTTATAAGACCATGGTAGGTACTTACCTACTTATCTGAACCAATAAATATATTGACCTTTATTGGTTTAATATCTTTAAGAATATCAGAGTTTAGAAATTAAAAAAAAAAGCTAAATTCCGTACTGGACCATTCTACTCGTAGCACGGGAGAGTGATAATTGGAAAGAGTGGGAAGATGCATTTGCCCAGCTGTGGGGCACTGAGGGCTGCTAAAAATAATAATCAGTTACTTAAAACTAGCAAAATGGTATCTTAAAATGAGTTTTATTGAAAATATCATCATGACCTGTATCTAAATTTAAAACATTTGTAAAAAGCAGATTTCTTAAGCATCAAATTACTTTTCAGATATGAAAATAGACAATGCTTTAGTAGGTGGGCGAGCAATAAGCAAGTTGAATAACTTTCCACAACTTATTACTTCAAGTTCTTGCCTTGTTCCATTTGATTCTGAGTCTAACAAGACTTACGAACTCATTCTCTACTTAGAAATTCACAAGAAAATTTACTTAACAATGTTGCGTCTACATTTCGGAATTTCCATATAGTTTATGTAAAATTAAGTCTCTTAACATCAAAAGTAGTAAGATGATGTAAACAAGTCTAAAAAGTATTTTTTATTATGAATAAATCAATGTACTTACCTAGTTTTGGTATTTTTTTGTAGAATAAGTAAATTTTATAATATGGATAGAATATACTCTCCATTCCATGCAAAACTTTACATTTTTTCATACGTTTATTTACCATTCAAACTGTGATCTTTATAAAAACGTTTATTTAAAAAAAGTTTTTATTGTTTCCTCTGATGCAAAATATATTTGTTATAGATAACAAACCTAATGTTTATGAATTTTTAGTACGTTTTCTCTCTATAATAATGTGTTTGTTTTTACAGCTGTGTTATTATGGCTAGGCTATTTAGTGGGTATGATTTTTTTGGTTATCAAATATTTTTGAAACAATTTTAAATATTATAGTTACCTATTGTAGTTACTACAAATAAACAGTATTTATAGATTTTTTTATCCCTATAAACTAAATATTTATAATTTAATGCATTGTCTTCCACAGATTGCTAAAAACTAGGTACCAGCAGATTATACTAAGCACCTGTGAACCGGAAGGAAAATTTATTCTTTTACGAAAAAACTTCTACATTAGGAAGCAACCTTTATAAATAAATGGACCCATCGCTAACCCTCACGCGCTTTACCAATAAATAAGGGTACACGTAGTCCCAACGATAGATTACCTTCATCATCATCATTTAAAGCCATTTTATGTTTGTGTTTTCTCATGGTTTCTCAATAAAAATGAAGCACTCGTGGCGAAGCTTGCTAACGGCCAGTCTCAATTACCTATCTAACTTTGGTTTTGCTTACTGCGGGTAGATGTTTGACATTTCTTCCATACAAAAAACGTCAAATAGTAAGCAGTAAGCATATCCAAAGATAGATAGGTTATTGAGACTGGATGTAAGACGTTCTTGATAGATCGTCGAAGTTAAGCAACGTTCTGAGCGGTCACAATTTGGATGGGTGACCGCAAGTGACATTAATATAGCTGAGCGCTTTCATGCTTTGAAAAGCACGTTAAATTATCAGTCCCGTCTTTTAAAGTCGTTAAGCCATGACGGAAGCCTTTAGGTGACTTAAAAACTCTGTCACCAGTGTTGGCCACTTACTCATATTTAAAACTTATAAAAAAAAATACGAAATAGAATAACAGGATACTGCACTTAGTTCTAATTTTCAAAGATTTCGTTAATTACATACAAAACTCAGTCCGTAACATTGTGACTAGATGATTTAAATAGCGTCAGGAGGCAATCTTTTGCCTACACTTGACGAGACATTGGTAGTGTCTGGGACATTGTTGAGATTATTGAATAGGTACAAAAAGTGAAGGTAATACAAAAGTGTTAATAAAAGAACACAGCTCATAGTCGTCACAATTTACTTGTTGAAATAACCCAGCCGTTCCGTTCATCGTATTCTCATCACGACACAATCATGGTTCAATGTACGAAGCCACAGACGAATTTTATTAGCATGTAAATATGCTCATCAATTAACTCTCAGTGTGAATCGTGGTCGTACATTTCATACAAATTTGCATAATGAAATTGGCCGCTTCGCACGGTGTTGAAATTGTTGAAAAACTTTAACCTCATTGACCACCTCATGATGAGTATAAATTGTATACTAGACAAGCTTTTGCCCGTGGCTTTATTTCTGATATATTGATTTTAATGAGAACAGTATGTAGATAATTTTCTGTATCACTGACATGACGTATGCAAATATCATGATTAAACAGCCTTTTAGAAAAAAAAATTCATTAGAATAAAAAAGCATTGTTACGGAGCTACACAAATCCTTACAATCTTTTTATAGCATGACAAATCTTTTCATCTAAATACGATTTTACAAACGCCATGAAAAAGTCAGGTTTGTGCTAAATGACCCCTATAAAATAAAAGAATCGTTATAAAGTAGGTTCAACCGTTACAATAGGTGGCAAGGGACCTTCAAATAGCCTGTTTGGAGCATTGGTGGGCCAAAATTTATAAGGGCACTCTTATTGTTAGATAGAGATAGACAAATAACATATACGACTGAATCCAGAACTCTATCTATTGGTACTTTAGTATTCTTGTATAATACTATAAACATAAAAATAACTAAGCTTGTATTGAATTACGTACTTAAATGAAGAATTGCATTATATTTTACTTTGTTCTTTATAAAACTTAAACTTAGCCATCTACATCTTAACTTAGTTAGTTAGTTAGTTACGATTTATACAATGTCAGGAGGCAATGGGGGCAATTCGAAGTGTCGCAAAAGCTAAACTAACCTAACTAAAACTATTGCCATCCTTTTTATTCCCATCGCTATGAAAGGGACGGCAACAATTTTAGTTAGCTTAGTTTAGCTTTTGCGACACTCAGAATTGCCACTAATATCTGTCTAAACCTACCATTGTAGTACCTGGCACATTAATGAGATAGAATAGGCTTGCCCAGTCATCCTCAGTCACCTAATCATCCTCTGAGTTTAACCAGCATATCTATAGGAAAGACAACAATCAATGTATGTGGCACGTGGGGCTGACTTAGCTGGAGTCACGATGTGTTCCACACCGTTAAGAGCTTGTATAATGTTGTAACATTTTTAATACGAAAATATGCCACTTAATGTCCCTTAAACATGTATTTAAGTCAGGTATGAATAATGTGATTGTTTCTCTCCTAACAGGATCGAATGCACATTGCATTTCCAATAGCTTATTGAACCTTAATAAGCCACCTCCGCTTCGTATCAGACCTTACAACTCCACATACATTATAAATCAAGCTGTCAACTGAAATGAATTACCGCGATCATTGTCGATACCCTACAGTCACTTTTCATGCAAAACTCGCCAGTACAAGGTATTTTAACCTCTATAACGCGGTAGAGAAAAGCTAAAACACCATGATAAAGTTTGGCAAATATGGGCAATGTGCAATGAACCGATCCCGAGAGACAAGAGACAACGTAAATAACTGAATCACAGTTTTATGCTCATAAAGATGCTTAACAGTAAAGTAAATTAACAAAACAGCTGTTTTATTTTGCGGCAAAATCTTTGGCTGAGTCCAACAAGCTTATTTGTTTGCAGCTTCGTTTGCGTGGTACGTACCTGCATAAAAAAAGCCTACCCACAAACAAAAATGTATCAACATTTTATTTCCCTAGATTTAATCTTTCGGTTGTGAATACAAAGAAATCATCCCTTTATGTAAGTAAGTTCGTATGAGCAAATGGCCAACTCTGGCGCCGTTGTTTTTGAGTATTTGCATACCTAATTTTCCTGTCAATACTTTATAGATAAACCATCTAGATAGAATATGTAATAACACGTGGTAACTTGGATAAAAATTGCCTATGTGTTATTCCAGGTCATATAACTACGCACATTCCACGTTTCAGACAAATCCGTTCAGTAGTTTTTGCGCGAAAGAGTAACAAACATCCCTCTATACATCCATATAAACTTTCGCGATTATATTTTTAGTAGGATCGGATATAACTAAAGTTTTTTTGAACCTTAACTTCAAAACTTGGAACCACAAAACATTCACGTACCTCAAAGCATTTAAATCTCAAAAAGATCATCTATGAGGTAAATCGTTCGTAAACTTATTCATGACACGTACCAATTATTTTCTATTTGCATCGAATCAACCCTTTCGTCGCTCGTCTGTCATCCCGGCACATGGGTATGACAGTGACGCATAAATTATTGCTATCGATCAAGTCTGGTTTGATATGACTGAAGTATTGCCGTATAAGGTTCATTTTACAGATGAAACCACATCACACTATATACTTACAGTTATTATTTATATAAGTATATCTTATAATAATAATAAATATAATAAATGATATTAAGAAGGTGAAAGTTTGTGTGTAAGTGTGTTTGTTACCCTTTCAAGGGTATTTGAATGAAATTTGGTACCAAAATTGCTTATACTCTGGATTAAAGAATAGGTTACTTTTGATTTCGGTATTCCCACTGGATACCACTGGTATGGTATAAGAATTAGTACCTATCCATTTTTAGGGTTCATTGAAGCAAAATGGAACCCTTCTCTTAGGCCTTAGACTTGTATTTAGTTAACCCAAAGCCCCTAGTCTAATGGTTATGTTTTGTCATTTACAAAGTTATAGAATATTTAAAATACTATACTTAGTAGAATAGAAAGGACAATAATTGTTCGTAGATTATAAATACACCTCTGTAATTCCTACTATCTCATTGTTTTATTCCATTTAAATGAGTCTGAAAGATATTACATCTTGGCGAGAATACCTGCCCTTGTACTATTTTAGAAAATGTTAACTATTTCGACACCTCCAATTAATACTACGCTAACTCGAAAATCGTAGGTTTACAGGAGAAGCATTTAAAGGAAAAAAGCCGATAATTCCTGTGTTATTGAAGCTATTTCAATGAAATTTGCAGAGCGTGTAGTTCAATTAATCGTGGTTAAAGCTGCATATTCATATATTTTTTTATTTTGTTAGTTTTCATTTTAAGCTGAGTTAGCGGAGTATACTACGGAATAAGCTTATTTTTTGTCGAAATATACTCCGCTAAGTAAAGTTAGCTGTGTATATTCTGGAATATGACAGTAGGAAAATATAGTCATTAAATCGCTAACCAAAGCACAATAATAAATAATTTCGCCATATATCGGAAACAAGACATTCGTTTTATGTTTTTAGATAAAATTATTTGATAATTTCTATCAAATTTAACGTATTTAAAAAGTTAGCGCTCTGTAATTGGAATAACAATCAAAGCAACTATCGTGTTGCACGCCGCTAACAAATACATAGCGGTTTATTTCTTTACAAGTGCAGTTACTTAGCGTTTTGTTTCACTGAAAATTATTAATAAAATGTTAATTAATGTTACAAAATTAAAAATTTGGATTCCCTGATTAGTGGCAATACCTATTTAATCAAAACTATCATACAATTCAATTTGTAAAAATCTTATTGAAATTCTTATTATGGGCGGAATTTAAAACAAAAAGGAGTTATGTAGGTAATGTATGTTTAAAATAAATAGGTACTATCATTATAAATTGTATCGTTTATATTATATTATGTATGTAGGTAGGTACCTACTTGGAAAACAATAACTATATAATGAAACTATCAGGACTGGAATGGTAGTGCCTTTGAGGTATTAAGATAGGTAGTAATAAGTAGGTATAAGATAGAAAACAAATCAATACTAATCAATCACAGTCATATTCAGCACATAGGTAGGACCTTTACACTAATTAGAGATCAATGATGCATGTAGATACTTACTAAAGATTATAAAAAGTGGAAAAATTATAAACAACTACTAAGATTAACTACTGTTAATTAAACATTTTCTTAAAATGCACTATCATCAACCTGGTATAAAACAGTAGGAAGGTACCGTAATGGTAGGTATTTATGTCCCTAATGTAAGTACCTTAATGTTTTTACAAAATATTTAGTTAGTACTTGAATTTACAAGTTAAATTTTTAAGTAGGTACCTACAATATTATGAGATCAATGGGTTAATCTTCGTCGATTTCATGTTGGTTGTCAATGACTGCGGTCATTGGCAAACTTTTATAAAAAACTAAGATATTTGGAGTAAATATACTAAAAATATATATTATACTAATGTCACAAAAATAAACTAGGTATGTCGTAGGTACTTGGCTTTGTTTTGATTTTCAATAAATGTTTAATAATTATGCTTTATCTGGTAATTGTCGCGCGAGATTATCGTTTACTTACCTGATTTTCTAACACGTTGTAAGTACCTATATTTTGACTGTCCACATACCTAAGCTGTATTTATTAAGTACCTACATGACATTCCTTCATGTTTTGGAGATGCTACTATTTTCTTGATTTAATTCACAATGTATTTTTAGATTCAGACAACTATCAGACCAAAGATATACTTCACTGAATTTACTTTAATGACTCCCTTTACTACCGATTTCATACAAAAAGTCATACAGGCAACTAGCTATTTCTGTAATATATTTGTATAAGCGAAATATTAACAAATCTTTGGAGCTCTGCCCCCGCACGCTACCCTATCTTCTCCTATTGGCGGAGTGTGCTCCTCTGTTTATCAGGTGCGGTGCCGGCATAGAACCGGCTAACTCATAATGGCGGAATATATACCGCACGATTTTTGAAAGTACATTATCTTAGCGTTTTGTAAATCTAAAAACTTTTTTGTTTTTCAATATTTTTTTATAAAATTTTGGGAACATAAAGATACGTCATTAGTGAGTGTTTTTCTGTAAAAAAAGAAAAAACGCTAAAATGAAGTTGGCGTAGTGTTCCTAGGAGGTATCGATTTCTGTATTATTTTTATTTTTTTAACTATTACCTACTAGTAGGTAAGTGTTATTTTGTTTTGTAGCAAAAGAAGTTGTCGATTACATTTAAAATCCTGTTGTTTATGACGGAAACGAGTTTGCGTAGCTTTAAAAAGCCCTCTCCAAGTTTTCCCACTACTTCGAGACTTGAGATAGCTCGGGTAAACTAATGTACCTACTTAAGTACAATATCCTCCGATCAAATGCAAACACTTACAGAACAAGAGCACCAATCAGGAAGACCTCTAACCTCATGTTACACAAGCCAGACTTCCGAGAAACATTAGTATTCCATTCTCATCACGTCTACGCAACAGTACCGTCTTACAACTCTGTTTTGACGTTCAGTATATTAATGTTTCGTAGTTTTGGTACATAGGCAAAAAATTAATAACATTTTAATGAAAAACAATATCGAGAAATAACTGATCTTCAAACTCCTAAACAGATTTTCATATTGTAGATAAGAAACATCGCGATAATGTGAGTTGTCAGACATGAGAAATCGCATCGTAATCGGTTCATCACAGTACGTACTACAAACTTAAAACACCCTTTTTTATCGTGGGTTATCAAAAAATGTAAACAACTGTCAGTGTCAGTGGCAAAAGTAGGATATTATTATTTCAAATTTAAACTTAAACAACTTGACACTAAGCTTAAATTGCACTAAGTTTAAAGTTTTGATCATTATACTGAAGTATTTTCTCCATTCAACCTGACACCGCAGAACATAAAAGTACTCTCTTCCTTTCTTTTAGTGTTACCAGTGTTACTAATGAAAAAAATGGAAAATCAAGACACTAACTTATTAAAAAAATCAATAGATAGATAGATAGATAGATAATTCTTTATTGATTTCTTTAAACTATAATAGTAACAATTTCAAGGAACAAATTATGAAACCAACTGGCGGCCTTATTGCTAAAAGCAATTTCTTCCAGGCAACCATTTGGGTAAAGGAAAATTTGCAGGAAGGCGGTGTGCCTAATACTAAAAAGTAAACAATTTCAAAAGATATAGATAGGCACTAAAAATTACTATCTACATACTTAATAAAAACCTAATACACAAATAAAAAAATAATAATAATAATAGGTATAGACTAATACATACACAATAAAAAGAGATGAAAGAGGGAAGAAACTTAATGCTAATCAGCGATGAGTGAGAGGTAGTGACCATGCACCTTATGTCTAAAAGTGCGATGTGATGATGACTGTTTTATGCTTAATGGCAAATCATTCCATAGCTGAACAGCTTGAGCTGTAAATGAGCCACTATAGAAGGAAGTTCTCTGAATTGGAGACCTAAGTAACAGGTTATTTGATGACCTAAGAGATGAGACGTGAGAAGAGTGAAGATACTCAAATCTTTCCTTGAGGTAGGAAGGGGAGAATGGGTTGAAAAGAATTGAGAAAAGAATAGAGACTATATGCAGGTTCCGGCGCTGGCGAATAGGAAGCCATTTGAGTTTTTTGCGAAAAGGAGAGACATGATCGTATTTTCTCAGACCAAAGATGAACCGAATGCAGACGTTCTGGAGTCGCTCCAACCTATTTAGTTGCTCCTCAGTTACATCCAAGTAACAGGCATCAGCATAATCCAAGACTGGAAGAAGGAGAGATTGAGCTAGCATGATTTTGGTAGCGGTAGGGAGAAAATTTCTTAACCTTCTTAGAGAACCAGCTGACGCAAACAACTTACGGCTGGTGACCTCCATCTGCGCGCTCCAGGAAAGCGTACGATCAAACATTACTCCTAAGTTTTTGACGGTCTCACTAAATGGTTACGAAAATGTTCGTTGGTTGTAACAGCTGTATTTATGAAATATAAATCACAACCTGATTAAATTAACATTTAACACAAATTGATGATACTATTATCTACAAAAAAGTGATTAATTACTTATTCTTCGCAAACTATTTATTTTATTTCAGAAAAATCAAAGAATGTTTATAACTGACGTTTATTCTACCTCGATCTTTTTCAACATAAACTAGTCTATTTTATAACTTTAGGTACATCTGAAGGTATTCCAACCGAAACGTGACCGAAACCCTTACAGAATAAATACATTCTTTCCGACTTCAAATATCTCAACTAATAATATAAACGTGTAAGTTTGTGAGGATATCTAAACTATGAAACTGAATCGATAGAACTTGAATCTTGAAACAGACATTTGAATATATCTTTTATGGTTTATGTAAACGAATACTAGGGTAAAACCTTGTCTAAAATAAATAAATGTGTTCTTTCCAGCAGACCTATAAAACCTCACTGACAGGCCCAACATCGGTAGTAATATTTGTTTTATGAACGGCTCTATGTAGCTCTGCTTATTTAGGGTTTTGGTCTCATCTGCTTCGTGTTTTTTGGCGATTTTATGGGTACTCATAAAATCGATAGGCTATTGAAACATTTGTTACGTTTTTGGGCTACAACTTCGGTATAGAGCTTGTTGTATCATCTTTGCGTACGATAAGTCACTTTTTACTCGACTGTACTACATTGACAATATCTTTTCTGTGAATAATGCGCTGTAAGAATGGTCTAGGCTAGGTGCTGGCCAAGCACAAAAAACATTTTCTTCTTGGGACATTAACGAGATGAAGTATATGATATTTATGAAATTATATTATATTTATTTGCAATGTTTAATTTAATTTTAGTTTTTAATTTTGTTAATTTGTAGCATTGTTTTCTGTGTTTAAAACTTATGTACTAGTCGACTATCGTCGTTCTAAATTTTCTGTCCATAAAATGTAAATCCGTTATTGGCTGTAAGATTAATTGTAAGAAACTATTATTGTATTATTCTAAGGGTTTTGTTAAATAAATAAAATAAAAAAATAAAATGAAATACAAGCTTACTTGCTCACAGCTTCGCTTGCGTGCTACTCACCTAAATAAAAAGTAAGTAAAATAAAGACATGAAACATCCATTATCGTAAAAGTATGCCTGTGGTTAGTATACAATCGAATGAAGTCGAAGATATAAGTTATTAATATTCCGTTCAACAACAAAGTACCTAATCCATATTACAAAATAGAAAACTTTTGCTTTATTGATGTATAAAATCCCTGGATTATCATCAATCAAATATTTCCTAAAATATTAAGCATGTATCCGAAACACGATTATTATTTAAAAAGGTTCCCACGAGAGATTAACTTGTAGTCGAAAAGGTAACTTATGCTATTAAAAGTTGCACACTTTACGAAAGAAAAACTTTCTACATCTGTTCAAATGAGAACTGAGTGAATATTACTAAATTAGAATAACATTCGTAGCTTGGCCTTTCAAGTTACATTTTTTGCGCGAAAGTTTAACAAACATCAATCACATACTTTCGCATTTTATAATATCAGTAGGAAATAAGATGTGAACAGTCCGAAAAATGCTATGCCTGTTGTTCTTGCCTAGTCGTAGGCCAAATTGAGGTAAACCTCATTGAACTTTACCTACGATTACAATCTCCCAACAAATCGCTTCAAATTGCCCGTGCAACACAACAAACCGTTTGAGGCTTTCAGATAACGAAGTTTGCTAAACTTAATTGGAGATTATTAATATCAAGTTCGTGAGTTAAAGTTCGCTGTAACTTTGCACAGACTAATCATCTTGTGTGGCACGGATTACTTAGTTTGCTGTGCTTGTATTTACTAAGCAGTTCTTCCGGCTAAGTGATGGGGAAAGTTAGTTTATGATGAAATGAAATTTATTTATTAGCTTAAGCAAGTTTAACAGAAAGTTATTAGGTAATTAGGTAGGTACTCTAGGAACAGTTGAAGACCCAAAGGTGATTTATGTGGAGTGCCTAACCTACTGCGTTACCCATTGTGACTAAATTAGGTACTTGTTGTACTAATTAGGCTCCTTATTATAATAAACGATGTATTCTGCAATAGACCGCAAACAGTAGGCATTGTACGCAATGCCAATAACTGTCAATCCAAATTCACAAGCTAATAGTTCATATCCAATGATATTACGACATGTTCATAAATTATTCAGCGTCTGATTATTCAAATATAAACATGTCGATGCCTGAAATAAAGAGGGTTATTGTTAAATTCATCCAAACATGTGAGCAAATAAAGTAGTTTAACATAGAATAATGAAATTATTTTACATAAATTAAATTGGTCATTGACTCAAATTATTAATGTAGGTATCTTAGACCAAGCAGGCGATCTGGATGGGTTTTGATAGGAGTGGTGGGAGATCGTCAAAGACAGAGATGAGATTAGTGGACAATTTTGGGGCAGACCTTTGCCCAATTAGTAGGACACAAAAAATGATCAAGTACGTACTACATAGTATCTCAATTGATAACACTCTTAATTCTTACACTCGTATTCATAAAAAGTAGTTACTTGACGGTATTATTCTTCATTAAAAATATTATTCCATTGTCAAGTAAAATTACTTTACTTTCAATGAAATAACTGTATAAAAATCAAACACAAAATGGTCGGACCACGCTGGTGTAGGTATAGTATTATTTTTTTTGTGCTTTAACTCAGCTAAGAATTCTAATTTCAGACAGTTTCAACTTCAAGCAATTGCTAAACTATAGAACAAAAATACTTGAGTGATTACTTTTACTCAAGAAATCACTTTGACTTGTTTATAAATACTTAGTTTGATATTATATGAACCAAATAGAATAAAATTAACATCCTTTTTGTTTGTATATTTGATCTGGAGTTTGCTGTAGGTATAAACGTTACAAGTCACATTCACAATCCATTGTACATATACAATCACTTTTATAGAAACAAAAAAATAGATACAGTTCGTCCTCATAGGCCAAACAAAATGAGGTAAGTATTCTTATTTGGTCAGTATACTTTTTGAAGAAAATGTAATTTACGGCACTTGAAACCATCATCAACACAACTTTGTAAAATGACATAAAATATTTTTCCACGAGAGTAAAAAAAATCAAAAAGTTTTTGGTAACTTTGTTGGAGTTTTATCAGGAATTCAATAATGAGTTCTTGGAATGTGACTTGGAAGGTTAATGACCTACTTTAGTTTTCTACGAAATTCTTACATTTTATTTGTTGATCTATAGGTACTTAAAATGTTTTTGTTGACTACGGAACAGTTATTTCTCAGCCATAACATTTAAGATACTGAGTTAGAATGTTGGATACGACGAGGCTTGATTTTTGTGGAAAGCTGTTATAATTTCCAAAGAGTGTAGGTAGGTACTCGCAACACATTATGTAATAAATAAAATCATTAGAAACAAAGACAGACATATTGTAGTACTTTATTTTAATAATCATTAAAAACCACAGTGTACTTGCTTTCCGAGAAAATAAATATTATTAAACAATGGTTCCCCAATTCAAGTTATACATTTTATCTGAAAATTAAAACCATTTTCAGTTAAAGCGATAAAACTTCCTTTGATATACTTACTTCTTGGAACACAATACTAAGATTACCTACTATTATACTGTTGTTGTTTGTTTGTCATCTAGGTAGTATCCCACTTTAGAAAACTAAGGTACTTTATTTTCCACACAAAAGCTTAGAAAAGTCCTTACACGTGTACCCAACAATACATTTTAAAACGAGGGTATAGCGACTAAGGTGAAGGAGTATACTGACACGATCTGGTGTAAAACAGGAGTACTATCCTACAAAGGAATATATAAATTACAAACTAGGAGAGAACGAATTAAATATAATAAATAAATATCCTTGGAAATTTATACACAGTCATCTAGTTCCAAGGTAAACAACTTAATGCTTGTGTTATGGTAACCAGAAGACTGATAAACTACATAAATTCATTTTTTTTGTATATATATACATAATACATAGAAAATCAACCAGACCCGGAGCAAATATCTGCAGAACATGCAAAACTTTTGTCCCGCGGCGGGATTGAACCCGCAACCTCCGCGTCTCAGGATTGTTAAGGATTTGCTGCCGTTGAGCTGCTACGCCCAAGCATTCCAGGACTACGTGGGCCGCAAGCTTGGGGATATGAAACTGTGTGATAAATGTCAAATTATACATAGGTATTTATTTATACAAAAATTATTATGAAGAAGTAAACTGAACGTTTTCATTAGCCCCCTAACTTTCAGATCTCAATCTAGAACTTCTGGAAGTCCTGGAGCGGATGACCATTTCACGGCACTTGGGGCTCCGCACTGATCGGTTATTGAAATAACGGGAACTCTATATTGCAATTTTCTGCTTTGTATTGAAGCCCTTGGTTCAAGAAAATATTTTGTATGTTGAGTACTTTGACTATTTGGTTATAGACAAAGGTTGATGAGAAAGTAATGCCATTTAACTAAATGTTAAAAGAGTATTTGATACGAATGTGTTGAATGTAGGTGTAGAGGCATATACCAAAAATATAACAACCTATAGTTACAAAATAAACAGAGTAGTGATAAAGTCCTCTTTGTTGATTAATTAAAATAATATTCACGGTAAGAACTTTGATGTTCATGAAGCTTAAACGTCGAGTTAATATATTATATATTACGGACGTGATAACGTTTATTCAGGTTCTATCTGCTTAAAAATATGGAATGTTAGTGACTGTTAGCGATTTTTGCGAATTGATATTGAAAGAAGTTATAAAACAGATTTTAAATGAATTATTTGCTGCTCTGCTAGTAGATAATTAATATCCACTTGTACTTCATTCCCTAACGAACGCCAAAAATGATTATCATTTTAATATTGATAACCTACTTCACAACGCAGCACTAACAAGTCACGCGCTAAAGACAATGACGCCAGACAGTTTTCAATGCCAAGAGTTCTGTTCACACTCGCTACTAACTTAAATACAAACTCTCACTTAGAACGATAAATCCCCAAGGAATTTCTTAAGCGTTTACATCTATTCAGAGCTATTCAAAACCAACTATCAAGTGTTATTGAGGGAGCAAGCCAGTGTGCAATCAAGACAGTGACACCGTGTGCGCAAAATGGCCATTTCGTGGTGCGAGCTGGCCACTCGAGACTCGTCTTCAGCGCATCTGTACCGAACATAAAATCGCTAGAACTAAGGACTGGTTTACAGAGAATAAACTGTAAAACTTTGAATAAATAAAAAGTAAACACAACATTGTCATTGCTATGCATGAGGTATCTCAACATGTGGTAGTAGTGTGTGGTCAAAATAATTTACTATTGTAACTAATCGTGTTGCTTTATTGAAAAATAAATAGTTTAGAAAGTCGTGCCGCTGTCTTCCAGTGGCGGACAACGAGAATGATAGGTGGTTTAATGAATTATTCCCAAAAACTCTGTGAATATAATATATTTTAATAAATAACCTAATATAGTGCGTCCCACTACTGGGCAAAGGTCTCCCTCATTTCCTTCCACTTCTCACGATCACCGGCCGCTTCTCACCACTCCTCCTGGAAGATTTGAATATTTAATATATCTATATTCAAATAATAATATGAATAACCTTTAAAATATATAAATACTATTTAATATTATTATACTATAAGCAAATAAAAATCGCACCTATTTGAGAAATGCCGGTCGTTTACTATCTGGACCGAAAACTCTGAATAGCGTCAAAACTCTTCATTTAGCTCAACTATGCGAGCAAACCACTGCGTAACACATCGGTCCACTGAGCAAACTCTAGTAGGTAATAGAGGCATAATCGAATTCCATTAGTGTTCGTGTGTTGATGGAAACATTGTCGATCTAAATGCATTTCAGTTTGCTATTAATTTGTATTTACAGTTTTACCAGCGGCTTTGCTTATGCAATTCATTTTACTCGAAATCAATGAAAAATATGAATATTATTAATATTTCGATTTTTTATTAAATTTCTATATCTTTAAGATAATCAAATGACTATAATAATTTAGTGCTTATCATTTACAAGTAGTAACTACAAGTGTCCTCACAGTAATCTTTACGGTTAGGTACTTACATTTTCTAACGATTTTGAAGATTGAGAGAAGTGATTGGACATGGCATAAAACCTGTTTTTTTATATATTTTCTTAGTAGATATGAAATTAGGTAATTGATTAACATTAATCATTACTCTTTGAACATTTAGTTTGATATACCTTATTTACAGGAGTAGGGTTTGTAGTGCTATTTTAATATGTATAATTTCATTTCGAATATTACAACCAAAGCAATTTTCAAAATTTATATATAGAGCCAATTGTACTGCAATTGTATTTAGTGCTAAATAATGATTATGTATGAAATGTAATTCCAAATCTAATTAGCAAACTGAGGCAGATACAAACAACATTTGTTTTGATTTTGTGTGTTTAGTCCTAAACGTCGAAATGATACAAGTTATGAAACAATAACTGGCCCAAATAAATAGTGCACTAGATATTAAATTGAGATTGAAACAATACAATTTGAAATACAAACATAAAATTGACAATCAATCAATATGCTGGAACTAGCTATAGGATTAAGTACGCAATTTTCTTACGGTCACGCACTTACACCGTTACAATGTGAACATACACCACAAATACATGGTAAATGACATGAAATCTAAATCAATACGGTTACACAAATACATCTTCCCTGACCATCGCTTTCATCCTAACCTTCAGTCTCCTTGACGGTTGTCAAATCAAACTTCATTGTCCAATGATGAAAACTTGAACAAAGCCCTAATCAAAACTCAAAGCGTCTCCACCGCAAGTTAGCACAATACTCCCTAATTTGGTTTTGCCATTTGCATGAGCTCCGCTAATTAGTTGTCGTTTGCCAAATGAAATCATACCATTGAACTAAGCGCTAATAGAATGCCCTCGGCAATCAAGAGATTGAAATCTATATCTTGTTTGTTTGCGATGCTAACTACACATGCGTTTAGTAGACTAGTGAATTGTATAGAGTTGATATAACCGACAAGTAAAAATGTAAGGTAACAGACAATATGCTTAAAAGAATTTCGAAGAATGATACATCTGCGAGTGTCACACATACCTAATGATTCAATATTGAATTTAAAACAATGGTTGTTTTTATCACAAATTGTGCAAAATAATCCAATAATTTAGTAACATTTTCAGTACAACATTTTGTAATTTAAATCAAGAATTGTAATTATGTTTTCCGAAAATTATTATACAATGTGCACTCCAAAGTAGGGTGTTGTAATGCTTGTTGCGTTCAATATGTATGCACACGGTATACCACGATGACCCACAAATTATAAGACTTTGTTTAATGCTTAACCCGAGACGGTCAGCGCGTACCTTAGGTACTAGCTGTGGGCGTATTATCAGTTTTCAGGTGGTATAGTTAACTATCCTCGCTATCGGGTCAAGTTTTTTTATATGTATGAAATTTTTCGTCTTAAAAGTTACTGGGAACGGCGCTGCACTAAATTCTTATATAGGTATTTGTAATACTTGTCTAGGTATCAAGATAATATTAAATGCTACGGTAAACTGGAAATAAACCCCTAGGTCGCGTCATCTCGTAGCAATTTTAGTCGTTCACTTTAATTGTTGTAGCTACGCTTGACCTACCTCATTTTAGCACTAAATACGTCTTTAAAAAGTTCCTAGATAAAAACCAAAAAAAAAAATTTAATTTGTTACTGAAACGGTAAAACCCGCCCTATACAAATATTGGTCAGCCATCAATTCTGTCGAGTAATCAAGATATGGTAATGGTCTCTTTGATATTCAAAGTCGTGTGCAGATGGTCTTACGGCGCTCATCAGCGATATCTTGACCACTATGCGGCTGACAGTCGTAATTACCCATTGTGCTTTACACTAGTATTCTCTTGTCGGCAAGTTTGTATATTATTGTGGGGTTGCAGTGATGATAAGCAAATGCTGGAATATATTTTATGTGTGCGCGTATCTTGTGTAGTTAGTATTATGATCATACTATGTTTCACAATTTGTGTACTCGTATGTAAACGAACATGACTTTAAAATTATAGGGAATTTCTAACTGAAAAACTTTAACTGTGGTTCTCTAAGCTGAGCACCCACTAGGATCATGTTACTTCGTGTTTTACTCAATTTAAATTTATACAGCATTTAAAACAAGAATCTACTTTTATGTGGTACATGGTGTATGCGTGTATTTTCCTAATTAACATCAAAAACAACGTGACTGATTTTGATTTAATTTTCAGGTAATTCAGATTAGAGCAGCCTATAAATTTAGTGAGGGGCTGGTACTGATAGTGATAGTGCTACCCATGCTGTCCCATTGCTGGGCAAAGGCCTCCCCCGACTTTTTCCAGTCACTCCGATTCATGAACTGGAAAACAATAAAAAATAGTCTAAATATAAAACAAGAAAAGGTTTCAAGGCTACTTCCGACAGCTTAAAGTTGAACCTTCGGACACTTAACCCCAATGAGTCAGTTTTACGAGTAGTCTCATTAGTGCCTTGATTGCTTGTTCGCGTGAGACGCAAATGATCTGTACTCAGTAATCTACTTCCCCCATCATCCATTAGCCGATTCGAAATATTGGAGTTTTATTGATGCTTAAACTTCCTTTAATTGTTTGTTTATGTAGAACTAGTTGAAGCAACGGGTTTTACTTGAATGAAAATTTATCGAGAAAGTATAGGTAGGTACTTCAAACATTTGAAGATATCTAAGATAAAAGTGCTGGAAAAAGTCTGCCTTACCAATTTTGATCAAAATAAATATGCTTCAATATTTATACAGAAACATATTTACAATTGAGCTGCTTGTGCAGTGTCTTATTCAAACGACAGTTCATAACTCAATTTGCATAGAGTAGCAAAATTTTTTTTGTATTTTAGTTATTATTCTTATGCTTAGACTATGAGCGGACTCTCGACTAGATAGGAAACCTACTACATATTTGTAATAAAAAATACGACCAATTGATTATTATTTTATAAAAACCCCATTTTAGGTTTTATTGGTTCAGGTTCATATATTAACATCAAAAACATACACAAAAGAGAATTGTTCAAATAAATCATCAGAAACAATGATTTCCCATTAACCCCATTGATATTCTATTTATTTTACATCCGTAAGGATTAAGTAATACCTCCGGGTTCTAATTACTAAAAGGAAATTAAATTGATCCTACGGCTTAGCTTGATATTAATTGGCGTTCAAATTGGAAAGCTGGCGTTTGGAAGTGACTTGTGACACTCAAAATGTCTTCATAGCAGCAGAGGCCTAGCACACAACTAAGAATTTCAAAATAATCAAAAAAGTCGAAAGGGACAAGGGCGGCCTATTTAGTTGGTTTTAGCGCGTTTTCTACTAGGTACTTACGCTCGTTACAGTGACATACTCGTAGTTAAATAGAGTTATAAATTAGAATGAATGGTATTTTTTTTTACACAATTTTCATTGATTGCGTCTAGAAGACATCAATATTTATATTACCCTGTTTATTGCCACAAAAGGCAAGTTTCTGTATTATTTTCTGTGGTTTGATATTTTGTCTTTAATTCTATACAAAAAATTACAAATAACCACAGGTAGAGAAAACAAGAAACTAGCCGTAAGTGGCAACGTCCCTTGTTTCCTTTCTCCATTTCCCTCTATCACTCGTCATCTCTCTCACTCCTATTACATCTAGAAGCACATTACGTAGGTAAAGTGGCGTGTCAATGAGCAAAAGTGCCACGATCAGTTGGTCGACGTGATCGATATCTTATCAGCAAATGTCTACAGCGAAAATTAACGAAAGTTAGTGACAAGATTTCGTGTGTTTACTTATTTATAAGAGATACAAAGTTAATACTTTCTTATCCTGCACTTAGCGTCAGAACAGTTTGGTTTACTTGGAATGATGTAGGGCTATGAAATGGTTTTAGTGGTAGACTTTGAAATTATTTTGACCTACTATACTGTTAGAATATCATTGATTTCAATCCCAGCCATGGAGTTCATTATTAATTTCTCATTTGGAAAATAAACTCTACAAAACCTACAAAGTAGGTTAGGTAGGTTTTAAGTACCTATGGATAATTGTTTTGATATATTGTGTGGATAATAAAAACTAGGTTTATACAATAACAATTAAGCTTTTTTTTCTCTAGGTATTCCAACAATATTACCTGAATATACTACAGCGTCGTTAATTAAGAAATTTCGTGGAACACATTTTTGATGTCTTCCCCGAAAGGAAATAATTTGTTCTGTTTGAATACTATGTAATTATTTGAGTATTGTCAAGTAAATTAAAGAAATTGCTGTTAAGTATAACAAATTACAACATGATGTTTCATAAACGTAACGTTTTTGTTAAAAGTACTGATGAAAAAATACATTAAGTAATTGCCTTGCACTATCTTTAGTAACTAATTAGAAATGTGTATTATATAGGTATACGACAAATATATAGGATTACCCCTATTCAACCTGTATTTTGTAGATAGATGTATTTTTTATATTATTTTATCGCTTTGTCTAATTTGTCAATTAGCACAATTTGAATTAAAATTACTTGTAATTCTATCTATTCACACAATACAGACTTCACACTGTTACCAAAGAAGTGAATACATGAATCCGATTTCCATTTAAAACCATCCCTAATCCGTACTTCTCTTTTGTACCACAGAACAATCGAACAACATGAAAGAAATCTGAATTGAAATGACCGCGTTCGTTTAAAACCAACCATTTGTGTTTGTTGTTTCGTGTTTCCATTCGTATGCAAAACCGCATAGTCAAAACGAAGCGATTGACAATTTGCCAACAATTCCCTCACAGTCGCATTCACGTAGAAAGTGGGGGAAGTCGAAACAGATAATCTTTAAAAAAACTTTTGTAATACTTTCATTCGATTTTCTACAGCTATTTTGCAATTTTTCCAGTATCGATTTTGTTTGGAAATTGAGTAACAAATCGGTATAAAAAACAGTTTATTTTATATCTATGTAACCTTCCAGTACTCATTACCATTACCTTTGTCAACTATCACCTAAAGTATAAGTAACTAAGTAACTATTACACCATTGACCATTGACCGTTCCATGACCATATTATCATGATGGAACGATCTAGCTAGGGAATGGGTTCAATACGAATACATAATACTTTTTTGGCTGTAATGCATGAGGCTACAACTGTCTTCGCACGGTCATGGAATGGCAAGGTATAGTCGGCATTGACCTTATAAAAACTTTAGAAACAATAATGTCTATGCCATTAGATACATGATTTAAGATATTTTATGTAAATCAGTCATAATACATAGTACATAGTCATAATACATACCTTAAAACGATTTGTAGTAAAATGTATCGAATCAAATATGTAAGTAAACAATCAAGAGATTTCGTAATCTCTCGTTTGTTTACTATACAAGCGCAGTTAAGTCTGTTTTCTACCTGAATGTCACTTACCAACAGTGATATAAATGTGGGTATCTCAGCCTTGCATTGTGAAGCTTAACGAGAACGGAGCGGCAATAATTTATTTTTGTATCGATATCGGAAGCTTTGATGAAGATTTTTTCATAAGAGATATTATTATTTTCACTTTGTTACCTATCAAAAGAAAAGTCAGCGGTATGATTCCTACGTATGGTTATTTCTCGACCAACTGATGCGTGTTTTTTTTTAATAAGTACAACTGAATAAATTGCTTATTTCAGTTTCCCCCTGGGTTCATTTAAATCATAAGAAAGCTCTGTCCGCAATTCTTACCACTAAAAGCAACAAAGCGGCTTCGCTCGCGTGGTAATAATCCGGATAAAAAGTAGCTTATGTGATATCCTAGGTCATAAACTAAATATACATCTTTTAGTAGTTATTGAGTGAAATAGTAACAAACATCCATCCACTATTTCCATCCATACAAACTTTCGCATATATAAAATAAGTGGTAGGTATACAAATACACATTAATATCGGCTGGTCAGTAGAACCCGGTGTAAGTATCGATCAGTCAGTTCCGTTTTGACTCGGAAATAATGTAGTGAGTACCGTGAAACCCCATAACTTAAGTGATCTCTTGGGCTATGGTTTAAGAGCTTTGCTTATCACCAACTCTCATTCCTGAACCCCTTGTACAGTGTTCATGGGTTCTATAGAATATACTTAAACTATGTATATGTTAAACTATGTACGTATCTCAGGGTGGTTATTCGCTATGACCCAACGAAACTTGTTACCACGTTATCGTTATTGTATTTTGGGCGTTAATTCCGCATTTCGTCGCGTTAAATTTTGATGGATCAAGGCGAATAACCAGCCTGGTGGACACGGGCCTTATAAATACTATGTTTTCACTACAAAGTTTAGACAAAACGAACAACAATAAACAAAATACGCCTTCTCAATATTTAGTCCAGCATTCCGCGCTTAGTTTACATTCTGTCCCGCCACAGCCATTTCTCCTAATTGCCAATTAACACGACGACTCAGCGATCTAATTTTTAGGTTCTATTAGCTGCCTCACTTAGTCCCGTTTAGTTTTAATCGATACAGATCAAATTTATCTTCGTTTAAACAATTAGTTGGATCCTGTTTGAGTTTATTCTACTTCGTTTTCTTTAACCGAGAACCTATCACTTTTAATTTTTAACAGTCGATTCGATAAGTAGGTAAAGTAAATGAGATCTCTATTGATTTCAATTGCATGGTTGGAAAGGGTATTATTTAAACGTATTTAACTTATCATTTATCATTTTGATTACTTGTATGATATATAATTATGTAGTTTATGGGGGCAATTCGGAGTGTCGCAAAAGCTAAACTAAACTAACTAAAATTATTGGCATCCTTTTTATTCCCATCGCTATGAAAGGGACGGCAACAATTTTAGTTAGCTTAGTTTAGCTTTTGCGACACTCAGAAATGCCACTTATAGCTCGTAAAATTACGATTCCTATCTTAGGAAACAGAAACGTCGTGAGATCATGTTCTACTCAATATTAAGGCTAAAAGTTTGTTTTGTGCATAAGAATACTTATATTAAATTTAAAAGATTCATTCAACATTTATTTTACAAAAATTTAGACAGATTTCTGCCATCTCTTTTGTGATTAAGTACAAGCCATTAACTTTTAGAAAATAGTAATTTCGGGTTGAAGAATAAATTAATGCAATTAAGCGAAACCATTACATTACCAAATTCAATTTAGCTTAGGCCAGTGTAAGGATTAAGGGCGTTAATTTATTAAATTCACCATTACGTATGTACAGGCGACTATTTAATTTCTCTGAGTTCTTAGCTAACTTCATATTTAATTCTAAAGATTACAGAATGCTCGTATGAAATTTCTCTCTTTTATTTACCTTTTGAGGGAATATTAACTTATTTTACTGTTTTATTTATTCATCATCTTAGCCTTAGGCTGTCCACTGCTAGACAAGCCTTCTTCATAGATTTTCAGTTGTTTCGGTTGGAAGCGGCAATGAATGAAAATTGTTTATTGTAAGTACCTACATTCACACAAATATTAAACAAAGAAATAATTAAGGTTGAATAGTGTGTGGTACTTATTTTTATCAGTCATCTGGTTACCATAATACAGGCATAAAATTATTGATAAGAAGAAGAAAAACATTTTTTGATCAAAAATCTAAGGATGTAAGTATGTATGTTTATCGCTTTATGCAAGTGCTCAAACATGTACTTCAGGACACCCCGAAATCTGTAACACGTAGAATCAACGTCAAACACCACGCGACAAAGGTTTCGTATCACATGCATTCACGTCACGTAGTTTACGTTTGGTTTTCCATACACGGCATGGAAATGAATGTAAAGCCGAAGTTACTTTGAAAGCGGTCAATGTCCTTACAAAAATACTTTAGACAAAGAAGAAACCGGATTCTAGAAATGAGTGTCCAACTGTTAATAAAGTGTACTCTTAATAAAGGCCGTGTTGGCTGATGTTTTCAACCCCCGGAATAAGAAGAGGGGTGTTTTACGTTTGACGATTGCTATATTTTTTTATTTATGTAGATAATTGGCACTGGAGGTCTATTCCACTCTCTCTATTACTTGTTAAATAAGTATTTATTTCTTTAATACGAAATACGTATTTGAACTTGCTGTTGTGCTCCATAAACCCAATGAGTGATGATTTATAGCCCGTCGATTCAGTTCTTAATGCGGGCACTAATAATGCTTGCTCTGCTTGGTGTTGAGCAGAAAATACTCAAGTAAAAGACAATCATTTTATGTTTTTTGGAAAAATTATGATCTATCTATTTATCTAAATAATAATCATCATCTAGTCCCAAGCTAAGCAACTTAATGCTTGTGTTATGGTAACCAGATGACTGATATAATACTTAGATACGTTTTTTTTCGTAAATACATTCTTCAGAAATAAAAATGAAATATGATCACGACTGTCTGTATCCCGGGAGCGGTAGACATTTCTTTCAGATCATTAGGCAATATTATACTACATTATTATAGATAGAAAATCATCAACAACATGACCCTACACCTAATAATACTACTTATTACAGTATCCAATGCTTCTGTCTTTGCTTGTATTAGTGGTGTCTATAATTAAAGAAAAAAAACATAGCAACAAAATAGTTTGACAGTGACCACAAGTCACTGTTAAATAGCGGTCACTTTAACACTGAAGACCACCCTTAACTGGAAAACTACGGCATGTTTCCTCTTCTTTGTTTTAGGTTGGGCGTTAGCATTTTTGGGTATAGATAGAAGGATTTGTATGTCGTTGCTAAAATATTTTGGGATGGGTAACTTTTTTCGAAGTACCAGCATAATTTTGATACCTAACTAACAAAACTGTTACTGTGCACGTTGTAGCACGCTACATATTTTTTTATTCATAGGATTATTATGACAATAAGTTATCTTTTAATATAATGTATTAAAATAGTTTTTAATAATGTCCAAAAAAGACCTGTCACAATAATTATGCAAATAATTTGCAAGAACCAAAGCATAATACCTATATCAAGTAAATTTAACCATAAAGTAAAAAACAATCGTAGGTTTACGAAATAAGCCAAAATAAAACAGCAACACAATCTGTGTTTGTTACATGTTGATGTATCTGGTGATCCTAAATAAATAAATATGACGTCATAAGCATTCAAATGAGTTGCTCAGTAAATAGCCTTCGGTCCCAAGTTCAAGACCCTAATAATAGTCACACGGACAAAATATAGCCTTTCCCATTTACCCTTCCGCGACGCTGCCTACAGGCCATCCAATATCTCTAGAAGTGTTACTTTTAAATGAAACGCTCAGATGAAGCTTGCTTTCTGGGGTAATGGGAACGGTTCCTTACCAAGACCAGACAACGTGTCTTGTCTATGCAATATGGTACAATACTACTATTAATTGCGATGGAAAAGGCTCGTAACAATGTCCTAGGCACTAACGTGTCCTGCTAAGTGTAGGTAAAAATTGCTTTCTGACACTGTTTCTATCATCTCACAGGCCTTTACATCTTTACTAGATGATTTATGTGACGCTGTATACGTCAGTGGGCAATCTTTGCCTACGCTTAACGGGATACTGTAGATAAAATAGGCTTGCCCAGCACCTAAACTATCATTTCAGCTTAGCCGGCCATTTCCACGGGAAAGACAATGGTAATGGACCCCAGGGCTTATAGCGTTCATTATGAACCAAAGTTATTAAATAATTTATAAGTAGGTATATTGCATAGTATTTCACTAAGTATGCCAATGAAATTATTTAAATTTCTTTAACTAATTAATTATTTGTAAGGCTTGTCACGATCGACGTATGAAATTCTAACTTTTGTATGATGTGGATTATTTGGGGAATGCCTCTGACTACTCCTTTAGATTGTCTAAATATCTGAAATAACTTTGACTTTATATGATATATTTTTTTATTGATCACTTCAAAATCCAATCTCAAGCCGTATGAAAACGACCAAAAAATCGTAACTTGTTTAGCCGTTCTGTAATTGCGCCGAGGGCTCGCTGAGATAAACTCGTTCCTTTTTAATTTTCCTTCTGGAAATTACTCCAACTCCCTCGTTGAATAAAATAAATGTAGACTGCACTACCTCTAAGCTTTCTTTTTAATTTATTTCATTACGTAACAGTTCTACAGCTCGCTTCGGTTTGATTAACCGACGCTCGTATGTAATGTATTGTCAACGCAGTGGATTGAAAATGGTATTAAATTTCGTTTACAAGACTTTTTATTTCTTTTAGGCCGACCAGCAGTTTTTTGGTCTTTCTTTTTTGTTTCAATATTTAGGTCTGATCAATAGGTATTATTTCATTAACATTTATGGTGTTATGTGTCAATATATTGTATAGGTACACAGATAACATCTAACCATCTTTTGATAAGTAGGTATACGTCGAACGGTGCCTACAGATGCTTGACGGTAAAATATTAGTTATCAGCAAGTGGCCAACTCTGGAGACGGAGTTTTGCCTATTAGCTGGCATAAAAGCTCTGTCATCAGCGTAGGTCACTTGCTCATACGAACTTACTTACTTACCTTCCTTTCTTTTATTTTCCTTTAACTTTTCTGCTATCAACAATTTCTATTACTTTTGATCACACTAGTTTATAGATATCAACAATAGACGCAGATAGTATTATAATACTATCTGCTTGTAATACTATGACATCTTATATAAATATAAGACCCACACCACCAGGTTCTTGCCTGATTCTTTCCCTGGTGTAGGGAGTCGCGTTGGAACAGGCATTAGAATCACCTAGCATGTAAAACGATACTTAAGTGATCCTTGAGGTCCTACAAGAATAAATAATTTTTCTTTCTTTCTTTCTTTCTATCAAAAATAATTTCAGATCATTTTTGGAAATGGAAATGTCGTCCTTTATCTAAAAGGAAATTGCAACAGAAGTAATTATAATACAATATTTAATATCAGTATCTACTGCAAATTATACAGTTAGATAATTCAGTAAACATTGTACAATCGTGAAACCAATAAACACTATTTAATTATGTTCATACATACCCCGGTTTCATGTGCAGGAAGGCTTGTGGTTGTATATATTTAATGCCATCCGCATTGTCGCATGCCAGCCGCGCCATATTAGTCTTTCTGATCTCATGCAATTGACCTGCGGACGTTTATTTTTCAATGAATAAAAACTTTTAAAATACATGCTCAACTGTAAAATGTTTTAGCTTCGGCTATTACAATGTGAATAACGACTGCGCACGAAAACTTGTTTAAAACCGGGCCATTTTCCACTCTATCGCTGGCTTTGTTATTTTTTGAAATGTTGAATGGTATTCAATAGTTTTAAAATAGAGACATTTCAGTCTCGGCAAATCGAAACGTAAAAAACATACCCAATGAAAAACTGTGGAACTGATCACCACGTTCGTACCAAAACCGGTCTGAGAATCTTAGTAGTTGCAGTTGTTTCGTCATGATACAATACAATACTGGACCGACAAAAGTTCCTTGAATTAAGTTCTCACTCATGATGCCAGCAAGTAGATCTATGTCATCGATTGATTTATACAGACGTTTCAGTCCTTCCACTTTCTAAAAACACGGATAAGTTTAAAACATTAAAAAAGACATTGAAAAATCTCAGATATTGTACACTTATGTGTATAAACTACTATTGTATTCTTAAATAATATGAAGATAAAATTCGTAATTTTGTTAAAATGGTCGTAAAATTTTACCTCGACATCCATAATATCTAAAAGGTCATCAAATTTCTTAGCAGCCTTTATGCCACATAGATGCCGGTAATCATTATAGCCTCGGAGACCCATATCCCTGCCCCTCTGAATATCAATCGCTGCTAGATCGTGAGCTCTTTGCAAATCCCCATAAAAGTTCTCTGAAATCTGATCGGAACAAAAAACAAGTTTAGAAAATTCAGGTCAATAGAATCATGATCCTTTTAATAAATTCTTGGGTTACCTCTGGATCTTGAATGTCGTCAATTTTAGCAGAACTTTGGAAAAAAGTTCCTCGATTGATTTTTTCGAAGTTGTCTTCCTGTTCAATAAGTCCTTGTCTGTATAAGGTTTCGCTATGAGAAAATTCTCCTTTGTAGTGATGGTTTTCAGAGTGTAATCTAGAACAAAAGTTATTTGTCTTTGTAATCGAATATCTTACCTTAATATACACTACTTGCAACCCACCCCGGCTTCGCACGAGTGATTTCTTAATGTATTATATACAATACATCTAACTAAACCCTTTTCTTTAATTATTTTGTCTTTATATAAAAATCACATTAAAATCCGTTGCATAATTTAAAAAATCTAAGCGTAAGCGTAACAGCCCGCGGAGAGTTTGTTTAATACTATTTTGTTGTTGTTACTATTATCAAGGACGATAATATCGTCCTTGCTATCTATTATATTTGTATTAAGAAACATGTACCTTTCCTAGACTATCAACTTTCTTTCTAAAAGTATTTGAAACTTTTGTTGAAAATATACGTCATGAATATAACACGCTACCTACTTTAAAGTTGGCTTTGCATCACGATACTTTTGGCACCACTCCAACGAGAAAACGTTTGTAGAATTCAGGTGACTACCTACTTAAGCATTTAGACGCTTTAAAGAGACCAAAGATGCCTTGATCTCTATCGACCGGTACCAACTTTTTTCTGCTATTTATACTATAAAAATCTCGTGTCACCGTGTTTGCACTCCTTCAAAGCGGTATTTATGAAATTTTGTTAGGTATGAGAATAGGTATGTATATATAATAGGCTGAATTAGTTGTCCTTATCCACTATTTTTTTTTTTTTTATTTGGCATCAAAAAATACATACAACCCCAAAAGTGGTACCTACGAGATGATGAACAAAAATAATATTAATTTTAATTTCCCAACTCAACCACCTGGTACCAGTTTTCTTAGTGCGAGTTGGGAACTCAAGAATTCTCTATCAATAAAATAAAATACAGCTAATCACTTTTTTATTGTTACGTATCTCTTTTCTTTAGTCAGTTTGGCAGGTGTTACATAAATTTGGACATACTGTACGTACAAACAAACAGAAAGTGCTATTGTCTAAAGAGAATACCTACGCTACATAATTGCGCCGTATGTACAGTTTGGCCGTTTTATCCAAGCTAGCTTGTGCAAGTTTAATAGAAGTAAGTATAGGATTTGTAAAGCCACTTTAGTTGTAGGTGTAATCTTACGTGCACGTGCACAAATGTTTGTGCAAGTAATATTGCGCAAGCCCTTCAGAAATTAAAAGCTAGGTTTACTTAGTCTTTTTTAAACTTTCGCGATCAGAACACAGGATTAAACATATATTTACGGGTATTTATCGCTATTTACCTTTATTTCATTTTAATTTTATCCCAACGTTTCGACTGGATTGCACCAGCCGTGGTCGCGGGCAGTAAATAAAGGTAAATAGCGATAAATACCCGTAAATATATTTAATCATAGGTTTACTTACTTCACTCTACCGTCGAGCATTGTGTGAAAATATCTCATAACAATCTCATACTCAGCGTAAACTTGGGGTGGCACGTCTTCGTTATAAGAAGTTATATGTGAAATGTGCTCTGACACGATATCATAGTTTACTAAGTTTTTGAAATCTGTAAAAAAGTTACTTTTAGTAAAACTTAAAATGTTTTTTAACAGAGCCTGTTCTTACTTTTTATAGTTTGTTATTCTATTATTAGATTATTATCCAGATTTTTTACAAAAACAAAATTACCCAGACGATGGGTTTATTAATTCTTCTATTTACTGGTAATCATCCTATTACACTGTTCTGGGTATTTGATTACTTACCAAGTATTAGAGGCATCAGTTCATACATAAATATGTTTGATGCGGTTGCAATATTTATCTGTCTAGCCACTTTGAAAAGTCTGTCATCTTTCCAGCAAGGGTTGATTTTGTGAAGGGCGTCTGCTAATCTGTTATGTTCCCTCATAAAAAATATACCAAATGTTGTTGTTCTTAAGCCATAGTTGCCTGCTATTGGAAAACCTATAGAAACATTTAATTATAATTAACCACATTTTTATTGTAAGTACCTAATCTAAAATACGTGTGTTACGTTTATAATCAGCATAGAATATTAATTTTAAAAATGTTCTTAAGTGATGTTTCTTTGTAGTTAAAGACCATATAAAAAAATAAAAATTTTGTGATTGATTCACTGTTTATACTGTGTCGTATACCCTTCTTTTGGTTTTTAGTTTGCATATCATATTTTGATACTTACCAAACAGATAACATGTTTCATTGGCCTTATTTTGTATACAAATATCTTGGGACTTCAAATTATTCACCATATTAATAACCATTTCAGAATTAGGAACATTTTCTATTAAATTTTCAGTTATAGTTGCGTTTAATGTATTTATCGTTGTATTCAATTCTGATGATTTCTCTTCTTTAAATTTCATTGCATCAGCTTTTGATTGATCTTGAACTTTCGTTATTATAATGTTATTAATATCTTGAGGGACATATCTTTGTTTTCGTTTCTCCAAAATCAACAATCCATGTTCATATTTCCTTATTAGAGAAAGGGCTTCATCATTTACTCCATAAATAGTCGATAAGTCAAGCATAGGAGTTTGAAAATTAATCTGAAAATCCAACGAGGCAGTTGATTTTCGAAAATCACAATTTATTACGAATTTGAAACTACTCCGAACGACACGTAAAGTAGTTATTTAGTATGCTAACCTCATCCGTGCAGATAAAGTCACGATTCCAGTCCTCTGAATACTTAAATAATGAAATATGTAATGCTATTTCAATGTGAAATGTTAGCACGTAGGTATCATAAACTTGGAGGTTTGGACTTGGACACCCAAAGTACTCGTAAAGTATGAAATGTTTCTTAAACGCTATTCCAGATTAGGAGGTTACGGTTAGAACTACGTTTATTCCCTAATATCTGCTTTATATTACATAGAATGTATAGAATGAACTCTACGATGACTTATGTAGGCAAGACATAATTAAGATGTTATTGAATAATCAATAACACATCACGAAATTTACATTTTTAAGGTTTTATTGTTTTATGCATGGAAAAATATCTGCACAATCAAAAAGAAGATGATGATTATATCAATATACCATTTCTAACCTATTCATTAGCCAAAAAAGTGCATGACTACGCAAACAGATATTTTTTTAGGTGTTTAAATCAACTACAAATGTATGGAACTCCGGATAAAGGAAACCGTCTTAACAGGCAAAGTTGGCAAGTTGCTAACCTGTTCTTGGGGTATTATTTCGGGTGTACATCCAGATTCTTGGAAAGTTTGCGTTCTGGAGAAGTTTAGACAGCGTATATCAGTCACTTTGAGATAGGGATCGTCCTTCGGAACACTAATAGGTATACAGCGTGGGTCTGATTTGCCAGCCTCTTGGCAGCAATACTGTCTATCTCTTAGGTAATCTCCTGAAATTAAGAGGAACACCACTGGTAAAAGCTGGCACTACTTACATAAATTCTGGTGGTTTTTTTGATGAAATACGATTTGAAATCCCACTAATAAAACAAACGCGAAATAATGTATGGATGTATAGATGTTGTTGTCGAAACATCGTTGATCAAATCGTTGGTCAAATAATCGTACCTATGATAGGTACGATTATTTGACGTGAGTAATTTCCCGTTGTGTTAATATAATGTCTAGTACAGCTCACGAAATTTTGATGCACATCCGGATTCGAACCCACTACCTTCTCATCGTAAGTCGAGGTATTTATTTAACTTGGACAACCTTATCAAAAAAACCACTTAGCCATCTTTATTTTTTTTTGCTTACAATGTGCTCCGGACAAAACGAACACAGGTTTTAATAAAATGAAGCTTTCGAGAAATTCATTCATATATTTTTTTCTGGAATTCTAACAAAGACTTACTGGATGCATTGAGGAAGCTGACGTCTCTATGGATGAACTCCAAGTAGTGAACAGCGGCGACGGTGAAGCTTGATTTATCAACTCTCCCCGTGGTCTGGAGAAAAGTTCTGACTTTCCGTGCTGAGGGTAACGGCTCTCCATTCTTGTCTTTTCGAATGCTACCGTCTGTAAAATAAAATATAAAATTTATACGGCCATTACTGAAATTATAAGTTTTAGATTCTGTTTATTTAAAAAAAAATTAACTACTACTGTTTACATAAGATTATAAAAAAAAATTACCAGTTACGCTATCTAAGGATCGTTGTATACGATCTATGGGTAGCTCAACTCATTTAAATCACTATCAGATGGATGCGTGCAACAATGCAATTTGTATTTTTATTACTTTTTTAAGTAACATTTTTATATTCTTTATTCTTTATTGTACACAAGAAAAAAACATACAATTAAAAAAACTAAATTAAAAGGCATGTACAAAGGCGAGCTTAACCCTAACTAGAGTTTTCTTCCAGCAAACCTTTGAGGATAGGGAAAGCTGATTCAAGTTGTGGGTACGTGTACGTAAAACCAAAAACAAAATAAAACATTGTACAAAAATAAGACATTGTAAATGATAATAAAACATACATAATGAAAAAAAATAATAATAATATGATATTTATACGGTCGCGACTTGACCAAAATTATATTCATAAGAACTCAGTATAGGTACTTGAACTATAGTGACTTCTAAATCCATATAGGTAATATAAATACCATCTTTCTTCAATAAACCGAGAGTGACCAACAAACACTTTTAAAAGCCTTAACTGAAAGGTAAATATGAATAGTAAAAAACAACTAGTCAACATAACTCGCTAAGTTATATAACAATACCATAAAAGAATAACCATTTCTACAAAGTAAAGTAAGCAGCTTATTATAATTTTACTTTGCACATAGAGGAGTAAGGAACAGAGTGTTGGCAACATTTTACAAAATTAACTTCCCAATTCAACAGGGAAAATGTTATCTGCCACAGTTATCTGTATTGTTTTGGACATAGCATCCACACTGAAGTGTGACTACTAGGTACTACCTACTAAAATGCAAAATAGTTCGTGTTTTGATATTATCATAAAAGCATGATTGATCACCGAAAAAAATTGTACACAATTGTACAAAGCATCTTTGAATTTACATGTACAAATTGGCAAAATTAAAATGTTATGAAAACTCACTTCAATTTCGTAAGAAGAGAACAATTTCCTGCACGCTTGAGAGTAAAATTTAACAAAATTCATTAGAATATCACTTTATTGCACCCCAAAAAAAGAAACACACATTTATTCGAGAAGGAGTGGTGGGAGATCACCACAGACAGGGATGATTAGAGAGTTTTAGGGGAGACCTTTACCCAGCAGTGAGTCACAATAGATAAAAAAAATCGTATTTATATTCTGATTGCGACATAATCATTTCATTGGTTGTAGACAATGGTAGCAAAAACATAAGGCAAAAGTGATATCGTTGATCCTAGTTTTACTCAAACTTAACATGGCCTACATTCTTGCCATGGTAAACATCATAACACAACTTCACGCCATAAAGTTAAAGGTTTACGAACCACATTACTAAGTTCAACACTGACGCAGCGAAACTTGCGCATAATTAACAGAAGGTTCAATCTAACTTATTGTTTGCATAGTCCAGCTTAAGTCCGAGTCTGTAAGACCATCATAGATCACTAAGATAATATAATAAACTTCGTCACCAGAGTTGGCCAATTGCTCATACAAACGATCGATATTTATAAAACTGGCTTTGCTCAGCAGTATCACCCAATTCACCCATCTTTATTTTTTCTTGAGCTATCAAATGCAGAAAGATTTATTTAAATCTGTTCAAGAGATTAGCTTCTTAAACTCTTCCTATTTATTAGATTAGTAAAGATGAGAAAGAAGAGCTATAACAAGAGCATTCTTTCATGATCTTTTAGTGTAAAATGATCTTTAAGAATGCAGAAAGAACAACGAAAGAATGCTCTGCGACTTTCGACGTCTACATTAAAATAATTTGATAGAGTGGGGATAGAATGAACATTCGCTCGTTTGATATAAATTGACCTTAAGATAGTGGTAGATAGATAATTACATAATTTTTTTAGTTCAATGCTAGTATTAGGCGTGCCTCACTCTGCTTTATGAGTAAAAAAAATCTGACCAATCCGAAGGTAAGGGCGGCTTGTGTAATAAAGTTTAAGGTTAATTTTCGCAAATCAACCGGAACTACTTACGCGTGTGACAGTGACAGAGTTATAATAGATAACCGATTGACCCGCAAAGAAGAAGAAAAAGACTGTAATATGAATATGTAAGTACTTTGTAATATATGTGATAGCACGATTTGAAAAATCTTATAACTGAATGCAAAAGCACAGATATTATAATTTTGATATTGGTCAGAGTCTATAAGTCTAACCTTAATAAAATAACGACAATATTTTGCACGTCATAGCTCATTACGTAAGCGAATTTATGAAAATCCTGGCTTATATAACAAGGCCCCCGCGGTCCCTTGGGCGCTTGTTAGTTAAGGATACTTAGCGAGTGAATTCATAATGTATTGGCATCGTTTCATAAGGATTTCGGAATCATTCCATTTCGCACGAGTAACTTTCCGTGAGTATTGCTCGTAAAGTATTGACATGGTTGCAACTCACTGCGCTTGTGCATAGTTGTGCAACCGATTTGTTTATGTCCTAACCCGATAGTAATCATATAACTTCAATATAATACAACAACATGATACATATTTTACAGACAGGAATGCTTAATTAGACTATCAATTAAAATGCCTAAGTATAAATTCATAATTAGGATCAACATTATTGAATGATAAAACAAATACAATTTCAAATAAGTACATGAATTGACGCAATGTCGGTATTTGTTTTGGAGTCAACTGAATTATTTTCATATTAAAACTATGCATTAGAGTAGGTACATCTTAGTTTAAATATCTTAGAAATTATTTCAATCTTTGGTTGGTGCCATACAGTACATAGGTACTTAATTCGATAGCTACTACTTCATAACATTCCCTATCAGCATCTATCGTTCAGCCTCAAAATTTATCTGATGAGCTGAGTCTTTGTCATGACAAAGACTCAGCTCATCTGATAAATTTTGCATAATTATGTATAATTGTAGATATTAATTACTAGAAGAAAAAAACTCACCTTTCCCATAATCAGGTGCAAGAAGTCTCAAGTAAGGACCCCCAGCAGCACCTCGGCTTGGATACTTGTAGTTATTACAAGTGCCGTTGACTCTACTTCCTTCATGAGGCGTGCATGTTTTTACGTCAATAGAGCACTGTCTGTTGAAAACATTGCCATTTTAATAACAACACATACAGTGGAACATACAACCTACTCCTTTTTTGAAGTGGGTTTAAAACTCCGGAGGAGTATCGAAGTTGCACTTGGTGGCCACCAAACTCTGTTTTCGTTATTCCTCCTAAACTATACAAAATGAAACTATTACATAGGTATTAAAAAAAAGCTTATGATAGGTTTCACAAACTATACATTCAGATTTTTTAAATTCTTTTGTTCAACGTTATAGTAAAATAAAATAGGGGGTGGCGCTAGTGTCACCCATTGACGCGCTCTTAACTCAAAAATGTTTATGGATATGAATACTTTATGTTTACACATAAAAGAGGAATACAGCTGTGTTAAGAATAATAAAGAAACTGTCTAGAACTTCTAAAATGATAATATAAAAGTAGTAAAAAACTAAAAATAAAACTTTATTTTACTTAGACTCACTCTGTTGCGTTTTTTGCCCGTAGCTCTTTGTAGAGCGCTGCATCCACTTTCTTTCCACTGAATTTGTCATAGACGTCACAACCTGCGTCCACTATCACCGTAAATAATAAAACAGTAAACAAATAATTCATTTTGCTCTACTGAACAGCCTAATACATACTGTTCCTTGATACGGTTTGATGAGAAATGCAACAAATGTAAGTCACGCATGAGTCGATATTGCCAATGAGTATGTCCTATGTGAGAAACGCTTCGAATCTATTTCTTTCATCGCTATTCCTCTATTTTGTCATTTCTGATCGCTCGAGTTTTCGACATTATGCATATTGGTTTTGTAAACCTACTTTATCTAAAACGGATATTAAATATGTTACTATTTCTTTTCATTGACCTAAGAGTAACAAGAAAAAAACATATTTTAAATCTATAATAAATTGATGAATCTTTATGATTATGACCATTATGACAATTCTTATTTTCTCTTCGTCTTTTGTTCTTCTTGGCTAGGAATTTGGCTGGTCAGGATGGCAGTTAAAATTATTTTAATGAAGGTATCCCTTTAAATTGTGTTTGAAAGAAAATGTATTTAACTATTAGTTTTAGCTGTTTTAATAAGTTTTTATTTACCTATACCTAAAATGACCATTTCATACATACAAAACGGTATAATAAATGGTTATTTCTTATGTAAAGACCCTTTATTCGCATCGATATAATATGCGAATTTAAAGTAATAATTGTAATTTTATTTTAGGTTTGGCAATTTTGTCAGGCAAAGTGAAAGACCTCACAAATCATAATATTGAAGAACATAAAATCGATCACGCCTGTCTCAAAACAAATAAGTATACCTACTGTTCAGAAATACGAGAATTTTCTCTTCAACCCATCCAATCAAAGCATAAAGTGGCCAGATCCAACAAGAAATATACAAGTTGACTTCATTCCGTTGAGCAACCGAACTCGTTTTCGTAAGTTTCCGCTTAATTGACCATTTCTTTTGCCGGCAAAGGATTCTGAGGAAAAGATAGGTAAACATTATTTGCTTCATTTTATTTATGAATGTGCGGTTTGGAATTATGTTTTTTTACTGTAAGATCTCTCCTTACAGTAATTTTAGTCACGCATAACTCAAATACTTGAAGCTTAAGTTATTTTTTATTACTAACTAATTTCACAGTTGAAATGGGAATACTCAAAAATAGACCAAGTAAGTGAGACAAAAACATAAAACTTCCTTTCTGAAGGCCAAATACACATTTGAAAATGCGTTTGAAAATATTTATAAATATTTAAACATTATTTCGCATTCCTCTTTTATACACAAAATGAGTAATAATATCCTTGCTTTGCCCTAGAATTTTGACAATAATCAATGTGTTGGTTATTAACTATATATCTATACGTTATACCCATCTATTGATGTAGGTTGATATGATGTAAACACTTGAGTTTATCGAGTGTGTGGTTCAGATTGATCTTAAAGTTTGCCATACAAATTTACTGAAGCGATAAAATGAAAAATGCTCAGAAGCCTTCGCCAATAAATAATTTATAGCCAGAATCGATAATTTAAAAATATCCTTCAAATCACGGAAGCGCTCAGAAGTCATAAGCATACATTTAAAACTGGACTAGCTATTGTTGGTAGAAAAATTGGCATATTATACTCGTATAATTCAAGTAAGTAACTCTTGTTTATGTAATGTTTGGTCTCATTTTCTTTTGATTAATGCAAATTTTAAATTACCTACCAAAGAAAGAATGAAACTTCGCTTTTTACTTTGTAAATTTTTTACATTAAGTTAAATAAGTAATTTCATGTACCTAAGTGACTGAATCTTTTTTGAGAATAAATTATCTTTTAATATAAACCTAAGTTATAACCCTAGCTCACCGTTTGTTCGTTCGTATGAGCAAGTGGCCAACTCTGGTGACGGAGTTTTTAGGCTGCCTAAAAGGCCTCCGTCATGGCTTAACGACTAACGCAGTCACCGATCCATTATAACAACCTTAACTGCCGTCACGATCTATCTGTTATGAATAGGTATTATTATAAGCAATACAATAGATAACTATTTTCTACAGTTATTAAGTTTTTCTATGAGTATCTTACTATTAACTAAGATATATTACTATGCCGCAATAAGCAACTCTAGCGCAAATATTGCAGTCCTAACGACTTTAATTAAAACCAAGTTTGTTTGCATTATCGACCTCTTTCAGAGTTCCATAAGTTACGGTGCTGTGATAAACAACCTAGAATTTGGTTTGGTCTATCTTAATGATAGACCTCAAATAATAATCTCGTCCTTAAATAATAGTTGACCACTTGCTCATACGAATTTACTTACTTACAATTTTTTTTGAATAACGCGGGTACAGTGTCCATGAAATACATAGGCCTATAGAAAAGTTTATATACGTAGCGAAGTGTCAAAAAGGGGAAAAGGACAATCGTTTTGATACTTTTGTGATCGTTTTGATTTGTCTGACCAACGTATCGGGCTACGCCCACGAGTCCTTTTCCATACACTTTTCCGGTCACTATGAGTCTCTCAAGATTGCTGCCGTCTTTTCTGGCAATGTGGCCGAAATATACTAAAATTCTGCGAAAGCATTGATAGACGCGTGGTGTTTTTAAGCTTTCGTGATATCATAAGAACTTATAATAGCGGAACCACCTTCTTCGAAACCTCTGTCTTTAATAAAAACGTCAATTACGTATTCACAAAGTTTTAAAATGGACAAACTTTTATTTACGCTGAAAAAGCGTCACGAACCCGCCTCAGTGTATCAGCCGCTGAAAAAAGTTTTAATGAGTTTCTTTTACTCGCAATGCAGGTGTACCTGACTGGGACATGGCATGCCCCGAGCAGGGATCTCGAGTCGGCTGAACTGCCTTTTCAGCATGTTATGAGATAGTGGTTCAATCTTTAAAAAAATCTTGTAATTCTTGTAATTCTTTATTGTACACAAATGAACAATTACAAATAAGGCAATAAATAAAAGACATGTACAAAGGCGAGCTTAACCCTAAGAGAGTTTTCTACGAGCAAACCTTTAAGTTTAGAGAGACAAAGCTTATGTAAAAAAAAAAATGTAAGCCTTGAAGGAATTCGTCAAGGTTACAAATTTTAAAATCTGGACCGACAACTTTAGGACTTTTCCAAGTGCCTAGTGCTATGACCATCCCGTGGCAGTATTAGACACGGAAATATTTTGGGTCCGGTCATGGCACGCTACGGTGTTGGTCGATGCAGGAACCTTCTAGTCTAGTGGGTGGTATCTCACATAATAATATCTCATATACAGTCATGGTATGGCACGGTATAGTAAAAGGCCTATAATAAAGTGTTCTCTGAATCGGGAAATTGCTTAACTTAACTTTGTTTTTTTTTATTTGACTATTCACCTAGCTTTGATCTACGAGTATCAAGAATGACCATCAAGAGTTTATGAATCGTACGCAATAAATAATGATTTCTAAGCGCTGAAACCGACACCTTCTTGCTTTCAACATTACACAGAACTAAAATTACTGGTTATAAATTTGTTAAATACTAATGCGCAGCTTTTTTGAAAGCGGTCGCTAGGCTAAAGATATCTCCATACTTTTAATACTAGTAATATAAGTCATGTTTATTTTATTTTATTATGTTCGAGCGATCTTGCATCTGTAACGTAGATTGTGGGGGATGTAAGCATCGTGGGTTTCAATGAACGTGAATGAGGGCACGGTAAGAATGTAGAATAATGAGAACAAATTGAAAGCCAATTAGAAATGTGAAATGGGAATGGCAGTCGTGATGATTACCGTCTATAAAAGTGCAATTCCGAACGAATGCATCGGATCTAATCTTCTTTTCATCGTGCAGCGTCCTTAATACGTATTGCGTGGAACGTACGAATGTTTTGCATTGGCTGGACTCACAAACAACATTTTGAGACTAGCTTGTTTTCAAGTAATTATTATGATTAAAAAAATGATAAAAAGCCATGTCGATCAGTTGGGATAGTATCTCAACTTTCGATTCCAAGATTGTGAAATCAAGCCAACTTACTTTGGGTCACTGAGCTGATGAAATAAGTAAAATTTTATAGTATTTATTGGAGTAGTCAATTTATAAAAAAAAAACAATATAATTAATGTATAATTAATTTATTTCGATGAATACACCATTCCCAACTCTTTATCTGGTAATTCTCAGATGTATAACCCTTATAAGTTTCCATCTCTGAACTACTCTACGCTAGAAATGTTAATTGAAAGCAGGAAAAGATTTTACTGGTCCTAACTCGTGTGGTTTGTGCCATAGTTCGATAAAAAAAGAAAGAGACCAGACCACCCATTGAGTGCAGATCATTGTATCTGTAAGAGCTTTCTAATGTACTTACTACCGGTAATACTTAATGTGGGATGGTAGGTGGGTAAGTTGCAATTTTAGTGCAGAAACAAATTTGGTTAGGTACAACTGGGCAAGCCCACCTCACACTAATTCACGTTTTTAATAAAACATTGATGCTGATTTTTCAAATCATGCTTTTATTTAATTTTGTCTACGCTTAATTTAATAAGTGTTATTACACTTATTAAATTTAGCGTACCTAGGATTATCAAATTTATTTATTTATTCATTGTAACTGAGCAAGCGCAGGACCATTGCGGATAGCGCAAACTAAAGAAGACCACAGTGAAGACATAATGATCATCGCCAGAGACCTTGGATCGCCACTTGTTACGAGCCTAAATCAAATCAAATCTTTTATTTTGCGAAACAAGGGATAATTAAATAGATGACATTGAGAAGAGTATGTACCGCCTTGATCTGCTTTTCAGCATGCAAACATAGAACATAAAACGGTGTGAATCTTTAAAAACAATAAAGGGTATTTGCACATTTCAATTCACAGTAAAAAAGTAGATAATAACTCACCTTTTTCGCCTCATTCAATCTCATTACTTACATTCTATATACTTACACTATTCTATGACTTTGCGGAAGTCCATCTTCAGATATTGAAAATTTAGAATATCTAGTACTCCTCCGCTAATTTAATCTAAACCAAATCGTGACCTTACGATTTTATCTCACGAATATACCTACCATAAAACGCTACATCAAAGGTATACTATTAATAATTAGGTATGTAATTACTCTTGTCCTATTCTGCTCTGTTTGAATTGAAACTACTAGCACGTCCGAGAACATTCAATAACCAAATACTTGAATAGAATGGAACATCTGATAATAAGCAATACACGTGTGAGTGCTGTGAGTTTAATTAAAACATCGATCAGAAGTTATGCTATCCATAGCTCAAAGACAAACACTGACCAATTAACCGGGAAGCTAATTTACCTACAGCTTCGATATATGACAGAGGCTCCTAACTGATATCCTGTAATGTACTATCGCTTTAAAAGTACCTACAGCTATAAACTACTGAGTTTATACGCTATATCGAGTCAAACTTGTTAGACTTAATTAATTTAGTGTTGAGTGTAGGTTAGCGAGTTATGAAGAGAAGTGGTATGGATTCAGATTGTTTTGCTTCAAAAACTAGTAGCTCCAATTAATTTTACCTGTAATTACTATTCTTACTAGTATAGAGTCGTTAGTAAGATGATTATGCAAGCTATAGATCAATACTTACAAGTTTTACATACAACTCTTTACTTTACGAAAAGCAAATGTATTTCGTTTTAAAACTTCTGGAGCGCGATACGAGTGAATACATAAGTAATTGTACGGATTTTATCGATACTAATGCGTTTTGGTCGATTTCACGCGGTCACAATAGGAAAGAGTACTAAACCGGAACGGTAGGGTTGCCTCTCACTGTGGTTTTATTTACCTAAAATAATTGTTATTTTCAGTCTGTATTGTCCTGTTTACCACATTACAAAGCAGCATTGTAAAATAATGAAATGAAAAGGGGTTTAATAATGTGGCCGCCAGAAAATAAAGCATCAAAATCATCATTTATTTTTCTGAGAAAAAAGATTGTAAATATTTATAATTACTTTATTTTTTTAAAGAGAATGTCGATATTATTTGATGGTTTGCAGGAAAATTACATATTTTTGGAAAAATAATGTTTATTGTGAGTGATGTATGTAGTAAATTATCATTAGTTTCTATTTATAATGAATGAGTTAAATGTATTTCCAAAATGTATTTAAAAATACATATTATTTTTAACTTGAACACTATGACAATCAAACAGAAACATTTTATTGGAAATACTAATCGGATGAGGACGGTACATCACAATATTGATTTCAATGTCTCTTATACTTAGGGGAATGAGGGGCATAACGGGGACGCTAAGGAAAAACAACGATAAAAGTATCAAAAAGTTATATTAAAATAAAAACATTAATCACAGCCTGTTTGGCAATTATTCAAGTAGCATTTGGCATTATTCTTCGGTAACAATAACATCTAATTATATATTTTTTTAAACATTAACTAAAACCTTACTAAAACCCCATTATGCCCCTACCCCGGGGCACAACGGGGTACTGAAAACGGGGCACAACGGGGTACCTAAAAATTGTCTAATTTTTCTCACAATTGATGCAAACGTGAATCTCTTTAGCGTCAGCATCATTAACACCAGCACAGGCCGTATGAGACCAATCAAAGTCAAAAAGACGTGCTTCCATGTCCTAGAGATATTCCGCAAGCTCTTTTTCTTCCTGTTTAGAAAAAACAGGCTTAAAGTTAAGTTTTTCTCGCCAATAGCAAGCTCGCCCTTCCTTATTATGCTTGCATGCCGCTCCAATGTGGTCTGTGGTATGTCATACTGTACTGCAGCTTTTATGTAGCCCATAGATTTGCTAAGAACCGCATCAAAAGCCTCTTTCATCCTTTCCGCCGACCAACTGCTTCTCAAAGTTTTTTTCTTGTATGTACAAACCATTTTGCATACCTAAACAATAGATAAGAAAATAATCATGAGAAAAATTTACCTAAAATAACAGGGAGCATAACGGGGACGGGGCATAATGGGGTACCCCATTATGCCCCGTAGCTATGTCCCTGTTATGCCCCGATGTTTACTTCTATAATAAATCATCAATAACAAAATCAAATAAATATGTAAAGTATTTTCATCCTCAACTTGACAACAACAAAGAACTTAAGAAAACATAGGAATGAAACCATACAGTCATCATAAAAACTCACCTGTTCACAAGCAATTCAGTCACGACACAAAATTAGATGAAACGACGCGAAAAAATATTATTGCCTCTAAAAAATGAACGCATGCACTCTGCCCGCCAATCGCTTACGTACTGAGCGCCGATGCAAAATGGTCCCCCGACGGTGGATAAAACACGTGGCTACCGCTTGCGGTTGCGGCTACAGGGGGGGGACCCCGTTCTGCCCCGCGTCCCCGTTATGCCCCACGGTCCCCTACGGCTTTCTGTCTCAAAACTTCCATAATAGTATAATTCCTTGAACTACCGATGATATAGAAATATTATTTGTTAGTCCACAGAAATATTATTATTGTTAGTGAATGATTTTAATAATCATAATTACCTACATATTTAAATCTAATGACTTGTAAAATTATTTTTATGAATAAATTCTTGTATTCTTGTATTCTTGTATTCCTGTTAGTAGCAGCCCTATTCCAGACACTATCCAAGTGCATCAGCTCCACTTTGTGTGGTGTAAGAGCTAGCTGCGGACGACGGAAGTAAGAGGATTGTCGAATTGACCAGAGCGGGGCGACTTAACACAATATTGTGACCTTCTATCTCTTATGCGATTGCTTTTTCGTCTATTATTTACAATCCGTACGAAGCTGTTTACCAAATTATAACGTCGTTAGACTTGAATGAATGAAAGACATTACCAAAAGAGCTAAGAGTATGAATGTGGATGGGTATACAAGTAGAGGAAGGCCGAAGAAGAAGTGAATGGATTGTGTGAAAGAGGATTATGAATGTAAGAGAATGAGTTCAGAGTTGACGAGTGATAGAGAGAGAAAAACATGTTGTGCTGACCCCACGTAATTACCGTAATTACCGACCCCAAGTAATTTTTAAAGAGTTGGTTAGTGCCTCGACGTTCTATCAGAAAGTCATGGGTTTCTAAACCAGGCGTGCATCAATGGATTTTTCAATTGGAAAAAATACATTAAGTATTATTATATAACTAACACTTCCTCATGCAAAACGTTTCTTATATGGTAAATCTAAAAAGACATCACTCATATTGTCTATTATTTGGACATACCTCTGACTACCCCCTTAGACATCTTCAAAAAGATCTAAAAATGCCTAAGATCTGAAAGAAATGTCTACCGCTCCCGGGATACAGTCGTAATCATATTTCATTTTTTCATTTTTCATTTCTTATTTGTCTATGCACTCTTACATCATCATGCACGATAGATTTTAAAACGACATTAAAGTAACCAAAATAAATATCAGTCAGGATGTGATCACGAACTATTGTTCAAATCAAGTCGATTTAGCCAATTTGTAAAAGAAAAAAAAAACAAATTGTAACACCGCCTTCCCACAATACTCAAAGAATCGATATCAATCCTTGCGTTTACGCCCAAATTAAACTAAATGGCGCCACTAGATAAATTAGAACGCGCTATCGAAGTGTTTCACGTAGATAACAAGGTTCCGGGCCTTAGTGCAATATTGACCACGACCATTATGGTCGTGGTCAATATATAGCTATCATTACGTCAAGGTGGTATGTACCTAGCTTCAACCTCTGTTTGGACTAGCGTATTGAAAGCCGAGACGTACTCTAGTAATTGGTTAACCTGAATATATTCGTTTTTTCCCTACTCGCCCTCTTTCATTTGGCGTACCCCCGCGCACCCCCGCTACAAAATTAATTTAATTAAGTTAATTCAACACAGTTTGCTTGTTGCTGTGCACATCAAATCAACCCGATAAGAAATCCAATTGTTGCAAAATAGTCAGAATTGTTGCAAAATTGCATCTTCTCTAACTAACCCGCTATCAACCATCTTACTTCAGCGGAATTAACATGAGACCTTTATCGCGAGGAGAAACATTTACGTGTAAAGCTGGTTGACAATTATAATAGTGTGTCAAAAAAATTGACTGTCGCTCAGCGCGTATCGCAATATAACGTGACCGGGCCGAGTTTAGGCTCTCCGAGCGGTCGTGCATATGTACTAAAGTCGTTACAAAAGAGCTCAACAGACATATCGACCCGCAAGACCACAAGCACGGTTCGGGATCAAGATTTTCTTTGGTGATCCATCCTCTCAAATAAATTAGAAAAACTCCAGTTTAAACTAAAATTACAAAGTTGGAGTCAAAATGTGTTAAAACATTTCAGGGCAACATAAAACGTTCGATATTTTAAAGTTATTTGAACGTTCGATATTTCTGCATCGTCATTTTGATTTGATTGACTTTCTGTAGCCGCTTGTAAGCAATTTGATGGAAGTATTCCGAGCACCTTTTTTTGTCGACCGAATATTGTCGACAAGGCAAAACTGCTAACGGATTGTCTATTCTCTTAACCTTATTCAACTTTTTTAAATTGCGTACTCCTGTGTTCGTGTATACAATAAAAGACAAAAGCAAGCACTACAAAAACTGAAATAGTGTAGATCTCGACATTTATGGCACGACCGTTACAGGCTTTAATTATTGGGAACTAAAATGTTGAAATACAACTTTGTCCTACTTTACTTCTGTGGAGCCAACTACCTCGCATTCTTTGTTTCTTTAGTTTATGAAGAGAAACATTAATGAACATTTACTTAAAAATCAGTCAAAGCGCGTTTTATCATTGTTTATTATTTTCCATATGAAATTTTGTTGAAATCATAGAATTATAAATTAGATTACGTAGTAAATATTATATCGACGGTTGAAATTGATGTGGGAAAACCAGTGACACTACAAAACCTAACAAGAAGACTGCCTGCATTTTTTTTGACAAACATAGATGTTTCAACCAAAGGAAAAGATAGCACGGTATAAGGACAAAACGTAATTACTCTTTCGTTCACAAGAATTTTGTGCATCGTTTGTTTTGGGTGACTGAGAAGAAACTTTTCCAGTTCCTTAGTATTTCTAAATGATGACAGAAAATAATGCCTCCTATTTTAGGCATCAGGGTGTTTCTATGATTTATAAATAATCAATGTTGGTAAATGTAAAAGTACCTATAAAAAGATCTGAAAAAATATCTTGGGATTTTCAATTATTTTGCTATACAAAGTAATCTTTACCATTCGGTTTAGATAAAAAAAACTTCGGCAATGTCTCTACGGTACAAAGCCTTTTGTAAAACTAGTTCCCGCTTTCCTTGTGAATGCAGGCAGGGTACAGGATTCATTCCATTTTATTGCAGCACTGCTGAGGAGGTCACTACAGGGACTGTTCGGGTAATCGAATAACCCAGCTTTTTCTCGCTGAACTGTCTATTTTGAAGGCGAACCTTGAAAGACAACAACATTGCATACATGAATGAAATGATAGAACCTTTTATTTTGTAAATGGTTAATGAAGTTTGGTCACGTGTTTATACTTATACTTAGTGCCTCGATTAATTATTTAAAGATCGTGTAAGTCAAAACTGGTAAATAAAAAGTGAAAAATTATAAAGTTTACGTACGAATCTAAAGCTAACAATACCTACTCAATCCAGTTTTTCTGGAACAACGGAAATTTATCAAATTATTTACATTTTAACGTTTCAACCATGTTTAAATAAACATCGATGTGCTTATTATTTGTGCTTATTTGTAAATCCGGGCGGATATTTATTTACAGAAACTAAACTTCTTATTATTATCACAAAATGTAAAATAATAAATTAGTACCGAGCCACTTATGGATCTATAGGTGACTGAACTAATCCAAGCTATTGCTAGAAAGCATACCCGACTAAATAGCCCTAGACTGCGATGACAATACAAGAGCACAAATATACAGTCCAAAACTGTCCCTTACGAGCACTTAACGGGGACATAAACATTCCTCGTAGATAAGCATTTTAGCGCGTGTTCTTTTGAGCATCGCAAACCCCGCGGCTCCAAACTAACCTATTTAATACTAGCTTAAGGAGCTTATGCTGGAAAGAGGTTAAGTACCCACTCGCTATAAAGGGAGCCACTCACAACACCAACATATATAACAAAGTCGGCTTTTTACTGTCTTAATTTATAACCCTGTTCGTAATGAACTATGGTAAGATAATGTATGTGGTCAATTCTGATTACTAAGTCTTTAGAACGACTGAAAGTATCTGCCATGGTTTATGGTTCAGGAGTCATGAATTTGTTGGCATTTTTTGCATATAAAATATTATTTTTATGGTCATGAAAAAAATCTTATTCGGCATAGATTTTGTACTAAATGGTATAGTTTTTGGACAAGCAAGCTCTAAACTAAACAATAAAGGGATTATTGGATTATTATCAAGTAGGTTTTATAGGTTCGTTTGAGCAAATGGCCATATAATAATCATCTGGTAATGGAGTTTTTAGGCAGCCTAGAAGCTCTCGTCATGGTTTACTTTTAAAAGCCAGGACCGATCACTTGACGTGCCCTTTGAAACACCAAAGCGTTCAGCTGTTAATGCTAGTTGCATTAAGACCGCTCAGAACGTTGCTTTTTTT